>CAJQTU010000004.1:11760000-12960000 GCA_906901685.1 Desoria tigrina
ATATGATCCATGTGTAAATGGCAGATATATTATATCTACCATTTACACATGGATGATTTAGAATAGTAATTTTTGGACCGACCCTTTAAGGAATTCAAGGTTACAAGTATGTTGGGTCTTTCAGTTATTGGTTGGGTGTATTCATATATCGGTTGCAAAAAAAATAATTAAGGTTGGGGGCATTCATATTAAATGGTTGGGAACGGATGGTTGGGACATTTCATATTTTGGTTGGAATCACTAATTGGTGTCCTTATTTTTTGTATTTAACCATAAGTTCAATTGTGAGGGTGCATTGGCTTTTGAAATGAGGTCAATTTGTAATCGATGATTTCTCAATCCATCAACGATAAGGATATTCTAATCAAGAACGGTGCAGACAACAAGAACAAAGTTTTAAGAGAATCAACGAACGTCTATTGAAAAAACCTACCGACGGGACGATTTGGAGATTCGAGACTCATGAATTCGTAGACTAAACATTGACCGGATTGGGATGTGAAGTAATGTAATTTGATCTTGGGTGATTGGGAATAAATCTATAAAACTCAAACCAATTGAAATGCCAATCCATTCATGTGTAAAGCGAAACTTGAATGATACCATAAAAATACAATCCCTACCGACAACGACAGCTGCACCTGAAAAATAGAAGGACAAACCAGAAAATTTGATGGAGCCGTTGGGACTGGGAGTGCATTTATATTGATATTACGGGGACTCCTGAATGCTAAATATTGACACTCTTAAATCTTAATGGAAATAGAACCCTTGTAAAGTTGTAAATGTCGCCGGCAAACATTCAACAAAATGTTATTCCATAAAATTCTTCTCATGTTGGTCTCAACACTTTTTTATGTGCGTTTGCAACGGTTTATTTTATTCAATTACTGTACGAGGCCGTATCCGTATTCGAAGTGGTAAACCGACCATCGTTTCTACGACATCTGTTCCTACGACATCCGTTCCTACGACATTCGTTCCTCAACGACATTCGTTCCTAAGACCGTTGTTCCTAACGACAAATGTTCCTTACGACAAATGTTCCTAAGACAGTTGTTCCTTACGACAAATGTTCCTAAGACATTCGTTCCTAACGACAAATGTTCCCAACGACAAATGTTCCTAACTCGTCTTGATGAAAATCAATGGTTATTACGTCGTTGTATTAAGAGGACGAGAAAATAAATACTTCATATACTTTGAAAAGAATGGTCAGAAAATATTGGGAGAGTAAACTTTCCTAAAATCAAAATCCCTTCATTATAATATTATCGATAGTATTATTATTGCAATGTGTAGATTCTGAAGTGAGTGAGACAAAAATATTAGAGAAAAAACAAGAGCCGGGACGTCATTTACATTTAGTATTCTTGAAAATGAACTTACAATTAATATTATTCATTGTAATATCATTGCAATGGTTAGACACGAAGTTTTTTCAATGAACAGGAAATAGATTTAGAGCAGAAGCAGAGGACGGAAAATGTATCGGCAGTTAAATTAAATCTTGGTCCGAGGTCATAGACACGTTTTTTTGCTGTTTGAAACAATTCTCGTTAGGAACAATAGTCGTAGGAACAACCGTCGGCTAGGAACAACGGTCCGAGGAACATTTGTCGGGTAGGAACGAATGTCGTTAAGAACAACGGTCGTAGGAACGAATGTCGTTGAGGAACGAATGTCGCTGAAGAACGGATGTCGTAGGAACGAATGTCGGGGAACGAATGTCGTAGGAACCGATGTCGTAGGAACGCCTGTCACCAGATCATTTGAAGTTACTATTACATTTACATTTACACAAGACACATAAGTAAGCATAAAAATATATTTTTCCAACTTTTAGAAACAATTCATGGTCAAACAAAGATTAGAAATTAATCTTTCGCCCAACATCGACTTATGATATCATTTATCTTAATTCGGGTTCGTTTTTTTTCATTTGTGGAAGACCTACTGGCCATCCATATCAATACATTGATACATCAAAGGCTAGCCTTGTGAAAACGTGAAATCAAAATCCAAAATGTTTAGAATCTGACTTTGGCTTCTTAAAGAGTCTCCTTCGATTTAGGATTGTAAAATATAAGATAAGCTATTGAGTAGTCGGAGTTCATGTTGCCTTAACAAATCATTCTTTAATTATTGCATTGTTTAGTTATGCCAATATTTTGGGCTATAAGCAATTATAAAAGATAAACCCGGATAGCCTCAGAAGAGGAACCTCCTCTGATTTGCATGCAATAGTTTAAATTCAATGAAGTAAAACGATTACGGTGAAATATGATAGCGTAGAGTTCTGAAGCGACTGGGTTTTAGGGGTCCACATTGAATCTAAAAGATATGCTTCGGAAATTATGTATCTTTTTAAATAATCTCAAGGAGTGGATTTGCTGTGGAAAAATTAAACGAAATATCTGCAGTTTTATAATCTAAATCAGATAGTGTTTATGGGCAGTAGTAGGACGCGAAAGTAAAAGGAAAGGGAGGTGGGGGGGGGGGATGAACTATTGAAGTATACTAATGGAAGATGCAAGTAGACAACAGAAATGTGTAAACTAAAAGTGAATAGTCAAATACTGAATACTAGTGGACGTTGTTAACTAATTCAAAATTTTCACTTTGATATAAATATTGATACCCACTCGTAACAGCTAAATAAGAATCTAATGTAAAGCGTTTACTGAGAAACCAGACCTCGAAGTACCCGAGTTTAGTAAAAGACCTCGGATCTCCGTGGGGCCGCAAGATCTTAATATTTGACGGGGCCCTGAAAATTTAGAGTGCAGCCTGACGGATTTAAATTCGTAAAGCAAATACACACAATGCAATGACATGAACACGACATCTATTTTTTACGGTTGTACGAGTTTTGATGAATGAGTTGTCGATAACTGATTAGGACTTATTAGGACGATCGATTAATTTGGAAGGGTCAACTCAAAATTTTTTAATTGACAGAATTAGTTATCGGTATTGTGCATCTTATTTATAAGAATGAGTAAATTACATTCTTTCCGGGACAACTCACCACAATATGGTGAAGGTGAAAGAACAAAAAAGGCACATAGAGGGAAATGTGAAAGGCAAGTTCAATCTTAAAGGTCTAAGCGTCTTATTAGGATTTATCTGTCTCGATTGACATGGATTTGTTAGATCGAGAAACATGAACATTAGTGCTTAGAACTTGAGACAACTGTATTAGTGGGCTGGAAAACTATACTGATTATTATTATTACCCTTATCTAATGTCTTATCCCTTTGTGTAATTACCTTTATATACTCACAAATAATGCCAAGTCCCAATGTATTTTACCAGTCTATTCGAATCTATACTTTCATGTATTTCTCAAGTTTTGTGGATTCGTACCAAAGCCCAAAGCCAAGACCCACCCCCAACATGTTTTCAGTTAGTCAGTTAGTCGAAACCATAGAATTCAATCAAGATATTCTTTTGCATATATTATATCTACGATCGGTTCTGAATATGCCTATTTATATTTACTGACGTTGATATCATATCGTATATCCACCCTATCCAAGTTAATAATGTGGAAAACAAGAACCAAATTTTTGTACTCCACGTTCCCATTACTGGTGGCATATAATTTAATAAGGCTTGCTTCAGGATTTTCAAAATGATTGTACAAATCATTACTATTGAAGTTATTTAGGTTTTCTGAATCACGACTAATCTTCATTCCGAAAGAAATGATTGTCTGTTTTTTTAGAACGATTTAATTATATTAATGAGCGGAGACATTTTGCTGTTCTCAGGAAAGCAAATATGCTATATGCCATTGTGTCGGTTCATCATCGATCATCCCTAATAAATATCACCGGATTCATAATGCTCGATCGTCTGACAGATATGCAAAATACTAGTCCCTGTTAAATGCTGAGAGCTCTGTTGTTTTAAAAAGACTGTTGGCTGCGATATTTTATATGCTTACAATTAATTATAATATTATTATAACTATAATTAATGAATTATTATTCATAGTACAGCCCGGTGCAAGGATGGTATCGTTTTAATTCATCTCAAAATACCTGTTTCAAAGCCACAATCTACTAATTGTCACAATCAGTTCGGGAAATCTTGCTTTTTTATCTCAGAAAAGTCTCAAGCTATCTCATTTTTTCAAGGTGACCGAAAAGTTCAAAAGGATTGCTTCCACCTTAATACACGCGTTACCAACAGAAATTGTAACCTTAAATGTAATTTACCTCCAGCACTAAAATTATTATGTAAATGGAACCTACTCATTCGTTCCCGTGTCTCTACTATATCTATACGAATTATTAAACAAGCCTAGCAAGTGTGTGGAGACACAACATAATAAATAATTGAAGCCTTTAATGAGATAATTAAAACCGTCTGAGTCTAATCCGCTTAATATTTCCCCATGCCGAAAATAATCAATGATGCAGTATTACACATTTTCAATGATTCTTACATTCAATTGGAATAGCATTCGAACTCTAAGGACATGATATTAAACACCAATTGATGGCGAAATTAGTGCTTACCCCGATTTCTAGGACTTTGAGAATTTTCTATAATTTTATCGGTTTTGATGGACGATTGGATTTGGTCTGTATTTAAGTGTCAAAAATGCTCAAATTGATTACATATGCATGAAGGAGCACTGATGAAATACCGATTTTGAACTCGGACTTACTACTATTAAAATATAAAAATACATTACATCTAGAAATTAGAAAGTCAGTAAGTTGAAAGCCATCAATTCTTAAACATTTTATAAGTCTAGTCTTATTCTGGAAAATAAACCCACTGAAAATGATAATACACAAGGTTTCTGACACTCTTATCTACCCAAACTAAATAGGTTTTTGGAAGTTGCCTGCCTATGACAATCTTCCGAGACTAAACAAGGTCCAATGGTCCAAAGGCTTTATTGACTCAGTTGTCAGTCTCTAGACCTTTCACAAAAATAGCAATGCCGATAAGCCTATCCTTTAATAAATACCCTTAGAACGGCTTTTATTTCTAAAAATACATGGACCAACAAACATCGTATGATATCGTATTAAAACGGTTCCTTAATCCTTACTGCCCTTCCGATGATCCCTACCTATATCCCGTTACCGTTTAAAGCATCATTTATAGGTTATAAACCATCTTCCAATAATTCCATCCTCTCCAATCATATCCTATCACCATAGCAACAAATTCCAATTTCTTCGTAACCCCTGGCAACGGATTGTTTTGAAGGTGATAATCGTGCGTGGCGACGTTAGGTAGAAATACACATCCATTAATTCCTCATAAACACACATCCTAACCATACAATTCCTTATACTAATTCTCCTCGTAATTAATTAAGTGGAGTGGATAATTAGTCCGAGTTAAGTAGTGGAGAGATGAGCGGAGGAGTCGGGGGCTTGAGGCTGGGCGGTGCCATCGGTGGTGTTGTTGTTGGGAGCAGGAGATCGGGAATTGTGTGCTACCACCGTGGGATAGGAGACTTCTTCTCGTCGCTTCTTCCGAGGAATAAAAGCCACGGAGATTCAGAACCGAGGCTCAAGTGCTGTTTTGGGTCACCAGTGAGTGAACGGACAGCTGCCTTTGGCCAATTATAATTCATAACAAACCAAGTTAATAATACGATTTCGGGGGAGACGCAAATCGATCAGACCAGACCACTCATTTCCAATAACCCTATTCTACCTTTACTAGGGCCGATAATCTCAAATAATAATAATATCTATTGTTCTTCTGTTATCAGTCCAGTCCCAACCGATCCTCAGTATCAACCTCTTGTCAGGGATTCCTATTCAAAAGACCAGTTGCTTCCAGTCCTCCTTGCTACAACAACGTCCTTCTAAAGTCGGGTCATCACCACCACCACTACTTTCTGAGGAGGAACCTTTACAATTATATCAGCAGTCAGCAAGTCTGTGTCTTGGGACAAGGATCTCCTCGAAATCATCTCCAGGAAAGAGAGCAGCAGACGGCATTGGCCAGAGACTTATTTCAGCTCCGAAAAAGCCACTTTTCCACTTCCTCGACAACAATCGATAAGACGATGTCGAACAACGGGTCACTCGCGAGGCAGAACTACCATGAGGAGTGCGAGGCACATATCAACAAGCAGATCAACATGGAGTTGTATGCTAGCTATGTCTACATGTCCATGGTAAGTTCAATTTTAACACACCTTTGTTACAAGCAGGTTTAGTACGAATCTATGCATTTTCATCTATGAATTAGGTGATCTTTGTAAATTGTAGAGAAATGGTGGAGGGATTTCCGTTCTTGATTCTTAACCATATATGAGCATTAGTATACAACTTTATGCTGTGTTTTCCATTGTTTCTTTAAAGCCGTTAAAGCATTGGGGGAAAGTCGGAGAGTTTAAAATGGAGGGTCTTACTGTTATACTAATTCAGTCATTTTACCAGTTTTTCTAGCAAATTGTTCTAGTTAGTTTCTACATAGAATGTATCATTGTCATGAATCTGTCTGTTTTAACCTTTTCTGTCTGTAACCAAGGCGGGGTAAAAGTCGGTAAGGGTAAACTAAGGGCATTAAAGTTGGCTTCATTGGATATGGTTTTGTCTTGGCATTATTGTTGGGGAAAACGACGTTTAGATAATTCCTTAAGATAAGATATGAGAATTGTTGAGGATACAGGTTCTGAATCTTTCCAAGTTCTCATGACAGAAGAACAACAGTCGACAACATCCGATTGCGGATTCTGCGACGTAGTTAGTTTAGTTTAGTCGTTTCGATTCGGAAGGTGAGTTGGTTGATTTGGTATACATATCACATATAGCTCTAACTTTCCCGTCACCCTGGTCATGGGAATCGTACAAGTTCGGTTTCCTCAGCCAAGAAGACGAACCATATATTTTTAGCGCATGGGTTTCTTAGATTTTTCATCATGTAGGAATAGAAGTATAGAAGCGGATATGTAAGTTTCCTTTGCTACGGATCTAGTTGTCAAATTCACAACACCACGTTTTTTTGGCAAGGATTTATGTAACTAGGGGCTGTCGTCTTTGTGCTTTTGCTTAGTCATTTTGTTATTATATAAAATTGCAATATGCCAAATGCCATGATTTTACGTAGCGGATTAGTATCAGTAAGGTCCATCCATGATCATTTATCGCACAAGGGACTTGAAAACAACTATCATCTTGTTAGCTTTCTAAATCAGACATTGAACTTGTGACATTGGATAGGAGGGGAATGTCACAATAGATTTTTCATAAATCATGCTCCGGACATACGAGGGCAAAGATCGGAATTCTCAGAACGGTTAGAGGCTGTTTAAAATGGCTTTTTGAGGCGAGTAGGTATTAGAAAAACATGGCATATTGAACGTTATCAGTAATGGTGATTGAATCGGAGAAATAGGGCACAGAGTGCATCAGAAGTTCAGAACATGTAACAATAATATTATTCGCTGTTTACTTGGCTCCTTTGAAATATATAAATATTTTAATAGGTTTTTATGACTATGATATCATACTTATGGCGTGATTTATGTTTATATTACAATTAATCATGGAATTTAAGTAGGAGTAGTTTCGATAATAAATTACTGGAATAATGCTCTTATCCTTTCGTACATGATCGAAAATCAGGCGCTTTTGGCAGCTTTCAGGATTGATCATCTCGATTTACTAAAAGTGTTTATGAACCATTCAGATTTATTGTTTTTTCTATTGTGTTAAAGAGGATGTCTCAGTCTGTTACGTAGTTGGGGTTTTGTAATTGTAAACCATCTTATCTTGACTTGATCGATGAGGAACCGTGAGAAAGGTCTCATTAAGACGGTACCACGGTTGTTGGATTGAATGTGGAACATGATGCAACAGGTTCTGGTTCTTTCTTTTCGATGTGATATTTATTTAGAAATTCAAAAGTCAAAAACAAGCTGGTCATGATTTCAATTAGTCATGTCTCAATATCTTAAGTAACGTCCAGGGAATAAAAACAGGGATATTGACCATAAATATTTATTATTAGTAAGCATTTGCATATTCTGGTGGTTTGTTCTAGGCTTGTCTGACTCATTAATCTTATTATGTTTTCTTTTGTGTGGCTATTCTTGAATCTGGTATTTAGTTATATGGTTTATGGAAGCATGAATTCCTAAGTCATTTAAGTGACTCATAGAAGTCATGCTGGTGTCCAACTTCAAGCTTAGGTACCTCCACAAAATGGATAGGGATGGAAATGTTTTTGGATATGAACGTTATTGTCTGTAAACAATAATTAATACGTATGACTATAGACTACTTCTACGACTTATTAAGGAAATTGGAAATATGATTACTAATTGATTTTTGGTAAACTAATTTAGAAGAAGTCTGTTTCAATTTACAATCATTAAGCTTATGCATTCAAATTAACCGATATCAAAGTCTACATATTGATCCTCCTGTTCTTGGGACATTGGTTTTTATCGGATTACTGGAACGAAATGAATTGTTCGGCCTTCGTTTATGATTAATAGCTTATAATTTTAACTGTTTCATCATTGTTGGATTTCTCATTTGCTTGTTCATTAGAGATAAGGACTGTCAATATTGTCTACGATAATAGGCATTCATGTATTCCTTTAACAACTTCATTGGAAGATTGGCTCTTTTATCATATACTATTTGTTTGTTATCTCTCCATTCTTTAAAGGTTGAGAGTTGACGTATGTGTGCATATATGTATCACTCCACAATTTTACGTCCTCGTGGAAGTCATGGATGGTTTATTACATAAAGTCAAGTTCAACAGATCGTGAACTTAATTTGGACGATGATTTTATGTTGAGAAATAATGGATATAAATGATTGAATGCATTTTCAGGCTTACTACTTCGACCGTGACGATGTCGCTTTGCCAGGGTTCTACAAGTTCTTCAAGAAGTCTTCTGACGAGGAACGTGAGCATGCTGAGAAGTTCATGAAGTATCAAAATACCCGAGGTGGGCGGATTATTCTCCAGGCAGTTGCCAAGCCAACCAGGGATGAGTGGGACTCTCCATTGGATGCAGTTACTGCTGCTTTGGAACTTGAGAAAACTGTGAATCATGTAAGTTAATGGATACGATATACGATAACCACATTAAGATTAAATATTATTTTAGGTCCGTTATTGATAATTTTCTCAATGCATTTTTTCCAGACACTGTTGGACATTCACGCTGTTGCTGGACGGAACAACGATCCACAACTTTGTGACTTCTTGGAAACTAATTTCTTGGAAGAGCAGATCAAGTCGATCAAGGAACTGTCTGACTTCGTCTGTCGTCTCAAGCGATGCGGCAAAGGTCTTGGAGAGTTCATCTTCGATAAGGAACTCGGAGAAGAGAACTAAGTTTTCACATTTTCATTTCCGACAAATTATTTCCACGAATCAGTATCAATCAATTGTATGAATGTATTGACATTTATTGTATTCACTTTATAAAAACGATGACACATTGATTAGTAATCAAAAACCACAATACGATACTTGACCAACGGATTTATTGTCTACTTTATTAATTCCTACTTCATTTTTTTTATTTCTTCAGATTTAGTTAGTACGCTGTCTTATACCCACTAGTAAAATAGAGGGTATTCTTAGTGATAGCAGTTTGATAATCATATGCCAAGTGAAAGTTTTAGGTAATGAATTAATGAAATAAACTTTATCTTGTAATACTTATTAATTATTTGTTGCGTTTCCTCGGATCTTCATTTCTTCATGAATTCATAAATGTTTAAAGTAATCGAACTTAAGCTCATTTCGGAATTTTGCAAGGGTGGAAGTTAAAATATTGAATTAAAATTATAAACTAGGTCTCACATGTCAATACTAAAGTTTAAGTCTTAAATGGAATGAATTAAAGAAGCTAACATTAGTAGTAACCAGTAATGGTAAGACGATCGACGTTTTAGTGTATTTTAAACAGTTACAACGATAAGAAATCAATAATCCGAATAGTTTCTAGTGAATTTGAATTTTGTTCAATTTAATATTCAATATTTTTCAGATTTGATTTTATGCATGTTTCACGTGTTAATTAAAATAGGAAATTGATATCAATAGTCTCGATTTAATGGAACGATGTAACTCAAATTTAAATGAAACGGTGCATACATTTTTTGATATCACTTTTGGAAATCTTCAAACGACTGTCTGCACAGATTTTTTTCAATTTTTTATCATCTCAGAGGGTTTGGTTTGTTTGGAACATAAAGTGATTTACTAATCGATTTGAAGAAAGATTTATTAATTAAAAATCCTAGTATCATTCACAATATTACAGATAGCTGAGGATCGTCATGAGTCAATGTCATAAAACTTTTAATTACTGGTGATACGGAGCTTCAGAATTTGATATTTTTAAATTATATTTTATCTATCATAAACAAATTTCCCCTCATGTCAAAATCATATTCGGCTATTTAATGATTAGTTACTTAGCTAATTAAATTCCAACAATTTTGGTAACAACGCGGTTCACGTAAAATGGCTACAAGTTGTAAGTTGTAACTACTTGATCAATATATCAGTCATGATTTTCGAAAAGGTTTAGGAAATGAAAGGGATTGTTTATTTACCTTAACACGTTCATGGTTAAGATAGCATTATTTCATTGCCTTAACCAGTTTTGATTAATGTTTAGGTGCTTGATCTTCCTTTCATATGATCATATTACACAATGTTTATCAACTTTAAGTGAATACTGGAATTGGGTTGAAATGGAAAATGGAGTGCAAACTTAATGAATTGTATTAAAGATCAAAAATTGTAAATCACAAAATCATATGCAATGTTGTACCGTCCTTGAATAGGAAATTGAAGAGACACACAAAAATATTTCATAAATCCTGAAGCGTGGGGTTAAATTTACTACAAATAATTAATAATTAAATATTATCATTTATCATTACTTTCATATTTATTTAAAGGACAGTGAAAATTCATGCATAATCAACCTGAAATTGAAATATTAATATAGTCATCAAAATAGTTTCGAAGCACATGTTACGTGTTTCGAGTATTACCTGCAAAATTGCATTTCTCAGTCCAATTTTGGAATCAATATTATTCAAAGAGCCTGGTCGACCTTTCTCCTCATGAAAAAGAGCCTGGTCGACCTATTTTACGAGGATAAGAGCCTGGTCGACTGTTTTCCTGCGGCAAAAGAGCCTGGTCGACGCTTTCTTTGAAGATAAGAGCCTGGTCGACTCCTTTTTAGAGCAAAAGGAGCCTGGTCGACTATTTTTTTCAGCCAAAAGAGCCTGGTCGACCCTTTCATTTGAGCAATCGAGCCTGGTCGACCCTTTTCTCGAGGAATACAGCCTGGTCGACTCTTTTTCACAGGCAAAACAGCCTGGTCGACTCTTTTTCACTGGCAAAACAGCCTGGTCGACCCTTTTTTCTCGGTATAAAAGGATAACCAGACCCTTCCCTAAGTATCAGTCTTTTTGAACTCTCGAATTGACAACTACTCTACGATAACTACTGCTCCTGCCAAAAACTGCCGGTATCCTGTCTACAATGAATCCTTCCGTAAGTAAATTTTTTATTATCTTTTGATTTTATGATGGTCTATGAATGTATGTATTTTTTCTAGGTTTTGACCTTCTTTAACATGATTCTAATCAATGTTTTTAATTTTTGTATTTACAGATCCCGGAAAGCTGCTGGGGAGTCTGGGCCTTGACGACATCCGATTCTACCTGCTCCTCTGGTTACGGAACTGCTGTCAACACGCCGGATTCCGAAGTCCTTCCGGTCGAGTGGGAAACCCTCGTGAACCAGCTCACCGTCCTGGAGAACGAGCCCCTCCTGGAAGAAGACGTCCACCAGTCACTGATCCTGTCTACCAATCCAGCTGCCGAGTTCCTGACCCAGACCGACTGCTGCTTCTCCATCCACTTCAACAACAAAGCCACGTTAACGAGGAACCTGGAGGAACTGGAAATCGTCATCGCTGGGCCTTCCGGAAACCGCTATCCTGTCAAGAACCTGACTCGTCTCTCCGATCAAGTCGTCTGCACGTTCCGGCCTGCTGAACCTGGAGCCTACGTCGTCAGCGGTTTCTTCAGGAACGTCTTCCACATCCGGGAATCCCCATCAATCGTCAACGTCTCCAGAAACTATCTACAACAAATCAAGAGGCCCATCGTCTCCTTCGATGTCGAACTCCATGCCACGGTAGCAGCCTTACCCAACGAAGACCCTCGTCTAGAATCTCGGAAGCCCTGGGGGCTCTGCTGCAACACCAGAACTGAACAGGTAATTTATTTTCCTTCATTCTTTCCTTCTGAGTCAAATATAATTACTTTTTTTAGGAATTTATTTGATATTACATGATACTAATGTTTGTTTTATTTTTCTTGGTTTTTCAGTTGCTGGTAGCGGACCGAGAGCAGCACGAGGTCCTGGTGTTTGGCCCCGATGGAACCTTCAACTACCGCTTCGGAGGAGAGGGTCACGTTCCTGGGAAATTCTTCCGCCCAACTGCCCTGGCCTTCGATCCTGTTGGGAACCGTATCCTCGTTTCCGACAAAGACAACCACCGGATCCAGATCTTCACCCCCGATGGCAAGTTCCTGTCCACGTTCGGCTGCCGAGGAAGACTTCCAGGCCAATTCTCGTTCCCGTGGGGAGTTGCTGTTTCTCAAGACGGGTTCTTCATCGCCGTTGCTGACTCCAGGAATCACCGGGTGCAGCTCTTCGACGCGGAAGGAAGGTACCTCCGACACTTCAGTGTCTCTACTGGGCGGAACTGCAAGGAATTCAAGACCAAATTCGACTACCCCAGAGGGCTGGCCTTCAATCTTACTGGTAAGTTGCGTTTATTTTCCTGGCCATGATATTATGTTTGGTTGATGTTTGATTTTACAGGAAGCCTATTATTATTGTACCTGATACTAATTTCTTGTATTTTTCGTTGTTGATTTCAGGAGATGCCGTGTACGTGACCGACTTCAATCTGCAGACCGTGTTCGAGCTCAACATCGAGATGACAACCGCTACTCCCTTGCTGCCCATCGGTACTCTTCGCCGCCCGTCTGGAATCACCGTCGACGACGTCGGAAAGCTGATCATCTGCGAAGCCAAGAACAACGCCATCAAGATCCTGAAACCGGAAGGAACTATCGTCGGAGGCCTGAACAAGATCGGAACCTCGTCGCTGAACGTCCCTCTTGATGTCACCCTGATGCGAGCTGGAGTCTTTGCTGTACTTGATCTCAACGGTCGTGTTAGAATAGTCTAGTTTGTAGTATTACCTATTTTAAACTCAAATCTCGATGTATTTTTTTTACTAGGATTGTTTTTACGTAAATATTTGTAATTTGACCTTGTATTATTTGAACTGACTCTGTTATATGACCCGATGATTTATTTTGTTATAATAAAACGATATATGATTTTCAGAATTCAAAATTTTTGTTTGTTCCAATGCACTTCGTTGATCTTTTTCAGGGACTTTTCAGGTTTTCACATTATATGATTAGGTTGCATTAACTTTTCATTTTAGTTGAGGCATTTAATTTCATCTTTAATAGCATTTTATCCAGATATTTCAGGCCTTTTTCAGGAACATTTACCATTGAACTCATTCTATGTAGTTTAGAGTAGAGGTTAGTCATTTAGCATTTTCTAGGAATTTGAAATAACATACTCTAGGCTCAATCAGAATAGGAATAGAATACGATTTTAAATAAATAAAATTAGGAGATAAAACAATCTGCGTCATATAATCCTGCCCATTTCTTATCATTTCATTGACCGTTTTTATCGAGGAATTTCAGAGATCGTAATACAAACACGAGAATTGGACCCGGTTTTCATATTTCCAGATTCGAACTGTCCGAAAAATGTTTACTAATTGTGCACAATATAATATCTCAAAATTATAAAAAATGACTGAGCATGATTTAAGGCCACTCGAATCTTTATAATTAAAATATCTGAGCCCGATAAAGTACCATGTGAATTAATTTTTTTTAATGCGGTATTATAAAGTGATACCCGAAAATTAGCTTGTCTATAAGAATCTGTTAATTTCATGAATACGAATGCTTTCTCCCCTGGAAATCTTTTAGTCCGTTGTTCATAAAGTCTGTGAAACTATATTTTCTCGGTAGAGTTCACTTGGAAAGTGTTTTGGAAAGATAGACAAGTGCATTTTTAACCCGGGTATTTAGGGCCTCAACCATGGTTTCTTATGAAAATGTTTACAAAAGCAGTTGTAAAGATGTAGTAGCAGAATATATTTGGATATAAAATATTTCGGGCTGCATCATCAATTAAACATGTTCAATGAAAGTAGATACGCGAATGCTCAGTACGTATCGATTTAATTTAAAACATTCAAATAATATTTTCTAAACTACGTATCTTTGGCATGCCTTCTGGTACAATTGTTATTTAAATAAATATTTAATGGCATATGCATTTAATTGTTATCAAATCAACTGGCACTAATTTATTTCGCTCTAATTTTAGAAATACAATCATTTTAATTATGAAAATTCATCACATAATGAAATTTCTAAGCTTTACTACTCACTAAAATAATTCCCCAATAACAAGCACTTTAAAATTCTTATCATTTTTTTTATCTTCCGAAAAATCGAGTTTGCTTAAAAAAATCTCCTCTCGAATAATAACCTTGAGGTGTTCGAAGATCAAGAAATCAGAGGACGGTTCCAACTGCGACAAACCGGTAGCTAATGATAAACCTCGGAAACATTTTTTGCTCCAGTTTTAATCGACATCCATCTACACAAAGAGATCCAATGCCATATTTATCCGCCTGTGAAAAACAATTTAGTAGAACTGCTCTTTGCAACACTCGAAAAAAAAATGAATACAGAACTAATGATCAGTAAATCAAAGCCGGAACGTGACAACAGATCATAAAGAGCGAGGAAGAGGGAAGGGACTGAGCTTATTAGCTCATTTACCAGGTTTCATGGAAAATATTATTATAAATGACAATGATATTTTAATTAAAATTTCTACAACCGGTGAGTGGAGGAGAGTGTGAGAGAATTAAAAAGGAGCAGATGCCCTTAAGAAGAGGGAAATATTAATATCATGAGCTGTGCATCATTATTATACAAATATTATACCCTTTCTTCCCGAAGATATTTCATTTATGTTATTAGATCCCTACCGTCCTCCTCACGTTCATTAAAATGACATAAATGTTGCATCATGTCTAAAAGCTGAATTAAACTTCATTTTGAAGATGTTGAATATTCAGAAATGGAGAGACAGAGCGAGAGAGAGAGAGAGAGACTGAAAAAATTACTTCCTTCTTCATTTCCTCCGAATTTCCCCCATGCGGTCTATCTTTTTTAATTAACATCACTGAACTATTATACAATGAAGGAGGCCGAAAAAATCATTTACGTGCAGATACCTTGAGTTTCCAGAGAGGGATAGTGTGATTATGCATGCAATGAAGTACAAATATAGGAATAAATTCAGGTAGTTATTTATTTCACAAAATATTCAATTCCATACTTGAAACAGTTTTTTTCAATGAGAAACAGTTTTTGCAATAATTACATTTTTTTACTGTATTTATTTAATGAAATACTAAGTTAGTTGGTTAAAATCAGACGTCGATATAAACCGATTAACGATATCGCGGTGTAATTGTGGAGTATCATTGTAATCTTGTCCTTTTAAACGATGTTTTCACATGAAAATAGAATTAATTAATGTATTTGGGACTTTCTCCAATCCGCAAATTGTCCCACAAGTATAAATACACTATATACCTAATATGCCTAATAAAAATGGCAAAATATTTTTTAAATGAACACAAAAACTCACAACCTTAGATTGTAAAAGATTGAATGTGTTTCATGTGATTTTCGGATTCCAATTCACAGCCTAATGCAGATCTACTTTTAAAGCAGTATTATTAGCTTTATACACCTACTGTGCGGCTTTGCATGTATGTAATCTTTTTCGATATTGGATCATTTGCTCTACTGTGTTTCCAAAATACAAAGGATTTTTTTATTTTAAAATACTGATAGAACAAAACAACGTCTTTAGAAAGAAATAGAAAATATTGCTCTAAAATGTTGTCCTGTGCCCTTTACTTACTGACCAAAGAAAAAAAAACAAAAAAACTCCTAATCTAGTCAACTTTTCGTCCTATCGCAACGAGATAATGTATCATTGTAAAAACAAAGCTGATAAAATTAAAGAAATAAAGGTCGAGGAGACTGGACCCGTTCAAGGATACTTCCCACCAACCTAATGTCAAAACTTTAAAGAGTTTCTCATTTCTTTGGGGAGAAGTGGTTGCCGAAATTGCAAGTACCCCAACAGTCATCATTGCAGTTGTAGAAAGAAGGGCTAATTTAACTGTGGCCACGAAGTATGATCCAGGAGGAACGGAATAGCAGAACAGATAAGTTATTTCCTACGGCCCGAAACGAGCCTTTGAATCAAGGGGGAAACTAAGGGCTAAAGCAGGGAAGAAACGTAAGAGATAGCAAAAGTCTCTTGTGCGAGAATCCAGTTGGAATCCTTGGGTTTGTTGGGCCGAGAAGTGAGGATCTCTCGTCATTGATCCCAGCGGTACACTAGTCTCTTCACTTTAGAACAACTTCCTATAGTTGTTAAGTGTAATTGGCTCCTAAATGTTACACTGATAAAGTTTCTCCAAATCTAAACAACCGACGTGGACTCAAGAAAATGAGACACAAGTACTTTTCTACGCCTTGATAATCACTACAACTGGTTTAAAAAACCTCCAACACACCATCCAACCAAAATCCAGATAATGCTCCTGAAAACACCAACACTTCCCTCCTCTTACAACTAATTCCAACCACATATATTTTATTATTATCTGCATCAAACAACCTACGTCTGCTTTCTCTTTGACTCTTTTCCTTCGATAGAAATTCCCGTATAAATTAGCATCTCCAGCCTTCACAGCGGCTTTTAACCGAGTCCCAGGAACCTATATTCCCTCTCTTTAAATAAATCAGTTTATTATCTCTTCAGCTTGGCTCTGCTCTTTAAGCTGGAACATCATTTAAAAGACCGATTTTGAAGAAGAGTAGCTCTACTGAGCAAATATTATGCATAGGAATTTGAGAAAAACACCCAGGCTAAGGCTCCATAATTTGTGACTGCCTGAGATGACAGAGGCAGGCTTTAAGAGTTTTAGATCTACTCTACTTGAAGGTTCTGCTCCGTCGAACTAATGAACTGTTGTTGGGACTGTTGGGAGCTGGGAAACTGGTCAGAGATGCATAACAAATAACAAATCTTATTGATGAGAATAACGTTTGTCCTCTCGGTGTAGCCAACCATATATGTTTCCCTTCTTCCCGTTCCTTCCAGATAATCAGTGACACTTGTCTATGTGGAAGAGTGATTAGCTGTTTCTTCACTTCCTGCTCCCAAGTCGGACCTTCTAGGGGCAAAACTGATCTCCTTCTCTACTACATTCTAACATTCTATCTATTCCCAAGAAGCTGATGATGGAGCTGTTAAAATAAAGCCACTTAAGCCAATGAGGGTTAGTCTATTTAATAACCCTACGCCTAACATCCTACATTACAACATGTTTCCAGGCTCAATCTCCCATTCTTGTCAGAGAGAACAGAAGAATGACTTGTAAGGTTCCAAGAAAAATTCTCCGTTATTGATCGGTTTGAGTCAGTGGGACCTGGGACCCTGGAAATATAGCTCTATAGAGAGAGAGAGAGAGAGAGAGAGAGGATTTTTTATTTAAAAAATGTAATAATACGTATTAATGGGTAATTAGGGGAAGTGTTTTCGAAAAGGGCATTTAATTCGGGTGGATGGAGAAATCGGGAGTGAAATAGCGGGTCGGGAAGAGACGCATGAGCGAAAGTGATTTGGGTTGAGGTATTGAGGCCGATGATATTGTAACGGTTAGAATGTAACACGTTGACAGAGTGACTAGTGTGGTGCCGGCTCAGCTCTCCATCTCCTTTCCCGCAGCACGAGAAGTGGTCTCCGGGTTCTTTCACTCTCCGAATCAGTTACCAACCAGATCTTGTTTATGGATCAGGAGCCCTCATCTCCCTTCATTCCCGAACACAATCAATGAGTCCTTCGTTTAATAAGGAATACAAATAAGCATAACGTACATAATCGACTTAAATACCTTTCCTTGGAGATTCGGAAGAGTCGACTTTCTCCACTAAAAATAACCGAGTTTTTTGGGGGAAATCAGGAGACTAACCCGTCACCCTTTAAAAGTTCTTCCGAATTGACCTTTGAGTCTTTGAGTGACATATAATATCAGTTTGGACTAATTGGAGTGGAGCCTCTACTTTGACTACTACAAGTAAAAACTAAGTTTTTGTGGGGAAATCCACGACTGAATTGTTCTTATGAATGCGGTGTCATGTGATCACAGAGAAGGTTCCGGTTCCTGGTTTTCGGACTCCCAACAACAGCATCAGCAACAGCACATGCAGCAACACGCGGTATCGAGGTACCAACAGCAGGGATCGGTGCCTTCCTTTCATACCTCTTCCGGAGCACTTGGCGATAAAGCTGTCGGTGAGTGTGGGACAGTTTTTATGTACTTTGTATTGTTTTGAGTTTGAGGCATTTTGAGACGAGTGCTTTAAGCTTCATATTCCAGGTATGATCAAGTGCAAGAAATGTACACTTGTTTTTACACGGGGATTATCTAATAAGTTTCATTGAAGGAAATGGAATTTCTCAAAAACCTTCTTAAAACGAAAGTTGTCCCGATCTGGCGATGCGATACAGAGAGTCTCTGCATGGGGATAACCGATACGATAGAATCCGTGAACTCGGGAAGTCTCACATTAGCTTACAGCGATAGACAGAAAAATGTAGCCTTCCGAACATAAATAATATCCGATCCTAAAATGACAACTTTGGGTTTGTGGTCGGATCGGAGGACTTGAAAAAACTTCGTGCATGAACCTCTCTCCGATGAATTAATTATCCCATGTCATAAAATCCTTTTAGGTGCATAACTCTTAAAAAAATACCCGCCTTCCCTCCTGATATCGATATATCGTCTGGTAATTATAGAATCCCGACCCGAAAACCGTCACCAACACTCTAAATGAGCCTCTCCTTGGCTCTGTCGAGAGAAAGAGAGAGCGATGACTTGGCTCACTTAAAATTAGACTACCTATAGCTCCATGTGGCTTATTATAACGAAGGAGATTTGAGAAGAGATTGTGGTGAAGTGATTCTCAATTTCTCAAAAATTAAATTGCCAATAATGGACATGGGGAAAAGATAAAAAGAGGGATGGGGAGTTGATTAGGTATTTGAATCCGGAGGAGGTGGTGGTGGTATGAGTGGTAGTGCACTTGAATTGGCAGCATAATATCCGAAACTGAGCCGGAGAGGGAATGAATTGATGAGGGAAAAGGATATTAGAAAGCCGTCTTAGTTAACTTACTTACTGACTCCTTGGATATGATGAAACGGAAGCGAGAGAGAGGGGACAAAAATGTTCTTAAATCCAATCTCATAATGGATTCTCCAGGCGTCTAACACTGATTGCATGTCATTAGTGGCCGATTCTCTTTCCTCTTCTTGATTATTTTACTGTAGCCAATCTCTCTCTCTCTCTCTCTCCTTTACGAATATACATGGATCATGAGTTAGTACTCTCTCTCTGGTACAAGGACGAGGAAGTTGGGCTCAATTAATAGTGAAGAGACTAGATATAGGTGCTTCTAGGGACTTGGTATTATTATTATATAGAGAGAGGCTCTAAGAACTTTCACAACTTGATCCGAGTCAAACGGGTGGTGGAAAGTCTAATACCTTATCATCCAAATTTGATGCCAACAAGATCCGGCTCACCTCTTCGTCTCCTCCTTCGTCTTCGTTCCTAACGAGAGTCTCTGAATACAGAGGATGAAGCTCATCGACAGCTTCATCGAGCCTCAATCCACTTCCGCCTAATGATTCCTCCGTGGCGGTGGAGGAAGAGGGCGAGTTCCAATTCAACTCTCTCCGTTTGATGATGTCCCAATTCCTCCAGTATCATCAGCTCTCTCTCCTTTCTAATCACATCATCTTACGTACACTCATCCCCTCTCCGCCGTCCCCGATCCCAAGGAGTGACGAGGAATACCCTGTCCTCTCATTATAAATATTGTCCATCATCATGAAGATGAGGATGATGATGATCTTACTGGAGATGAGGAGAGTATCAGTATTTAGTCAGCTAGGCTCCAGGATTATACGTCCGATTGGAGAGAGCTCGTCGGGATAAGTATTCCGTCAAATCATTTACTTTCTCCTTTCGTCATCCCTCTCGCTCTCTCCTCTGTACGGAGAGAGAGAGAGAGGAGCAAGTTATTAATTAGTTTCCTTGTCTCATTCTTCCCAACTCCGTTCTCATTTACTCTTAAATTGGGATTCTCATCCCATTAAATCCCTTGCCTCAGTGCACAAAGACTAATCACTAGAATTGACCGGATTTCACTGAACCTCACTCCAAAGCTTAAATCCAACCATCAATCAACCTGACATTACCAATACTGTTCCTCCGCCTTCCACTACTTCTGACTCGATTCATCAAAATTATTACTATTTCTCGGTAACAAGCATAATTCCTCTTGTAATTTCAGGCCCGCATTATTACCCTTCTTCAAATTATCCACCAGCCGACAGCCCTCTCGGCTCTTGTTCTATAGACAATCGAGGCACCTACCACGCTTCCTATCTCTCTGACAAGCCATAACTATGCATTTCCATAATTGCTCCCTCACTAATCTATGGCCATTAATTATAATATGTATTTATTAAACTATTTTAATTTCCAACCTACTACGACATCCCGACTAGTAGTAATCTCTTTGAGTAATTAAGTTAAACGTCCTCATCTATTTCTGATTATTTATCAAACTCCTCCATGATCTTATGTCTGGAGCCAAAGAGTGGAAATTTGGATGGCTTTGGGTTTGTGCCTGGGAATATTGGTTGCTTGAAGTGATGCCCGATTTATTATGGCTATTTCTGGACTTGTCCCGGACTCTCAATCAAATTCCAAATCATGTTCCTGGCTAGCAACCCTGGAAATTTTTTAACGATGAACGGTTGATATAATATATGTACATATATTCGGACTTTTAATGATTGTCAATTTTCCACTTGCCCCTGGCCCTTTCTCAGATCTTTATTTACATTCGGATGGAAGTACGTGGAGTTAGGACATGGAACTCGTTATTCCATCCTTTTCACTCCGATTCGGACAGAACCTTCGTCTTCTTGTCAAAATATCAATCTCATTAGGAAGAGGATTGGACGTTATTATTAAACATGGAGACTTCCCTATACTCGGGTCATCGAGCGGAGTTAGAGTTCCTTATTAGTGGATATTTCGGACATCGGGTCTATAGAGAAACCTCCTAACCCTTATGCTTCAGGTTCCCAATCCCAAGTGCCTTATTTTACATGCCGTCGTGTGTAACTTCTGCTTTAACCTGGAACTTCAAGAAATTCCTATTATTTGACCATCATCCTACTCTCTTCAAACTCTTCATCATTATCTGGTTCCATCCAACTGATTCTTTATTTTTATTTTCAACCATGCCAAACACTGTATGTTTCTGACTACTTAATATGGCTATTTTCCCAGTCCCAATCTAGCAAATAAATAGGCCGAGTTATAGTCAGACAAAATAAGACCAAAAATACGATCAAGATCATTAGCCTTTGTTCCGCCAATTAGTGAAATTAAGCTATTAAAATACATTGTTAGATTCAATCAGAAAAGGGATCGTTCTTAAAATCAAGCCTTTTGGTTACCGGACGGCCCAAAAATCAAAGATAAATCTGTCAAGGATCTTCTTATTTTCAGGGCATTTAAACAATTTCCAATTTATCAGGAGGAAATAATAAATTTAGGAAAAAGGGTCCTTGAAGTTGGTGAGATTGTAAGAGGATGAAGGGCGAAATAATAAGGGGAACCGAGATTATGGTTAGTTTGGGACGTGAAATGGTGAGGGACAGTTCCACGAGCTTCCTTCACCTACTTATTATAACAAGTTATAAATACATATTTCAAAATATCCATTCCACATCCTCCTACTTTAATATCTGCATATATGAAGTTATGAAGTAAATACGATGCGATTGTCAAGGCGGAGGAGGGTGAGCTTAGCTTTACATATTAATAATAATAATAATAATATTAATAATATTATTGTGGAGCGGTATACTGAACTGGAGAGCGCTGGAGACGCGTGTTGTGCATAGGCTTCCTTTTAGAGCCTGATATTATTCCAGTTAATTCGGAGAGATAGAGAGGATGAAACGGAGAAGTTCCTTGTTACTTCGAAATGGTTGATCAGTTATGGAGTCTCTGGGCTCGTCTCTCTCTCCGAAACTTTTGTAGGCCCAGATTATACGTGATAAATAAAGGAGATAGAAAATATTAATTATAATTGTATCATGGACAGTGTTATTTATGACGTTGTTTTATATCATGATGAGCCTGATATTCCATTCCTCCGACCCAGGCCCCGTAGTCCTCTTCTTCCTCTGTTTGTTTTACTGCTCCGGCTGCTGGGGAACCAAGTCTGGCATCTCTGCCTCTAAAATAGCTCTTATACTTTGTATGAAATAATAATTAATGCAATGGCACTAGCTCCACTGCCACTTCCCCTAAGCTGACTTACTCCCAACGATATTATTCTCTAATAGGACTCCTTTGTTTCCTCAAAAACTGTCCCATTGTAAATTGTAACTGAACTTTCCATTCTCTCAGTCTCCAACGGCTAGGGAGCTAGAGCTAGAAAATAGCCACTTTTGCCATCTCAAACTTTCATCCAATCCTTCGATCCTCCTCCTTATTATTTTAAAAGGAAGGGTGGCTGCTGGGCGGAGGGAGATAATGCTTCCATTCCTAATTATCATCTTCTCAATTAATTTAAGTTCAAATCTTAGGAATTTTTCAAACCATTGTCCTTTAGTGGGAAGTGTGAGACGTTTAAATTTAGACAGAAGTGAAAAATGCGGATGGCTGCGATTCCCAAGAATTATTGAGGTAAGTTGCTAGTGTATAAGATGTCATTGAGGAGGGTGTCGGTACTTTTTCTGAGGACCCAACCGTCGTGTTGGGGAACGGGAAATCCGTCAAGAAAGGAACGGGTAGCTGGAGGCATTGGATATTAAGATGAAAAATCGTCCCTCAAGGATTTGTGAAATACTTTTTTCATTAAGTGGCTCTCTACTTTGCGTATCATGAAGTTAATATCATTCAGGACCGACACGGCTATATTATTAATGACAGCGGGTAGGAGGAATAGTTTGGCACATTTTGAAACTCTTACTCTCCTAGTGCTATCCCTAGCGAGTGGAAATATTTTGGCCGCAAGGTTTCCATTCCTTGGCAAGGGGCTCGGAAATGTAGCAAAATATCAGCCTACCCCTTCCACTCCAGAAAGTAATGATGGACTCAGGTACTGGGTGTCTCTTATCGGGCCTGTCTCTTGCCACTGACGCAAGAAGAAGCGAGGGGGTAGCCACTGCCACTGGTAACCTTGTACTGTCAGTAGGGGACTTGGAGCGGTGCGGTACTGGCTGAGGGGGGACGATTGTCATTTTAAAACTGTCTTATTCAAGAGTGGAAGTTATCAGGACTGAAAAAGCTGCTGAATTTGTCGGAAATAAAATTGGGAGGAGGGATTGTCTGCGGGTCATTTCGATGAAAAACCGATTCCGGTTTTATCGGGAAGGGAAAGTGTAACAAGTTTGGGAAAATCCAGACACTGACTCCAGCGTGTGCAAATCTTGTCTTGTGTCACGTCGACTCAATTATGATTTTATCGCAGTCGAAATAGATGGGCAACTTTCTTTTCTTTCCCTTCTTCTTTTGCCAAACTCTTCGGCTCCCTTCTCTCTCTCTCTCTCTCTCTCTCCAGCAAAGGGAAAAGTAACTCTGGAGAAACTCCACTAGTACCTGTACACCACATAGGGAAACCAATGCTATTCCAAACAACCAACATACGAATGTCATATTATTACTGCCGATATATGGGAGTCGAGAGGACTTTCTCTCCCGTCCTCAACCAGTGCAGATCCCAATAAGCACACCTACTCTGCTGCCTTGGTATAGCTATAGCTGGTTAGATTTGTGTGTGCATGTTTTGGGAGAACTTTCCACTACTACTAGGAGCGCATAGTGTTAGAGAGAGGAACGTTTGAGCCGACTTGGGCTCATGGAGTCGGAAAGAGCGACAAAAATCAACAATTTTTAACGCTATTCAACGCCCAGGACCCAGATCCATTCTCGAATACCTTTCTCTACCTCTTTACAGATTACAATCTCTATTGTACACAGAATGTCATTTTTGTAAAACCTTCAAAAAGGGAGCTCCGAATTCCAATTTCGTTTCTCAAATCGATTATGCCTACCCACTGAGATTGGCCATTTTCCTTCCTTTAATTTTTCTCTTACGACTTGCTGCCCACAAATCTGCTCTTCAATGACCATCCTTTCTTCTCTCCTTTCACTTTCCCCTCTTGCATAACAGTTACCCCGTATATATAGCCACACACACATGCACACACACACGTCTCCTTTTATCCCCTCTGCCTCTCACCATTTCAAAATACGGAGCCCATTCACTTCAGTTCTATGAGACGGGAGTATAATAATGTCCTCTTTATCTACCTTTCAACTTATACCTACATCCCTTCACATCATTTCTCAACCAAATTGACCTCATATTAAAATAATAATAAATGGGAAAGTCTAATCTCCAACCCTGCATTGTCCTCTTCCAAATACTTAACTTCCCTTCTCTTGGAAGTTTACAATAATCTTTCGGCCATTCACTGTTTATTTCCTAAAGTATCCCGTTTTCTATACAAGTCTTCTTTTATCTTTCCCATTAGATTCATCAAAAATGACGAACCTGAAGTCTGAAGTTCAAAACCCTGAGATGCCCAAGGAATGTGCTGGATGTGGCAAGAAAATAACGGAACGGTATATTTTTTTTGATGTTTTAGACACTTTTTATTAAAATTTAAAAAAAAATTCAAAATGATCGAAAAAAAAGAGAATCTTTGAGATGCTGTGTTAAATACGGGATAGATTTTATGATATTGCTTTCACTTTCTTAAAGTGGTATTGACTATGAATATTGGCAATTGATTTTCAATTTAATTATTTTTTGTAATCTTAGATTCTTACTGAAAGCCCTGGACATGTTTTGGCACGAAGACTGCTTAAAATGCGGCTGCTGTGACTGTCGATTGGGAGAAGTTGGATCGACACTCTACACAAAAGCGAACCTGATTTTATGCAAGCGAGATTACTTACGACTGTTTGGAAGTACGGGTAAGTTACGTTAAAAGATCCCGATGACTGCGGCAATTAGAATTGAAAGTTACTATATAACTATATTTTATCCTTTATCTCTATCTAAAGTGGATTTTTTTTAAATCCTAAATCATCCGTGTTTCAAGTATAAACGGAACTTACATTTAAAATCTGAAATATTATTCTGTAGGGTACTGTGCAGCTTGCTCCAAAGTCATTCCTGCGTTTGAAATGGTCATGAGGGCGAGGAACAATGTTTACCATTTGGAATGCTTTGCCTGCCAGCAATGCAATCACAGGTGAGACATCAGACATTTTTAAAAACTATGTGTAATTTAGTCTCGGGACAAAATACTGTTGGACACAAAACACAAAAGTACTTACTCTCTAGCCTAGCTTATGGTTATGGCTAAAAGGAGCATAAAGCACCCAGACCACTTTATTGGTTGGTATTTATATAGTTACAAGGTTAGTGGTGGATACTTTATACGGCCTTTGATCATAATACAGAAATAATGATAGTGATTCAATTGTACTGTATATTTATACATTATCCAAGTAAATACATGCACACGCACTTTGCACTATGATGACAAAGCGAGGTTGACGCTCACCACTCTTTATATCCTTCCTAGCGACGAGAGAGAAATCTCCCCCAACTTAGGAAATTTAAAAATCCTAAATTTGATGTTTATCATTTAATGAATCACGTGCAGGTGGTTTTAAGACTCTAGTCTAATTCCATATATATTCTATATATTTTGTGTTTGTTTATGTTGCAGTGCTTGTTGAATAACAGTCCTTGTACATAGACCGTGATTATAACACTGCCAAGATTTTTCAATAGAGAAATGTGACAAAAAATACAATTGTAAGCATTTTTCATGAGCTAGAGAAAGTATTCGATCAGTGTTTTTTGCCGATATTGATGTCTCCGGACAAATAAGCTACAGTGCAGATCATGGATATCTAATGTCTCTGATATGATATTTAAACACACAATTAAAACGTGTTTAAAAAATAATTCGAGAGCTTTTGTAGAAGAAACTCAATAAACGTTGAATACGAAGTAATAGCCATTAAAAAGCCGAATTTCAATACGGACTGTAATAGTCGTAACTAATTTTCTGAGCCGAGCTCAATAAATTAGGACGGGTTGTCCCGTCTCCCCACACTTTACTCGAATGTAATTTCCCTCCCCGTCACCCGTACGGTCCTTATAATCTTTCCAATTATTTTGGCTCAGCAATCCCTTCCTTTCGATTTAATTTATCTCCCTGATTGTAAAGAGCAGAGTAATTCTTTCAAGCTCACAATTAGCTCAGTCTGTTCAAACAATTGTAGATTGGGATGCGAAATTTTATGCAGGAGTTGAAGGGTATTTCCAAT
This sequence comes from Desoria tigrina, assembly GCA_906901685.1. Lineage (NCBI taxonomy): Eukaryota > Metazoa > Arthropoda > Collembola > Entomobryomorpha > Isotomidae > Desoria > Desoria tigrina. The sequence goes on from CAJQTU010000004.1 coordinate 11,786,709, forward strand.
GTGGATTTAGGCAATTAGGAGGGTGGGAACGGGAGCTAGAATTCGGCGGAATAGATGAGATGAGTGACCAACTAACTGATTGAACCGATTAACGCAATCCCCGGATTCTAAACAAATATTAAAACTTTCCCCACCGGTCATTCGCCCGAATCAGTCCGGGACGCTCTCTGCTCTCAGCTCCGAATCCTATAGGGTCTGATGTCTGCGTGTATTTTCAATGCCATTTCTCAATCACTTTCTTGCGTGGCATATTCCATCCCAATTAAGCACGTCAAGAAAAAAAACACACCTCATGAACCTTTCCTCCATCCGATTGTTTTGCTTGGAACTGGACTGCCTGTCTATGTCTAACACTGTAGAACATATAAATATACATATAGGTTTGGTATTCAGACAGTAGACAGTAATAAGCATAATAGCATTATAAATATATATAACTATAAATGTGCTGGTGTATAGAGGTTTAAAAAATCAGGTTTTAATGGATATTGCGAGAGAACATTTATTGGCAGTATGTTGGGAAGGGATGGAGTAAGTTTGTATTCCTCACTGCGCTTTCATGCACGAGTTAAGATCTGTCGCATGTGACCCAACACAGGAAAATTCTCAAATGACTTATTTTACAGGTTATTTAGCCTCCATCGGTAATAAATGGCTTAGTGTGTGCTTAATTTCGATCAAGCAAGGAGTCAGATATAGTGTAAGGGATTAGAAAGGCCTTAGCACCGCTGCAAGCCAATTAAATCACCCTTTCCAATTGGTTCAAATTGGTATTACAAAGCCGGAGTAAACATTCTGGCCCCACCACCAGCTTTCACAACTTTCCCTCCTGCATGGGGATTTAATTTACGGTTAGACACGGCAAGTGCTAATAATTTAACTACAATGATGTGGCCGAATTATAGAGCATGCATATAGCATCCTTTGAAATCTACGAGTTTTGGGACGTCGGGTTTTGGAGAACCACAAATATAATTACTGATAATCACTGTATTTTTCCTCCGTTCTTAGAAAGAATTTTAGTGAAATTTACATAGGAGACAAATTATTATTATTTATACTTTATACCCACGAACTGCTAATTATTTTCTTCACGAACTAAATGCAAATATAATTCAGGGGCATTTTGATAAATTGTGATTCTTTTTGCAAAGCAAAGAGGAGCATTCATCCACCTTTTTTGTGCCTCGACATATAAGTAGTTAATTGAAGAAGGGGAACATAATTATAATTAAGTTGCGACAAATGACAATAAAATTTTCAGGATTGAATAGATGCAAAAAAAATGTCAACTTGTGTGAACTTTCTTTCAAAGGTTTTGTGTCGGAGACCGGTTTTACCTTTGCGATAATCGTATTCTTTGCGAATATGATTACGAGGAGAGGATGGTGTTTGCTAATATGAATACTAATGTCAATTCCAATGGTTCCCTGCCGAGTCTTAAACAACAGCGTTCTACTCCTTCCGTAAGTTTCTAATCCGCATTAAATTTTGTTGATATTTTCATTGGCACTGTAAAAAAACAAAATTTCAAATCCCATTTCGATGCCGTTATATTTTACAATCTTTTAAACATACTTTGTAACCCTCGGAAAATAATTTTTGATCACAGTTTCGAGTTCATAGTTTACATCAAGATAAAAAACGGTGGAAAAGTCTCGAAATTGATTACAAATATTAATACTCCTTCTTCTAATTTCAGAACCCAGCAAGTGGACCCAATACCACGGATTCCAGACTTCAAATTAATGGTGGCCTACCCGTACCGCGGAACCCACATCAAGGTGCCAGGAGTAACGGAATAATGCCTTCCTCCGAGTAGTACTGACATTCCTCTATCTAATAGCTCTGACATTTCATAATCATCCTTGAAATTTCATGCCAAACTGTTCCAATCCAACTGTATAACCATTCCACTTGATTTTGAGATGAGGTTGTTATGCTACAACCATCTTATTAGTACACTATAAAAACGCCAATAGAAAAACGGCAAACAGGAAATTAATTGAAATTTTGAGATTACACAGGACTTGCTAGACTTTATAGAACACGGTACGTTTATAAGCCGTCGAGTTTGATCAGGTGAAGAAGAAGTGCGTTTTGGTCTTCATTCACGCGTACTATTTTTTCAACGTAATGCAGTTCCAAGTTTTTGTTACTAATTATTACTAACTCTCCAATCATGCAATAACTTAGAGATTATTTACTACTGTACATATACACTATATTCATTACCTCCGTAACTCGTATAAGGATACCATTATGATTAAAGTTGATGTAAGGTTTACAAATGCGAAAGAAAAACTACACTGCTCCTCATTTAACTTAATTAAATTAGCACGTCGTTGGAAATGAAATAGCTACGGATAAATCGGAGCGGTGAATACATGCCCAAAAAACTTTGTTGATATTTTGGGGGAACCCGACTCACTTTCCCCAACTTTTCAAGACGGCAAGAAATGCTTTGTGGCAACAAGCAAAAACATACTCTATTCTTATAGTTGTAAAAATGTCGATTTTGCAACAAAAACTCTTAGAATTTCTTGTAATCAACCACTGCCTGGACATTATCACCACAAGTACAACTAGAAGGGGTTTTCTAGGAGGAAAAATTGAGGAATTTCTAGAAAAGTGGGGTGATATGACATGTAAATGAGGTGAAAGGAGATACTCTTAAGAGAGACCTGTGGGTAGCTGTTTTTTATTTGAGATTCGGAGGTAGAAATTAAATATTAATGACGAAAATTGGAAAAGTCAGATATTCGTTTTTTGGGGAAAGTTACAGGGACGAGGTTAGAAACTCCTCTCCATATGTAATGGAAGTTAAATGGAGATTTTTTTTGGTGCATCGGCGAAGCCGTCTCTGGTCTTGTAGGATGGATCATGTGGTGCTGGTGTGGTTGGCTTGCCTATTTGTATTCAGACTGAATGAAGGGAAAGTCTCAGATTGGATTATGAATATTTGAACAAACAATAGTGGTCAGTTCGATTGGATTCTTTTACTACTCGAAGAAATATTGCACTCCTCTTCAACTTCCTGCCTCCTGTCTCTGCTCCTGTTTTCTGGCCCTCGTTCACACGTTCCCTTTCATTATTCCTTAGATTTGTGACATGAACCAGAGGAGACGGCAAACTGCAAACCAAGTCGGTGGTGGTAGTGGTGGTGATTCCTTGTTGGTTGAAGCCGAGAGGGTCTCCGTCGCCGACTGTTGCATGGATGTTCTGGGGGATATGATATTCATGAGAATTTTCTGACCGCTTTTTACTTTAGGATTTATTACACCAAAGGGAAATTGACTTCAGCTTTGAGATGTACATAATCCCTGCCCAAATATACAAGTCACTATATACTATCGTACGGAAATCTATTCTGGACCTGCTGCACTCACAAATTCCATTTATTTTCATATTTCACGTACCTTTCACCATCAAAACTGTGCTGCGGGATAAAGTTTCCGTATTTTTCTAGCCACGACGTTTTCGGCTTATACAAGAAGTCCTTATCAATTTTTCGGTGTGTATTGGAGAAACTCCATCTCCGCTCAATCGCTCGTGGACGGTTTCTCCTTAAGAACTCTACGTCTTCTCAAGTCTAATCGTTTTAATTCACTATCTCAGAAACAGAGAGGGATCCATTATTATCAGAGAGAATGATTGATGATAGTTCATAATTTCATAACATTCGGACAATCTTTCGGAGTGAGACACAGGGAGAAATAAATGTTCATGTTTTATTCATTTAAACGTAAGTTAAGATGTATAGAACGAGATTAAATTACTATTTACATATACCTCTGTAGCAATACTCACTTTGTTAATTATATAAATGATGCGTGTGTGTGGATTGTAAATGGTTTCGATGTAATTAAGGAAATATGTTTCGTCGTACGGATTGAAAAATAATTATTTACCAAAATGAATTACTATGCTGCGGAGTAGTCGGTATGTTTTTATGAATTGTGATTGTATTAGCTGACTATCCGTCTCGTATAGATTCGAATGCTATATATAAAGTAAGGGAAATTAAATTAATTACTCCTCGTGTATGGGATCAATCAATAAAAACGCATGATGTATACGAGTACAACTTTTCTCTAATTGTTTGCATTTATTTATGATCAATCTTAAAGAGAAAAAACGCATTTCATTTCATAAAGTGGACTTTTTTTAGTTCAGCCTTTTAATTCATTTCCGTAAGTCATATATCGTGACACGTATTCTTGAAAAGCATGCCCATTTGCGTGTGAAGGGTGGTTTGGGATTCATACGAGATTTCTAAAAAAGCTTAGACAAGAACGAAGTTTATTAGACAATGATTTTAATAAGTTTATAATTTTTTGGAACGGATACAGAATTCCTTAAAAATTGATTCCCCTCAAAATGCATCATTTCAAACCAGCAAACACAGGGAATGTATTTCGATATGGGGATCTATTCCGGGGCCCGATTTCCGGATTTACTCCCTCTAAATAGGTGTCAAAAGAGGCACACAGATCCCTCAAAAACCATCCGTAAAAGATTGGTTGTAGTCCCGGGAATGATAAAGTTGGCAGTAACTGATGACGGCTTTGGTTTACTGTCATGAATTAATGGGCAAGATTATAGAGTAGGATTTAGATATTCGGGACGTGCCAGGGGTAGTTGGCCGGCGGATCGGCCCAACTCTCGTCCGTCCAGCGAGGCGGCCGAGAGAGATATAGGATAATAATAAAGACAGTTTGGTGGTGGGAAATGAAGGGAGGGTAATCAGTTTTGGTCCGGTCCATTGACTATTGTTTGAGTGAAAAAGGCCGAGGTCTGGTGAGTGAGAGAGTTGCTGATTGTGGCTGGGTGGATTAGTGCGGATGTGGCAGTAATAATGATGATGATGGAATGAGGTTAAAGTCTCTTCTGACCCAACCCGGTATGTATAACCGACTCCAATACCCCGTTCCCGTGTAACCCTAGACGGCGGCTGCCGATCTGCTGGAACGGAGGGTGGTGGTGGCAGCCTTGCGGTCCAACAGTACCGTTCGCGGACAGACATAAATGGACATCACTAACTGCCAAAAAGATAAGAGAGGAAAGCTATTATGAAAGGGGTTTTCTAATAAAAATGACCGCACATGGGATTCATTCCGCAGATAAGGAGCGGAGGCAGGGATAGGGGAATCGAGCCACAGCTATTTTTTTGAGGCATTCAATCATAAAAGGACCAGAGTCATTCTATTCGGTCAGACTTTATCTATGACTTCACATTTGAAATTCTATCATGGATGTAATAATTCATAAGGGTCCATGAAATAGAGAGAGAGAGAGAGGGAAGTAAAACTTCCGGGTGCTTCTCTACAGTTCTTTGACTCAATAATGTGGTTTAAGTTGAATGACTTAACTTAAAAAAAGTAAGTAGAGAAATGATGGCCCTTTCTCGACTCCTACATATCTATCTACTGAAGGGACATTATTACTCCGAAATTAACTTCTTGGCTTCCTATTCTTATTCCTAAGATACATTGTAGTAAAGAGGCTTTCATTTTTTATGTCCTCTCTCTCTCTCTGTCCCTACTGGACCCGGGGACGAAGGTAAGGTGAGTCGTTTTTCAAAGAGCAGATTCAAAGAACAATCAAATAAATGTGTATTCAGTACACAGTGACTGAGCTTGGGAAAAGTCTCGTACTTACTCAGAGCTCTAGCTAAATGTGCCTCTAGTTGGTTAGTAGAGAGAAAGGCCTACCTCCATTCCCATTCTATGATTCTATGATGGTTGAGTAAAATAAAGTAAAAAGAAGTCCGGCTTCTTCGCCGTCGTCTCAGCCTGGATTTGGCGAATGACCAATGGACGGGGAAATTGTAAAAGCAGATCGCCAGGGACAATCCATAGAACAGTCACATTTATGTGATACGGAAATTTTGTAGATTTTATATACGGGGACGTTTGGAGGACGATCCAGTGCCCTGGGTTGTATAATATAATATTATGATGGTGGACCGGAGAGCTTTATCTCGGGACAATGGTACAACTTCATATTGTTATTGCATATGATGCAATTCAGTTTAGAGGCCAGGTTCCGATTAGAGAGAGCCAGCTACGGATTCAAACCCCTTATATTTTATATGGTGATTTTCCAATGGACCAGTTTACCCGATTTTAACTCATTCCCGTCCCTTACGAGTCACCCTCCCTGATCCACATCCTTTGGCTTGGAACTTGGAACTGAGAAGGACATTTAGAGCAGTAAATGAGGCTTAAGGCTTTCTTCTCCACTGAATAATACTTAACCTGAATCCTTCCGGGGTGACTCCAAACTCTACTAACATTTACTCTAATCGTTTAAGCAAGCAAAACTCCTTGCTCTTATTCTGATCCGCCAAAGCTTCGGAATGTCCGGCCTCTCCTATTACGTCTCCCATAGCAATCCTAGCCAACAATAAGTGTGAAAAAATCGGAGTCACGTGGAGCCTGACCGTTCCTCCTCATTTGATTCGGGTGTAAATGAGTGTAGGAGATAAAACAATGAGCAATTAGGAGGGCTCAAGTTACAGGCGCTTATGTAGCCGGCCTCCCGAGATCAAACGAGGAGAGAGGAAGGGAAAGACTAATCTCTGACTCTGTAATTACTGTAATTACGGTGGGAATCGGAAAATGGGTAGCTTAAGTGGGATAAACTGAGGAAGGAGTAGAGGGAACAAAGCGACGTTCTAATAATCTAGGTATGGAACTATGGAACCGATATAGAACGAGATATATGAATGGATTAACTGTCCTCCTCCCTTCAAGTAGCATTTAGAGAATTACGAAAACTACATGTAACTTCCTACACAACCTTCGATGATCCCTCGTTATTTACTCCGCTGACTAACCCGCAGAGACGGATGATGAAGAATTAAGAACCGGAGGAGAGGAAGAAAAATAACTGTTGGATTTCATCCGTGTGCCTCCGCCCACTCCATCAACCGACTACTGGCTCTTTATCCGAGGTGAAAGTGAAAGTATCTGAATGAGGACTGGTGTGGTCTCATAACAATGAGAGATAGAGATATGCAAGTAAGTAGATGAGAGGAGAGCGTTGAAACGAGTCGCCTCGTCTGATTTTAGGCCCGGAATGGGATAAATTTTTGAACAAGTGGAGAAAGTTGTGCCCGTAACGTTTTATAGGGCCAGTGGTCGTAGATGGACTCATTTGGAGCTGGGATTTGGATTGTATCCCATGTAGTAGGAGATGTGGGACTATTCCAGAGCAGTCCTCATGATGATGGTAAGTGTGTAGGAGTCCATATAATCGTGGTCGTGGTGGTGGTGGTGGTGGTAGAAATTTTGAAAAGGGACGACGATATCATGGATGAGTGTCGGAAAAGCGATGTCAGTTACCAGCCAGCGATACGATCATAATTGAATCGAGTGAGGTTGAGGCTGAGGATGATTTGCACTCCTCTCTATAGGGAGGCAGAGGGGGATACCGCCCCTGGATTCGGTGGAAGAATGGACGACGGCAGCCGCCAACTTCCACTACTACTTTCTCTCTTGTGGTTATAATGTGGTCGAATGAAAAGACTGAAAAGGCAAGGAAGGAACGAGGATGGTTCTATATCAGATATCGCTTATGGTGTATTATTATGCCCCCACACTGATATATTACTCGACGGCAGGCAGCTCTTCACAATTGCCTCTCTCTCTCTCTAATCTAAACTGGCTCCGACATTGTGAGAGCCTTTTCAACTGTATATTAGATTAACTTTATAATTTTCTCAGATGAATAGTTCCTTCGCATCCCAAATCTCAATTTTATAAATCGCTCCGACTTGATTAACTTCCCCTGTATGTCCCCGATAACTGGGAGAGGGAACCAAAACAGAGTCTCCTCTCACTTACCATACTAAACTATATCCTCCTGCTACGGCCCATTCATTCATTCATCCTATCATCCAACAGATCCCGAACCTATTCCCCACTTACTCAACCTCCGACTACACCAACTAAATATCAAATTCATGTATACTTTACTCAACCACCACGGCCACCACCACCGCCGCCACAAACTTTTACTTTGTTGTAATAAATATGATGGGGTCTCTCTCTCTCTCTCTAAAACTACCTACAGAGTAGCTGCTTTCTCTCCAGCAGTCCATACCACCACAGGATGAGTCATCATAACTCTTACAACACCCCGTTTTGCTTGTACTAGCACTTAGACGGGTTGTAAACTGATCAGTTATTGAGTATTGATTGGGATCCGAACTGCCGACTGCATACCTAATTAGCAGCTCAATAAGTTATGGGAACTGCCCCGCTCCCATCCCTCCTCTGTAAGAGGAACAGGGAAAGTGTTTTAAACTGGGAGCTAAAGTTTATCTGGAGAGGAAAAGTTTGTCAATCTATGAATAATTTTGATTCCTTCCCGTCCTTAAATGCCGAAAGAGAATGAAGTATTCATCCCAAGTCCTATGGAGAAAAAACTCCGCTAAGATAGATAGATGATAGAATTGGAGCACGTACATCGTGTGTTTGGTAGACGGCTCTCAACTGCATATGATGCTAATATATACCAAAGGATGTGTGTACTCTGCAGGTTTGGCTTCCCTTCTGCCAGGAGAAAGCATAGCCAGAGTTAGTACTCGTGGTAGTGGTGGTGGTGGTTTAGGCGTAGAAGTATCCACAAGACAGAATCCAAGAAATGGTGTGTTGAAAAATAATGGGAAGGAAAAGATTGTCATTTTATGCTTGATCGAATCGTAAAATCGGTTTCAAATGGGAGCTCATGATAGTTCTCTTGTAAGCTATTTCCACACAAAAGTCATGAATATCAGCAATACCTTTAATGGGAGAACATTAGATTCTTTTTGAACCCGGATTTCATATCCCCGGAATTCGGCTCCAGCCTCCTCTCCTCAGCCCTTACTCATCATATATAATCGCCTCCTACAGGTCAAACAGACATACAACACACTACCCAAAGCCAATGCTCAGATATTGTATATTCCTCACTCCTTTTTTATTCGGATGCACGTAATTTCCTGTTTACTCTTGCATTCCTTCTCCCGTTACCCCCGTATATAGGAGGAGAGAGGCGGAATAAAAAGGAAGGAAGTAAGTCTTTGACTTTTGATATGCATTTAAGAGAGTGGCTTTAGCGGGTAAGAGAAAATTATAGGCTGGGTCCAAGAGGAACAGAGGCACAGAAGGCAGCCTTCCCCACTTGTAAGTAGTAAGTAGTAGTACAAGTCGGGAGAGAGATCCATATACATGCTACTAACATTACAGAGTTAAGGACTTGTGGTTGATTCCCGAGCCTTTAGTATTGAAATCACGGAAGAGAGAGTAAAAGACTTTTGAATTTGAGTTTAAATTGGATCTATCTCCATTCTGCATTGCAACAAGAACAAGAGATCCGCTCCTGCTCAGGATTTGTGCTTATATACACAAAGAGGGATTTTATGCCACCACACCACCACGGCTCTCTCTCTCTTATCTTTAGATATAATGATATAGCCGAATGATGTACTTACTACAACACTTGATTCCACACTGCCTCTCTTCATGTTTATCAAATGGCATTCGTAAGAGATTTCGGTCCTGGCATGCATAAGTAGCTATCGCATTACGTCTTCCACCCCATAATATTTCCCTTCTTCACTAAAAATCAGGGAACCAAAACAAGGATCTCTTGTCATCACGTCCCGTCTTACATCAACTCTTTACCCAAACACCATCACCGCAACAGCCGCCCCCTCATTCCTCATCTGCCGACATGGAGCGGAGACGCACTTTGGCAAGGAACGCCACAATCCAACCGCACAACCCGGCTCAAACGCTAATTGCACACATCTTGCCTTGAGAGAGGAACATGGTCATTCTATTCTCAGAGGGCTATGTATGACACCCGATCCTAGTGGTTTCGTGACAGGGAGGGATTCCTGAGTCCCATCCGACTGTCTGGTGGTGGTCAAATGGAGGAGCGGCTGAATAATTGTCAACATGCTGGTTAATGCTTTCTCCATTTATAACATGTGAAGTGGTCCCTGCTTTCACTCTTCTAGAAGAACTCTCTCCCGACTTGTCTTGAGTTGAAAAGTGAGTTGGACATGAGGGAGAAGGACATGTTATTGAGCCTCTATTGTGCTCTATGAGGGCTGTGAATTAAGGTGAACTCCCTTTTTGAATATTTTGTGCTAGGAGAGAGAGAGGAGAGAGGACTGCAACAAAGAAGGGCTTTAAAAGGTAATAGCCATCTGGGAGGTAGAAGAATACAGATACACAATACGAGGGGGAGGCCAGGGGTACTTTTGTATTCTACAACATCCAACCATAGTATATTCATAAATTTGCATGATTTATGACATCTTCAATGACATTTCCCTTCTGTACTACCGTCCTAGTTATCATAGTACCTATGTTACGGTACCCCTTTTTAAGTCATTGGCTACTACACTCGTTCCACAAAAACTTAAGAGGAGGCAATACCTTTTGAAGGACAAAGTAACGACATGTCAAGTTAGCAAATTCTATTTGTGCTTGTAAATTTACGCTCACAATTGAAAGCACTATAGAATAAATGATTCCAATTGTTGGATATCCTACAGTAAGATTGCTCGGTTAAACAAATTCTGATTAAAATTAACTATAAAAGATTAAAACGAAATCCAGTATCTCTCTCTGGAATTAATTTTTGTCTTCCTGAAACATGAAAAACCTCTTGATTGTATTTACTTCTCGCTTTTACTTTGAATGTTTAACTTCCAAGAGTTTTAAAATTTAAACTGTACTACTCTCTTGGAGCTTAATCCTCTAAATACTTTAAATTCCTATGAAATACGCGATGTTTCGACTGCATTAAAAAATTGGAGTTTATTTTTCGACCTAAAACGGTCTAAAAATAATCCCAATTTCCTACAGAATCAGTTAGCTATATGGTTAAAAAGCAAATGAAACGAAAAACGAAACGAGTAAACTTTGATTTCTGACTTCTATAGTTGTCAAAAACTGCTCTTAAGTAATGCCACGGGGGCGATCAGTAAGTCCTGGAACACAGCTCCTCCTCTACATATTTACTAACCGCTCTCTCTCAGCAGTCTCAGCTGCCAAATATGAAACACTTAAGTGACTGAAGGACTCACTTTCCTCAGCTTAAAAAGCTGTATGGTCTCATTTAAACTCCACTCACCCCTATCTTTTCCCTGTCGTTGGAAAGTAAGGAGTCCTCCTCCCAAGCCTTAATGCATAATATTATTTCAACAAGGAAACAGTTCGTCTCTTAATGATTTAATACAATGTCAACGACCAGTATATTTATACTCACTTAATGGTTTTTCCGACGACACTCCTCACGCTTCCCGTTCTCCACCAAAAAGCGGAGACGGAGGAGTTCTGGCTGGCAGAGGAAATCAACCTCTCCGCCGTCAGCCCAAACTTATTAAGATTAAATGTCAGGAAAGCCATCATTTACATTTATGGCCATGTCAAAAATATCAACCGCATCATTTAGAATTATGTTGACCCAAAGGAAGAATAATATTAGGGCATTAGGAGAAAATCCAACAAGATCTGTCACTCCTCTCCCTCTCCAACCAAACGAACGTGGTCGGGAATTTCGTAAACGGGAAATAAAATACTTTTTTATCGTTGGACTTATTTCAAAGGATATATTTAGAGTCTATATTTAGTTTCTATTCATCAGCCGTATGTATCCATTACGATTGCATCCCAGTGCTGATTCGGAACAAAGGAGAAGGGACGCGTCCCTGTGACTCTGCTTAACTATGATTTCTCCAGGTTTCCAGCTACGATGTTTTTTAAGTTTCCTGTCCCTTGGATTCCATCCCCTGAAACAGAGAGGTCCGGAAAAGGGGCAGAAAGACACGAGTCCTCGGCCGAGCAGAGGATAATGATTTTGTAGTGTATGAACGTCTGGAAGTTTAATGTAGTGTGAGACACATTGAAGAATGCATAATCGGAGCTTTCGGTATGGTTAAATATACGGGCTTTTGAATGTAAACAAGAGGAGAGAAAGAGTACATTAGAGAGAGTTTTGGGAACGCGTCAATTTCCCGACCGACTCCCCGGAATGTGATGCGGATAGTGCTTAGATGGATGGATTGGTAGTGTGTTTTGCGGAAACGGTTGGAACCTAAGCTCAAATGAATCTGGCTCTTTCTCGTCGTCGGAACCAGGAAAGATAAGCTTTCTGATACACGAGAGCAGATTATGGGAACACGAGGGGATTCCTCCAACTCCTCTTCCTCTGGATACACATACTTTCCATTGATTTCCATTATGTGCACACATTCTATCCGGTTATTATTTCTTTTTTCATATACACTCTTCGCTCATGTGACATTTTCATTTCAATATGAAGAGTAATCGACCATGAGCATCCCACTCTCTCGGCATCAATCCCTCTAATCATGTTCAGGATCTTCCTCTCATTTTAAAAGTCAGACTCATCCACTTCATCCCATTCTTTCCAATCCCTCATCTCCGTGTTTAGGGGCACTCTGGAAAAACAGTTGTTCATTTCAGTCAACTCTTTCCGAATGAAATGGTAGCTTCTTCATTGCGGGATGCGGCTACTTTCTACTTTCTCCTCTCCCTTCTCTTTTACAAGTCCCAATTGATACAAATTTGGGAACCGAAAAAAACAAGTCGAATTATCAGGAGTTGGAGGAGAAAGGCGAAGGAAGGTGGCTTTGAAGGATTGTTTCTTTCCCTCTAATCGGTAAGGAATAAATGTAGAGATCGGGGATAGAGGCTATCGCCCCAAAACCGGACGAGAATTGGGATGAGGATTAATTTACTCTAATCCCAGGTAGATAGATATTTACGGAGAGATATCTATCTTCCCATGTCTTTCCCTCTGTTTTCCGGAGAGAGGAGAGAGAAAGAGGAGGAAGAAGGTAGGGCTGGAAAGTTGGAACAATTCAGAGAAGTAATCGGTTACTGGCTTAATTTATAGGATAAGATGTGGACTTGATATTAAGACGAATTAGACATGTGATGCTGGAATAAAGTATTTGATAGGAACCTTCTCGAAAACAGTTCTTGTTCCGTTCTATGGGTTTGGTTGGGACGAAACTACTGCCTTTCCCGTGCAACTTCTCTAGAGTTTCAGCTTCTTCTCCTGCTGCCGGACTTGGTTTTCTGGAAGAGAGAAGAAGAAGTAGAGAAGTGAGCCCTTTTCCATTGCACGATCCCAAAATCTACTAGAGAACTAAAAGTAACGGCTGACCATTATCTAAATGAGAAAGAATTCAATCAAGTAAATGTGCACGTACTGGAGCAGACAAACCACTGGTCTGAGCCTGAGCTCTCCCAATTTTTTGTGCACTTTCAGATGGATTGCTCCTTGGGTTAGGTCTCCAATTTGCCTAAAAGCTGTAAAATTATCGTTTTTGATCCCCTCTTTTATCAACAACTCAAGTTTTTCTCTGTATGTCAGCAAACTACCTCCTCGGCTCATCTCAAAACTTCTTCTTCCTTGCTCTGCAGAAACCGAAAAACCCATCTCGCCTACCATCCCGAAAGTCAGTTCCTTCCATCACTAACTTCGTATCGATGTCAGGTTGATAAAACACTCAAGCATGATAAATACACAATCTAAGCAATTATCCTCCACCCTTAGTTACTGTTCGGGAAGAATATCCTAAGACGAATGATGATAAGTAACCTTGGGGGACCGTCAGCTCCCAACTCCGTGCACAAGTAGTAAACAAGGCTCAAGTAATTCGAGGCTTAGGAACAAGATCCGACCTCCGATGTCCATTTCTAATAGGAAAAAAACATTTCTAACTAATTTCTTTGCTTTTCTACTTTTTTAACGGGATAGTCAACTCATTTACTTTGGCGTACACAAGCGGTGTGTAAATATTGCGTAGTATTGAGAGCCTGGAATCCCTACTTCAATTCATTTTCCGGATGTAGGATCATTTATTTCAATTTACCCCTATAATCATATCAAACCTATTAATTTAAAAGCATACAACCATAAGGGGAATGAATTTCATGGATGTTGGTTGAAATTGAAATCCTGATGTTGGACAGTCTTTTTCCAGAACCTGAGCAGCCGTTAACAGACCGTTTGCAGATCTGTAAGTCATTCCGTTTTAAACTAATTTAATTCATCAGGAGCTTTTTATATTTCACTCGTCCCAGAGCCGACTGCATTGATAATATTTAATTATAATTTCCACTATCTGTGGGAAATTGATTTTCTACATCACACGGAAGTCCGCTTCAGCCACCCAGATTTCCAGTTTACAAAAATACTAACTTCCTCCCATCTAATAGTATTTGTTCCAGGAGCATTTCATTGAAAGGGAAAATCAGCTCTTTGTTACAAAGAGTCACACGTAACGAACTAAATTCCGCCTGTCACCTTTTCCCTAAAAATTCTATTCCCAATATATAGCCTGTCATCAACCCATTTCCAGATGACTTGCTGAGAAGTATAACATGCTGACACTAATAGGATGGGAAAAATTAAATACCCTATCAAATGATCAAATGTCTATGTCCGTGACTCCTCGTTGGCCACTTTGATACGCACTAGCAACCTCGCTCGCGGATGGCTATAAATGGAGAATGGATTGACTTGAGTGGATCCGAACAAGGAGTAGTCTCAACTCCCGTTTTTTTAAAAGATTCAAAAATCGGACTTGAATCTCGATACCACATCATATTCCATTCTAAATTCTACCACGTTGCAAATCATCTTTGAACAATGGACATGTCTCATTCTAATTCAAATTTAAAAAGCTACCCTTCAAGTACTACCCCTAAAACAGAGTTTTAAGCAAATGGTCCTGTAAGATCTGCTTGAATAATAATAATTATAACTGAATTTATTGCAATTTACTTCAGGCCAACGTTCAGGACACAAAAAAGCTTAACTTTGATCCTGGTGGGAAAGTGTACTTTCCCTTTTGTATGCTTGTGTGATTGTGAAATAGAGGGTTTTAATAATAAGAATAATACGAGTGAAGGGTGTGCAGGCTTTAAAGGTTTTTGGATTTCTGATATTATTACAGAATTGATGACTTTACGACGATTCTTGTTTTTTTGCCCTCTTGCAACTGCAGCAGTCGAGGCTCAAAGACCCTTTCTGCTGCCTTGTCCTCTGGAATAGATATTTCCATCCCGGCTTTTCATATATGACATTTGCAGACAAGGGAACCCTTTTTGGGTTGGACCCTCTTTCATCAAATCAAACCACTCTGATGACCTCGTTATCTGTAATCTCCTTTGAAAATCATTTATTGAAATCCAACCAGAAGAGTCATCTCACAATCAGTTACATTTCATACTCGAATTAAGCATACACCGATGCCTTGCTCCCCTCTAAGTGGATTATTATAAATAAACGATCCTCGCAGTCAACGGTGTTGGATTGGATGAGTTTGAATTGACTTTCGGCTCTCTCCAGTCCTTCTCGGTAAATCTACAATGGATAGGGATTTAGGAAAGTGATACGATGCGGCCGGTTTGGTTTATGATTACACAAATAATAGGGACGGATCCATGGGAGGATGATGTTTGCTTTTGCTTTTGATTTATTATTTATTATATGCATTCCGGCTTTTTTAATGGGAAGTTCCTCTTTTTAATATTCTACCTTCTATTGTGCCGGTTTCTGTGGAATGGGAATTGAATGAGAAAATGGCAGTAAATTATTATTTAAAGTGGCTGGGCTTGTTCCTGCGTTTTTATGCTTTTAAATGGATACTGATTTTGCAGTACTATTTTGTGTGTTTAAGTTGTGGGTAAAGAAACCTTGTGGTTCTGAGTTGATTACACGGAAAGAATGTTGTAAGTTAAATGATAACTTGGATATGAAATTGTGAAATATTACTTTCAGTTTTACGTCCCGGTGATTTCCTACACCTCATTCATAGATTCATAGATTTAAACAAGACTGGTGGGGAGGCCACGAAAAGTTGGGCAGGGGCCATTTAGTTTTGCAGGAGGCCCAGCAACGGTACAATTCGATGCATGAGTTCAAATACCTACCCCTATCTACATCGAATAGCACGGTATCCCACCCCTACCTACCTACCTCGCTTAGCTCGGTATCCTACCCCTACCTACCTACTTCGCTTAGCTCGGTATCCTACCCCTACCTACCTTGCATAGCTCGATATCCTACCCCTAACTACCCCTAACTACCTTGCATAGCTCGGTATCCTACCCCTACTTACCTCGCATAGCTCGGTATCCTACCCCTACCTACCCATACCTACCTCGCATGGCTCGGTATCCTACCCCTACCTACCTCGCATGGCTCGGTATCCTACCACTACCTACCTAGCATGGCTCGGTATCCTACCCCTACCTACCTCGCATAGCTCGGTATCCTACCCCTACCTACCTCGCATAGCTCGGTATACTACCCCTACCTACCTCGCATAGCTCAGTTTACTACCCCTACCTACCTCGCATAGCTCGGTATGCTACCCCTACCTACCTCACATAGATCGGTGTCCCTCCCCTACCTACCTCGCATAGCTCGGTGTCCTACTCCTACCCCTATGTACCTCGCATAACTCTGCATCCTACCCCTACATACCTCGCATACCTCGGTATCCTACCCTAATCCTATCTTCCTAACCTAAATCAACGGTATTTTTTTACATTTTGGCGCCTGCCGGCGGGGCCCCTGCCGGGGGCAGCGAAGTGGGGAGTTCAATGCTATACTGCTCAGTATACGATGCGAAAATTAAGACAATATAACAACAATCGAATGTTACAAAAATCAACGTGTAAAATACCATGATAAAAAATGGGGAAAACTCGTACAAAACTGATTTTTAATCCGTTTTTGGGTTAGTATTTGGCGAATTTCTCACGGACGCTTTAGAGATATGACAATCTGGTTAGTGATAAAAACTCGTAATTAAATTGTTAACAAACAGTTACATCATTTTGTCCACGTATACAATCATAAAGCACCTAAAAATAAATAAAATCCGAAAAAACCCGATTTTTACCCGGTTTTCGGGTTTTATCTCGAAAGTTTTTGTTACATTCGCGGGGTTTTTTTGCAGATTCGGAATCTACGCAAAATTTGCGACAAAATGATATATAATATGTCGATATTGAAAACTATGACCAAATCCTTATGTAATCGTAGTAGCGTATACTAAAGAAGATTGAATTCATTTTGAAGTACTTGTGTTGATTTTTTAAATCTAATGAGACAAATGGTTTATCTATGAAAAGTATGGTATTATTTAGCTTTAGAAAACTCTGTAAAAAAGCGCTGAAGGTTCAACGTTTAATGAAACTTATTTTTATTGGAATATATATTGTCTTAACCGGAGAAAGAGGGTGTTTAACATTTACATTGAGAAGTTCTTGCCTAGCAAAGTTAAGTCAATAAAAACAGTTGCTCGAGTAGAATTAAAAAATGTCAAGGGAGGGAATGGTGTATTTGAGCTTACAAATTAGCCATGCAATTTTAGAAACGATTCCATTAATCGATCATGATGAACATCCTATTTTAAGAAAATGGAACATTCTTTCTGGTTGATTCACTGAATCCACAAATATGCTAAAAACACTGTTTATTTATTCGTCTTGGTATGAAAAAATAAAAATTAAAGTCATGCTTTAAAAAGTACAAAAATTGGATTCCTTGAACTCTGCGTACTGCATATGATGATGAACATTAAGGGTAATAAAATTCTGGATCTACCGCTGTTGCCCCTTACAGAGCATGAACTGTATCAATGAATGGTACGTAAGAGATCAAGAGTAGGGGTCTTGAAAGGACTCCCTCGTCTCATATTAAAGGAACGAGTCATGTTTAAGACTTTTGAAAGAAAGTCAAAGGAAAAGACGAAGAGTAATTTTGTTTGGTTAATAATTTAAAAAGAGGTAATTAGAAAGTTGTTTGGACTTGAGCGGAGGAAATTAGTGTAAAAGTCCAAAACAAAAAGTACACCCTAGCCCGCGGCAAAAGCATATAGGGCTTCTACTATATGACTTTGAATAATTATAAAAGTTTACAGAATATAAATTTCTAACAACTTTGTCAGAATTTCCAAAAAGCATTAAGACTTAAATAAAAAATAATAATAAAAGGTTGTGTTAACATAATTAAAGCCTTTACGCGCATGCGCAAATAATTTGTCCTAATAAGCTAATCAAGGCTTATAATTATAATAAAAAATGTCCGAACTTAATGGTTTTTACAGCTTGACAAACAAAATTTAAAAACAATGACAACGAAACGGTCCATTACAACAGTTAGCCCAGCAGCGTAAATTTGTAGCTCGACAAATTCTTTCGTTTTATGGTCTTTGATTTCCGGATTAAAATAATCCATGTTGTATTTAAAAACAAAATCCTCTACATCTGATGAAAATCAAAACCGTTCCAAAAATTTGCAGAAGTTTTTCTCATCTTCGTTTTCGGCAAAGTAAAAGAGCCAATTATTCCATTAAGTCTTGTTGTCTCTTTAAATGTATCTTGCTAATTAAGTATTATTTTCCAAAACCGGTCTTTTGCACCCTGCAAAATAACTAAGAAGCCCCAGCTAAAAACGTAACATAGAAGGAACATTAGTAAATTATTAGGTGGTTTTTGAGGGGAGTAATAGTAGTTATTAGTCCATAGTGATGGGAGGAGATAGAAGTAAAGCGAAGGTAGAAATAAAAGAAAGAAGGGGAGAAAGTGGTAAGGAATTGAAGAAAGGCCCTTTAAGGTGCTTATAATTGAGAAAGAAAAGTTTTTCCGCTCGGGTTCTGTGTGGATAAAAAGTTACATTTTGAGAACGGTCTTCAGAATAAAAGTGTCATTACTCAAAGTCTAATTGTGTTAGTCTCCACGGGCATAAAACAAAGGAAGGACAAATGGTTGGGAAATATAAGTTAGAAGCTCATTTCTACAGCAATTACCTCCGATTACGACTCTGTTTCAACTTCGCAGAGAAAAGATTTAGAGAGCAGGGATTTTGTCATAGGGTCGGCCTGGGAGACCCACAAGAACTATATAACTTGACTCGGAGCGAGAGGAAACCTTCTTCCAGAAATTTACTTTCTCCTTAATCTTAGTCCTTATTTGCCGGCAGTCATTCTCCTTGTTCTTCTCTCATAGAAATGCATGTACTATCGTCATTACAGCCAGAACTCCAAACTCCAGGATCATCGGCAGAGAGACAAGTTGAGGGAACCTCTTCCCGTTCATGGCCCATTCTTCAAGCCGAGACAAGTCAACAAAGTGCTAATCTCCTCCGACTTCCCTGCTACATTGTCATTATCATGTTACTCACTCCTCCTCCCGAAAACAAGGATCTTCAATTCCACATCTACATCCCCGGGTCCGTGGACCCCGTTTTTTCATGAATTAGACGGAGACCAGTATAGGACGGATGTCCATCCGAACTGACCTGCTGGCGGACTAACGATCCCCTACTTCCTCTTCGTCATAATCATGATGGTGGATATGAGGTAGGTTGTAGGTTCACTCCTCATCTCATCATCATATACAGTTCTCTCTCAAGAGCGTGCTAATGCGCCCAGTACTTACTGAGGTGAAAGCATCCTCTGCTGTGGCCGTGGTGGTGGTTGAATAGCGGTTATAGCTTGGGATACATCTACTTATGAGGGCATGATGATGATGATGCTGCTGATGATGATGGTGGTGTATGTAATCCAGAAGAGAATGAGATTGAGAGTTTGGGGTAAGTTTTCCCAATCGAGTTAAATAATCAAGAATCAGCTAGTTAGAAATTGGAGGAAGCTTTTGGGCGGCATTTGTCAGAGATTGCAAATGAGATGATTGAGCTGGAGTGATGTATGGTGGTTCGAGTCTCCCTGCTCTCCTCTCTCCTAAGAGTCGGAGAGAGGAGAGAGTACGAGTCGAAAGTGGCAGATAAGATCTCTGAAGCCACATTGGTATCATATAAAAGAGGTAGAGAGAGAGAGAGAGAGAGAGAGAAACGGAGAGTTGTGGATAAGCCGGAGGCACGGTACTAAATGAGAAATCCTGCTTAATGTTTCCCCAAATGATCATTACATTTTCCCAACTCATCAAACCCATTACAACTTCATTACAAGCAATTGCCTATCAAACAAGACATGCATACATGCCTATAGAAAGTGGAGATAGAAGAAGAACGGGACTAACTTTCTCCCTCGCATTCATGTCCTCTCTCTCTCTCTCTCTCTCTCTCTGTGCCGAGGAGAGAGTGGCTCTTTTATCTCCCTCATCCTTCTAACATTCCTCTCTAACTTCCACGATCATCATCAAATCACTTTCTCTTTAAACATGAATCCACCGCCTCTAAGTTGGATTGTAGGAGCAGTAGCTTAGCTCTCTCTTTTACAACAACCGTCCCTTAATTTCAATTCCTCAACCCATCTTATTCCAGCCTCGAACACATCCTCCTTCGACCAAGAACAGCGGCCCAATGATCCACAAACTAAATTATTATTCCCTCATTAATTCCTTCCTCTATCCGGCCCGGATATCGGGACGCTGATCTTGGAACTGAAACAAAACCTGCCCTCTCAATAACTCACTTTTCTAATCAATTTCATGGACAGTTTCGGGTCTTGGAAGTTTCTCAGTTTGGAATGTTACCGATAAATGTGTGATGGATCTGGGAGGAGTGGGTTTATGCGGGTAGATTGTAGCTGTTCTGGGATTTGGGGTTGCCTGGTCCGTTTTGATTTGGAAAGTGTAAAAATTCGCTGTGGCGAATTTTACAGTTTTTATTTGATGGCTAGTATTGAGATTTAAACGTGGTTACAATTGCTGTAGTCAGTAGTAGAAGATAGGGTATATTTTGATATAGGGTTGAATTGAGGTTTGAAAAAATATTGGGTTTAAATATAGAGCTAATTTTGGGACTATTCAAGTTTTAGTTTGAGAATTGTTTTTATAACTCTTCGTTTGGAGTTTTCAGTTTGTGAAGTCTCATTCGTGATGTTATAAGAGCTGTTCTCGATCATGATATTTTTACATGATACATGGAAATATTACATAGACATTGTGTTTTTTAATTTAAAGAGATCAGAAATTAAGGGGCTTTTTACACCTTCCTGGCCAAACGCTTATCTCAAGTTTAATTTGTAGTTAATTGTGGGGTTTTGCTAAAATCTTGGAGTATCTTTCAAGAATAATAACAAAATTCCGTAGGATATTCTCGTATAATCAGTAATTCAAATATAACCCAGTCTTCTCAGATTGCATGAACCCGAGCTCTTGCTTCCATCCATAAAATTTTAGTTCCGGATGCGGATGCAATATTTTTAAATACCTTAATAATTTATTTGGATTGATTGAAGATCAAATGTTCGTTGGGAAAATCTCGTCTCTCCAAAAATAGTGTGAATGAATTGCAATTTACTAAGCACTTATTCACAGATTTGTTTTAAATACAAAATTATCGAACGCATGTGGACATTGTTTCTCCGTGTTGATACTTTGATAATTTGATGATATTTGTTTAATTACTATAAAATCCTATAGGATTGTGAATGACAATTAAAGTAAGTTAGGGAGTTTAATAGGTTTATATTCATTTATTTATTTATCAAATTTAATAACTCTACATTTTATTCTTATTCATTCTGATTGATTAATTCTTTTATTTATTAGGAATTGTGCATATCGTGTTTTAAGCTAGGCTGATATCGTATACATGTTAGCGTAATGTAGACGTTACGTTGTATTTAATTAACTCGTCGTTCTTGTAGACTTTATTTGATTACGGTTGACTAAAATTCATTACCAAATCATCGCGGCAACTACATCATGTAGAACAAACTTGGGTACAAAGGATATCTTTTAGTTTATTCTGTTGAAAATAAATAAAATCATTTTGAATTCTCTTAGTTACAAGACTCACGATCAACTACAAATTTAAATCCGCAATATTACCAATTACAAAATATTACGCACAATTACCGAGTTAAATAAATTATTTTTTACAAGAACACCAACATTTTTCCGTCTGTCTATTGAACCATTTGTACAAATTAAACTAAATGTATTTATACTATTCGAAGGTCGGCTTTCTCAAGCCGCTTTGAGTTTAAATTTATTATTCCCCATTTACTGGGATTTATTATTTAATAATACATATTCCAGTTTAAATATTATATAGTAAAATTAGTATCTTATGCAAACTTAAAACTCGTCTACGATGACTTTACTGTAACGATTTGAGCGTGACTTAAGTAATTATTTGTGTTGTTGGAAGTTGTCGAGGAATGTAGAATCTTACAATTAGTTTCCTTCAAATGTTCCAAATGATTCGTTAAACAGCAATCTTCTGCACAATGTGAGAATTATTGTGATTCACAGACACGGAATTTATCGACTGAATTTTTGGTGAAAGACAATTCCCATTTCCAACAGCTCCATTTCCACTACTGCTTATTGTTTTTACTCTCGAGTCAGAGCTGAAAGCAATGCAATTCAATAATGATTATTACAAACAATTCTGTTCAATAATTTATAAAATTAAAATACGACGAGCTTTTAAACTGTGTATATCAAAATATGGTATACCCGGAGTTGCAAACTTGCCTTCTCAAAAGCGCTAGATTTCCCGGATTGTACGACATGTTAGCAAAGACCATAACTTCTTGATAATCGTACTCACAAAGAATCTTGTTCTCGCACAAATAGAATCTGTCACCTACACAAAACCTGCCAAGAAAAATCATTTCAATTAGCCCAACTTCGTAAACTAATTATATTGCAATCGGAGAAGTTTTGCGGTTTCATTATAATTTCAATTAAAAAAAACTCGGAGGTTGAATTTTTATTTTGTCGGAACTGCTTTTAATTTGGTATACATATTGATGTGCAGGGTGTTTTTTGTAGTCAAAGACCTGAGGAAGTAGGAGCCGAAACTACTCATGAAAATTACAATAAAATACTGTATTTACGAATTTCCTTGTATCCGCGTTAAAAAATCGAGTTCAGAGAAAGTTATTTTTGTGTTCTACTCTTATCTACTTCCTGTGAATCTCAACCTTCAGTAAAAAAAAAAAAAAAAAAAAAAATCCTAAGAAAATCCGCTTAAAATTTTATTTTCCAACAAACCAATCACTTACCGATGATTACACTGTTGACAGGCGAAGCATTCCAAGTGATACACATTGTTTCTAGCTCTCATGACCATTTCGAATGCAGGGATCACCTTAGAACACGCGGCACAGTATCCTAAATCAATTTAAATTGAATTTTAACCACAATTAAAATTTATTTTTATAAAATGTACCACAACAAATTCACACAAAGCCATTAAAATTAAAATTCCGTACCTGTGCTCCCAAATAACCTGTAACCAACAAAGGACTTTATTAGCAATTAATTCTACTTCGTAACCAGCAGCTAATTACCGGTATTTACAATAGTCCACGTCAGGATTAAATTAATTGCACTGCCGCAAGAATAATTTGAAGGAATGTCAAGGAAATGATCCATAGTAAATAGGCATGTCAGTGCGGACATGAAAGGAGCATGGACGGATGGCTGGAGAGGGATGGAGTAATAATGAACTTATGAACTTGTGGGGAACATTTTAATAAGCAATTGAATGTAGGAATGTATTTGTATAGGGATTGGAAGTCCTTGTTAAAAATCCGTAGAAATCTAGATTTACATAAAATAATTGCGGAATTGCTACAACACGTTGAATCCATTCCCTTCCACTCGTTATTCACATCGTGTTTCTGACAGTGAGTTATTGCACTTGTGAGTTTTCAATTAGTTTGTTTACGCTTCTGTAAAAATCTTACTACTTTCCCCAGCCCTTTTAATGAAAGAATAATAATAATTAAGCTCTTTAAAGCTTGACGTTTTATATAAACATATCCAGAGGCACTCATTTTTCTGCATTAATTGAACCTAGGAAGGAAATCCTCTTTCCTTCTCTATCCCCCCTTTCCCCGTTCTGGGAACACTAATAGCCCTCCTACCAGTCACATAGCTAATTCATTCCTTTTTTCCTTGATATTTCTTAATCATCCTCCAATCCAATAGCATCACAAACATAAGCCTTTCTCCTGTCCTTTCTCCCCGTAGCTCTACAACTATTTAGCCGCACAGTAATTACTTTTCCTTACTTCTTACAACTCCAGAAGAGGGGAGATATCGCAGGAATTAGCAACTACATTTTACGGTTTAACGAGACATTTAAACTCGGGCCTCTAAGGGTTGGGAAAAAGCAAAGAGGAGAGGTTGTGAGGTATTTCCCGTGGATTTTAAAATCCTGAAATTTCACTCGGTTTTTTTTTTAAATAATTGCTCAGAAGCGATTACAAAAACTTTGGAAAGATATTGGTCAAAACATAACACGTTTGACTTATGAATTAAGGGCAGAAGAGGTCAAAACCCGAAAGAATCCAGCTTTTATCCAGTTGTGGGGATTACCTCGAAATGTATTCAATACATGTTTTTTTGGTATCGACCTCCCCGTCAAAGTTCCGACAAAATGATATGTAAAATGTCGGGATTGAAAAATGATCCTGAGCTGTGTTGACTGCGGACATTACTTAGTTTGGGGGATGCCAAAAAATAATTAGGATCTTAAATTCATTCAACACAAATCAGAAATTCACTGGGCTTTATGTCACTGTGCTCCCAGGCCAATTTAATTATACAGTAGCCATTTGCGAGAGTTAGGACCATGTTTTTAAGCGTTATACTTCATTTCGAGTGTATGAAAGAGAGAGAAGCTGGGATCGGATTCCATAAATTACGAACCTGAGGTAGTCCCGTTTACATAGTATTAAATTGGCTTTTGTGTAGAGAGTTGAGCCCACTTCTCCGAGCCGACAGTCACAGCATCCACATTTCAAGCAGTCCTCGTGCCACAGCATGTCAAGTGCCTTCAATAAAAACCGATCCGTAATTCGTTTCCCACATCCTGCACATTCATTCGATGGAATTCCAACCGGAACTCCGGACGACAACTGGATATCTCTGCCGTGATGCCGTGAGCCCACAACCCCCGTCCCGTTTGTCATACATGTACCTGCGGGAAATTAATAAAATTACATCCTCAATTTTCATAGCAATATGTACTCCCACACCCACAGACACTCAGACAGTTGATCATTAACCCTGATTATGAGCAACTTCAAATTTAAAAAAGGAAATGAATATGTCGGCTTTCGTCTCAAGATGACAGTCTTAAGAAGAAGGTGCGAAGTAGTTCTGCATCCGCTAAACACATGAAAAATTGGTAACACTTGCTCCAACCACTAAGGAGTTGGAATGCTCGGGCTGGGAAAGAGAGTTCCCGGATATGACAAGGTACCCATGTCATGGGCCTGACAACTTGAAGCATGACGATGAGATGATCGCTCCTGCCTTCCGGCAATTTATGAATAGCGATAATAAAAATATGCTGGCGCAGAAAAGGCAAAGAGCAGAGTCAGAGTTGCTGTACTCAGTTAACGGACTCGACTGCGTATAAATCCGAAAAGAATAATCAAACTTGGAAAAAGGAGTGAAGAGTAGATAGGTGGACATATTTCTCACCAAGTATCATGTCCCATTAATTTGTGTCCCTGATTCACTTATAGAGAGCCTTTTCCCTCAAAAGGCTAAATTCGAGTTCAGAGATTTCTTGCGGCTAATGCCAAGCAGAGGATGCACGTTAGCAGGAGCAGGCTCATCAGGATATGAATACAGAGAGTAACAAATGGCAACGAATATGAAGCTGTTCCGCACGTCAGTGAGGCAACCATCAGCTATCAAGGGTGATATATAGTGCGGTTCCCTTCCCTATTAACTGACGCTGGGAAAAGTTCCTTATTACAGTCAACTCTCGTTATATTATATTCTTGTAATATTTCTAATCAAATCCTGGACAACCATTTCCCCTGCAACTAGGCGTATTAAATTACACATTTCACCGATATTGGATTGGAAATAGCCTCTCCATTTCAAGTCAAAATCCATCCGGAAACAGCTCCAACTAATCGGTCATTTCACCAAGAGACCTCAGAGTAATGAAGCCCCTTTTCTGAAGCTGTTAATTAATTTAGGTCGCCAAAATCAAATTTCCGAAAATGTATTAAAACAACGATAAACTCATAGGAAACCCAGGAAAAACCTCAGATTGCGGACAGTTTTTGAGCACTTCTCCCGAGCAGTAATGTATCATTGTCGTAATAATGTAATGATAATTCCAGTTCTTATTAACCATTATACAGGGAAAGGAGAGGACTTTCCCCTTCCCTTTCCCTCAGATTTGTGTTAATAAATGTAATCTGTGATAAAAATAACATTTCAATTAAAAGTACAGAGCTCCTCGTCTCCGAGTCCGAGGGAGAAAGAAGGTATTTGTGGAAAGTAGGTTGGATCTTGGGTATCCGGGGAAAGGTAGTTAACAAAGGGATGTGATTGGTCGGAGAGTTATAATTGGGAAAAGTGTATATATTTCTCTCCATCTCAAAATTAGATGAATGAAAGTGGATGGCTCTAGTTCCGTGCCGATAGAGATGGAAGATTGGTTCGGAGTTGAGGCCTCCTTATTGAGGTTCCCTCCGTTCGGAAAGTAGAGAGTGTGGCATTTGGTCGGAGCTGATGGTGTTTTTATCAAGATCCCGTGTATCCGAACATAAACATACATATCACAAGGCAATTAATCACAGTAGCCCACACTTGACGTTTCATTAGCTCGTCTCTTTCTGTTTTCCCAGATTTAATTAACATTGCAACGGTAGAACAAACTTCTGCCAAACTCAGTTAGATCCCTATAATTCCCCTATATACCCTCCCTATAGTTACAACTCCATATATCTCCCTATAACCCGCTCAACTTGTTTTGACGCTTGTTGTTTCCAAGTTTAACACATCATGGATTTCGAACGACAGCTCATTCCCAGACCATTTTCACCAGAGCCTCAATCCCTCTTCTTCCTTCCTCTTCTCCTAAACTCATCAACCTTCCCTTCTCTCACAATCGACTCCAAGGATCTCATTCCCACCCCAAAACTAGGGCCAAATTGAACGCTAAACTAACTCTTCTCTCTCAAAGTCTCGGTTTCATCAAAATATTTTTACCCTCTAGAATAACATTGTCCAGGGGAACTTTCTCCCTTTCGGGGTAAAGTTGTAAGGAGGAGAAAGTATGGCAAGTCCGAGATTAAAAATGGGTGTGGGTTTGGGGGCAAGGCGAGAGGGAGGATCGGTATGTTAATTAAAATGGGAAGAATGTGGGGCAGGAGATGATTGAGAGATTGGAATGATATTGGGAAGATGAAAGGAATTTATGATTGGAGAAAGAGGAGAAGAAAGTAATTAGTTTTAAAGGTGAGGCAGGTGAAAATGTAATTAAGTAGGTGT
This sequence comes from Desoria tigrina, assembly GCA_906901685.1. NCBI lineage: Eukaryota > Metazoa > Arthropoda > Collembola > Entomobryomorpha > Isotomidae > Desoria > Desoria tigrina. Next base: position 11,813,993 of record CAJQTU010000004.1, read on the forward strand.
CTTCAAAAGAATTCCTTCCACTCTTATTAGAGATCTGGGCATCGGGTCGGTATGTGCGGGGCTTAGTACGGGGGAACTCCCTTTCCTGTGGCCACTTATCCCAATTGCCGTACTTGGATACACAAGAGGAATGAAGTCAAAGGGAGTTCAGCTCATAATATTTCATTCCCGTCCTCCTTTCCCCGCACATTTTTCCAGGCTTTGGGAGCCAGGAGGCCTCGGCGCATTCCTTACATATAAAATATATAAACTCCACTAACGTGTCCATTTTCACATTAAACAACAGAGAAACTGTTTAATGTGGTAGGAGACTCAAAAGCCTCTATATACAATTACGTGTCCGGATTATTTCCACTCACTCCAGTCCTCCGACGATCTGATGATACAAGAGGGAGGAGGCTCTGTTTCTGAACAAATTCTAAAACATTCTACCCACATCATCATGATCATCATCATCATCATTCCCCACTTCTCCTAACTCCTTCACTCAATCATTAAACCAAATAACCTGAGTTGAGCCTTAAATCAGGACCGGGTCTGATCTTCATCATTATCCGCGAGAACATGACATGACATGACTAAAACTTGTCTTTCCCCACTTTCTCTCGTTTGGGTGCTGTTGTAGGTTCCAGGAATGTGCTTGTGTGTACCTTTGACTGGAAGGGCCACAAGGTCTGTTTAGACCTCCACACAAGCCTCTAAAGTCTATGGCCCACACTGCCAGAGGACATATCCGAGAGAGAGAGAGAGAGCGCGAGTTAGTTATAATAAATTGAGTGGAGTTTACTTGGTGAACAAAACAGGTGTATGGGACAGAGTCTTCAACAAGAGAGAAAGTCGGAGTGGGAGAGAGAGAGAGGGAAGTTTGGTAATTAAAAGATAAATTTTTCATGAGTTTGTTGATTGAGGGTAATGGCATTTACGGTCAACAACAAGTTACTTCAGTTCCGAACTCTAAATTCCTTGTAGATGCAATTAGGGGGAGAGTGGGGCGAGATATAATTAGAGAGAAGCTTCGGAACTTATTGGAGAAAGCTGGCTAATTATGACTTTGTTTGGCCAGTCAATAATGGCTTCAAGATAAGGGGATATACATAGCACTAGCACTACTACTACTAAGGCCTTCATCTTTCCTAAATAACCGTCAAAGTAATGGCAATAACAATCCCTTATTGTTAGTCCGGCGGAGGAACTGTGGCATCTCCTGCCCACGTCCCTTTCGGCTTAGTTCCTAACTCTGATATCCGTCGTGTGCTGGAATGGTGAAATGATTTCTGGGAAGCCAAACCATGGGAATTCGGGCCAATCTATAGATGATGATAATATTTTGGTAACATTTCTTATATATTATTAAGATGATGGTGGTGGATCGGATAGGGAGGACTGGGTGCAGATTGTTGAGGAGGCTGTTGTAGCCAAACGCAATGATCAACAGCCTGGAGCAGTTCCATTGGATCGGCTGAATGAGCTGGAAGGAAGGACGAAGCTACAATTCCGACTGCGGTCCCTTGTTCTTACTCTACTCTCCCACTATCAGCTATTGTGAAATTTATATAGCTATATTTTCTTGATGAGAAAAACTCATCAAGTTCTTTTCATAATGAAAACTTTCTCGCAAAATAATTTAACAAAGTTTTAACGAACTTTAAATCTAATTAGATTTCCCTCACAAGTCTCTCTCTCTTGCTTTCTCTTCATCTACTTCTCTCTCTCTCTCGTTCTGCGCTTCTAGCAGCCTCTTTTACTGATTTTCAATGAATATCCACCCAAATGCAAACATTAACATCTTCCTAAATGGCCCTTCTCTAAATGAATCTTATAATATGGCTGATTAGGACTCATAACCCGGAGTCTAATTTCTCTTCAACTTCCTCCTCCTCGTCCTGCTAATAATGTTCCCCCGGTTTCTAAGTGCAAAGCTAAGAAGCTGGAAGTAGTGCGTAGTTTACATATCCTTCTGCTGTTGAGCATAAATATAATAAACTGTATCTACAACTCTCAACAAACTGACTGAACACAAATGGCTGGAGTAATGAATTAAAATTAAAGTAATGAGGAGATGAAGGAGGGCTTGAAAGTCCAAGGTTCTAATTTATTTAGTGCCCGAGACACTTTAGTATATGATTCTTTTTCAGAAATATATTACATCGATGAGATGTAATAACTTGGATTTTATTTAATTACACCATTTTACGAAATCTTATTGCAATTATCAAAGGGTTTAACTGCATTTGAATTCAAATCATATGCGCAAATTTAACGAAAAATATATATTTTTTAAATTTTAACCCTGTAGTTATGATTTGTCGACTACGGGTGCAATAAAAAGCCTAATTAACCCCGATGCATTTAAATTGGTGCAAAAATAAAATCTTGTGTTTTAAACTAAAGAAGTGTAACCATCTTATAAAACCGGAACGTATCACTTATAAAGTGAAAGCACAGCTTCTGGGAAGTCTATTTTGTCAAAACCCCAGCGTATAGCCAACAACTAAACCCCATCAGTTATGTTTCCAAATTTAAAACAAACTACGTACTTCAAGCTCTTTAAAATTCATATAACGACTCTGAACAAAATGATTACCCCAGAATCCGTACTATGACCTCGGTTTTAATACGCATTAAAACAAATAATAAAAAAATCAATTGTACTCTCCAATAAAAATCTTTATTCCTCGTGTCTTCAATTAATTAATAATCCACTCCCATATTTTCCCTTTTCCTTTGCATATAATGCATCTCCAAGGGAGGGATTTCATTGTCTAAATTCCATGGGAAGGAAAATCGCAAGATATTCGTCTCTGAGTCATGAGTCCGTTATAAATCAAAAGCTTTCTGGAAATGAATGTTATTAGGAACTCATCTCCTCAGCCAATTAGAATCCTTCTCTCTGACTGAACTAATATCTGGAGTAAAGTTGGTAATGGATTCTAAGTAACTGGCTGAATAGGGAAGAAGACAGGGTGATGAGGGATGAAGTTGAAATATCAATGCCCATAGGGAAGCCAATCGAATGTCATAATAGTTTAAAAATAATGAATGGAACTATTCAGAGATCCGCCGCCGAGGTAATGGATTCCGGAGAGAGAGAGAAAGTTAAACTGAAATGGGCTTCTAGCAATATGACTCTCTGTCTTCCTCTTTACATTAGATAATTGACGCTAATGTTTTGAGGAGAAATGGAGAGATCTGGCAGGAGGGAAGGAGAGGGGAACTCATTGCCTCCGATATTTCATAATGCAAAATTCATGTACTTCACTCTGGATGTGTTCAAACTTTGAGAGCCAAGGCTAAGAGAAAGCGGAGAGAGCCGCCACCACCACCACCACCTCCGCTCTTCTCTCTTTAACCAACAACCACTAATTTTTCTTTCACCGAGGCGACTGCAACATGGAAACTGGATTAAACTTGATGACATAGTTAGCTCGTTTCAGGTAATCAGGGTCCATTACATCTCTACTACTTTGTCTTTACATGCCCATATCCGGTAAATCGGGGCTTGAGAGGGAAACCCGATCCCTGAAATACGGGGACTAAAAGTACTTCCACACTCTAAAGACATTCTTTAACTTCGGCTCTACTTACTTTTTCAACTAACTTGTCTTTCCTCTTTAAAATGGCGGAGAAATAAATCGAAAAGTCCGATAATGGGATCCCTATTACCCATTCCGCCTGGATATACAATCCTTGGCGGCGGATAGGAGATAGGTAGGGGTAAACAAATGGATTCGAAGGCGAAGGGGGCAGATAGCCTTTTCCCACTGATTAGGGAAAAGCTCTCAGATATATTAGAGGCATTAGTTGAGTTAGTTGCTGTGAAACGCGGTAGACAAGGATGCATGATGTGATGGTCCATGTGTGTGTTTCTGTGTGAATCCGAATATTACTGCTCGGGATGGGTTTATCTCGATTTATTGAGATGGGATGCATAATAGGGATGAAATAAATATTTTGTAGACGGCCCTATCGTAAATGGCTTTAGCCAGCCCTCCCCTGAGATACCCCTTCGACAAAAGGTAACAAGTTTTGGAATCTCTGTTGGCCGGAGGAGGGATTGGAAACCCATCTACCTTGATCTGGAACCATTTATTTCCCTTATAACTGCTGACCACGGAGCCTGGCCGAAGTGTCAGCGGAAAGCTGAGGCTAAAGCCCATCAACTTTTCACACTATTCCCAAAATACTAATATCTCTTGTAGAATTAGGATTCCTTCATCATTTATTCCCCAAAACAGACACCTCCCCGAACCACACATGATGCCATTTACATTTATCCTCGAATGCGTTTGCAAACACTACTGTCGGCTTCTTGCATTCCAAATACAGCTACTATTACTAGTACATGACACAGGGATGGATTCAGTTGATAGCGGAATTTGTTCGGTTTGGTTTAAATAATATCTAACTATTCGATTTCTACCTCACTTCACAACATCACAACTCGTATTTGGGCCAATCAAAGCCTCATTAACGCTGCAATATCAATGTATGGAATTCAATACAATAAAGGGTCTTAAAAACTCAATTAACAACATTCATCAACTTCCCAAAATGTCCCCGTTATAATTGAATTTATAATTAATGCTGGAACCTTGGGTCCTACCTCAGCTCCCATTCTTGGTATTGATATTGGACTGAAAATTAATCCAACCATTGTCAATTATGACTTAATAAGGTTCCAAGGGAATCGTAATTGCCTTAACAAATTACTACAAATTGATTGTAAATGCTAGTGAACAATAGGCAATTAGGAACACGTATCGACTTTTTGTTATTGTATTCACCCAAAGGCTACCCTGATACGCCCTACTACAACTCCGATTCCAACCAACCAAACCACAGGTTCAATCTTATGTTTTTCTTGATCCTAAAATAACAAATAGCATATTTACAAACACCATAAGGTACCTCGGAGCAACAAAACGAAACAATAAATGTGATTAAAGCTATCTGACTACACACCACGCTCCTTTTCCTAAAAACAACAGCCTTGTAAACAAAAGCTCTAGAACCCCGCACCCAGAGTTTAGAATAAAGACGAATCGAGTCGAAAAAAAACAAGTCAAACTAAACGGAAAGTTAGGTAACTAATGCAGGTAAGTGAGAGAGCCACGGAGATCCCTATCCCCGACACATTCCTACAATAATCACCGGGAGTGGGAGAAGACGGAGCTGAGGATGAGAGATGTTAAATCTACATAACGTCAAGAGGGGCTCAATCTTGATAAACAAGCTTGAGTTGATTTCGATGTTTTCATTAGTGATTTTGATAATGGGATGGCCGCTGGGCTGATTGTTGTTTGTTAGACAGACGGAGGACATACATCATGATTTATTGTGAACTGATGCAACAACAGAGAGCTGGGAAGAGGGAAAGTAAGTTGTTTGTTGTATGTTCAGGAGAGAACTGTAGCTAGAACCAGAACTAGAAGCAGAGGAGAGAGATATGTAAAGAAAGAGTGGTTGAGAAGTAAAAGGTTATTTATGTAGTCCCTGCCTATATCCCTATTTGTATCCGAATAAAAAGGAAGAGACTCTAAAAGAGACGGACAGAGAGGGTTTTAAGAAGTGAAAGTTAGAAAGAATCAAAGAACTACTACTCCTCTCCTATTATTGTGACTGGTTTAGTGGGCAGATAGGTTGCATAATAAAGCTACACACAAGGCCCTAGGATGACGGCAGAGTATGGACTAGCCTCCGCTCGCATTTCCTCGAGATGGATACATAATATATCTCTCCGAAACGGAACGATCCTCTTCTTCTTCTGGTAGGGAACGTAGCTACTTTCGGCTCTCCTCCACCTAATAGTAATATCGGATCGTTTAAGTGGAGAGAAAAGGTAGCGGAGAGAGGCTGGTGAGTGAAAATGGTCGGTATAGAATGAAAATAAATCCCTTTGCTTAATAGACTGCAACATGAATTTGCTATTATTTCCAAGAAGAAGACCGATTCGGTAGATTGGTAAACATAGAATCTGAAAATGCACTTTGCTCTCCATTCCCTTCTTAACTTTCTTCCCTTTCTCTCTCTCTCTCTCTCTCTTTTAGATCTTTGGAGAAGACTTTCCCTGCCTCCTCCTTGTTCCTTCTCAGAGCCACTTCCAACTCACCACCACCGCCACTTTCACAACAATAAACCAACATAGAAAAGTGCCCTTTAATATCACCTCCTTCACTTACCAAATTTATATATAGACCTCTCATTCATAATATCCTCCACTCGACTTACCCACTGACACACACCGTCCGGCCTGGCATAGGCTCAGGGACGCTTTGGAATGCTATAAATGGCAGTCTCAGTCGAGTTGGAAATTTAAAATATCGGACATTTACTTGAGAGAGTCGGGGGGTTTCTGAGGGGCTAAAATGGGGTAGTGTCCTTCTTTGAAGTTTTAAGTTGCGGTTTTAATGATTTTAAGGAGTTTTTACTTTTTACTTGAATAGAACGCTCGTAACAAACCTATTTGTGCCGAGTTCAATTTGAATTTTTGCCGCCACCAATGTTATTCTGGGACCCTTAAGGGGAGAATTTGAAAACCCGGGAACTATTCCAGTACAAATAGCTCTGTTACATTTTAATAGTAAGGAAAAAATAGTTGGATGCTAAGAAAAGAAGGTATGCGTTCTTTAAAACTGACGAGCCTTCAGGTGTTTTTAGACTATGTTAGAAACTGACTGTGCAGTTCGATAAATCTTACTAGGAATTGGGATATTATTTTGAAGCAGAATAATACTCTTCTTGAATTTAATAATTAGGTATGTTCCAAAGGCCTGTTCAAAGCTTATGAGTTTATAGATGAAAAGATCAAAGGATGAATAAATGAGGCATTCATTTGAATTCCATAACAGAACTTTGATACAAGCAATTTCAATGAGATGATATAACGGTTTTCAATGTTAAGGGGGCTTAGAAAGTAAAATAATTTAATCCTTCCAAAACATTAATTAATTCCTGAGGCCATTTTTAATTACATTCTTCTGTTTAGTTCATGTGTTTCATGATGAAAACATGTGTACGGTGTATTAAGAGGAACTACAAGTCGGCAAATGTGTTGAATTTGTTTCATGTTCAACCCAACCTCAGTCGACCTTGTCATTTATGGGGAACGTAAACTAGCCAATGATTTCGGTTTTTCTAATCCTCCATTGTTAATTGAACAGGAATCCTCATTAAATTATTTCCTTTTATGACAGTTTGTAAGGTCGATTAGAATATGGATCCACGGATCTATTGTAACTTGAAACCGCAGCTCAAAATTAATATATTACCACTCGGTTTTAACACGGATGGTGATTCTTTGTCAACACCAGTATTCTGGGTTTTCCAAGCTGCTGAAAAGCGGACGACCTGGGAAATGCCACACAATTTAAACTCCCAGGAACTCAAAATTAGCCAATTAACCTCAATATTAACCTTAAACTACAGATTTTGCGATACAGTTTTAGTAAAATTGCACTAAGAAAAAGGCATGTAATTTTTGAGCCCGTACAACTCGACATATTCTCGATTTATTTTCGGGAAGTTATTTAGTGAGAGGTGTCTTATTCCGGGGACATTGTAATCCTAATCAATGGCAAGCAAACCCAATTAAATCGCTGCGTCTCCGTTTTTTCATCAACTTCCTATTAACTGAAGACTTATTTAATGAGCTAAACGAGAAGATGAATGACTTGAATCTACTCTGAAAAGGGAATTAATTAGAACGAAGGAAATGTGACTTTTAATATTAAAACAGTGGAGCTATGATTGAGTCAACGATAATAGTAGGTTCCTAATGAGAGATAAAGGGAGGGATCGAGAGGTATCTGACATTTGATGCGGAATATAAAGAAAATCAGTGAAATGCCATTTCACGGTCTCCTGGGTTTATTAGATTAGTTGAGCAGATTATGATGCCGGCGTGAATACGCCTCCGATTTAAACCATAATACACCTCTAAAGACGTGTGTATGTGTGTGTGTTTCTATTATGACGTAAAAGAGAGCGGAATTCAATGAACATGAGTGGCCATAATATAATATATCGAGAGATAAATGACGGTGAAGCATACCGGTGAGGTTGTCGGGCTTAACTTCGGTGTTGTGCATTTCCAGGCAGCAGGAAGAGGGGGCCTAAAAGTCAGGCCTCCAATATTAAATTTCCTCTCTCCTTCCTCTCAATCCACTTTGGGTGTGCCAAATGATGATAACTCTCCTCTTTGTCCCCAAAACCTACAATAGATAAAAGGCCAAACTCATCATCATCATCAAATCCTCTTTTTAACAAACTCAGAGTCCTCCTCAAACGTCCAAACTCACAAATTCGGAGTTTAAAATCAGAGTCAGCCCTACTCCTCATTCCCTAGTTCAACTTTCACTATCCGTCCACTCCACATTCTTCTCCCAGCTCCCGATCCTCAGATTACAATAAATTAAAAAGTATACAAAGCCGATAAATAAACCATCTTCAATCAATCAAAATCCATTAGAAAATTGAGCAAAAACTCTTTTATTCCAAAATCCATCCTATTTATTTGAAAGATCTCTTGAGTGGGCTCTAAAAAATCCAGACCTTCATATCTTATGAATTATTGATCATTGATGGAAATCCCGGGGATAAAGAGCAGTGTTCCTTTTCTGCAAGCATCCCCTTATCCGTCCGTATAGAAAGATATTATTTATACAATATCAGGCCAAGTATTCATTAAATTGCTTCATGTTAAAGTAATGTTCAAGTCGACCTTTCTTTCCCCCTTCGAGGATATAGGAATCCATTAAGAAAGGCTAAATTTGTATTATTTTCATCAACCTCCATCAAAGCGGTCTATAAGGATTGAGGAAACTTCCGTCCCCTAATAACACACCGTGAATAGCCAATTATAACTTTGCTTTTTTAAAGCAGGGGCTCCTTTATTACAAAATAAAATCATTATCAAGAAGGTTAATATCAGGCGAGGAGATCAGGGAACTACGCAAATTCCCAAGAATTATTACAAGTCCGTAGAGGCGGAGAAGGATTTGCCAATAAATCTTCAATTATCAGAGTAATCAACGGAAATGCAGCTCACTTTGATCAGTTTTCTTCACTCTCTTTTTCGATCTTCTGTTTTCTCCTTTAGAATTTACCGATCCAGTTAGGCGCCGATTATGAGGGACGTGACTGGAAATGAGAAAGGCAGCTTCAACGGAACTCTCTCTCTTTTCCAATTATGACTCCCTATATAACTCAATGAAGTTTATCGCAAAATTGATGGAAATATCACAATACTTTTCATTTCAATTTCTCCGAAACTTCCAACCTGACAAATCCGACAACTTGGGAGTCGGGTTAGGAATTTACGGGGAGTCAATCCTTCTAGAAAATAGATGACTGGAGATAAATCCTGGCCTAATTTATTTACTCCACGAACATTTGATAATTTCCTAAAGACAGGGACGGCAGTTTCAGTTGGCAATTGGACAGAGTAATAGAGGAAGAAGATAAAAGCAATCAGAGAGAAAGTATCGTGTTTTGTTGGTCCAACAGGCTGGGCAGTCGAGTCCCTGTCCCTCCACCACCAGAGCCAGTCTATGTAGGATGAGGAGATCTCAAAGGACCGTTCATGATGTCACGAGTTATTACTGCTTTCATGTGAATCTGCCTCCTCTTACTTACAGAGAGAGAGAGAGAGATAGAAAGGAAGAAATACGGCTTGTTCCAATACATAATTTGCTGTGAAAATGTGCGAAGGAGCTGTTGTCTGTAAATGTAAACGAAGTTGACATTAAAGGGAATAAACTTATTTAGGACGGAAAGCCCCAATCTCATGATCAACTTAGTGTGAAATTAACTTAGGAGTATCTGAGATAGATAGGAGAAGGTTCACTTCTGCTCCTCCCAGAGAATAAATCTTGTACAAAGGTTGAGCTATGCGACGAACGTCTCATAGATTAGCGAGTTAGCTCCACATCGTCCCAGCTCCTAAACTAGACCTATATTTATACAGATATGTCCATATATAACCTCTCTAATAAATATATCCTTCTATTAACACAACTCTTCTACTCATTCACTATCTCTCGCTCTCTTGTGGTCTCGAAACTAGGAACTAGATACGGGAAAGATCTGGTAAAGTTTGATCACTTTTAAGAGACTCCTCTCTCCTCCTTTCACTATATCATCTCCTTATGATTATATCCGTATTGTTGAGTAAAGATAGTAAAAGTCGGCCTCAACTCTCCGGCCCATTTATGTTATTGGAATAGTTGGGAGGAGAGCGAGGGGCAGGCGGAGAGGATCTATTAACTCTCCAATAATAATAACAAGGGAAATCCAATCTGGGGAGATTTTTGACTACCTACAAATTGAACTTTGTCTAGCTGCTCTGCTGCTCGTTCTGCAGAGAGAAAGTCCATTCTCTCTTGAAAAATATCTAAGAAGAGAAGCAACAAACCGGGAGTTTGTCCAGGATTGATTGCCACCGCTCACGCAAGAATTAAAACTCTTCTCCTTGCAGAAGAGTAGGAGAGCTAGAGCCGCTTTCTCTCTCCTACTTTATCTCTCTAATTCTTGGTCACATTACTCAGCTCTCGCCTCCCCCCATCATCCCGGCCCGTCTCCCATGGCCCCGGAACATGGAATTAAGTCTCATTCCCTAAGACTTAATTCCCAATTACCCTCCTTTCACAGTTTTCTAATAGAATAATTATTACAGCGTCCGCCGGCTATACGATGAATCTACTCGCATTATTATTATTTCTTGCCCTGGCACAGGGGAAAGGAAGTTTCAGGCATTTATATTTATTGCCTGGACTTTCTCTCTTATTCGCCTCCTTAATTTCCAACTCGCCGTAGAAGAAGAGATTCCACTTTGCTATGTAAGGAATTAGCCCGTAGCCCAAGGGGGTTTTAAGGAGTTGAAGGAAGAAGTGTGAAAGGCTCGCTCCTCGTCCGTATTACAAACTGAAACAAACGGATTTCCGCCTAAATTGTAATACAAACATATCCAGGGCTCGGCTGATGATGGTGATGGAAAGGTTGATATAATAAAGTCATGATATAATAGGTTAGAGAGTGACTCGGAACAGGAGGCCGGATCCGGATTCCAGAGAAAGGGAGCGAGTTAAAAGTCCCGAGTCGGTTTGAAAATCAAAGCTTAAGCTTTTTCCTGATTTCTGTGGAATGGAAAGAGCGGGTGTGAGATTGAGGGACTCGAGCCTCAGTTCGGGAATAAGGGGAAAAGTAGATTGAAGCTTTGTATGACGTTAGGGAGAGCATTTTGCTATCGATATTTCATCCATAAAGAGCAGGAAGGAGAGCATCAGGATCAGTAGTACGGCTACTTCTAGGAGACTAGGGCTACGGGGAAAGTACCAACTTCTTGGGCCTCCACTGCCACTACTACTTCTACTATTACGGCTACGGCTCCACACACAAGTGTCGGCAGCGGCATTCAATTATTGAGGGCAATCAGGCATGAACACAAATTGATTTTGAGACACGCCAAAACAGAGCTTTCTCTATCCTTTCCCTCCTTATATATATATTATATTATTATTATTATTATTACATAGGGCCTTTATATATCGGAGGACTTTGCATTCAATTCCTCCTCCGTAACTACATATGTAGGAGATGATGATGATGATGGTGATGGTATGCAACTCGGGATGATGTTGATGTGCAGTGGCTGGTTTGGGTGACGGCAGTGGCACGATCCGATTGCACCCGGCTCCCGTCCTCTCAAAGTGTCTGTCTCATATTATTCCCATCACTTGTCCAACATCCACTTACTTTCTCTTATTTGTTTGAATTAATCAATCATATCCTTAAATGCCTTTTCCCCTCTTCATCTCCTACGGGATCCCTGCAGAACCCTTCCATTTAAAATCAACAACTTCCGAAATGGATTATTACTCTACCTGCTGCTGCTACTTGCATTCCAGCCTCACTTGTCTAAATCTAAACGAGTTGAATGCTTCGTGATTCCTCCCTTTGTCACACCGTAAATAAGACATTTTCGCATATTAAAATGTAGCCAATTTAGATCTTTCGAGGATAGGTAAAGATAAAATTTGGAAATTAGTTGTAAATAGCCGAAAATGTAAGGAATAAAATGACGGTTTCAGCGTATTACAGGCATTGATGTGGAAATTAATTTAACGGCTTCATTAAGTCTATTAAAAGGGGACGGAGGAGAAAGAATCGTAAAAATGCAAAATCAAAAGCGGATGAGAGAACTCTGAATACTTGTCCTTCAACAGAGTCAATTATTGATGGACATCTTAGAAGGGAACATCCATACTTCAAGTGACATGTTGAATACACTTTAGAACATTTCGAATATTGTGCAATTCCTTGGAATTATATTGAGGAACAAGACTGTAGAGTTAGCAAAAGTTGGAGAAAGCTCACTTTCCCCCCTCGCAGAATGATAGGAGCAAGTATTATTATTTCTTTCGGTCTCGGGAACCTGTCCCTTCTTCCCTTGTTTGTTTCCTCCTTCTGATGTCAGTCAGTATAACTCCGAGCCTGATATACCCCATATATATTTGGAGATATTTGTATCAATTTTGCCTGTCACGATCGTGGGCAAGGCAGATAAAACCACCACTGTCCGTTACTGTTGACGAAATTAGAAACAGGGTTGATTTTCTTCAGCCCATGTGTCAATTACTATATCCAGTTAGTGTGAAAAAGTGGGATCTGGAGAAATGGAGGCCCATATCCACTCAGCCGGCTAGTCCACAAATATTGGATACTTGCTCCCATTCAATGTACATCTGCACTAGTTCGGATATCAACTCCTCTCCTCTAAACGACTTGCATTTGAAAGGAAAAAGAAAGTTGAGGAATAGGACCACTGCCACTACTACAACCTACAACTCCCGTGTTAACTTCCAGACTTTCACTTTAGGAGCCCTATCCCCTTCATGCCTCTCATCCTCCAGCCAATATCACTGTACGAGGACGGGCTTGTGAACATCAGAAATCACGTCAGAGGCCTATAGAAAAGGAAATTGGCCATTTTCGTACATAAAACAGCTGTTGCACTGCCTGTTCTCTGTGACACATTAAATCACTATGCTCGTAATGAAACTCTCCGCTGCCACATATATATTTCCCTTCAACAACGACCAGACTTTATTTCCTGTGCCTTCCCTCTCTCTCTTGTGCTTTCTCTCTCTCTCTCTCCACGAGCTAGAGACTAACATTGTCAGCTACGACAGTGCAAAATATATGGATACTCCGTAGGATAGAATTGCTATTTATATTGTGTGATGCATGGGATGGAAGGGATCCTATATGACACGAAGAAGAAGAAGAAGAAGACGATATGACGGGCAGCATCCACAAACTAACTCCGTATCAACTAAGCTCCGCCGAAAACGTTGTTCTTTTGCCTTCGCAAAGATATATTGCTCCTCCGTTCCCAGTTTAATATTATTTCCTCCTCTCCGCCCAGCAATCCTTTCCCTATTGTTTTCCCTCCTCTACTTTCAATCAAGAAAAGCAAACATTTCTGTAATGAAATTGACCGGAAAGGAGTAGTGGGACAGTACAGTAGACAGTACAGTAGGCAGTAGGCAGTAGGCAGTAGTGAGTAGGCAGTGAGTCGAACCAGAACAGAGAGCCAGTAGCTTTTCAATTACATAATATTTCTTTCGCCTTTCACCACTGCTTTCACCAGGACCGCAATCAAGGATTGGGATCATCAGTCCTGCTTTCTTCACTCGATTATGCTCCTTCATTTCATCTAAATGGAGGAGAGCAGAGTACTGATCGAAAGCACTTAATAAATCATATCAAGGGAATCCATGTAGAACGGGTTGGACCAGAGCAAGTGACTGAAGCCAAGGTATAAAATTTCCGATCCGATTGAATAGCGTTTAATCGGACTTTCACTCCAAAAATGCCGATTTCCAGCTATCAAGCTAATGTAGGAAAGTCAAAGAAGCTGGAGTTTAATTGGAAATACTAATTCGGGTTGTAAGGAGGAGGGGAAATAAAATCTCAGGTAGGAGGTTATAGGTTGGGTGATGGTGATGAAGATTGGCATGGAATAATATATCAGGCCTGCTGCTAAGTGAGGAAGGAACCGTAGTGTAATGGAACCTTCAGCTTGTTTCCAATAACCGAAATAACCCTTTAATGCTCCAATTCCATTTCCCTCTTCCTAAGTGACACTGATATATGTAGCAATCTCCTTTATGAAATCTCTCACACACGCAATATCCTTCAATGGCAGATCTTAATGAAGTTCCTTCTCAGCCTGGGATGGATGGAGGGAGCCTGCCCTTCCTGCTTCCTCAACACTTTCTCTGCCAATTATCTAGTTAATTTGAAATCTGGACTGGATGTGTAGGGTCCGAGACACGGCTCTGAAATATGACGGGGACGGGCCAATCTTATTATTTTACGCTCAGAAAAATACTGTTTGCACCCACTTACTCTTTGGCTTACTCTAGATGATTGTAAGGATATTTTACAGGAGAAACTACTTTCCCATTCCTAAAATGAGTTTAGAATCCCTGATTTCCCATGTGCTAAACGCTGGTTTATAGGGAACTCATAAGGAAGCCACAATAACCACGCCACGTGGAAGGGAATCACGTTAGAAGGGGAAAGCTCGTGTATGACATTTTATCGGATTAGTCAGTTAAAATCCGTTTATTTTTGGACTTAATGAGCTGTGCCTCAATCTGTAATGTATATCATTTTAAAACTTGTATTACTTACCTGTGTTTCTCGTCAGAAAAGAGTCAGCTCCTTAAAAGAAATCTCGGATTCACTTCTGCAATGTCGTTTTTAGCACTCCGAAGCTGTCTGACAGTTATGTACCTAATCGTTAGTGAAAGTAGGAATTGGGGGGTTCTGTGAACAACGTACGTACCGACTCTACAACAACAAGTGTTTTGGTAATGCGTTCTCTTGTACAGATACTTTATATTTTTGTTCGAAACAGTAAAGACTATTTAGAAACGAGGCTTAATGTTTCCGGTGTGGATGTGCTGGGAATTTTAGAAAAGTTAGGTCGGGACTCCTCTAGTTCTTTGTCGAAAAATGGTGGAGAAATATATATGTGGCTCTGGTAAAAGTTGGAATGATGATGTAAAGGATAGTAGGGCTCGGTGTCGACTGATCAGATGGGAACACGAGACTCGAGGAAAAGCAAAAGGAAATCCTTGTGTTTGGGTACGAGTCAGTTCTGACACAAGGGACTTGCAATGCTTTCTCCCTTGGCTCATGTGCGATGTAAGATCTGCGATGTGCACTTTCCCTGTTATATCATTTTTTTCACTCTCCTTCCTCATTACTCTACCATTATTAACCGGGTAGATTTATGGACCTTATAAAGGTTCTCTTTTTTGTACTCTATCGGCATTGAATTCACAAAATCCAAAGATTACATGAAAAATAGATGATAGAGGCAATTAGTCCACTGGAATAGGTTGCGATGTAATGGCAAAAATAGTCAATGTATGAATTTATGAATCCACAGCGGGGATATATACGAATTTCTTAGTTCGTTTAACTTAAATATGGAAAGGAATTAAACGGCCTGACTGTAGGATCGAACGACCATTTGATCAAGAACCACTGTGTTTTATCTAATATTTGGCTGTGTTGTTACTGAGAGATTGTTTTTGATTCTGAAACTGCAGTCTGTAACTCCGTGTTTATATTTTACCCGTCTGAAATAAAAACAGGTTTAAAAAGACATTTTTTAGATACTTCCATGAAGACTGAAGTTGTTAAGGTTTTTAACACTTCCGGATAAATAAGCGATGTTTGCCAACATCCTCCGGCCAGTGTATGAAAACGCGACTGGGTCCTCAACCGTTCCATGTTTAGATTTGGAGTCTGCGCGTCCGGGTGAATAAGTTTGGGTTCCAGTCGAGCATTCTGTAGATTTTTTGCCGTTATCAGTCTTAAACTTAACGGCAACTGTTGCAAATTAAACATCTCTACAATTTTATATCTGATTGGAAATTGATTTTGAGAAAAATAAAAAGCCATTAAGCAGATAAAACATATAGCGGTATTAATTTTACATATTTGTCTAGCGACAACCTCTAATTGTAAGGGCTTTATTTTATTTTTGAAGCCGCCCCCCACCTAATATTTGTTGAGTCTAACTCTTCCAATCTAATAGCTTGTCGGTTGCGGTAGCCTCAACAACCCCTGACATGATAGATTATCGTTATGATTATGGATGCACGCAGCATATACATAAACCCGTAATAAGCATTTCTGTATTTTAGATTCAGACGATGATTTTCAGAAGTTATGTCAATTAAATTGAAATAATATAGATGGAATTTCGGGGTTAAAATTCTTAAAATATGAATCAAGACTATCATATAATAATATAGCCATATATTAGTGATTGCAATGTATGGGATGTATCGATCCTCTAGATCCATTTTATACCCTAATTGTAGAATTTAATACTAACTTGTGAAAGGATTGCAAATACATTTTATTGTATTTCCAGTACAAATGTTTCGAATAATATCAACCAACAAAGACATACTCGCGTCATTGAGTTGCTTGAGCTGGAAACGAGAGCCGCCTTCTCCTCTTTCATCTCAAATTTTAAATTTGCAGCTACTTTCGTTCGTATTCCGTATTCGTATGTATATTTATATTAGGTATTCACAACAAAGCTCAAGACACTCGAGAACGAGAGTTGTCTAAGAATTAAGACCTTCGACTGCTTCGACTTGTTCCATCCATTTGTATATATTCATTTATCGTCAACCAACATTGATTGCACTGTCAACTGTGCACTAGGCTAGGACCGGTGACGCCGGTTGAAACTTTGGTATTTGTGATTTGGTATACTTTTGACTTTGACTTTTGTTTTGTACTTTATTCATTATTCATTATTTTCAAATCACATAATAATGAATACTGAATACTATAAAAATAATTGTTGCATATATTTCTTCATAAAATTTGCAATAATTCGTAGTTGAACTGTCAACTTTTCAATATTTTTGCAATAATGTGTAGTTAGTTGAACTCTTGTCAACTTTTCAATATTTTTTGGTTAACATTTAACATTGCACATTGAACGTATGCATTCGTTGTAAATTGGTAATATGTATTACGCACGCTGTCTGTTGTAATGTCAAATGTTTTTAATTGTCTATGCTCTTAAATTAAGTAAACTTTTCCTCCGTTCTCCATGATATGTAATACTATGATAAGATTGATGTAAAAGGAAGATAATAGCATTATTATCTGAAATGTGAAATGCAATACAAACTTAGCGTTGCTAATAAGTTTGCAGTTAATCATGGATTGGATATTTTTGGATTTCAGGTTTACAGAATACAGAATAGAACAGGCATCCATCAAAATTGATGTGCATGTACATTTGCCAAAATCTATCCATTGCATTTGCAGATTGACAGCTGGGCTGGTGACTGGGTTCATAGTTTGAAATACGGTAATGAACTCAACTGACCTTCCATTATACACTAAAGCTAATGTTAAATTTTGATTATAAATAAACGAATGTTTTTTAGGTCATAGGTAAAAGCGCAGTAAAATAAGACTGAAGGTGGAGACGTGGAGACCATAAAAATGAAGCCTCGAAAGGGTACTCGGAAAACGGGGAAAGCTCAAAGTGATACTGCTGATCCTGTAGTAGAACCCACCGTTTCAAAAATGGAAGTTGATCAAAATGAGGAGATCCGAACCAACAAAAAAGATGATCCGAATATTCTTCAAGAGTGTAATGAAAATCACACTATATCCGTCTCAAGAAGGATGACACGTTCTTCAACAAAGCCAAACACCTTTGAGACAGATCGTGGTAATGGCGTAGGAATAAATAAACTATCGAAGAAAATCTCTGATGATGAAGATGAAGAACTTTTAAGTCTGGATGAAGATTCTAATTCATATGGGTCTCCGTCTGAGTCCGACTCTGAAGATTCTGATTTTGTAGAAGAAGTTATTAAGTCGAAGGGTACTAAGTCATTAAAGAAGAATACTTCTAAACTTAGAGCTACAAAGAAGAACAGTATTACAAATAGCAAAAATGAGAAAGCACTGTCTTTGAAGAGATCGACAAAATGTACAACAGCGAGTAAATCTCTTCCCATCCTCGATTCATCAGACGATTCAGACGATGACGATTTTGTGAATAAAAATTTAGTATCGAGATCTTTTGGTGAATTTCAAGTAGGGAAACAAAGCAGGATTGATGTAGATAAAAGACAAAATAATAGCGTACCAAAATTAGAAGATACGACTGATGAAAGTACAAATGAGGACGATGAAAATAATGGCACAGGAGCAATGATGACTGCTTCATCTGGAAAGATATTTCATGAAACAAGACCAGTTGATCACAGTTTCACCAAAAAACAACAAGGCGTTTCCTCGACAGACAGTACCTCTCCAGCTGAGCTAGCCAAGTTGAAGTCTAGAAAACGAGATATTGAAAAAATTCTTGCTATTGAAGAAAATAGCAATCGCAGAATTTCAAACGACAATAATGATGAAACGTCTGAGACTAGTTCCAAAGAAGAAAAGGACAGATCTAACATCTATTCTTCGGACGAGAGCTCTGTTGACTGGGAAGAAGTAGAAGCAGGTGGAGATTTGACTACCAGTTTGGACAATGAACAATATAGTTTCCCAGAAGAAGGTGTTGTAGTAACACTGCCAAATGAAGGAGCAATTTTGAACCGAAGGAAAGGTACGTAAATTTCCGAATAAGGTTTTGAACTATTGTATACTTTGCAGGCTATTAATAACGTAACCTTTGTCCTGTGTTTAATCATATAATATATGACAAGTTCATCAAACCCTATTAATATTAAAATGTACACGATATTTTTATTCAGGTAAGAAAGAATCCTTCGTCGATCAATGGCTTCGAAATGAGATGAACCAAAACACAAAAGTATTACAATTGCGTATGCATCAAGCACATGTGTTGTGTTTGCTGGCGAGGGGAATACTCATTAATAATTGGTTGCGGTCAGAGGAACTCTTAGGCGTCGCACTTTCGGTTCTCCCGTCACAACAGGCCTATCCCCCAAAGCATCTAAACTTATCCTACATTGAAAAATTTTTGAAGTGGTTTCGGGCAACGTACCCAGTAGAAGAATCAGAAAATAACTCCGGGACGGTTGTTGAAGATTTCGAAGAAAATCTGAAATCCCAGATATTATCAAAGAATTGTATCAATTACGAGATGCAACTTTATGTATTCAATGCAATACTCAGATCACTGGGTGTGGACACGCGAGTAATTTGCTCGTTTCAACCAATTCCATTGAAGCCCCCGATGAGTAGTCTTATTAAACCTCCAAAAATGGAGGATGACGAAGAAGAAGATAAATTGGATTCCAAAAAATCCACTGCCGTTGTCAAATCTAGTCGTACTACAAAAAAAGCTCCGTTAAAAAAGAGTTCCAAAAAATTAAAATCAAGCTTTCCTGTTAATAATACGAAGAAACCAAGTCGGAAGATCATTTCCAGCGATGAGGATCAAAGCGAGGAGGAGGACACCGTTCCCACGGAAAATAAACCCGCAAAGCAATGTCGGGATTTTTGGACCGAAGTTTATCTGGAAGAAGAAGAGCGTTGGGTTTCTGTCGACATAACCACTGCAAAAATTTTATGTGACAACGAACTTGAGGTAATACATTATATTGTTTTAGAGATCTAAATTTATTTGATACTTTAATCTTGCACTTGTTTGTAAAATAACCCAACTGAAATGCTTACGATATTTTTTGAAATTTTACATTCTTACTCTTAACGCTGAATGGCGGTATTGGTTAATTCCTTAATTCTAAGATAAATTTATATTTTCAGGCAAGTGCGACACAGCCTTTGAGTTATGTCGTTGGTTTCGAAAATAAAGGACAGGTCAGAGATGTCACAAGACGGTACGCATCGCGCTGGCTTACAGCTACACAAAAGTTACGAGTCGATTGCAAATGGTGGGACGCTAGTTTGAAGCCTTTCAGAGGAAGGCGGACTGCAAGGGATAGGGATGAAGACGAGTTTTTGGATCAACAGCTAATCAATCAGCCCCTTCCCCAATCTCTAGCAGAGTAAGTTATTATCTCAAAGAATGGATTTTATAATCTGGACGAATGATAGGGATTTTACACAACTTTAGATTTACTCTCGTCGTTGTTGTAAATGCTCATATTTTGAACTCTTTTTTGTTAATATTCAATTGTACTGATTGCGATTTATTTTTACAGGTACAAAGGCCATCCACTTTATGCTCTCAGTCGTTATTTATTAAAATTCGAAGCGCTCTATCCACTCGAGCCAATACCGTTGGGATTCGTTCGAAATACCCCAGTCTATTCTCGAGAGTGTGTAAGAACTTTGCATGCAAGGGAATTATGGTCCAAAAAAGCTAAAGTTGTTCGAATGGGAGAACTTCCATACAAGATCGTGAAGGCTCGACCAAAATTTTCTAAGGTGAGATTCTAAACCTACAAAATGATACCTCTTTTATTTGAACGAATCGTATGTAAGTATTTAGGTAGGTAGCAGTATTACAAGTTCATGTTTAATTTCTTAGTTTTCCAACCAAACCATAAAGGATTTGCCATTGGAATTATTTGGCGAATGGCAAGTCGAAGACTTCGTTCCTCCAGTGGCTAAAGATGGAAAGGTACCAAGAAATGCGTACGGAAATGTTGAACTTTTTCAAGAAAAAATGCTGCCTAAAGGAACTGTTTACCTTCAATGTAAAGCTAAATAAATATTTTAAATATCTGAACAAATCAACAAAAATTGGATAAAAAGGTAACTCTTTTGAGGATATAAAACCTAAAATGTTACTTTATTTTGCTTATATTTAGTGCCGGGATTAGGGAGGGTAGCTAAGAAGCTGGATATTGATTGTGCACCAGCGTTGACGGGATTTGAATTTTCACGGGGAGGTAGTCATCCAGTATTTGATGGTTTCGTTGTGTGTGAGGAATTCAAGGAGGTTCTCCTGGATGCGTGGAATCAGGCAAGTATACAGACAGATTTATTTAACTTGTAGTTGGCATCACCAGGTAATAATGAAATGGATTTATCTGGATAATCTAGGATCAAGATGAGCTAAGAAAGAAAAATGAGGAAAAGCGTTTGAAACGAGTGTATGGAAATTGGGCCAAATTGTTGAAAGGGCTCTTAATTCAGCGGAAGTTGGAAACCAAGTACAATCATACTTTTACTAAACGGAAACTTGATGAAAATGGCGACGAGCCGTGCACATCCGCTAATGCAAAGAAACGTCAGAAGAAATAATCAATTCTTGACAGGAGCTCAAGCTTTATCATATCTACGATTATTTTTAATACCAACTGCCAATAGGCATCGATTCAGAAATTGCTCATTCTTCAGTATATTATATGTAACAACTGTACCTGTTTGTGTGTGTAACGACGGAACTTGATTTGGATTTGTTAAATCAAAAATATAGAACACTTTAATAATCTCAAAATCAAATCTGTACGTTGTTTTAAATAGTGCATGGTAGTAGTGGTAACGTGGTTCATATCATACTTTTATTATGTGATTTATTGACGCATATGAATCGTGCCTAGTTAACATTTTTCCTAGGCTTGTAAGCAGTCACGAAAAACGATGCCATAAATCATTTCTTAATATAATATTTCATAATGCAAACTGGCATTAATTTTACAATTTGGATTTTCGTAAGCCAATTCCATTGAAGGTAGCACCGTCCTCCCCGAATGATTCAAATGTATACAATGTAAACGGTAGTTTCTATCAACCCCATTCGCTATAAATCTAGACAACAAACACGAATTTAAATGAGCATATACATTGCTTTGGACTGAATTGACAATGAGCGGCTGATACAATAAAGTCGTACAGTTGAAGCATTACAGAACAAAGTAAACTGTAGCAAAGATGGAAACGTAAAGAAGGTAATAGTCAACAAGTGTCGTGAATATGCTATTTGCTATATTAACGGCAGAAAAAACTAAAAACTGGATGTTAGTCATCAAGTCACAAGTCAAGGAGTACATAGGTCTCGGAATTGCCACTTGTTTTCCATGGAACATGCCCGATTTACGAATCATAATTAGAAACCAAAAGAGCAGAAAGCAAAAATGAATACTTATGGCACAGATTTCCTGGATTATTAACTAATGATACGCGGAGTCGCGGACAACAATAAAGCAAAATTGGGCGTGGTGACAATACAATCCCCTTTAATTATTAATAAGTAAATATTGTTTTGCAAGGCATATATTTAAGGATTTCCGTATATTAAGTCCACAAGATCATCATTTGGTCGGATACGTTATTGTATCATTTGAAGCGCTCCGGCGCCAATTCCATAACCAACACCTTTAGGGCCGAATTTCCTGGCATAGCAACCTTTACAATAAATGTCCCCATCGGGAGCATCATTAAGGTTTGTTGAGTCCAAAGAGCGATGGCAATCGCCACAGAAGAAACACCTACGATGCCATACCTAAAAATAACAGTTGGTTAGAAACGATAGGTTAGAAATCCTCAGATAAGACTGAGAAACCTGTAGGTGGCTTGGCAACTTGTAACTTACTTTTCCTTTGCACAGCATTTGTTCTGCAGCGAATACTGGAAATCCACATCTTGGACAACCTTCCCCCTCGGGTGCTTTGGCTTCCCTGCTCGTCTCGGTCCTACAAGTTCATAAAATTCAAATATATTTCCATCCTGAACAGTCCTGCTTTCGCGGATTCTAATTCTTGTTGACCTTACAATGGAGCCGTAGAATCTCCAGAAACAGACACCAATGTCGGTGAGTACCCGTAGCCATAACCCTTGGGTCCAAAGTTCTTGCCATAGCAAGCTTTACAGTAAATCTCCTTGTCCGGTCCATCACAAGCCAAGATGGAATCAAGCGGTCGTCTACATGCAGCACATGAGAAACAGACCTTGTGCCACACCTAATTACAGCGAGATCAACCATAATCGTATATTCAGTTAACAAAAGACAACTCTGTCTAAGAAAATAAAAAAAATCTTAATTAAAACTCTTTGGCTTACAGATCCTTTTGCTAGCATCTGTTCTGCAGCATACACAGCCCCACCACACCGTGGGCAACCTTCCCCAGGGGCTGCCTTGATTTTTGAACAATCACTCTGATAACTGGGTTTTTGTGTATCGTTCTCTTCGTTCCTGTTCAAATAAGTAGAAATTCTGGTCAACAAATCTACATTCCAGTTCAGCTCGAACCGGCAAAAATACTTCCATACTTACGGCATAACGTCTGTTTGAAGGAACCCAGAACCGCATGCAAATCCGTAACCCTTCGGTCCATATTTCTTTCCGTAACAAGTCCTACAGTAAACATTCCGGTCGGGTCCATCACAGGCGTTGATGGAGTCAAGAGTCTTATTGCACTCCCCACATTTGAAGCATTTCCTGTGCCATCCCTACGTTTCATACAATCATTTTTGCTGTAATTTTGGTGATCCAGCATAATTTTCTATTCCTGTACGGATTGCGACTTACTCTGCCCTTCGCGAGAACCTCTTCCGCGGCATACACTTTCCCACCACATCGAGGGCATCCTTCTCCTTCGTTTGCCATTATAGATGTTGTATCGGTATGGGGCTTGTTAGACAAATACTGATCCCTAAAGTACATCATTACCCCTTTAGTTTATAACTACTAATAGTTTTTATAAAACATACAGCAATATTGGATCTTTGGTTCAATATGTGTTTGTGTTTGATCTATTAGTGCGGCATAAAATTATCAAAAAAATATTAAACTGTTTAAGACTTTCGAAATGAAGCCTACAGCCCTACGATTGTACTATTACTGGAAAGGGAAAACATATTGAGAACAAAGGAAAGACTAAAAATATACTACAATGCTAATAGCAAAAAAAAACTTGCCTCTATAGTCAAGCAATGTTCATTAAAAACAAAAACAAAATCTACAGCTAATAATCTATTAAACTTTGACTTAAGTGCAGAAAAATGTGTTTAGCGATCTAACTTTCTTTGATATAGTAGCTCTTGGTTTGGCTGTATCGAAACGAGTGTTATTTCCTGTTTATGTTTTTGGTTATTCGGAATTATGTTTGCTAAGAGCTCATGTAGCGGTTGTGAATCTTATAGATTTTTAGATAATTAATGAAAAGCCCCTTGGAGATATATTTGGATAAGTTGAAATCCTGGCGAATTCCCACTTTGAAAATTATAAATCCGCAATTGTATGGAGATGTATTTAAGACGCTTTTGTAAAACCATCATCATGTAGACTTTGAATTGTTCTCTCTGTAGCCATGAAAATGGGGTAACATTTTAACTGTGTAGAATGTGTCATAAGAATGGTCAAAAAGAAAGAGACGGTGAAAGTTGTTGAGGTTTATAAAGGACAAGACAAAAGGGGACATAAAGGATCCTCGATCCGCGTCTTACTCTCCATCGTCTGATGTTAATGTCGCACCTACACCTCCGTACCCATAACCCTTTGGACCAAACTGCTTTCCGTAACAAGCTGTAAATAATAAGCGAAGCAGAAGCTATATCAAAACAGTCGATCTTCAAGTGAGTTGAGATTACCCGTTCAGTATTGACTCGTCACTTTGCAGGATTCCAGCTCCTTGGCCAAAACCATACCCTTTCGGTCCAAATGCTTTTGCATAACAAACTAAAGGCATAATAATTAAGGAGATATTTATTGAGACTTGACATTTCTCGAAAAGATCAAATTTTGAGTCGATTTTAAACTCATTTCTTTTTATCTAAACGGTTGATTATGCCAATGCCAACCAATAGACATCATTTAATGCTCATGTTCTGCAGCCATGAAACCTGAACCTTTTGAAATTTAACGGATCGTCTGATTATAAATTAGGATTTTTTTTCTTCCTTTTTTCTTCCTGAATTAATCGGATGTGGAAAATACCTTTGCAGTAGATATCCCGATCCGGACCATCACAATGGATCGTTGAGTCCAGATACTTGTTACAAGCCTTGCATTTAAAACAGGCCTTGTGCCAACTCCGACCTTTGGCCAACATCAATTCAGCTGCATAAACCGCTCCTCCGCATCGGGGACAACCTTCTCCCTCCTTGGCCATAGTTGCGGTTGTATTTGTGTTCTGCCAAGTGTTCGCACTGATGCTGCAAAATCAAAATATAAATAATAAGGCTTGAAGCTTAATTAAAAGGAGAGTTTGCACAGAGATCTATAACTTTCCTCTCACATTCACCCCAATATATGAAACATGCAGGTTAGTCAACCAGTCGACGGATTTAGAAGATCAGTGCTCAATTGGTCACACAAAGGCCTGTGCCATGCATTTTAATACGATTTAGGTAATCCTATTTCATGAGGGTTCAGTTTTGTTGTGAATATGTAATGATAGGCCTATAGATTATGGACAGGAAATGAACAACAAAAAATCAAGAATTAAGCAAGGTTAAAAACATGGTGTATTCAACTCTTTTTTTACAAAAACATTCAAATGTTTCTAGCTATTTTCTGAGAAACATGCAATTTTTTAATGAAATAGCAAATTATCATTCTCGTTTGATTTTAATGGAACTAGCATATCTGATTTCATAGAAAAGTGTGGGTGTGCTGTACTGTAATCCTAACCAATATAATTGTAATAGAGTTGGGTTTGGGGTTGGAGACTTCGAATTAAGGGACTCCACATAAAAATATGTGTTAAATTACAGTATTACGGTTTAGCATGTGTACATCTTAAAAAATGTGATGACGAATTTTTCGGACAAATTTGAATTTACAACGTAGACACTTAGAAATCTTCTACCCATCCTGAAATCAAATACGCGATCCTTCATAATACTGCACTCTAAAATCAATCAATGTAAAGCGAAAGCGTGAAGCGTGTGGGTGGAGTTAATATTCGTTTTGTAAGTTATTGCTTCTGTAATTGAAATGATGTTGCGCCTCTTTGTTAAGCTATCGTCTAATTAGCTCTAAAAAAGCAATGGAATAATAATTTCAAAACCCAAAATGCTGAGCTTCGGGAAGTACGGATTACTAGTCGTGGAATATTATTATTTGCAATTTCGAAAGATATTTAGATAATTAAAGGGAACCACGAACTTTGTCAGGTATAATGATTTAATACTTTCAATTGGGGGCTTCGGAAGCACTCCTCTCATTCCATCAACATCCAATAATAGTGACTAGTGACTACCAGAGCAGGTAAAAGTTTAAGTGATCAACCGTTAATTTAAATGTCAGTTCATACACCTACACAAGAAGCAGCAAGAACCTTGAGAAGGAGGATTTTAACTGTCACTGAATATGACATAGAAATAATCAAGCCTTATCAATTCTCTAGCAATAATAATAAGCATTCTCAAACCATCCACTAAAGATGATCATATCGTAACATGTCACAGTCCCATTTCCCTTCCGCGTCTTTAAAATTAGCTACTGGCTACATCAGACGTTATCACCTACTCAAACCTCCATGCAAATGAAATTAACTCATTTTAAAAGGTTTCTTCGTAACCGTCCAAGGCAATAAAGGAACTAATCTTAAGTAAGTTTTAAAAGCTGTATTACCCCAACTGTGACAAAAAAACTGTAAAAAGTAACAGCTCAGCGTTTGGGGCTTCTATTAAAACCGTTTTAATTGTTTAATAGAGATGAATTATTTGATTTCAGCTTGATCTACAAAACTTCGTGCTGTTGAGTGCAAAAGGGTGGTATTCTAAATGTTATTGCCATTAATGGAGCAGGTCAATGTTAAAAATTGGACAGAAAGTTCCTTAAATTCAGATATATATAGAAAACCGCAATCATCATGAACAAGCCAGAATAAGTCTCATACGAATGCTGTCAATTTAGAAAAATGTCGTGCACTTCTTTACCAGAAACACAGGAGCATTGGACACAATCACTCTGATCTCTCTCCGTTCGTACACACTACTTGTCAATGTCAACTAAAGTAAGAAATGAGGATTGAAAGAAAAATCTCACCCTGGACATATTTGTTTGTCCTAGGTTTGTCGAGGATTCCCTTTAGCCGTATCGTTTAGCGACTCAAATTATCATCTCTCTATTACGAGGCCAATCATCCAAGCCATTTTTTCAGTCCTCCGTCGCCCTACTCAAAGTTGCTGAGCACATCTATTTTTTATTAATTTCAGCTTCTAGCTATAACTTAAATTTCAAGTAATTTCGGATTTGATTAAAGACTTCAAAAGCCCTGATGAGAAAAGATTTAATTTTAAAAGTGGGAAATAATGGGCTTTTCATCGTATATAATATAGCGTTAGCCAAACCTGTACCGTTTATTAACCAACTTCCACCAAGTTACACACTCATTGCTATTTTTTTTATACACTATCGCTCCATTTCGCTTTTCATGTTGATGATGCAATACGTTTACATTTATAAAACCTTATTAAGAGACTGAGATTGGTAAATTCAGCCTGGTCAAAATTAGCAGGGAATTCGACTCGTTTCCTTGGGCTCTGCACCATCGCTAAGCTTTGAAAAATGTGTACTCTGACGACGAATGTTAGTAGCAAAAGTATATATTTATTAGAGAGATAAAAAATAAACGCCGTCAAAGGATCTTTCCCATTCCCATTTCGGAGAATGTATTTGGAAATTTGGAAAGAGTTCTTTGAGACGTGGTGGTCGTGTAGTGAAAGCAGAAATTATCAATAAATTGTTAAGCGTTTTTTACATCCTTGTACTGTATAAGTTATACATCCATGTAAATGTATTTATTATTGGCGAAATAAGCGTTATGAGAAATACAGGGAGAGGGAATATTTTTCAATACTACCCTGCCCCCATACCTGAATCAATACTAGTGTTATATGATAGAAGCGTATTAGAAGCGATATTATTGTCGTGCAATCCGATTGTAGCACGGCGTACAACTCCTCGTATGCCGTGGTAAAGTTAAGCGTATTGGGCTTCAGATGATCCCTAAGAATCAAGCGTCACACCCTGGTTATTATAAAGTACCATTAATAAGCGTATATATTATAGTACACTCCATTTTTCGCCGTCGTAACAATGATGAGACCCAAGTCGGTCTCATTAAAGATCCAGCCCTTATTGTATTCTATTGTAAGGAAGGAAACTCAGGTAATTTACATATGGACCTGAATAGAACGAATGACACGGATCACCCTACATGTTGAGATAGAGAAATGTCTCCTTCATGCAAACCCGCATTCATCATCACCATGACCAGCAAATTACAACATTCTAAGAAATATTCTTATTAAGTATGAATTAATTATTGAATTAATCAATTATTAATAATAATAATAGTAATAATGTAATTATAATCATATAGTATTGTATGTAATATAGTAATAGGCAACCAAAGATCAGAGAGACTTATGGATGTAGACTAGATGCATTTCCATACGTTACAGGACACTTACACTCATGACTGCACTACGATGAATTTTGAGGTAAAGAGAGACTTTTTGGGAGCATTTTTTTTAACAGACATCTAATTTTTGGAAAACTCAGCATTTAAGGTTTTAACAACAGTTTCTGTTACAGTTGGGAAACTATAGTACAGAATATGTATTATTATTTGTGGGCATTTTTTAGAGACAAAAGGCGGAAAATAGTTTCCATTGTGTATTTACAACGAAAAAAATGTTCTTGTATTTTATACTGATGAATAGTAGTAGTAGTAGCAGTAGCAGCAGAAAGTAGTGCGATTGAAGTTAACTAGGTAGCTAGAGTCAGACAGGTGTAGTGGCTAGCAGGGAGCTAATTTTGTGCATCAATTTTGGCTATAATCAACAAACACAACACACAGAAGTCAGAAACAACTTCTAAATTTTTCTCTTTTTAAAAATCCTACGAAATTTCCCTGCAACTTTTCTTGCAAAAAATTTTAAAGACGCCGAGCCTGTCGATGCAAAACAAGAAGGGACGCTAAGAGTCTCAGACTTTAAAAAAGACCTGTTAGTAATGGCACACTGTGTGCCTCTGTAAAATTCATTTAACAGATTCGAAACGTTCGGATCTTTTCAAATATCCTCAACTACTGCTCCCGTTGTTTTAGATTGTAAACTAAGCCACAGTATCTGACATTTAATGTAACACTTTCCCTTGTCGATTTCGAGGGCAGGGAACGTAGAGGAATTGTTTTGTTTGTCAAAAATAATGTATGAACCTATACCTCCCCGTCCCGTACCACCGACGTTATTTTCTAATCAATCATCAATTGCAAATGAGGTCAAGTAGCACACTTTGAAAAATTTATATTACCTGGGCTCATCCGGGTTCTGTTGGAGATGTTCACCGGTATCCGTGGACAGGCATCCTGCACCACCGCCGAAACCATAGCCCTTGGGTCCGAATTTCCTGAAAATCAAATAGCGTCAGTAATGGGACTCGAAAACTAATCGAACCCTTCAAATGTCGACCGACCCTTGAAAACTCTAGAAAGCATGTACACAAGCGAGTAGTTTTAATTGTGTGACGCTTAAAAAGACTTATAAGAACTAGGAATATTCCCATGCTGTAACTCAATCTTTATTCTCCAATTCCCGTTAATATTTCAGGCTAATTTTTGAATCATAACAATATTTCTGATTTTCCCATTTTAGAATTTGTTAATTATTTAAAAAAGAACGAAAATGAGTTGAAGTAAGCTTATTGTGATATCTAAGATCAATCTTAAAGACCTGTTTCAGGTATGTGTGGAATGGAACGATTCTCTTCGTTTTATCTACAAGTAAAGTCAAATATATCAGTTGTCTTACCTGCCGTGACAGTTTTTACAGAAGAGCTGCCCGTCGTGCTCAGAGCAATTGGTGGAGTCCAAGAACTTGTTGCACATGTCTAAATCCAATTAAATACGTTCGTGATAAGTACTTCTAAACGATACATATTAAATTACATGAAAAATACAGTCGAGATTATAGACATACCGCATTTGAAGCAGGTCTTGTGCCATTTCTGACCTCCAGCTAATCGCTCCTCAGCCGCATATACGGATTTGCCACATTTGGGGCACTTTGGGTTATCTGGAGGCTTGAATGGCATGTTGGCAGTTTTTTCTAAAGATTTAATCAACAAAAAACCATCATTGATTTATCAAATTAGATTCAGATAATAATCATCCTTCATACGGAATTATTAGTCAATGTCAGGTGACGAAAAGAAAAAGGGAGTGCCCGTCTCGCCAATATTGACAAGGTCCTCAGACATTGGGATAAGAACCCCGAAAAATCAGACAGTTTACATTTGCCGGAAAGATGCGCGAGAACCGTATTAGAATGGCATTAAAAATGGCTAAGAAATAGTGGAAAAGGATGGTCTGGAATATGTAACTAAATTTCAACAGCGGTGGTGGTAGATGTGAGAGATTTAATATCGTATTCCGTTTTACCAAATCGGGAAGCGTGGGGATCTTTGCCAAAATCTGTGGCTAAAATTAAAGTCGTGAATCATGCAGGTGCAGAAGAGGAGCTTTCTCCGCTAGAAAATCATAAACTTTTCCAATGGATGGATACAACCGACTCATCTATCTTTATTATGAAATAATAAATCTGCTTTAACTAATAATCAAGTTTTCGGATCCCTATACAATTTCAAGTCATTTCATTCCGCTTAAATGGGAGAGCCGAGTTAAAAAGAGGACTTCAAGCGTGCAGATCCTCCTGCATTTTCTTTATTCACTAACGAAATGAGAACCGTGTCAGAGACTTGCTCTTCCATCCTTTTTTATCTTTGTGTAAATGCCAATTTCCTATACAGTTTTTTTGTGTACATAATAAACACACGTATGCATTCATATAGAAGTTTCTCTGTATCAACAAACATATCGAACCAGAAACATATCCCATCGTGACAAAAAGCGTATTTAAAACTGACTTAAAAAAATCACATTCCTGTAATCCGATCTCCCTTTTCTAGAAGAGAATAGAATTTAGTCATTGACTTTTGTAAACAATCTTCTGTTTGTGAAATGCAAGTTCTGGAAAGGGATTTAAATCCTACGATTCAAGGTGAAATCACCTCGTAGTATCTCTGCCTTCCAATTACGTGTATTTAAATGTAATGGCACCTCTTCCCTAAATGAGATTACGTGGGTGTGCCGATGTTTCGTGCCCTCATCAACACATGCTTCATGTAGCAAGTTGAGAGATATATTTTATGATAGAAGCTTAGGAACCCTTGCCAATTTTTCAAATATACTTGCACCGTATCGTTTGGCCTTAATCTCCCTTCATAAGTATGCCGTTGGTTGACTGACTGTTTAGTTTATAGTGTGACTCATCATAATATTCTGAAATTTTTTGGCTCAAAAGAAATGTGGTTCTACAGCAATACAACGAATTTACAAGCTTTCTCTCACTTGTAGACATGAGGGGTTTGAGCAAAGTAAACGAGGACAAAATCCAGACAAAATAACCTTTAGAAACGCTAGCTTGAAATCCTATTGAGGTAATTGAGTGTAAATTGCAAGGAAATCTTGCATCTGCAGTTGATTGATTGTAACTTGGGATAAGATTTGCGATTCTGATCTGATGTAGTTGTGTTCTAGCTTGTAGAAATTAGTCGAAAGTAATGTTCCATGACAGGAACTACATACCAGGACTAGGATTATTGTCGACTAATGAATCAGCGTTAGTTAGAAATTTAATCTAATGAATATTCAATTTGTCATTAAATACGCTAAGTAAATGACTTGATCAGTTTACTGGAAACGTCGGAGAGGACAGTCGTGGTGGCGAGGAGCGTAAAGCGTTTATGGCTAATCTATTTCTTGCATTTGAGCCTACAACTTTTATTGACGCATCCTCTTCCTGGATTTTCGAACGAAGCTATCTTCCTCCGATCCTCTATCACCTAAGAAGATAAGATCATGGCTAATTTTAGCCCACTCCCTCTCCATTTGAATCTCTTTCCAGATTTGTTTTTTGTGGAACTCCTTGTCTCAAGGAGCCAAGTATCTCAACCTTTCTGCACGACTCCGTTTACTACAAGGCAGAAACTCCTTCACAAATAAATGCTCGAAATATCCTAAAACAACGGGTCCTGTGGGCTCAATCCGAAATCTAAAACTTTCATTCTGCTCTGCTATTGTGGCTGTGGAGAATCTTTTAGTTTATCCAGAAGGGATCGGAATGAGGACATTTTTAAATTGTGGATAGCTAATCAAAATGCATTTTTTCTTTGATTAAACAGGCGGAAATGCTTTCCCTGCGCAAATATTTAGATAGAAGCTTCAACAATTGTTTAGGAATGGTTTCTAACTTTTGTTTATTCTATCCAAACACCAGTTTTGCTGCATTTAACCTATCGGAATTCCTTTTGACTTAGAGCATCCAAGTCCTTTGGCAGTCTGCCCTGGCAGTCTTTACATTTTAAGTGCTAAGCATTTCCGCGTATTAATTTCAGGTGATGTAATTAATTATTGAAACTCATAACGAAGTATGATTTTTGGATTCGAATTCTGTTAAACACCCTTATCAAATCTGATTGTAGGTTCTACGGCTTAAATGTATTCCAGTAAGTGTACGTGTATCTGTATGCAACTTTCCGGGTATGTCAAATTACGCCAATTTTGTCAAAACTGTTCAATGCAATGCCTGAATTATCGGGAATAATGATTTACTTTTGTAAAAGCTGGATTACCTTCCAGAAAATCTGGGCTTGGACATAATTTTTAAGATCAGATCTTTAAAATCAAAAATTGTCCAAAAATAAAGAAAGTAGCGAAGAGTAAATCAGTAAATGAATTAAAAATAAACCGGAAACGATGTGAATTTGAAATACTCTATTAAAACTACAGATGATGTGGATGAAAAGTTGAAATAAATCGGGGTTACCTTAAAGGTGAGTATCCGAAAGGGAGAGAAGAGAGCGAGCGAGGTATTACCACCGGGTATCACTAACCGAGTAAATGTGGCACGTTCTGAAACACTTAGCACATGAAAAGTGTAGTTGTCCGATCATTTTAGTTTTGTTAAAAAGTTTGCACACGACCCTCATCTCGTGGAATAGGAATAGAAAGTTCGTCCCACGTATTCCTCTCTCGGGTGAAGTCACTCCAACCTGATCCCATACATTTACAACTTACAAAAGTTAGCGTTAGAACAAGGTTCGGAACACACGGAAGGATACTTACGACAGATACTCCATCCCTATATCCACAATATATCCAAGTTCCGCCAACTATCTTAGACTAACTATCTACCGACAACCTTTTGACAAGAAAAGGAGAGAGGATTCCAAAACAGCGTAGGTTTTTGGATCCCGATTTTTAAGCCCATGCCAGGCCGCCCCGACGAACTGTGCGTGTCCCGAACCTCCTCCTTCCCGTATTTACTTATCTATCCTAATTCCATATTCTCAACACTTTTCAGGACTTTCCTATGCATTTTCATCACTTTTATCTCATATTTTTGCATGATATTCAGGAATCTTCTCTGATACTCGTAATGATGGGCGAGATATGTATTTTGAGATAAGATCATCTTCCTACCAACAACTGCCTCTTCTTTATTCGTCTGGGAGTCTAGCCCAGCAAAACCCCAAGACGAAGACACTCTCCTCTCTTTCTGCTCTAGAACGCTAGACCCGTTTTTTCATAATTAGTAATAAACCTTATTTATTTTGAAAAGGCTTTAATGGGACTGAAGGACGGTGATGGAGGAGATGAAAGACAAACTCTAAAGTCTTTGCTTAGTGTAGCATTCACTCTTGAACACCGTTCTTTCTCGTACATTGGATTCCTATGTTGTGGTTGTGGCAAAAATTTCGAAAGTTGTGATCGTTCTTTTTATGATTACGATAATACGACGAAAGTAGTAGTATAATTATATTCCCATGCCCCCATCATTCCTTTTTTCAAGTCTGCAATAATTTTCTCGGATCCCCTGCATTACATTCCATCATCTCCATTAGGAATCCCTTCCGCCCACGCTCAGCTCCACGAAGTTGTGTCACCAGTTAGTTTTGTTCGTTTACGAAGCCTCATTTGTGGACCGTTCTTACACTCTTTACGTAAATATTTCGGGAGTGTACTATCGGGTTTTACTGGATTGAATGTCTTCCTCAATTCTTGATCATCCTCTAAACGTCGGTTGGGGCTAGGGTTTTTTATTTACCATCTTCAAAGTTGAGAGGAAGATATGCATAAGGAGCTGTTTGCAATAGATTTTACAAAAAATTACAAGCCTCCTTCTCGTCTGAAGTTGTGGTTGGTGGTGTTGGCGTGGGTACATGTATTTATAACTCCACTAGTATATGCAACGAATTCCGAACCGAAAATAGGACTCCTCAATCTATACCATTTTTCTATCCCCAAAGCAAGGGAATTTATTCCGAGCAATAAAAGGCAACAATATCCTACGGAACCTGCTTGATGAGAGACTAATAGCGACAAAGATTTAGTTGAAATATGCCTTTAGAAAGATGCAACATTGCAGCCCTTCAAATTATGCAATTCCGAGCTTTTTGTGACGAATTCGATTTAAATTTATTAAAGCATCTAACCTTATGTCTCAAGGATACGAAGTTGCTTCTGCAATAAAGCTTCGCAGACACCTGCTTTAACTAGCACATCGATGAGATTTACCCTCCAATACACCCACACTTGACAGCGTTATAATTGGCCTTGCCGTGGGCCTTGAACGTAATTGCTGATGCTGACTCAGCTCACATTAGGCCTACGCTAAAACTACTAAAAACTAGGACCTACAAACAACTGCCTGCAATGTTTTAAATCGCTATTAAATGTGCATGCCGAATTCAATTCATTTCCGCTCCGGTGATGTACTCTGTCCTTAGGAAGTATGACATCGAATCATTGAATCGAATCGAAAGAAAATTGACATAATTTAGATCCATAACTCCATAAGCCAGTGCAACCCGTCACCAGTACAATCGGTAATCCTTGATAAATTGAAATTGAGATCCGGATACGATGCATGAAATTTAATGGTTGTTTTCTTGTAATTTGTATTAACTGAAACTCGTAATCCGTTCCTTAAAACATTATTACCAGGTTAGGCATCCCAGTTCCGGAGTCGCCAAAACCAGAAAAGTTCATTACCCCATTATGAAAGTGCAAGTGATTGATGTAATTAAAAAGAATAAAATGTGTGTAAAAATGCCAACAGACAAGTAAAGTTGGTCACTATCTTTTTTATCCAACATGTAAGATATATTTTAATTACATTGGCCTCACGCTACTACTGGTATCAAATAGTCGTTTCAATACATCTAACTAATAGCTAATTAACAAATAAGTTTAACGTTAAGATATCAAATATGTGTGATTTCATTGGTTATTGAACATGTCTTATCTGGCGGTATTAAGAATGACACCTACACGAGCTAAATCAGTTTGTTTGGCCGAAAGCTACAAGACAGGATTATATTTCCAAATATATTATAGGTACACATTGTAAAACAAGATGAGACAAATAAATCGTTCATGGACGAAACCAATTATTTACCAGTCTAATGTTAAGAAAGTTTTATAAGGTCAACAATCTAGATATTTATGAACAGCGAAAAGGCAGAAGTTTACCCATTTCAAATACAACTACAGAGTTTTGATTTAATTTCAGTTAATTTGGCATCACAACTCTGTAACAATTTCTGCCTATGGTCCCAATTATAATAGTTATATATAAATCTAAATTTGTCGTGCGATTTAACTGATTTAGCTAGTAAAGATTCCATACTAATATACGCATTTTGAATATTCTTGTTACCAACCGAGGGTGGTAAAAACAGTCGATTTAAAAAATTAGCATTTCTTGATTTAATCTTCCGGAATATGGTTTTAAGATATAACTTGGAAGTATGAACCTTCGGTGGCAACACTTGCACGGTATTTTATTTGGAACAAATTCATACACCAGTACAGAGAGTTGAGTTCTCAGCGGATAGCTGCATTAGACCATAAATTGATACAATTAATAATCTTGTATTGTGTTGTTCGAATAATAAATACATATATTTCGAAAGCATCTGATTTAAGAATTATAATACTAAGTTGTAAGTAATAACCAGTACTGAACAAATATATTTATCTACCACGAGAAAAGTACGAGCTCATACCGTTGTGTTTAGCCTAGTGCTAGAACTTTGAGAATCCAGGAATTCACAACTCGCTCCTCTGTATCATCACAACGAGGAGTTGCACACAGATCATTCATCTACTACGATTACTCATAAATTCGAACATGTACACATATTACGCTGCTGCATAAATTGATTATGTATTAAAAGTGTATCAAACTAAATATTGATATGGATAAGCTTTAAATTCACGTATAAACTCACAACGTACCAATAATGATAATTAATAAATACTATTGGCACATAATCATACTTACGTTGACAAATGAGAGTACAATGGTATGAGTTTTCCTTAGTATTTTACCATAAATGGTTGTCTGTAAAATAACTTTTAAAACTTGCAATGATTGACACCATCAAAATAATATTTGATAAGGACAGAGGGAAACTAGGTTCTAGCTCACCTCTCCAAGACTAGGATTCAATATTACACGAGAGACTAACCAAATATTCGATTGCCAACAAAAAAAAGATCAAAAATCAGTACTAAAATCAGAGAATATGTCTGTATATATATGTAAGGGTATGTATACAAGAATCTGGTGGAGTAAAGAGAAGGCACTTCGATCTAATCGAAACATATGTTCCAGTTGATGAACGTTAACTTTTGAAAATTCGTCGCAGATATCTTGAAGCTTCACCGATTGCTCAAGATCTTCTATTCACAGTCGCTTTTCATACAGGCAATGGACATTGTGATGTGATGATATCAAGTTGCATATCACTCTTTCACCAGCTTGTAAATGTGATGCTGAGCTCCGTGTTCCGAAGAAGATACTTCAAACACATAAGCTATACAAAGAAGGGTTTCTTGTGTTTCTCGATTTGTCACAACCTGAACATAAATATAGAATCAGGTAAACAAATGAGCTAAAAGTACATATATACCTAATCATAATAAAATATAGGTAGTTGAAGTAATGACACAAACCTGCAGTATGGTGAAATTTTCCAATACGCTGTTCATCATATATTTTTCAGGAAGATGTTTCAATTTGTGGATGAAGTTTATCATGTACTCACACATAGGAGACCGGTGGATTCGGAAAATGAAACGACCATTTTCAAATCGTGGATATTCAGTTTCTACTTTTTCGACCACTTGTTTTCCAAACGAGCAGACTTTTGTTGAACACGTGATCGTCATGTTCTCAGCACTCTCGTAGCTAATGTAAAAACGTAGAATCAATTAAAAACAATATCCTTTTATGTCTGCAACAGTTTCCACAAACAAGAATATGAATACTCACAGGCTTGTAACACCGTAAAACGCCCCTGCTTCATCCTGGATGTTAGAGTTGAGATCAGCCCAGAATTTCACAAGGAAGAAAGCGTTTTGTGGTCCTTTATCGTATAGCTCTTTCAGGCCACCTTTTTTCTCTGGAAACTTGTCATAGATTTGCCGAACATCCACAGACTATTGAGAACGATATACAGGATTAGCAAATTGTATTAAATTCCTAGAAATCCTAGGTACGAGGCAACAAATTCCAAATAAATACTGTGAATTTAAACTAGAATGTACACTAACCTCTAGCACAGGATCTGTGTATGAAACCGGTCCAATATGTACAAACAGGTGTTTCTGATACTAAGAAAAAATGAGTCATAAGTATAAAATCATACTCACACAAATCGAAACCGTATAATAAAATATCTTACTGTGTCGGGATCTCGCTGCTGCTCCATGAACGCAGTAAATTCGACCAGGCATAATTTGTGGGTTGCTATGGCTTTTCCTTCCCATGCGGAATTCGGTGGACCAGATATGACATCAGGGGCGCCATTTCCATTACCAGCAGGGTGTGCTTTTCCACCGGCAGTTCCACCGTAGACTGCTTGGGCAAACGGTTTCACACTAAGATAAATAAGTGAAAACACAATAAGTAAATAATTCATCGTAGATGATTATTTTAACTTCCAAAAACACAAACTCGACTTACTCTTGAGAGGATGGTTGAAGTCCAGCTTGCCAAAACTGCAAATGAAAAATAATTGTAAGTATAAAATAATCTAATAGTACGTTCCAAAAATGTCATCAGAATATGCTATTTCAAGCTTACTGGTCCGGGGTAAGGGACAGTGGTTCCCAACCCAAGTGTGGCAAGCCCAGCTGCCGCAGCCGCTTTGTTGTGCATTGCGGTAGCGGAGACGATTTGTGCACTTGACATGGATGACATTGTTTGAAGGGCTTTCTGTGTATCTTTGGCCTGTTGGTCCTGATTTTGCTTAAAACAAATGAATCAGATAAAATAAAACAAGCCTTCAATAAAATGTCATCATCATGTATTCCAAACCTCATGTAAAACTTACCTTTAATTTGGCTTGAATTTCACGCATTTTTCTTCTCGCTAGAACTTGGATATGAGAACTAACTTGCTTTCTCGTTCTGGTCTTCCCAGTTCTTAACTTGATATATCTTGCTATCAGCTCATTTCTTCCTGTAAAACGACAAAAGGAATCGGTTAATTCACGTTACACTTTAGTAATCAATTAATCAGTCTAGTCAATAAGTTGGATGAAAGACCATGCCTTCTCCACGCGGAATGAATTCAATATTCAATTCATATCTGAACGCAAATATGCGAACAGGAACTCTTTTCTTCTTCATAACCAGATAATATCTTCATAAGGAAGTAATAGCTGTTGAACTGCGCCTCATTAATCCG
Organism: Desoria tigrina; assembly: GCA_906901685.1. Taxonomy (NCBI): domain Eukaryota; kingdom Metazoa; phylum Arthropoda; class Collembola; order Entomobryomorpha; family Isotomidae; genus Desoria; species Desoria tigrina. Next base: position 11,852,714 of record CAJQTU010000004.1, read on the forward strand.
GCACCGAAGAAACTTTAGTGGAATTTTGAGTCGATTGTTCAAAGACTTTCCGCCTTCTTTCGAATACGAAATATCGAGGTCATTGTTTGCATGTCCATAACGTACAAATACTATCGATTATAATTTATCCAACCTAACATTATAAGTATCAATGTACTGCACTGCATCACACAATCATCGGATTGAGTAATCTAACAGGTGTGGATAGTACCTCATTTGCATTCAATTTTCATACTGAACGGAATCTTACAATATAAATATTATAACTATAAAACATATTCTGCATACCACCTATCACCCGCATTTTGATTTAGCATATTATAGCACAGAACGCATTCCAAGCTTATACTAATCCTGCCAACTCTTGCCGCTTGTCATAAAGTTTGACCACCAGTGCATACAAAGGTTATCTTTATGTCCAATCAAATGATAGAAGATGAATTGAAAACAGTGATAAATCACACCAAAGTGTCTAAACCCTAGAGAAGCCAAGCGATTAGATTGAGACCAATAACAGTGGGGAAAGTACCAGGTTCTTGCGGCCAATCAATTTTTCAATGACGTGTATTTTTTCTTGCCGATACTACCGGATCCGGATCTCGATCGCATCCATACAATAAATATCTTATCCAAGGAAGGACTCCAGCCCATTCAAAGTTGGAAAGATCGTTCCTCGAGAGATAAGAAGAGTAAGAGAGGAATCTAACTTAACGTGTTATTGGAAGTGAGGAATGCGAACGGGGAAACAAAGCCGCTTTGAATCGTATTTTTATTGTTTCCCATCGCTCTATTTGCCACCCTCATCTCTTTTCTCCTCTTCAATATCCCTTCCGCTCTCAACCTTCATCCTCAACTCTCATATATTTACACTCACTATCCTCACTTTCCCGTCTCCATCTTCAACCTTACCTCCTTTCTCCTAACAAAAAAACATCGATTGACTGTCAACCTCATTTCTTAGCGTCAACTGCTTTCTACTTTCTCCCACAAAACATCATGAAAACTAGTGAGTCCGTAAAAACAACGTTCCCGTCTTCCCGTTGACAAATCCGCTCCCATAATGTCTCAACATCCACCTTCTCTAACAATTGTAAGATGCATCTAGCAAATCCCTTCTAACTTTATAAGCCGGACTACAGCTAGGCACGAGAAAACTCGAATTTTCTCAAAACTTAAAACCAGTGATTCTAAATTGTTTGTATCCCTGTAATTAAGCCCCCATCATACACAAAATTGACAAAGTTCATCGTTTCCACCAGTGACCAGTAGCAGTATTCCAGTATTAGCGAAAGATCAAAGCCATGTGCACATCATCCAGAAACATTCACAGTTCCAGTTCCAAAAAAAAACGAAAGTTCATTCCCTTTCCCCTCTAACCAACATACAATTATGTAAATCCACACACAAGTAGTAGCTAATAAGGCAGGAAACCAGCCACGACAACATGAAGAAACAACAACATGAGCCATGAAAGAGGGATCAAGGAGATCAAACAACGATAACGGGAAGCATATGCACATCTCCACCTAATTTCCCTTTTAAAAGGGGGTTCCAAGTTCCAACTCCAAACTACCAGCCATAATTCATAATAAAAAAACTCTCTCCATTTCGCTTTTTAATTTTCACCCATAATAATAATACAATTACAAAGACAAAATTACAAAAACCGGAAGAGAACAAACTACAAGCATCGTGATCAGGACGTTGTTGGCAGCTCTATAGGCCAAAAGCTCAGAAAAACGGACGTTAGGCAATACTTCAGCCAGTTACAAAATAAATCCATGAAACCCGGTTCCACACGTAATAATAATAATACCAATATATAAAATATATAAACAACAACAGGACCATTACAACCTAGGGTACGTTCAGTGTGGGGCAGATGCGATTCCTGAATTCCAACTCCCGTTTCCGTTATAATAATACATCCACCAACTTGGATCCCATCAGACAGAACATTCATTTCATAGTATCATTGTGCTTTTACTAGTCATCCTATCTATAGTGGAAGGTAAGGAAAGAGAATCTGTCGGTCGATTCCACAAATCACCCGGGAAGGGAGGGAGGAGGGGGAATCCATGGCGATATCCCGACTAAACTATGCCAAGAATGTCCAATTAGTGACTGCAGGAAACGGTAGATATATATTAACAAGGACTCTCTCTCTCTCAAACTCCCTTCAGCTCAGCCATATACCCCGCTTCAGAGCAACAAAAAAACCCAGAAAATGGATAAGCCTTTATTCCAGAGGACACAAACGCAGAACGGTAGATCAAGGCAGGAGAGAGCCACAAAACATTTCAACATTTCCTACAAACTCCTAATACCAGACTAAACGGCTCCTCCGAAAAAAAAATAAAACTCTTTGTCTCCTTCGAAGAAAGTTGGAACAAGAAGCCTTTCATTTACTATCTTGACGATTTCAGCAAAATTAATACGAATAAATCCCATCGCTCCAGAATCCCTCTCTCTCCGATAGTCTCTACTTTTCCTAGTACTTTCTCTTAATATTATTATTACGCTAATACGTACACACATTATATATAAAAATATATCAACTCCACCACGAGAGAAGGACAAGGAACCTGCCCCTACCTGTCATTTCTTCAATAAAAAATAAAAACTCATCTTAAACTTTCTTCGAACAGATATTTTTAATGCCATGTAAGATTGGTACAATGCGGAAGGACTTTTCCTTTCACCCTTTCCCCTCTCATATCTACTCTGCTATCTCTCCCCTCAAAATTGAGAAAAAACACATTTACTCCCGTTCTATTCAATTTTCAATATCAACAAGATATTAATATACCGACTCCATCGGAAAGCTAGCAGGAGAGAGAGACTTTCCTTCCTAAATCAACTCCAAAATCCCCTCAATCTAAAGCCAGCTATATGGAGTGGAAAACGGGCCGTTGAGTTTTTCCAACTGAGCGTTGAAGCAGGATTATTTAGAAACTTGTTGGCTGGCTCATAATATAAATATACATGTAAGATAGGTACATATCAGGGAAGAGGGCTCCGATATTCACAACAACCATCAATCCATCTGTCCATCTCCGCTCTCTCTCGAATGTAAACTTTGAGAAGTCGGACGGAGAAGATGAGTTCGTGGAAGAGAGAGAGCTAGGCTTCTTCTTCCTATCTTCTTATGACTTGACGAGAGAGAAAGAAAAGGTTATTCCCATCATCATCATCTCTTTTACTTGTTCAAAAACAGGCTCAAAGGAACGGGAGAGAAGATCTTGTGTCGAGGAGAGCAGAGAAGAGTAGCTGACGAATCAACTAATCACATTTACGAGATCTTCTTACGACGAGGACGAGGACGGGAGACCAAAACCAGTTTCCTTTCCTTCTTACAATCAACTACCAGTGCATAGCAGCCTCAATAAGTATCCCATTCTCTAGAGCACTAGAACCCTTTGCAATCTACGATTTATTCCTGCAGTCCCTTCTCTTACGGCTCTACTACACCTACAATTTAGAAACTACCTGTGGTCCCGGATTTTACAAAGACTCAGTTAGCATGTAGTAAGTAGTACAGGAGTAGTCAGTCACACCGGGCTCTAACTAATCTCACTTCAAACTCAAATAAAACCCAATCTTTCATGCCATTTCTGTCTCAACCTCTGACTGCTTTTGGTATCAATGCACTATCAACTATCCTGGCCATTAGCATATCGCAAAATGTAATCACACGCTCAACGCTGTATCACATTACATACTAATGGGCTTACGTACGTCTCTTTGTCTTCAATATGCAATAGTAGTCAATAGTAGTAGTACATATTGGATATGATGACGCTATGACATTTGACATAGTAATTAATATTTTAAAATGCAACAACAACGAACAAATAGTAAAGAAACAAAGAATGTAAATTTATAACAGAGCCTCCAATCCTAATAATCCTAATTCATTGCATAATTCATATTTCCAGAATTTAATTTGTGATTTGTATAAATCAAAACTTCGAACTAACTTGCGGTGAACTCTGACAACCGATTAATATGTAATCCCCCTTAAAACTGTATTATCTTTCATCATACGTCATTTCTACTTCGAATACACAATTTATGTGATATCATTATGCAATGCACAATATTAGGACATATGTTACATGTTAACTGCCTCACATATATGCACATACATACATCTTACATACATACCTCTCTGTGCTTTTGGGTGAAATCGGTTCCGGATCAAAATCTTCCAAAAATCCCGATCCCTGTAACTCTTATCGATGAATCGAACTCCAATCCTCGTCAATGATCTAACTTCCTCTTCCTAACTCTTCGATTAATACTACAAAATCTACCAAAAATCGAAATTCTAAACTGATTCTCGTCCTCGATCCTCCAGCGAATTGAATGAATATGGCAAGCCACAAGTTGCCTCTATCTGCTCTGTCGAAGAAAGAGGAAGGAAGGAAAAAAGGAGAGCGTGCTTTCCTTGCCCTGAATAAGCTGGTTTGATTTTTCCCTCCGCCGAACCAATTACGGATTTGTTTGATTTAAAACGAATTACCGGACCATTGTCTTCAAAAAACAATTATCTGACGCGTCCCCAGCAATAAAATATAATATTCCTTTGTTTGCCATCATTTTACATAGGTTTCACACCCGAGTAGAGTATTGTAATAGGGAATTATCTGTCCATGTATTCTGGCTCTATTCCACCAACTAAAATCAACTTGAAGCTTTTTCATAGTACGTTATTGGAACATGAAACTACAGATAAACCTCGAACCCTACTAAAGTTCATATTGTAACTATATCTATATTAAAATATGCATAGGAAAAATTGATAACCATATTCGACAGGGTTGAGATATTAGAGACAACTGCATAATTAGATTGGAATAAGAGTCTATTTATAAAATCTGATGTATTATTATTAGCAAGGCAAGGTCATTCTTGCACTTGTGTAGTACTTTTCTGAGATCACTTTCTAGAAAGCCTGAAAATTATTTTTATTATTATTATTTATATCATATATTTTTATGAAAAATATTTTCCAAGCCTAGTAGACTCATTTTCAGCTGGCTTCTAAACTACCGTGTCAACCAACCTGATTTCTCTTACCGAAATTAGTTTGCAGAACCTCCTATACTGACATACATGAGTCACTCGTCCCCATGATTTTTGCATGAGTCGTGAGTATCAATATGACTAAATACATATTGTTTAAACCCTTTGTCAAAGTGGTACGAAAATGGCAACATGACATAAAGAACCGATGTTGTAGAAGCTTCAATATTTATGACTTCCTTATGTACTTTTATTTAATGCCCTTCAAGTCAGAATCACAACCCTGACCCTGATGATCCTGCGTGAGTTCCACCAATAATTTCTGTTTTATTCAAAACTGAAGCTTTAAACTAAAGAAACTTGCCGATGCGAATGTTTCTTAAAACTACGTAAAATGATATGAATTGTTAGTCTCCAGTTCAGAATCTTTAAAATCTCTGCCGATTTTTTCTTTAAGATGCTATGCTATTGCATCAATGAATGATTCAATTTTGTAGCGCTATGTTTTAACTGTCCTTATATAAAACTACACAAAAGAAAAAGAAAATTTACTTACCATACATTTTACCCTCATCAGATAATATAATTTTTCTCCTTCCGCAAGGAGGGTAAATGGCAAGGGCTTCTTGGAAACTCTGTTCTATATCAGGACTCCAAACTCCTTCGGCATCTGAAGATGACAGATCCTTGTCATCCTGTATCGAAATCAGAGAAAATTATTGCATAAGTTTGAAAAAATTATAAATATGTCAAATGAAAACACGAATCGAATGGAATTAAAAATCCATACGCTCTACTTAGATAATCCATAATTTTATGGATTATCTAAGTAGTAGTATAGTAGTAGTATAATATTTGTGTCTATTTTAATAGACACAAATTTCCAACCTAACACGTAATGGGAACTGAAATATCTGCCGGGACGATAAATTAATAATATACTAAAAACAACTTACATCGCTGACATCAAGACTGTGGTCACTCCCCGCTCCATTGGTATCCGGAGCGGGGGCAGAATTTGGAGTCCAAGGGGAAGACAGTTTGATGGCTTTACAGGGTCCACCAATGTAAATCTCTGCAAAAATAAAGAAAATCAGTATTCAGTATTTAGGATGCAAGAATCATTCGGATTTCAATAATATCCTCAATTTCACACTCAATTTCTTTCCTTCTCCAAACACACCCCTTGTTTACATTTTAAAATATGAAAGGCTAAAAACGTCAAATCCAACTCATTTTAATTTTAAGACCCTACGTCATAGTCAATAGTAAATGGGCGACGACAAATTAAATGCAAAAAACCGTTCTTCAACATTTCCATCCCCATAGCCAATAAAAACCACCTTTCACCTACAACGAAGAAGAGAACAAAAACAAGAAAACCCAACAGCCTCAAATCCAACTTTAACTTTCTTACCCCCGTTCGCGTTCACCATCGAAAACTTAAAAATCGACCTATTCCGTTCCCGAAATTAAATCAGTGCAAATGTCCTCCGTCCTTCGACAATCACCACAAGTACCAAGTACAAAATAAAATAATCCCAAGATCCAAAGCTTAAGACCGTTCTGTCTTTGTTGTTGGTCGATTCAAGAGATTCAAGATTGTAACCTTCGTCTAACGCGATTACTCTCCCTCTCTGTCTCTGCACACACCTGTGCACTTAAAACATGAAAGGCAACCTCAGGATAAAAACAAAGGGTAAGAAGAAGAAGGGATTCAAAAGTCAGTCAGTCAGTAAAAAAGGGATCGTAAAAACCTGGAAGTCTACACCCTTGCAGAGCTTTATCTACTTTGTCCATCCAGACAGAGTGGACTGCTATAGCCTTGTTTTCACTTCTTCATCATACGCAAATCATGCTCTAAAACCACTGCACATATGCATACAGAATCACATATAATCTCCAAAATATAAATACATTGAATATATTATGGAGATTTTTTCTGGGAATTAGTAAAGAGAAGTACATCTCGAGAGGAGAGAGAGGTAAGAAGATGCAGAAGACGTATTATTGTCAGGCAGCAGGAGGAACAGCAGCAGCCTTCCTCCCTCAAGTCAGGCCCGAAGATGAGCAAAAAAAGCGCTGGACACGACGCTTGCTGGTCCTAAAATCAGAAGAGATCCTCTTCTCCACAGCCTAAGCTCTAACACAAAGGCAGGGCGAAAAGGCATCACTCCTTCAGTCTACAATCATAATAATATCAGTCGACCCTGGGGATTTTTTTTGTCCTCCTCCGGGGTACTTCTTCAAGGTAAATAGGAAACATCATCTAATCATCTTCTTCTCCTCTACTACGATCCTCTCCTCACCAAACACCAAGGTAAGCTTAGGAAATCCAGAATGAAGATGAAGGCAGCAGTCCTTATTCCCTAAGCTTACAATTAATACTCAGAGTCAGGTAGGGCTATTTTCATATTTATTTTTAAAGGCTCTCCTAAGATCTTCTCCTAACCTCATCCAGGTTCATACATAGGACAGTCTATCTTACATTTAAACGGTTTAAACGCTTATAAATATACCCTCATCATCATCACTAGTATCACTACCATTTCTACATATTATATCCAGAGGAGAAAGATCTCTTCGTCTAGGACAGACGGACTGAACCCGATTTATAAACACTCATTGCCCTACTAATATCATGTTATTACAAATACGGATTTGTGAGGCTCAAATTTCCACCATATTCCTCCCGTCCCATCATCATCATCCCGATCCCGAGAGAGGACTTCTAATAAACATAAAAAAATCCCAAACAACACATCTCCGCCTATAGCCACTACATCTACTACTAAACTACAACCTTTTAATACGGCCCTCTCCAGCAGTAAATGAAAAAAGGGTTAACTTTTAAAAAAGCCAGTCCATTTCCATAGTAGATGGTCATGATTCATCCTATTATGAACTCTTATGCAACTTCACAACTAGCTCCTCTATACACTCTCTATCCCCCTTGTGTATAGAGAGCTGCAGTTGTATTTCTTGGTTGTATTTGTATCTTGTATCGCGTAGACTATTAATGAAACCAAAAAGGCCTCCCTTTAAAAATAAAAAATAAAAATACGAGCTTATAGATCCGATTATTTTTATGATGGCATATAGAAAATTTCAGGTTCAGGTTTTTAAAGGATCAGTAAAGGCTTTTGGTTGTTGCGGGTTGAAGATATCAAAAATGGGAATAGATGCTTGTAGTAATGGATGGAGAAGGTCCATTTGTCTAAGAACCAACTACTGGAAACACGGGAGACCAGGAGCGATGGAAAATAACCAACGCCGCTTCTTCAGTTCCTCCAAGGCAGAAGAAGCAGGTATTCGGGATGAGAGATGTTGAAAATGCAGGATTGCTATGCACAAGTAGCTCTAATAAGAGAATAGAAATGCAGAAGAAGCACAAGGGCTTCCCCCAGCAATGTAAAGCATCTCTTCAAGCTCCCGTAAAAGAATCCTATGCATTTAACACACGTTTTTACCCTTCCTGCCTCCCTTTTCTCGACAACAGATTGCCCTCATCAGCACCACTATTATTTTCCTATCATAAAACCATGTTCAAATCTATATTTATTGACCCTTACTTAACCCTTCTCTTCTTACTAATTATTCTCATCACCAACAACCAAGTTCCATAATAATAATAAAAATAATATCCTCCTCTCTACCTACTTCAATTATACTACCTTGCTAAATCCTAAATCTAAAATCCCATTTCCGTCCTCGCAGGCATGCACTAAGGCCGCCCAAAATCAAAGCATCTGTTGTCTGTCAGATTTCGAAAATGCCAGATTGACACGGATTTACAATTTACCTTCTTCTTCGTAGCTCCCAATTCTGACGAATTTCTTTTAACGCGGATGAAAACTCACTCCTCTCCAAGAAGTCCCAACTCCCAACTCCAAAAACAGTCCCGTTAAAGACGTTTCTTGCTCCAAGAAACTCACCTCACTTCACGTGTCCACAACCCAAGAAATTGCAATTTATACGTTGTAATTACAAGGACAATTTTTTAGGAACTCTGTCAACAGTTCTCAGGGCTTTTAATTTGGCACGAAACAGGAAACAACACTTTCAAATCCGACGCGGTTAATAATAATTATCCACTATTTTCCCCACAACAAGGATGCTTTCCTAACCCTCTAAAACTTTAAACTTTCTAAGAGATCAGTACCACAAGCTCCAGAGCAACGAGCAACCCCCGTTCTTAACTTCCCAACGCGGTGAAACGACCACGCGGCTGGACGGAAACGAACCAACAAATCACTGATAGATCAACCAAAAACCAACACGTTCTCCCTGTTCCAACGACTACGTTCTGCTCAGTACTATGTACTACATACTACAACGGATAGTAGGACCAGGAGAGTCAGTCATCATTGTTGTTCCGATTATGAGGACTACATGCCCGTGACTGAACTGATTGTAACATCAGTTCGTGTCTTCAAGACGAAGAGGATCGGAGGAACAGAGACTGGATCGAAAGAGATAAAGGAACCAGAAGAGTACCACGACCAAGGGAACAGCGAGTGAACAAGAACCTGCCCTCCTCGCTCATCGTCTTTGTGCATCATATCAAGAAAAGTCCATAGCAGAGGCAACCTCGTCTTCTTCTTGCAATAAGAAATCAGTATTTATTATTATGACGAATACAACAAGTGGTAGTGGTGGTGGTGGTGGTGCTATAAGGAACAAGATGCAGCCGAGTCAAGTTGAAGAACTTTTCCTATGTCCTAACACTTCTTCAACGTTGCAGAAGTGGAGAGGATAAGGCTATATCCAACAATATACCAATCCAAGCCTCCGTTTTCTTGGAGAGAGGAAGAAGACGAAGGATCTTAAAGCCCAACAACTCTTTACTTTGCAATGAGAACGGTTGGGTCGGAGAAAAGATGAGGATTTGACAACATGGAGTCAGGTAGGTACTGCCGATGGAGCAGACAGAAATGAAGCAAGCAAAGACAACAGGTGTTATTCTACAGTTTTTACCTCAACCGGTTACCCACCATCACCACCACCGATCCACCTACCTCCAACGTCTTAGACGTTGGAGAGAACCCTTTTCTTATTCTTCTCCTCTCTCGAAAAAGAGGTCTTTTCCATGAGCCAAGAGCCTCTCCTCATCAGCAGCCTCGTAGTAGTAGTGGTAATAATAATATTATAACAACTTTACTGGGAAGAAAGGAGCCTCCGGCCACAACCGCTAACGATCAACAAGCCACCCTCGCTGCAAGAACAACTAAAAAATTCATTTCCCTTTTGTCATGCAGTACATTAGGTATAGGATATCAAAGGTAAGTTAGTTAGCTTTAGCTAGGTAGACGAGGAGATTCGGCAGAAGAAGAAGCTTCAAATCCAACCCCAACTGCTTTTTCAGGACCTCGTCGTCCCTCGCCTCTCCGTTCCAACTTCCAACTCTTCCAAGAGACGTGTCCTCCTTCCAAAAACAACTAAACCTCTTCTTTAGCTACAAGGAAGCTAAGAGAATAATAACAAGAACCACTGCTGGTCACCCGTCCTACCAGACCTGATCAGAACAGATCTAGTATATAGTAAGTAGGCCCTGGATCGAGATTCGAGAAGAGGAGCAGCCAGGTCGAGGTACTTCTTTCCCAGCTCATCTTGAGCAGGAGAGAAGATGATCTCCCAAAAGTCTCGGGTCGTCCTATAAGACCCAATCATTTCAGGTCCACCTTCAAGTCCAAATCCTTCGCCTTCAATCCCACCACATTATCATTAGGCATCATGATGATGAGCAAGAAGAGTCATCTTCTCAAACCAACCTCCATCCGATGATGATTCAACGGATCAGGGAGGAAACGGTCGAAAAAATACTGCTTCTTCGACTTCTACTTGCAACTACCTGCCCAACACAACTTCAAACTGATCTGTAGAGGCCCTTCTTAGCCAAACAACCTAATGCTCCTTATATTCCCTTCAAAAGTCAGTCCTGTCCTAAACCATCTTCATCTTCATCTTACCAACCTCCACTTACTATAGAGTAGAGCGTATGTTTGTTGTGAACCTTTTAAGAAACAAATATAAATCCATCTACTATCCACGACAGTACAGGACAGGTTACAAATAACACATATATTATATAAATTTTAACGAATTGGCAGATGACGATTAGCCGTCCGTCATTTACTCTCATTAATTTATTCAGCCCGGCTATCGAGATCCTGATGATGAATATCGTCAGGAAATAAACATCAACCAAGACGATAATATTAAAGTTACGGTAGAATAGCCTTCGGTGAGATTAGAGGCATACTGTAATTATCCCATACTGTCAACTCCAAGCAGTACGAACTTGAACTCTCTTCAACTTACTATAAGGTGGAAGGACTATTCCATTTTAAACTTCACACATATCAATATGCAATAGAAGAGCGGAGACAGAACGTTAGCACTAAACGTTCAACAAGGCAACAATAATATTCCATTATGTACTTTGATGATCTCATGCCAACAATAGTAAGGCCACCACCACCAGTAAAAAACAGCTCATCATCATCAACTTAATCCATGCCATATTACCATGTTACATCTACATGATTCCTAGAGATGATTTTTCTTCATCGTTGCCGTTCCCCCATACAGCATCAACCGAAGATCCAGAACCGAATATTTAATATTGTTATGCTAAACTCGCCTGTTGACAAAAACTATCTCCTAGTCCTAGATCAAGATTAAGAATGATATTAAACCGTCCTCATCAGGGAAGAATATGGAATAAGTGTTTGTAGATTGTAGATGACCATCTTCTATCATATCCTCGTACTTCTTCCTTTGAAAATGCATGCAAGAAGCTCTCTGAAGAAGAAGACGTTCTAAAAGCTAGAAAGAAACCTCACCTAGGTTTGTACCGTTTCTACGATTTCAATCCTCCTCGTAAAATCCCATTGTTTTCTCTCCTTCCAAATCAACCTCACCCTTGTCTACCAATATTATATTATTGTCCGATGATGATACAACAATAAACAATTGATATGTTACACCTTTCCTCTCCTTGCCAAACCCAAAGGGTTATATAAATATTCCTTTTAAAAATCTATCATTTTGTGAGCCCTTGTGTTTCTACGTTTCAAACGCAGCAATTTAACCAAGGCAAGGAACTTGGTACGACTGTCTGATATGAAAAACTTTATGGTTCTGTCCGAAAATAATCGATTGATCCACAAAATTTTTGTTGAATTTGTTTTCTCTTTGGTAATTTGAAGTGTTTGGAGATTTTTCAATGAAAAATGAAACGAATATTCATATATACGAAATAATATCACGCTTCCAATACACAATAGCATGATTACTTATTGACAAGTATGTATAAATGAAAAACACCCTGATTGGCAAAAGTTTGCTACAATTTTTTTACAAAAATATAAATGCTCTAAAACAACCCCCGTTTAAATTGTTTATTCATTGCTACATATTTTTATTAACCTGCCTGTTGAACAATTGTACGAATTTGTTGTTTCATTGTTCATAGTCCTGGTCTTGTTAGCACGACTTTGTAGTTTATAGTATTAAAAAGCTTGACAAGCCAGTTTTAATGCTTAAAATTTGAACATTAAAATTTTCATTTGCTACTCACCCGTCTTGTCTCATGGAAGATTCAATTTTAAACACTTTAGTTCTCGAAAACATTATGACCATTAACGAGGATTTTTATAGGCCAAGAACAAGGTTATTGTTACTAGTTAGTACATAAGTATAAACTTAGGCCAAGAAAAACCTACAATATATATTTATTACTATTACCCTTCTTTTTTGGCTTTGCTGTTCATGCATCAGTTGTAAACAACTGAGAAATTACTTAATGTTTAATAAATATTGTTGAAAACGACACAGCACAACTCCCGTGTTCCCTTTGTTTGAACAACACAAAATAATCTGATAACCTTTTTGATGAAAGTGCATGACAAAATACCTGACTCAGCCTGAATTAATGACAAACAGGATTACTTTGATTTAGTTTGGTATCCGTTAATTATTATTAAACCTATACAATTCCGTTTTAAGACATATTGTCAATCTTATGAGAGTCAGACAATATCGAGGTTTTAAATAGAACTTTTGGGGGTTATGATGGGTCAATTTATTGGTAATTTTATTTTGAATACAAATCCCCTTGCCCTTTTGTAAAACGTTACATACAATCCAAAGGTCAGGGAATGGTTTTATTGCTCCGTACTCCGTACTACACGGAGCCTCGAATGACCTATGTGCATATTATTGCAATTACTGCATAATATTTAGAACAACCGTACTTTAATTTGTAAGCCATTTTACGATTTTCGTGAAAATTAAAACATGCTATACACATAGTTTTTTTGCTCCTTTTAGCTTATACCCTTCACCTTTGGTTTAAACTATGCATTTCGACTTAATATGGAGCTATCGATGCATTTCAAACTTCAAATCTTTCCTGCATCTCGACCTTATCCAAAATAATTTAAAAAAATTAATAATAACGCACTTATTTAGCTAAAACTTCAGTCACAACGTCATTTTCTTTTTGGACTAGCTAGGATTAGAAAACCAAGAAAAGCTCTAGTAAAGGTACAAGGGCAAGATAAAGAGAGAGGAACATGAGCATTATTATTTAAAACTTAAATTTGCAACTCCCTAAAAATATAACCAGCAACAAGGACAAACGGTTGCGGCTTGCACTTGTAAAATTAACATCAATGCCTTTAATAAATAAACATATGGAGGATTCAAAAAACATAACACCGTAACGCGACGCCATGAACGGACTTGGAATAATAATATATACTGAAATGGAGCAATAAGCAAACTCATGAAAGAACCTCCACTTCTCACTTCTGGGGATCAATCCCGGTGTTTTTTTTTTCGCAAACAAGTCGGATTCACAACTTCGTAAAGAGAAGAGGATATAATATTATAACCTTAATATTATGTTCTATAACTCTAAATCAGCGATCAGCGGTACATCGTCAATCTATATAGTAACTTTTAGTAGTGCAGTGTGTAACAGCAAGTAGTGGTGGTCGATCGTCGTAAGTACTTGACTTCCTCTCTCCGCTAACTGTTCCTACTCTTCCCATCATCTTAAAATATCTTTAGCCATTAAGGATCACTAAAAATAGGCTCTGACTTCACAATCAGATTCAGTTTCAGTCTGTCATAAGCCCCTAAAGGGTATAGACATAGAACGGTTCCGATACACTCTACCGTAACATAAAATATATCTCCCTCGCCACTCTCAAGAAGCTGAACCTCATCGGTGTAACGTGGCGGTTTACACAGTTCCTCACCGAAGTTACCCGACATTTCCTCGCTCCGTTATAAGAGCCAGTCAATGCCAGGATACCAGATGCGAGCGAGGTGAGATTCAGCATCATCAACCTCAGCCTGCATAAATGAACCATCCATCTAAACTTGTATATCTAATTCATGGCATCATTGAACGTACAAAACAAGCTCAAATAAAATCTCTGTTAGGAAGTACCTAGTAGTTGCACTGAACTGTTCAGTAAATGGGCAACCTGGCTGAATGAAAATGATGAGCATTTAATACTTAATGACAAAGATTTTATTTTTATATTCTATGTCACCAGGTCAGCACTTATCCGTTTCATTAAGCTGCAGATAGGTCCGATTCTGCTAATTACTGATCTTTTTCCGTTTGAATTTCGAATACTCCTTTAGATTTTAAGTAACAGAAACAAAGGCATGAATTATTGATGTGTATACATATCAATAAAAGATTTCACATTTCTTTACGATCTGATTATTAGTATTAGTTTGCGCTTACTTTTAAGATTTCTAAATTTCTGATAGTCCAAAAAATATCCGAACAAAATAAATCCATGAATATTGAAGCACATCACGAATATTGGGGAGATATGGATTGAATGATTGAAAACCAGACAAAAATCTAGGGTTTACTCTTCATACATGTACAGGTGAACGAAAATGATTTCATTCATTCAAAAAATCATTAAGCCTTTTGATAAAGCCCCTCCTTAAAAGATTGCCATTACAAAATCTTTGACATCTTGAACAAATGCATTTATTTCGAAGAAAAGAACAAGGCTAATTAAATAAGCCATGCCTCAATAGCATAAGCTATCATCTCAATCTCAAGTCAAAGAAAAGAATGAATTCATAGACATAATTTAATATATCATGAAAAGGAAATTGGACTTGTTCTTATCCGAGGAGAGTCTTATCTATATAGCGGAAATGATCTTGTAAATAGTTTGCCGATCAATGATTGGCCTTATGTGCTGTGCTGGCTCCTTCATCTTTTATGCAGGCTTAATCTAATCTTATGAATGACATTGTTTTACTATGTATTTCAAGTCCAAGACTCGGCAAATCTTTATAACGATAACAGATAAAACGGCTAGCCAGTTACTGTTACTAACCACGAATGAATACTTTATGTCTGTGCAGCAAATATATTATGTGAGATAAACACCAACCTAGATTGCACCAGCTTCTGCATGTTTTTTAAGTAGTTGGCGAGTAAATTAAATTTAGTGAATTTAATTCGATACTTGGATTTAATCTGTTCTTCCACCTCCTGCCTATTTATTCCCTGTATCACACTGACATACTAACCATTATCACAAATACTTCTCTAATCCTTATTTTTCAAACTTAAGATAAAGCCATTGAAGTGATGCACTAGAGATGCACTATTCAGTATATTTATTGTAAATTGTAGGCATGCATTCTCCTTTTTATCACTCTCCAC
The DNA here is from genome assembly GCA_906901685.1 of Desoria tigrina. Classification (NCBI taxonomy): domain Eukaryota; kingdom Metazoa; phylum Arthropoda; class Collembola; order Entomobryomorpha; family Isotomidae; genus Desoria; species Desoria tigrina. The sequence continues at coordinate 11,868,459 of CAJQTU010000004.1, forward strand.
AATGTTGACAGTCGACTTTACACTAGGAAATCGTCTAATTTGGAAAATCAATTATTAAAAAAAATATATCAATAAAGTTTGCTTTTACGCAGATTCATAAATTCATAAAATATTTTAATTTCGCATTTATTTATTCATTGCATCTTGCATCCCTATTTAATTCCAGTCTTACCATCTAACCAGTATAAGAAATCAAATTTTAGTCTTAGTAATCCAATCCCTAAATAACTCATACATATTTTCGAGGGAAATACACATTAATTTAAATGATTTTTAAATGATGACAAATGACAATCGTGAACAATAACGGCCAACTGATAAAACCTAAAATATTGTACACATACGACATACTAGGTGTAATGTGTTATAAAAGTAAACCTCATACTTCATAAGTAGAGGCAGTTAGGCAATAATTATAGATACGTATCGAGATCGTATATCGATGTGGCACGGTTAACAGAACTTGCGTCAACGAACCCCATGATATTCGATATAGTCGATACTTTATCAAATCAATCCTGGATGTTTAGACATGTTCACCAATTAAAAGTATCAGATTTCGTTAATCATCTCCTAGTCACCAATCTCCCCGTATCTCTGATTTATTGCTTCACGTTATTTTAGGATCCCTAATTGTGGCTTTTGTGACTTACTTTTTAACATAAAGCCATGCAGCCAAGCCATTTATCCCTTTGCACACAGATACAACTTATCCCACTGAATTTTATGCACTCAATCATATATCATATCCAATGTTTTACAACTTGTTATATATATGGAAAATTTTACTTCTATATTATGTCTGCATAATTCAAAATGAATCCGACGTCCGACCGAATTGAATATAAGTGATGTGCATCCATTATACAACACTGCAGTCATGATCTCATCATTTGCCAATTATCCCATGGTTCATGGAAACTAGTTTAACTAAACCAAGAATAATCGTATGAGACGAAAAAGTCAAGTTCAGTAAAACATAACATTATTATTACACATTTTCAGACAATGGAGAATAATTTAATGACGCACTGGCTCCTATCAGCAATCGGAGAAGAGAAAACGTAGATTTCAAATTTCAATAGTACAAAGAAAGTTAGCTTAGCTGTAAAATTCAAGTACAAAGAGCCATTAATTAATAACAATCATAACTCCAGACATTACAGCATAAAGAAGAGTAGTGAATTGCGACTCTTGTCCTATCTTCCTATCCAAACTAGGGGTGGGCCGAGCAGAGATTTTTGCTACCGAGTCGAGCACCGAGTATTTCAAAGAAAAATTAATACTCGGCGAGTACTCGGCCGAGTACTCGGTGAAATACTCGGTGAAAATAACTCACCGAGTACTCGGTTGAACCGAGTTTTTTTGGCTAAAAAAAATGCTGTGCGTGGGGTAGAACGAGAAGATCATTGAGTGTTATTTCTCACAAGGAGGAAGGTATTAGAGAGTGAACTCTGAGAATCGCCTGATTTTTTTACTAGGTAAACTAGAAGTCACAATAACTATGAAAATAGAAAAATTAGCTGCCCAATTTTATATTCACTATGTTTAAAAAATGTTTGAAGTTAGGGCGAGCGCCATATAAGATACATGGGGAAGCGCCGGGAGCGGAGAAGAGACTTTCTCTTTCTCGGACTTTCCTCTATCTTTCCCATTTTCCCTTTTTCCTCACGCACCACTTATGCAAAGATAAGCGACAAGAACATTTCCCATGTTCTCTCTCCACATTTAAATATTTTAAATCCAATAGTTCAAATATTGAAACATTAAATCATTAATTGAAACAATCGTGATAATTAACAAGGAATTTGATCTAGTTGAAAATTTAATTAGTTTAAAGGGTAACTAATTTTAAAACTTTCAATAGAATTAATTCGATCTGCATAAATATACATTTGTAAGATAATCATTTTCCAAATCTATGGCTATTAGTATTGTAAATAAGTATTTTTAGAATACTTTTAACATGCCCGTTATACAAATTGCAGCAGTAATTTTTGACAGTTTCATCAATGATATAAAATCTTATGTTGTGGAGCATATAAAATTCGATTTTTTGCTATATTTTATTATTGTACTGTAAAATCTTTGTGCTTCGACGATGAATGATATTTTAGAACATCCGTCTCGTGTAAAAATTAATGTCAAGATAATTAAACTTTTTTTACATTATTTGAGCCCAAACAAAAATTATCTAATTTTATATTGGAATTGTATGGGAACTATTGGATTTAAATGTGGAGAGAGAAAATGGGAAATGTTCTTGTCGCTTATCTTTGCATAAGTGGTGCGTGAGGAAAAAGAAAAAAATGGGAAAGATAGAGGAAAGTCCGAGAAAGAGAAAGTCTTTTCCCCGCTCCCGGCGCTTCCCAATGTATCTTATATGGCGCTCGCCCTAACTTCAAACATTTTTTAAACATAGTGAATATAAAATTGGGCAGCTAATTCGATTTTCATAGTCAGTGTGACTTCTAGTTTACCTGGTAAAAAAATCAGGCGATTCTGAGAGTTCACTCTCTAATAAATTCCTTGTCAGTTCAAGTGGTAAGAGTTAAAAGCTGGTGTTTTTTGTTTTGTTTGTGTTTATGTTTATAGAAGTGAAATAATAATTGAATCACCCGAAAGATGTCAGTTGAAATTTGGTTGTCGTTGTTCAAAAACATTACCAACCACATTATAAATTCATGAAAACTCGGCAAGCTCTGTAGAAAACTCGGCCGAGTAATACAACCGAGTACTCGGCCGAGTATCGAGTAGTTCCAAATACCCGGCGAGCCCGAGTACTCGGTTAAACCTCAAAAATCGCAAATTTCATGCCGAGTACTCGGCATGCCGAGTACTCGGCCCACCCCTAATCCAAAAGGGCAATTATTGGTATCAATTATAGCCGAAATTAGTTAATGACTTTCAAAAGTATCTATAGTATTATTATTGCCGTTTGTCATTCTCACTTTCCGTAGACTAAACTCCTCTCGATTTTCTTTGTGTTTCAGTTACATTATTCATCAATTGTTATTTTTTAAAGGTCGGGTCGGTCGGGAACCGGGCCATAAAAAGCAGGAATAATGTATACTATATTGTGAATGTGAATGAAATAGTCAAGGACAAAATTTTTTTAGTATTAAGAATAGAAAAGGAAAAACAGACACTGCGTTAAAATTTGTAATTTAAAGAATCGAATTATGTCATCCAGGTAAAAATTTAGTCACTTCACGTGATAGTTAATGATATTTAAATATCCCAAATCACATGCAGATGAACTGGTTTTAAGTAAGATTGTAAGCAAACGATTAAATTAACTGACTGAGAGGTTAATGATCTTAAATCGTTAAGTTAAGAACACAAAGAAACTCGAACGTCTCGTTCGTCACTCTCTTTAATGCCTGGCGATAAGTGATAGCGATGAAGCAAATCAATTCCGTAAAATTTTATTGAGATTTCACTTCAGAACAATCAGAAAATCAAATGACACGGTGATTCTAAGGCATTAAAGAACGAGAGATAAGCGATTGATGTATTACTTTATTACTACTTGTCTGCAATTGAAATTTCAATTTCCTATACTTTATTACTACTTGTCTGCAATTGAAATTTCAATTTCCTATACTTTATTTCAAAGATTATACAACGTAGGAATTTAATTTAAAATCAAATCCAGTTTTACAAAAACTCGAAAAAGGCATTTTACATGATGGGAACAAAAGGGATAAATTTATGCAAAATACAAAATTCTCAGAAGAATCAAGATTGAAAACTAAGCGTTTCCCTTTACCTTATTTCTTGTAAACGAAATAGAATAATACAAATTTTTAGGAAGGAACTGCCGGCATTTGGTTCAAAAAATGCAGTAATATTAAGTAAAAATCAAATATTGAGTACGGGTATGAATGAATAACGTAATACTACAAGTTACATCAAACAAATGGGATAAAAATAGAGGATAAAGGAAACCAGGACAAGGGAACATGAATGTCATGAGATCAATTGAAACATTATCAATTAGTTTTATGAATTGACAAGTCGATTAATTGCAAAGGGTTTCATCGTTCCATGGTAGCCTTCTCGCAGAGTATAAACGGAATTGCCGTTATGAATTATAGGCTGAAACATCATCCTGTCTGTGAGTCACACACAATTTCCAAAAACAGGTGTGCCAATTGCCAATACTCGATACTCTACTCGTCCGAAAACGTGTGTGGTGTGTGTAAACTGTTTAGTGTATGCCATAATGCCATTCGTAAAATTGAATCTCTATAGGCTAATCAAGTCTCAATTTATATCGCATATTGAATAACCGAATATTGCAAAAAATTCAATCCCCAATAAAGCTCAGCTCTAATTTGCATTTGGAGTAAATTACAAAAAATAATAAAATACCGAATATAAATTAAATATATTTCTCATTTCCGAACCCAAAAGCAAACAACTTACAAGATCAGTACTACTAACTACTACACATCTGAATACATACATATTCAATTTTAAGATACGATACGGCACCCTATGATCATGATCTCATGATATTTATATCAGAGCCCGCAGGTCGCATAAATCTCTACTAATTCTCTAGGTTAAATTATAATACTATCGTGTCTTGTCAGATTTATTGGAACAATTATTGAAGGTATACGTGTAAGTCCTGATCTAGAAACAAAAACAAATCCTGCTAATAAAACCCCTGAAATTCGATTCCTTCAACTCTTCTATTATTTCCAATCGTTGACTGGTTTGGAAAATAATTAATTGGATAGAATTTTGAATATCATTTATCCAATATTGAATATCATACTACACTACAACCAACCTACAACTCAACAGTCAAAGCGTACGCATCGGATACGAAAAAAAAATCCCGTAATTTCATACACGATTTGATACCCTTTAAATAGTAAGTTGCCGTTTGCCATAAAATAAAATCCCACTTACTTTCTCAATTCCTCAACCCAGAACCTATTAGGTTATCTCACAACTCATCATCGTCTAACTAATAATCAAACGAAACTACAAAAACAAATGCCAAAACCGAGTAAAATAAAATCAGGATATAGAAGTAATAGAAGAGCTTTCTTAATCCCTAAACGATTGTTTGTCCGCAATAAAATCTTTCCGGAAAGGGACCTTCTGCTAGCTCATCCTCGCTTCAATTGAAACTTATTTTATATTTCATTGCAAATTTAGTTCTTTTAGCTCGTTCCTTTCTCATTCATTTTTATTATTACCCTCTCGCTCTCCATATCCTCTAGAAAACTTGGAGAGAGAATCGGGCAGAAAAAGAAATCCTACGAATCTTCCTGTAAAATGTTTAAAACCTAGGCTTAGCGTAAGACTGGTAAAAGAAACGAGAAAAAACAGAGGATACCAGTTTAGCAGTTTTAGTCAACTTTCAAGTTGTGAGGAGAGGAAGGGAGAAAGAGGCGATTGGAGTGGAAAAACCTAGGAAAAACCCATGATACGAACATCTACTCTCAAACTTAACATCATCATCATCTTCATCACTCTCTGTATTCAATCTTATAGTATTCAACAAAGAATACGTAGTAAACCTGACACAATAATATATGACAATAATATAGTGTGCCTCTCCGTAGCTCGCTTTTAAAATCTGTGGAAGAAGAACCCTTTTCAAGTTGTTGTCACCTTTAAGAAGAATAGAGAGACTATCAAAGCACTATTAGCCTGAAGGTCACTCGCTTAAAACTTGAGCAGAGTTCAGCTGGCTGAGCTGGATGGAACATGATTATGAATTCAAATTTAGCTTTACAACTCCTCTCAATCAACTCCTCATTAATAAGCTCATTTTCGGAGTTTATGCCTCTTCACAATTTACAGTTTTAACTCGACTCTGAGAGCTTCTTGATAGGGAAATGGGGAAATCAGGAATCCTGTTTATTGACTCATCTGCATATTAGTATGAAGTATTCAAATTTTCAAATAGCATATTGTGAAACAAGGCAAATATTATCCAATACCGTGAAGAATGGATGTTTAAAACTAATTAGCTCCCTTTGATGACTTTAATGACAATGTTTAGAACTGTAGGAGTCTATAGAAATGGAAAGTAACTTAGGAACACAATGATGGGATTTTTGAGTATATGGATGGATCGAATAAAAATGCCCGGAATTAAAAGCCTATGAATTCGAAACCTGAATGTCCATAACCTTATCCAACATGTTGTACTTGTTATCGAAGTAGTAACTACAATAAGTCCATTTATAGTCAATTTATCAACAATTGTGACAAAATGGCACATTTTCTTCCCATTGAACATGAATATTTAAAAAAAACTTTCTAGTTTACTTTATCCTTTTCCAGCATTTGGATTTCGTCATGTGTCATGAATAAATTCCAATTATACAACGTTATGTAAATGTATTTTAATGTAAACGATAGTAAACATCAACCAAATTACAATGAAATTAGGTTGTTAAAATGGAGTACCCCACTATTTAAACTTTAAGGAGTTAAAACTCTGTAATCTATTATCTAATTAAGGGGCACATATAAATTTAAATCCCAAAATGTAAACCTGACAAAAGTTTTAAAGCATAAAGACAAGACATTTTTTCCATAATCGTCTATAAACACCTCTATGAAATAAAAACTACTTAAAATCCAATATTGAATCCACTCGGTGCTAAAATTTATTCGTCTAGTGTGCAGAATGCCTCTAAAAGGAGAAATAAAACAAATACAAAATAGCAGGGAAATTGCGACTCTTACCAGGTCTGGTAGAATAGTGGAGGGGTTCTCGCGAAAACGTGCACGTCTTCCAATCTCTCTGTCACTTTACTTTCTCGGGTATTTTGTCCCAAACTTCCAAAGGAAGAAACGAAACCGTCTTCACACACCTTCAATCACCAACTGTCCTCAGCTCTTGACCCAAACCCTCCAGCACTTCCCGTTTTTTATGCTAAATAAAACACAAGGTCCAGTCTACGGAGGAACAGTCACGCTCTTACGGCTCTTTTAATACACAGTTTAATGGTTTAATCGACCACGACAATCGAAGACGGATTATGGATTAACAATGGACGAGCTTATAGAAAACTTTATTTAAAAAAACTACCTAATAAACTAAGAAATATAAAATACCCTCGACTCCGGATGACTAAAAATTGTGATTGATCCGATAAAGGTTTGGCTTTATTTCCGAGCAAAAATAACTGATTACAATATATGCTGCTTTTTAGTAGAAATGCAGGTTTTGACTTTGAAACACCGAAACCGGGAGAGGTTTCCCCAGCAGTTTGTTTTGTTCGTTGATATTTTCCCGATCCCTTCTCTCTCCTATGAATCCCCTTCCCTTTCTCTCTCGAATCTCAAAATATTGACCCAGGACGGAGGGCTAGTTTTGTAAATACCTAATGTAACCCCTTCTTCCTCTAGTCTCCTGATCCCTTCCCGTTCTTAAAACAGGAGCAGTTACGGGGTGTTTTTTGGAAGAATATGATTGGAAATAAAAAATAAAATCTCTGCTAATAAGTGACTTTCTCGGGCCTGATTTTCTGATTATTGAGGTATGATTCCTGCTTCTTCTCTATGCTCCACCGTTAGGAGTAGGGTACGATTGGCTGATGGAACAGGAGGGAGCTTTTTCGGATGGAATGGAATTTAGTTGGAGATGGGAGAAGGCGCAACTCTGGGATTGGTATGTGTGGAATGGCACGAAAGAATCCAGACAACGCGAGGTCCCATCGCGCATCGGACTCCACGCATCCAGCACCACCACCATCAGAACAGCAGACATCTCCTCCTTCAGGCCCGTACAGACCGGTCGGGACCACGGTACCACGGGTCCCAAACTTCCGGTCTCTGGCTGTAGCGGTCCCCACTGGATGGGGACCCTTTTGGGTCCCCCTAAAGGGTCCCAACAGCTCGGACCCTCTGGGTCTCCGTCGCCCCTGTATGTCACACTCTTGTTCAGGCAGTAGATCCAGTTTTACATAATAATGTTACGTGCTCTTACGCTATAGAATGCATTTAGGGATATGAAGGTTTTTCCTGCAATAATGTAGTGGCAGAATGGGACTGCTATGCTGGGACAGAGACTATGGAATAGTGCTTTATAGGAGGGAATTTAAGAGATCTGATTTGATGATGATGGTGGTGCATGTGGATGGACGGTGACGAAGCCGATTCCGAAGAAGCTTTCTCCGGTCCCCTCTCTCCCTGCCTGCCTGCTGCCTTCCTCTTCTGAAGGCGACGGCTCTTGATTACATCATCGGGAAACTTACTTCGTCACCGATCTCTTTGTGTTCTTCCTCTTGCTGCTTTTGGCTTCTACAGATCTCCTGTACATTTGTAGGCTGGTCATTCCGTTTTTTTTCGGTCTGAAACTGTAAAAATCACCCTATTGGGTGGATAAATTTAGATTTGATGTTGATGTTGATATGCGGTATATGGATGGATGTTTATAAATGTGCATGTCTCAATAATATTATTATTCCCCTTGGTGCTGGTGGTATGGTATTTCCTCCATGCTCTCTCCGAAATAATTTAGGAATGCAAGAGTGGAGGCCGGAGTGGCTATTAATTCCTTGGGGTACATGATGGACACACTTTTGACTAGAGTGAATGTCCAACTTGGAAGCTATAAAGCTGTAATTATTATTACACTTTCGAAAAGGGGTGAATAACAATAACGCAGTTGTGGTGGTGTGGGTTCCTTTGTTCTTGACTGAGAAATGTTTTTAGGAATGTATGGGACATGGGAGACCATAACTTTTGTTATTTGGGATTACTAAAATCGCTAAGTTAAAAACTGTAACTTTATTACTACTGAGAGAGGAGGGGTAAAAATGGCATTTAAATTTTAAAGGGTCAGCGAAAATACAAAAACTGCAAGTTTCCAGATTGGGTACAATGAAAACATTTCATAAATTCTTGAGGATCTCATTCATTCTAGGTTTTACAATATGATTGACTCTCGCATTCCTGTAAAGAAAGGCGCATTTTTGCAATAATTGCATGGAAAACAAAGTTTCAACTCAAGCCTATCCACGACGACCACAACAAGTCGTGGTAGGAGGGTAACAAAACAGAATGTACGAAAAAGGACGTTAAAATCCTAATGGAATATCAAGGGAATAGTTGTGAAATTCGGATGTAAGGAATTCCTCGCATCGTTGGATTTTTGATCCAAGGATGGATTGCCCGACTCTCGGCTGGTGTAAATCCCTAACCATGTCGAGAAGATCTATAAGATTTAATAAAAGTCTATAATATTATAAGGAATTAATGAAAAGTAAGGTCATGATAAAATGTTCCATCATCTTCCATCCCGTCCCGTCCATCATCCTCCACCAGCACCACCACCACCACCAAAGTCAGTCAAATCAGCAAGAAGAGAGCCAGATGAATTCTTTCAATCGGATTATCTCAGTTGGAAGGAATGCAGATGGAATTCCATTCCTACTTTGAAATCCATGAGGCAGGCAGGGCTATATAGTAGCAGAGAGGATCATATTATTATTTTATTTATGATGTATTTTAAAGACTGAAACCATCCATTTCATCTCTCCTCCGTCCGGAGCTCTTTGATTACAGGACAGAAACGGATGATAAGCTTCCATAGTATAATAGTCCATTCTTTTATTCCTAATCCCATCAAACAATAGCAGAACGTCTATGATATCATTCTCCTTAGTCCTATTATTTTACGAGTTGTATCAAGAAGGGCAATCTAATACGCAGTAGATCCCGAAGTCCTGATCAAATTCATCGGTTATAGTCCCGTCCCCCCTCCATTATTGTTGTATTTAAGAAGGGCAACAGAGCCGGGACGAGGGTTATCTTGAGGGGGAAAGTATGTTAGGGATGGAACAGTGCTTGCGGGTTCCTTGAAGAATCCAGACGAAGCTCGCAAAGTTGATGAAAGTACTATAGGAAATACCTTTCCGCTTTCAATGGTCTAGAAAAGGCGAGGAATGATATGAGGACTTATATAATAGATTGCATTATGAGTCGAAACAAGCTCATAAATTCTTGAACAAATTCCACGGCTTCCAAGACCCAGAACTATAGAGCATGGGAAACTGCTTTTAAACTGTTTGGTTTCAACTTTCCAGTTCCATGTACAAAACTTGCTTTGGAGGGCTGATGAAAAAGTTTGATACGTTGCGGTGTGTGTTTAACGATCGCAGAAAAGGAGACCGGATTTCAAAGGTTATAATTCCTTAGTCTCCAGAGCACATTATTTTATATTTTATGCAAGAAATGTGACGGGATTCCATTCTCATTGGTATGTGGACATGTGGGTTTGGGAATTTGGAGTTTCTGAGAGATCCACACCGGCTCAATCCATCCATTCTTTATCATCTTCAGCAGGATATAAAAGGCTATAAGTCAGTAATCATAAAACCATGATTCATGAATGATCAACCATTAACAATCGAGCCGATTGCATACCTTAATAATCTTTGATTTTCAAGATAAAAGGATGCATAGAGGATAATTTGGTTCTTGAGATATTAAATAAATCTGCATAGACTTTTACCAGCTTGCAAGTTTATGGAAAGGGATTTTTAAAATTATCTCTGGTATGTGGTATCGTTGGCAGATTATATTTTATTGATTATGCTGAGTTGGAACATGAAAGTAGCAAATTCGACACGTTTTGTGACACTGATCATAGCAGTGGAGCCTCTGTAACAGTCGACTAACTTAAAGTTATTTTAAATATCAATTTACTAGCCTTGCATAGGTTAATCGAAATGCCAGATAACATGAACAATTAGAAATGCATTTAATTTGTAGGCTTCGGTCATTCAAAACGGAACTACTTTACAGAATTAAAGCAAAAACTTAAGGGCCAAATCTCTTATCCGCCCCGGAATAAATCGTCTCAAAAAATGTCCATTGTTCTGAAGTCAGGTTCAAAAATAGACCCCCGTAATAAATCCCCATAACAAAAAATAGCCTTTCCAATTTTAAAAAGCATGGGTTGGGATGTTGGGGAGTGAAGTTTGAAAATAGTAAATGCATATTAAGCCTACAAATTAGAACCTTGACTAGAACTTAGGATTATTGAAATATTAACACAATGAAGTGTAAATATTGTATAGGAATCAGGACATTAGGAGACGTACATCTTAGAATTTCATACAAATGTTGGAAGAATGTGACATTCCTTAGAATTTAAAATAAAAATGTCTAAACTCTAGACATGAGATTATCTTGGGCAACTATAGTTAGAGTAACTCTTACAATTGACACTTTCGGGAGTCCAACGAGTTAACTGTAATTTTGTACATAGACCTTCTGATTAAGAAAATCATAATTTTAGCTCTGTCAATTAACGCCTAGTGAGTCAAAAGTATATGCAAGATTACAACCCTTAACTCGTTGGACACCCAAATAGTGTCCATTGTAAGTTAGTTTTAGTAACTAATATGGAAACCATGTATCCGGTATAGGTATAGCTCCCCACCCTGAAATACATCCCCATACCCTTTGAAGAGCTTCGGTTTTTTGTTGTCTACATTTTTATATATGTTTGCAAAGCTTTCTTACCGGAAACTAGAATGCTATTATTTCGCAGACTCTGAATAAGTAAAAGCAAAAATAAACTCGTTGTTTGAGCAGCTCAATAAACTGTTATTTAAAAGAAAGCGTGGTCAAGATCAAACTCCTCGAAATAATTAGTGAAATTTCTTAATTATTGCGTGCTTGTTAATTTTGCAAGGCTGTACAAGCGTTGCAACGAAACCGGAAACGGGTTTCGGTGTTAGAATGGCAAGCTTTGCGTTTCTTGAAGAGTTAATTAACAAACGGGTTTGACATAGAAAATATTGAAGACTGATACCGGGAAACTCCAGATCTTGAGAAAATTCGTAGCTAATTTTTCCTGTCACTCTTCTCTCGTCGTCTCGGCCTTTGGAAATTAATATTAATATTTCTTTTCTCATTATATTCAATCTGTCTTTGGTACTTGAAAATTGAGACAAAAGGGTTCCTAGTCGGAGGGTTGTTCCCGTCAGAAATTTGGAAGGAATCCAAGGTAATAAAATCGTCTTGTTTTTGTAAGTCCCTGTGCCCTGTGTCAACATACAACACACAACATACATTCCCATTCCCGACGAGAATTGCATATGCTTGACTTTGACACGTCGACAAATAAATATTGAATGTGTGAAATTTGCAATTAATTGATTATTTCTGTATCATATTTCTATTCTGCTTTTTTAAGTCGGAGTTTCAGACGTATTCTCCTTTTTATGGGTATAATTATACTTTTCCGATATTTTTTATTTTGTATTTTTGATTTTAACATTTTTAATTTGTAATTTGAAAATAAATGTCTATCACCTTGCACATACACTATCAACAATACAATAATAAATATTTTTTATTTTTGACTGAGTTCGGTCGTTTGTGGATTTTTGTAATTTGTTGATTATTCTATCATATCATTTGTGATTTGTCATTCTCTGTGTCCTGTGTTTCCTTGATTTCTGAATTTTTTATTAACAACAAACAATTATGAATTACAAATTAATAATATGCAGAGAGTCAATAAATGGTACACTTACAATTTACAATTTAAAATTTAGATCGTTGAGTTTTGAATTTGAAATTCATCGTTACGCATTAAATACAAAATATAATTTATGATTTAAATTGGTTTGCACTTTGCACTTTAAATTTATTTCATATTTTTAATTTTATGAATTTGGATTCATCCTAGGTTATCGGCTTTTGGTTGAAAATTGGACGGACTTACAACTTAAGACCTAATACATACAACGTTCCGCATATACTAAACGCACAAAGAAGGCGAAGAAGATTCAGAATTCGGAATCAGAATCTAAGAACTCTAAGAATTTTTTGCAGTCAGCCATTAAATACATTCTTTGTACATTTATCATCGATATAAGCTGGAGAGACTTATCTTGCTCCTGAGCCATCACCTTAGCCATGGATCCAATATACACCGCTTTGCTAAATATTAGAGAAACCCCTGGAGTTCATTCTGTAAATGTCAGTCCCGAGGTGAGTCAATCAAATGTCTAACTTTTACAATATTTAAATTCTTCCGAATGTTAACTTAGCCAGAGATTACTTCATATAATATTTTGATTTTGTAATTACATGCAACTTTCGTTTGTTTCAGCCAAGTTTGAAAGATGTTGGATCGGATAGTGACGCGGGGTCTCAATTAGAAGGAGATATCAGTATTCCTGGTCAATCCAACGCACAGTCTGATTCCGGCGAGGGTGACTTTAACACATTGGATGAACCTATAATGAGTACCATTGTGAGAAGCCACGTTATGAATTAAGAAGGTTTTTGGTAATTTTTTGTGAAGACAATTAAAATCTAATTTTTTATTAACTTGTGACTTTCAGACGCGAGACTTAAAAGCTGTTGGTCAAAAACTTATGGGAGCCTTGTTACCTAATCAGTCTCGGAACCTATTGATGAAAGAATGTAAGTTAAATTTGTTTCCTGTCGGACAACGAAAAATAATATTTAAATTGAATGACATGTGTTTATATTCAGGGGATCTCTGGGGACCGCTTATCCTCTGCACTTACATTGGACTGTAAGTTTTTAATTTTCTACGTATTCAATGACTGTCTTGTATATTCAAATGAAAATTGCTAATTTAATGATTTCAAAATACTTGTTTAGGATGTTGCAAGGTTTTAGTGATGATTCTTCTTCGGGCTATCAGTTCACAGAACTATTCGTTCTAGTTTGCATTGGAACGGCAGCTATCACATACTACCATGTGATTGTTGCTCGTGCTCCTGCGTAAGTTGTTTTTGATTAAAGTAAGAATTAAATAGTTGTTTGATATAGCCGAAATTTAAGTTTTTTATTATTTTCAGATCAATGTTTCAGTGTATCTGTGTTCTCGGCTATTGCTTGGGTCCTCTAGCAATTGCAGTATCTCTATTTGAACTGATGGCCTTATTTGGAGTCTTGAGTGGCACTTTTTTCTTCCGATTGTTGATTTCAATTGGAGCTGGAGCTTGGGCATCGTTCGGTAAAGAGAAACCTTATTGTCTTACATAATACTACAGCCAAACTTGAAAATTTAAACCTAAATTCCTGTCAATAATATATTTTATGCTAAATAGCTGCTGTGAAGATATTGGGAAGTGCAACTCCTGGAGAGAAACCCACCTATATGCAATTTGGCCCTGTTATAATATATTACGCTCTCATCGCCATTCTTGCGTTGTATCATTCCGGTCCAAGCAAGTAATACTTTCTAAACTTATCATTTTAATCTCTTTTTTATTATTTGGAATGAGTGAGTGTGCAAAATTTGAAGTACGAAAGTAATATAACTTCCGTGGTCATCTCATTTCTTAAATAGTATATACAACTATTGACTCGCTATTTGGTCATTTGTACAAGTATACACAACACATCTTAAATAAAACAAATTTAATTTAATTAAAACCCCAGAATTTTACTCTGGACTTCTGGCACCTTCGTTCATACTCCGCCGCTCCTCAATCCTTCTCGAATGATATGATTCGGACTAATTATAAATGAGTCCAATTGAGAACAATAATTAGGTGAATGCTTTGTAGATTAATTTGGCTTGGCTGATAAACTTGTTTTTTTCTTCAGAGTAATTGTTCCTCCAAGTGATCACATAGATCAAACTACTAAGACACCGACGTAAGATGCACAATCGATCTTTATTGTTACACCGTAGACGAATGAATCACGACGGCCGAGCGTTAAGATGTTGTTCATCCAAAACTTCTCGGATCTTAATATGATAGCATTTTCATTTACAGTCGACACTACTCGATAGTAAAAAAAAAAATTAATTTACTAAACCAAAAAGCAATTATTTCCGTACCGTTATATCATCGAAGTCAATAAATAAACTTGTATTTATAATTTATATTTATAAACTCAAACCTCTTCTTCTGTCGTCTATTATTATTCTGCCTCTTGAATAATTTGAATGATTTTTTTTATTTTTGGTTTTGTTGAACATTTGATAGAAATAAGCATTAGAGTATGAATGTCAGAATTTTTTCTGTAATTTAATCAAGACAGGGTTCTCTGTCCAACTGGAATATTCCCAAGGATTAAATTGACGCAATATATCGAATGCCCGATTCCAATCCTAAGAGTAAATGTATATTTTTTTTACCTGGACCTGAACACACATTCTGCATGCATATCAAATTTAATTTGGAGACGTTTTTAATAAATATTTTCTATATCCTGGCAAATGACAAGTTGTATCAATTAATTAATGATTGACAATATTAGAATTCTGTAAATTGTGTACGACCATCCATGTGTAACTATGATTTATTTTTACAATTTTTGTTGATAATTCTTGCTCAACGTACTGAACATGAATTCCGACCTTGTCATTACTTTTCCCTGCATCAATAAATGGATTGGCCGTATAAGTTGCTGTGTCGAAATTCCTGTAAAATACAAGGTTATCAAAAATCGTTATTAAAAATCTTTGTTCAGATTTTAGAGTCTTTCGTACTTGAAAAACATGAATACAAGTTGTATAACGTAACAAATATTTTAATATACAAAATACATTAGTGTACTTTTTTGTACATTAATGGTCATCGATTTTCTTGCATCCTTTCGTCCCTAGCAAATAGAAACGATGTGCATCAAAATCTTAACGGGGAAAATAACAATGAATATTTGATACCGTTACATACGCGATACAATCAAATGGCTATATCCTAAAGCCCTTGATCAACTTTAATGTTCACAGAGGCAGTACAACGAATTTAGAATACTTTAGGTACGTTGTATGTACAACTGTAAGTTGTTGTATTACATATACATATACATATGTATATTTGTAATTTCAATCTTTAGGGTTTAGGGTGTCCGGCTTCTTCTCATTTGCAATTTTCGAATATACCGAGGGAGTCGTAGTTCTTTTCGAAATCCTAATCTGAAAACTTTCCACACCCGTTTGAAAGTTTGAGTCGGAACGGAAGTCAGTTTAACCATAGAAATGGATGATATACATATATGTAATAGAGGGTATAAACACGCAAATTGAATCCATTAAAGGGGTTCACCCTATAATAAACAATCTTGTAACGTTGTAGCCTGGAAGAAAGTAATAAGAAAAAAGCCTTAATTAAGTTAAGTCAGGCCAAAAAATCGAATATCTCATTAAAGGCTTTTACAGGGCTTAGAGAGCGTAATAAGGATTAGGGATTAAGTTAAGAGCTATGTAAAGTCAAGCTGATATAAAGTGGATCTTCTACACAAGTGTTTTTAGCACGAGACCAATGGGTTCTAAGAAAGTACAAGGCAAGGAGAAAGCACAAGTTTAGCCGACGAATTCTGAATATAAGAAACTGGATGAATCTTATGGAAAATACCATACGACCATAAATAAACATCCCCTTAGAATATATGCGTAATCGAAGGGAGTCAGCCTTTAAACTCAACTCGGTTTAATCATGCCATGAATGTAATAATTAAATCTAGAAAGGGTAGAGTCCCCTCATTTACTTCGTTCCTGTCGAATACCAGCATTTAAATCTGTACTCTTATCTTATCTCTGAAGATAAGCTAAGAAGCCGTATGCAATCCGTATGGAACGAATCTGTTCGTTTTTATTTGATGCCAACATCGCTAACTAAGTAAGACGGTGTTTTTATGACACCCACTCATGGTGGACTAGAGTAATAGACTATAGCATATCCTTTGACTCCACAACTTCCACTCAATCTGGTTCCGTCCATGGTTTCCATATGGAGAGGAATATTTCTGGGGTTCCTCCTTGCACAATTGACCGTATTTACTTTATTCCCAGCCTGGAAGTTGGAAGAGGTTCAGATTTCAGGATGATCAGGCAGGAACATAGGCAGAGGAGGGAATAGGTTGGACAGTTGGACTTTAGAGGCGGATAATGAGAATAAGTGACAGGACAGGGCCAAGAACAGTATTCCAATTACAGATAATTAGTCCGGGTTAACGACAAGGAGCCTAGGAGATTTAATTCCCGTTCGTTGGGCAAATTCCAGAGAGCGGAATTTGCCACTTGTTAACAAGTATATAGTATTATAATAAACATCGTCTTCGACCTTCGTTAGCCATTCTATTCTATGCACTTTCGTGTCTATCTATAAGCTGTGAAACTGCCAGGCAGTCATCATCCTACTATCAATTTATTGACAGCTATATACCATTATAGAAACGTAGCGATTCCTAGGAACTATTTTACGTATTGAACGGATTACATGTTATTCTCGAGACTGAGACTTTAATTATTTGTCAGGCCGTAAATACTTCATTTCTTTTCCCGTTTCGTTCCGTTCGGTTCGATTCGAGGTGTAAATCAAAAATCAGAAAAAAATTTTATCCAGTTCTTCTACAATTCCGCAATTATAAATTTGAATTTGAAACCATTGACCATTGTGCATTGAAAGTAAACATCATACATTAATTGCACAATTGACACTCCTACAACTCCTGCTGGTTGCTCTGGTAATTTATCCCATTTAAAACATCTAATTCTAAACACCTGTTAATCTATTACATATTAAGTCGAATCGTTGGCAGTAGACTGTAAATATTCTCCGCAATTTCATATATTCCATGTATTCAGAATTAATTTACAATTTCTGGGTTCTGTAAGTTTGACATTGCAAATTGTATCTGTACTTCATTGTTATTTATATCTCCTCTACGATATTATTAGATCTTCAACTACTTTGACATACATGTGTGGCGATGGTGGATGGTAAATGAAAAGAGATGAGAACTGTACGAGGAAATTAAATCCCAGGTCAAGGATCAATGTCTGCTAATTACCTAAAGAAGTACCTTAAACGTAAGTAAAAGCTAGTACGTATTTTACTTATTTACGATAAATAAAGTCAGTTCGAAAGGAGAAGAATCACAGAATGCAAGTTATATTGTATATACAAATACAAAATAGTATACAACATTAAGCACCTCACGTTTACGTATCATAAGTATTAAGTAAGACATTACAGAAGAATACTCATTAAAGTCATGCATTCATTGACTGTTGATAAGATCAAGAAATGTTAAAAATAGGAAATCAGGAAATGTTTTTAAATTACAATCGTATTGAACTGGACCCGTCATTCGTCATCGTCATAAGTCATTGATGATTGTACATTCGTCTATCTCTTGAAAGTGGAAAGTTCCAAAAAATTAAGTTAGTTTATGATCTAGGGTTTTGACTTACTTTTAAATTAAAAAGCCGTAGTGGGTTGATATACTTTTATCTCGTCTCATGCATATATTTGATAAATTAATATATTATTATGATGTCGAAATAGCTTGTAGTTAAACTTTATACGCATAGAAAGTCACACTATAGCCAAAAAATTGATTAGTGCGTATTGTGTATTGAGTCATTCAGAGTCAGACTGTCAGAGTCGGGTCAAAAAATGACCAACATTTGTTGTCTTGTCATTATCACAAAGTGACTTACTGACTCCAGTCTCAACCTCAACTGTATATTGATTAGGTACGCCATACGGCACTCCATGTAATAAATAAATAAAACTCAATTGGTGAGTTTGTCCTTAAATTAATTACTGCTAAGACGAAAGGCGATCAATGCTCAAGCTGTAAAATTACCAGGGTAAACGATTAAGATTTAGTTAGTACACCCCAGTAGTGCCAGTTAAATAACTGGCCTCTTTCATCCTTTATCTGATCTAGCAAGTACCTATCAATAAAATTATTTGCCCTTAAATATCCTTCTTTTAAAACATTTTAATTACTTTAAAATTTCAAATAGGCCATCCATTTCGCCAATTCATTTGTTTTAATTTCCTCGTGGTATATTTCCAGTACGGAATTGTTTCAAGGGTTAAACGGATGGACACATTAAATAGGCGTTAATTTTAATTTTGAAACGGTGATTAGTCTGATTAATTGTAAATTGTATGTATTTGCAACGATCCGAACTTTCGAACGTAAAAACAGTAAAAGTGAAGCAGAAATTTAACCTGCTATTAAATTGTTTCCCAAGACACGCTTCTGATGAAAAGGTGCAGGTTTAAGATCATTTAGTTTTTAATTATGCTACGGTACCGATAATAAGCTGTTTTAAGTCGGCGGTTCTACATTGTACGTGCTGCTGTACGAGCAAGTATTTAGATAAATGCCCCTTAGCCAGGTGATACGTAGATTTTTCATTATGGCAATCATGCAAGGGATTATTATTGGGACATCGGAAGTTTTAACCAAGCTCATGGAACCATCCCATTGAACTTCTTTACTCTATATACATAGTAATAGCTGGCTGTAATCTGTCATTGTCATGACAATATTTATGTTAAGCGATAAAATTGATAAAGTAAATAACAATGAGTTTTGTGATTCAGTATTCACATGGTCAGAGCCAATATTTTTAATTGGAAGTACAAAAATGTGCCATTCCTATCAAAGATCTATTGTTAATCATGGAAGCTTATGGAGCTTCAGTTAAACCAAACGCTCTATTTTGTTAGTATTTGACGATTCCAAAATAATTAAGTCGCTGGTATCAAAACGGCTGGTTTCATTGAAGGTGGTTAACGTCTGAGTAGTCCATATCTGATAAAAATAACTTACTAATATACAACTAACTCACAAACTCACTAATATGTATATTCCCAACAACAATAACGTTATGATATATATGATCGTTCAACTTGATATAATTGACATTTACTTCAATTTTGGTTTGCAGCGATTTGACAGTTCCAGTGGCTTACCGAATAAAATAAGCTCTATTGAAGAACTTTAAGTTGAAGTTAAGAAAGTCAACAAGATGAGTAGAAATATGGAAGAGGCTGAACCGCTTCTTCTCCAGGCGGACAGTTCACACGATGGGTTAGTTCAAATCGTTTGGATATAATTAATTACATTAAAGAAGGAACAGCTAGGTCTTTCCCCATTTACAGCATGTACATTTTATCAATAATTAGGATAATCACATATACTTTAAAATATCTTGCAGAGCCTCGGCCGAGTCAGAAGCGGAGACACATTACGCACGGGGTGGACCTAAGTCAACATCAGTCAAGCTGGAATCACAACGTGACATCGGAGGAGAAAATTACGATCCACTTTCTGAAAGAGATGTTGTTCATCCCACATCGTAAGTATCTGACAATCATAGTTAATCGGCTTGAAATTCACCTGTCCGACGGCTTTTAATAATTCCCAGACCACAGACTGCAAGCCTTTTGCAGATCCCTTATTGATTCGACAATAATCCTTGCCGATTTACTATTATTGTAGTTCTAGTGATTTGTTATGAATGTATTTTATTCATTGTCTTTAATTTGTTCTGTTTTAGTAACTGTGACACGATGATCCACTTGTTGAAAGGAAATATCGGGACAGGAATATTAGCTATGCCAGATGCATTCAAAAACGCAGGTTTATTAGTGGGAACCTTGGGTACGGTGCTTATCGGGATCATATGTGTGCACACCATGCACATATTGGTATAGTCTTGCACTTTGCACTTCATAAGATTGTTGAATTTTGATGTAAATATATCGAATCATGGTTTTAAATGAGCAATTTATAACGTTTTATTCTCCACGTGCCCTTTGCCTTGTTGAATTTTACATAGAAATTCAACGTCTTTTTGTTAACGTTATCATAGATGAATCTTATTTTACTAAATAATAATGCCTTTAATTTTAGGTTGAATGTGCCCATGAATTATGTAGACGAACAAAAAAGCCTGCTTTGAGTTTTGCCCAAGTTGCTGAAGAGTCATTCAAAAATGGGCCAGTACCTCTTCGACGATTTTCTTCAGCTGCAAGGTGTGTAAGACTTCCATGGTTTCAACCTTCACTGTTAAAATAAACGAGATTTTAATTTCCGTGAAATTAAATTGTTTGACTAGGATTATTATCAACACTTTCCTGTGCGTGACTCAATTGGGCTTCTGTTGCGTATATTTTGTTTTCGTTGCAGAAAATCTAGCTTTTGTAAGTAAATGGAACAACTCTATGATGGCTCTCGATCGCGATTATAATTATTCGTTTTAAGAATCAGTTTAGTTACTCATTTAATTTGGTTTTAGGTCCTCAATCCTCATCTGGGACTAAATTGGAGTGTTAAAAACTACATGCTGTGCTTGCTTATCCCAATGATATTATTGAACTATATTCGAAATCTGAAATACTTGGCTCCGTTTTCAATGATTGCGAATCTGTTCATGGGATTCGGACTTGCAATCATTTTCTTCTATATATTTCGAGGACCTTTGCCACCAATAAACAGACCAAACATTTCCGTTGGATTTGCATCATGGAAGCAGCTTCCGTTGTACTTTGGAACAGCTATATATGCATTTGAAGGAATTGGAATGGTACACAGAAGAATATTCTTCAATATTTAATAAGTTACATTTCTTCTTTTTTCTCCTTGTCTTCTGATAATAATCTAATGTGAATTGTCTAGATACTTCCGTTGGAAAACAGTATGAAAAATCCTCATGATTTCCGAGGATGGAATGGAGTCTTGAACACTAGCATGATCATCGTTGGGTGTTTATACACCGCTGTTGGATTCTTTGGATACTTAAAGTACGGAAATGATGTTAAGGGGAGTATTACTCTTGATCTTCCTAGTGGAGAAGTGTAAGTTGGCTTTATTAGCTAGATTAACCGAACTTTTGAAAAATTTGCTGTGTCATAATTTCATATCTTAATTGATTTTTTCGCGATCAGATTGGCGGAATCAGTGAGATTAATGATGGCGCTTTCTATCTTCCTTTCGTACGCCCTTCAGTTTTATGTTCCTCTGGATATTGCTTGGCCGCATATAGAACCTTACATTACCACGGAGCGGAGGAAAGTGATTGGAGAATATGCATTCCGAACTGTTTTAGTTATTTTCACTTGTAAGTTTTTAACAACTATATAGTGTCTGTTTTTATAACGATAGGAAATGCTCATGAAATGCTATTGCTTACCAAAGCTAAAACCTATATTTAATGTTTGTAGTTTTGCTGGCTGAAATGATACCAAAACTTGGACTTTTCATCTCATTGGTTGGAGCAGTCAGCAGTTCGACATTGGCCTTAATATTCCCTCCGATGATCAACATCTTGACAAATTGGAGCTTGGGGTATGGAAAATATCACTGGTCACTGTGGAAAGATCTTACCCTTATGCTTTTCGGTTCGATTGGATTCTTGGCCGGTACTTACGTTAGTATTGAAAATATCATCAACGATGATGGAATGTAATGTGTCAATCCCTAAAACAATTAAGACCGCAAGTAACCGCCTTCTCTAAATAACTGAGAGGGGTTTCGGTTACCATTCTGAAATTACACATGTCTTCTATTATAAATAGCTATATATCAGAAATGAATTTATTCCATCGAAACAAAATTGAGATTTGTATACAATCTTCCACTCCGATTTAATTGTTTGTTGTCCGTAGAGTCTCAATCTGTAGCAAGACAGTCAGATTATGGAGGGCTTTAGTAGTGGTGCTGCAACAGTTCAGAATGCTTATTTCGAATTTACTTAAGAGATAGTAAGCAATTTAAATTTAAATTCATTTGTACATGTATAAAAATTGCAGTCTAACTCCTTTGAAAGAGGAATGCCAATTAAATAAATCCGTTTGGAGCACAATCAGAATTAGATATATTATATTTATATTGTCGTTACAGAGATATTTAAAATCGCATTACCTTTTAGGTTTCTTTTCTTCTTCTGTTTAAATTCTTTTGTTTAAAGCAGGAGATCAGTTTATTATTATATTTTGTGTTATGTACTGTCAACTGTCAAGTAATTGACCTAGTCTATTTATTGATCTTATTGAAGTGATGGAGTTAATGTATATATTATTATTATTATCATTATTATGTTTTGGATACACGCCTTTTTCAAATATATTGTTTTTTTCATGAGTGATTTGCAACCAAAGTATCATTTATCATGCAAACATATTTTACCTCGAATATATTAAACTTTGTGATGCACTCGTTTTTAACTGTGATCTTCGATAGTTCGGAACCCATTTTATTCATTCCAAGAAATACTTATTCATGTACTATATGTAACTAGAAAATGAAGACATGAAACATCGACCAATGCAACACCTTCACCGCCCTAGTTTACAAGAAATCCCAAAGAACTATGTAATGCACAGATGAATTTAAATCTATAATTCGCTAAATTATTAAAAAATATACTAAAATAGCCAATAAAACTACATGCAGCGCAAATTATTGCACTACTGTTAATTTCGAAATGTATCATTCTCGAGCTGCAAGTAGTAGCTTAAACGTGTGCATGTCCATCACAGGTGACAACAATGTATTTAATCCAAAAATTCCAGAAGTTACTTGTTGATTCGGTTATTTTTTTTCATTAATTACCCATTCTACATACCAAAATCTCGGAATACTTTCAACCCATGGATCTACTACAATCATGGGCTAATTATAACTGATGTCTCTAAATGTTGGATGTGATAGAAAATAGTACTACATGTGTTATATGTATTTGTGCTGTCGAGAAAAATAAAAATCATAAGTGTTCTTCCGTTGTGATGATAATAATCGGACGAAAAAATTAAATGAAATTATTTGTCATTTTTCACAAATAATACTAGACTAAATTACATACATTCAGCAACAACCGTAAATGATGCATATAAATATTGAAAAGACTATCAAAACTTGTGTAATCTAACATTATATAATATGAGAGTTGAATTATTAATATGCTGAATAGAGGGATGGATGGGGAGTTATTCCGGAGGGGGACTTATTGTGCTTCCACACAAGCTACAAACTGGTGAGGTGTACATGTACACACGCACACGGAGTTTTTCCTTCGTCCTTCCTATCACTCCAAAAGTATTAGCATTGATTTTATATTGCGGGAATATTTCTTACTCTATGTGTAAAATAGTAGAGAAAAATACGAAACACTTTGTGCTTTGCTTGGTTTCTTCTTTCACAGCTTCAGTGCACAGTCTGCACAGTGTGGAAAATGTAACGTTCTTAGACAAAGAAAGAATTACAATTTTACCGTTCCACATCACTTACGGTCTAGTACTCTCGAAGATTCGATTCCAGGCACTGTATACATACTGTGTTCACTATCTTGTCATAACCTTCACGAGCACACAGCACAAACCAGATATTACATATTACAACTCGAAAAACTGCTGAACATTTCACATTTCATTGAAAGAGCAGTCCATCAGACAATACAAAACATCTTCGTAGTTCGTACCCAATCAAAATCAAAATGGAATCTCCAACTGAAAGACCAAAGTCTAACGAGACTGACACTGAAGAATCTGGGTACAATGATTTGGAACTGTCTTTTGTGCGGTTTTTTGATAGAGTTGCAGAAGACACAAGTAAGACTTATTTTTTAAGACATTATGTGTTTGTATACCCAGTTCAAATATTTTGTATTGATTCTGAATCCGAAATATACCGTACTAACAAGGTATGGAATCAACGTTTTATTAATTAATACTTCAAATTGAATTATTTTATAGTTCGTAGGATATTTAAGAAGCCTAAGGTCTCATCCGCAATGCCTGGGCCTGGATCAAAGGAAGCGCCCAATGCCGGAGTTCAAATGCTACCTAATGAATCTGTCGAAGAAGTAGATTCATCACAATCACAACCAGCCCAAATCGTAACGAGTCCAATGGAAGCAGATGCAAATGAGTCTGTTGAAGATGTGGAATCGTCACAAGCATCACTATTGACCACTAGTCCAACGGAAGCAGATGCAGATGTTTCCAACATCAATCCTGAGACTGGCACTAAGCCGAAAAACCAGTGTCAAGTTTGTAGAAAGGTTCTTAGTTCACCTGCAAATCTAAGAGCCCATTTGCTGACTCATGAAGGCAACAAGGCCAAGCCGTATCATTGCTCTACATGCAAAAAAACATATTGTACCCGATTTTCGCTCCAGCGACACGAACTTAACCACCAGGAAAAGAAAGAAAAATGTTAGAAATGTTGGAATTTTTATGTTTTTGAGCAAATGGTCCCATTGCATGCATGATGATTAAAGATTAAAACATAACACCCGGATCATTTGAAAAATTATTTCATTGTTATTTCCAGGCACACAATGTGACAGGAGATTCACAACAAATGATAATTTGCAAAGACACTATCGGGTGGTCCACGAGAAGAAATACTCTTTCCAGTGTTCACAATGTTCCAAACAGTTTGGAAACTCGTCGGGTAAGTTTTGCCAACTTCACCAGCTGTTTTACATGATTACTATTTTATATTTTGAATGATAAATATTTTACTGATTCCTCTATAAGGCCTACGGCGCCACGAGAGAAGGCATGTTGGTGAAAAACCGCACTTGTGCCTTCGGTGTGGGGCCCGCTTCCCAGAACTTCGGAATCTTCGAAGACATGTTGAGACAAAACATACGGAAAATCCAACCGAATATCCGTCCAACCAATCCAACCAATTCCGAGTGAAGCATGCAGGTGGCATTTCCAATAGTGTATCAACACTACAAGATTGATTTATATAATACTAGCTGTGCGAAGGACGCGCGGATTAAAACTACAGAGTAGATTAAGTTTTTTTCAAAGGTTTATGTCATCGAATTTCCAGAAACCTATTAACAAGACTGTACAGTACAACTTCGCGTTCGTAATCCTTTCAGTATTCTCAATGTAAATTCGCTTCAGAATTGTGATATTAAAACAAAATAGCTTTACCATATATAATTTACTCACATCTACTTTGTTGAGTAAATTCAATAGAACCTTAAGTCATTCAAGTCACCCAAGTTACAAATCAATTATAACTAATTCCTGCTTGGCTTGTTCTCTTGTGTCTTGTAAACAGCGTAGCCGAGTTAACCTGCACGGCATGCGGCAGTTAAATATATATATATTTACATAATACTACAGTACCTATAAACCCTTGTTATTTGTTATCTGTAGTAAATAATTTAGTAAAAGGGGGATAAAAAGTTTGTCTACTTTTGTAATATAATATACTATGTGTCTCGATTAATAATATTATTAGATCCACATTGAAGCAGTAGTGTGAGCATTCTGATACTGTTGAGATTTTTATATTAAGATTCTGTATTGAAATAAAAATGTGTCTCTAACACCTGTTACAACTACAACCCCTTTTCCTTTATTACATTGTATTAATGTTTCCTGGCGTTAAAAAAATCCCCTTTCCAATAAAGTTGTTCTAGCACAGTGCATTACTTGTGCTTCTACTGCATTATAATAACAAACCTCGACAACAGGCCTAGGGATGTTTATATATTATTATGTTGCTTCTCAAGTTCTACATCTCTGCATCCAAGTTAAAAGTTATCTATAACCCCATTGTCAAGTCAGAAATTATGGGCACCTATCCGTTATTCGAGTCAGAACTGCCAGTTCAAAATATATTAGAATCATCAATTCTGCATCACTTATCGAGTAGTTTACCAAAAAAAATCACATTCTTTATAAAACCCCTTTTTAAATAAGCACCAAGATCCGACCAATATAATTATTTTAACTGCAATGGCATCAAGAATTGTGAAATTTTTAATGGTTTAAAATTTCAGGGACAGTTTATTTCTTGGTGTTTGTACTTAAATTATAATACTTGGCTAATTCTATTTGGGTGTAATCAAATATCCATGATTTACAGTTGTCCGGATCATTTTTTGTACTTGGGAGATAAATAAACAGAGTTGTGTCTACATTTAGATTTAGATACTTAAAGGGTTGTTAACTATACGACATGAAAAGGCCCCCAAGCACAGGGACTCCGTCAATTTATTCCCACACGACAACCTCCAGATCCAATGCCACTGGACTCCGGTCCGTCAAGTCTTCTAAAGTTCCTTGGTACAAACGTCCACTTATCAATAATGCCTTCGGCTTCGACGTCCAACGATTGTCCTTGTTTACTTCTTTATACACTTTTGTAAGTGCTATTCTGATATAATCATAAATTAAAACTCCAGAACCTTAACAATAACTTGGTTGCATCTTGAGATCTGGAATGTGAGGATTTATTTTAGCTTTTAATTTTATAGTTCCTCAGCTTATTTACTACCGCACTATCTTGTTTTGACATTTACTGCTTGAACGAGGCAGCACCTGGAAGTAAACATTATGGATATTACCTGATTTCCTTTGACTTTGTTTACGTTGGGAATAAGCAGGGTAAGCGTGTTTTTAATTGTTACATTATTTCACGATTATTTTGCAAATTGACATTCGAATCCGTTTAAATGCTTTAGTTCGAAACATTTTAATAACCATTGCGGTTTTTTCGATGTTCGGAGGGATGGTTTTATTCCTTACGACTGTTCAACTAATCCAAGCTTTAAGACAAGTAAGTTACCTGGTTGTTACAAAAGAAGAGACGCTTTTATGATTCAATTTAACTACTCCAATTAATTCAATTTCATGTAATGGTATTCTGAACCAACTTTTTTAGGAACACGAGAGGAAAATGGTCCCCTGGTTGATTTGCATGTTAGTGTTCTCTGTCTGGAGACTTTTTGCATTTATATTTACGGCAGTCGTGAACGACTTGATTTTTACGTACAATATATTAATGTGCCTCATCTGGGCTGTCTTTACGATTCTAAACTTCTGTGGCTGGTCCTCAGTCTACTCGCTATTTTTGGAATTATCTGATCTTACCAAACTGGAGGATTTGGCCCACCTTCGGGTATGCGATTACCATAATGAATTAAATTTAAAAGACTAACTTAAATTATCACCCTTGAATCACATCAGTTGTGACTTTTGAATTTTTAACTGGATTATGAAATTGGATTGTGCATAACTTTAGATGGGAACGATGACATCATTGGCGACACAATCAATGGCAGGATCCCGACCTACAACGCCGCATACCCCACATAGCACAACGTCTACAGTCCTATTACCGCACGCATAATTAATATGTACTATTACATATATACATATCCATATACCACACACCATGATAAGTTCAAATTAATGATATTACATCCCTTGACAAAGAAGGCTTTTAATCGTCTTTTGACTCCACTCAAATTTGCTATCTGGTTTCTTTTAATAAGTTATGTAACAACTGCTCAAGCAAAAAAAAACCAAAGATTTCTACCTCGTCATTGTTCAATCAATCGCATTTACTCTTACAGCAAAGTTGACGGCTTTTATGAAAAAACTTAGAAATAAATTAGTTCGGAAAAATGTTGGAATCCATATTTGCACGACCTAAGTATGTAAAAAGTTGACTCTACTCCTGCACACTACCAAGTATAGTAATCTTAATCCTCAAATCTTTGAGTGACACGCGACTAGTTTATTGCATCTCGTTAAATCTTTATGGACCTGCAATAGTTCAGGAAACACCGACTCAAATTTAGATGAGACAGATTCAGAGAAACCAAGCCTCAGGTATCGTGATTTATCGCTTAGAATGAAAAATATTTTCGTTTTTTTAAGTCAAGTATTCGACAACAAATATTTCTGCTGTTTTGAATTTGACTGTGCATACAATCAACTCCGGATAGAAGCATACCTCACAGTCACATACCTCTGTACCTTATTGAAAATATTTATTAGGACGTTAAGTATTGCATATCTGGCCAGCGACCAGCAGAATTTTACTCGATTACTCGTATTATGTTAAAACTTTTATTGAAATAAAAAGACACTATTTTTGAAGCATTGTAAGCGTGATTATTTTTAAGTGCATTATTAAGTTTTTATTAGGTTCCAAAGGGGTATTTATCACCGCATGCCTCTTTTATTTGCCAAAACATATAATTGCAGACAGATGGGTTTAAATTGAGTTGATTTTTAAGAAAAAAATTCTTTGTTTTCTAATTCGACAAAGATTTAATTGAATTTGAATGTCAACAAATCAATGCTGTGAGGCTGTAGTATCAGATTGTTTTGTTATTCTCAGTTATTACTTCGAATGATAGGGAAATGACAAGTCTTCCAGCATCAGTTTTGAAGTAGTAATTATAAACCAGATTATTGCAGACCAGGTCTATAATTATTTACATATCATTTGATTGAATTCGTCGAGTATTTTCAAAATAACGTATGTGATTTATTCACTGGCCATCTCGTACAACCATACAGTAAATATAAGTTGTATTTTATAATCTTGGGGTACAAATGTCGCCGCGAAGAGATACCGAAAGGTCATGATTATTTATTATAAGAACTACAAGACTCTGCATATATACCTGTTCAGCTTGTTTGGTTGTTCTAATTTGCAAGTATTATGGAAATAAATCTTCTGCGAAAATGTTTAAATGATGAATAAACAACTTTTTACTCATTACAAAATGTTATATCCTCTTTCTGAATAGATTTACACTATTTACATACCTTATTTACAAACATTGGGACGAAAGTCTCCATGCATAGTCATGAGTGCAGATTAGATCGGGAAAGGGATTAGTGTCAATCTATAATCGCACATTTAATAAAACTCGTCTTCAGAATTCTAATTTATGGAATAGGGAAATTCAGGCAAGATAGAATACATTGTAATTTTTTATGGGTTGAAAACGGTGCTAACACTTTAATTTTAGGTCATTAACAATTCTTAGAAATGTCTATTCCTTAAGATTAATCATTGAATGTCTGCCAAATAATAATGGAAGCTCCAAATTTTACAGAATTTCTGGATCGATAGTCTCGATAAGATGAAAAGATTGGACGCCACAGTTTGTCAGAAAAAGTTACTCAGGGATGCTATCATATATAATTGATGACAATCGGTCTTGTGGTAAATTTTTACATGATGAGCTTAGGAATTTGTCCTGTTGAAAATGTATGATAAGCTTATGGTGTAACCAATTGTTTACTTTCCCGTTCTTTCTTCCCAAGTCACACAAATAAATTCACAATATAAAGCAGCGCATTCAAGATGAAAGAACTTAAGACTTCTAAGCTAAACATCTGGTTTGAATAGTAATTGAATTTGTAAAAAATTTTGACGAAGAAACTAAATAAAGTACTGCCGTTTTTTAATTTTATTCGCATATACCTTGGTTGCAGCTAAATTGCTACACGGCAACATTTATTTAGTTGTATTTTTATGATTCTTCGGGCTCGGGCATGTATCATATAAATATGAATACGAGAAACTAGTATGAAGAAATAACAAAATAAATGTCAAGTCGGGTTTCTGGTATCTCCCCATGAGCTTTATTAGCGTGTACATACATATATATTAACAAATAAAAACAAAATACTACTCGGTCAGTATATATGGCGGCGTGAAAGTTTAATAATATCAGGAATATTTGTGAGGTGTAGACGTTCGGAGATAAAAATAAAAGTGCAAAAAGATCTAACTAAAACTTAATTAATATCATGACATCAAGGAGATGAAGTCGGAGAATTTGCGATTTAATTCATAATTTTAGATAGCCTGTTTTGAAGGCCTTCGGTTTCAGTAAAGGTGGAATAGTCGTGGAGATGCCTTTCGAACGTAGAAATCCTCGTCTGAAATCTCATTTTCCGAATCCTGAGGTTGACTGCTGTCATCTTCATCAGCCCAGGGATTCACATCCCCCCTAACAATTAGATCGGGAACATGCCTTCTCAAATCGTCTTGAGATTTCGTTTCATTACTTGGGCTTCGGTATCCCGCAGTTAGTTCATTGCTAAATGGTTCCTGATAGTCCATCTCGTTGGAATCGGGACAGACGACTTCGGGACAACAGTCTGGATACTCTGCAGTTTGGTCTTCTACTGTGTAACAGGGAGAATCATATCCCACTGATCCGCAACTACAATCACAAGAATCCAATAAGAAACTGACAAAGAGTTATGACTGCTAGGGAATCCCGTATTTGGAGTGGTAATAAAACATATACATGGGTATATGGTATGGAAAGTTAGGATTAAATTACAAATGAAAATACAGAACTTGCCAAATCCTTGTAAAAAAGTGTATAATTTGGGCTAGTGAGTAATGACAATGTGTTCAATGTTCCTACAAAAACTCTGTTATACACATAAAGAAAATAAAATAATTCCTCTGAGGTATAATTACTTTACATCCGGGCCTCCATGACGCTGACTCGCCTCTAACAAGATTGAATCCTTTAAAGAAGCGCAGAAAAATATGCTAACCGTTTCATACTATTTGCTCATGATAAGGTGGACTACACTGTATCGACGAAACCAGTAAGATCCAACCTGACTCAATAATTTAGGATTTGTTAAACTTGATTATTGTGATTTTGATCAGGAATGACTCAATGAGCATGGAATTCGTGAAAATAACTCAATAATTTAGAACCAGTAATCTCTAGTGATATGAAAGCCGTCGTCGCTGGTCCTGATGCATGAAATTCTATTTTACATGACGTAAGCTCCTTTTCTTGGCTGGGAATTTTGTTAGGCGTGAGATTTTTTGCTCAACATCTTAATAATAAATACTATTTGAATTAATTTTTTGCGTACCTATAGAATCAAATGGTAATCACCTCATTGATTTTAATAGAAATTATAAAAACTATTTTAACCGTGTGGTCCTTTTTACATTCATTAATATTCCTACAGATATTTTTCCGGCTTAAACCACTTGTTAAAGTATTAAATTTCTGATATTTACAAATTCTAACTAAAGATTTCGCTTGTAAATAAACATACTGTCTAACATAAAGAGCTAGTTTATGTCACTCAATAAAAAGGAGTCCAGAAGTTATGAATTGAACAAGATTATTGAATACATAACTCCAACATTGTGGATGCGGTACCGATGTTTCACAAGCTTATGCTGGACAGTAAATTAAATTCAGCTGATAAAAACAATCCCTAGCATAATAATGTATTCCTATTAAATTCCAACACTTAAAAATGAGTAGTATTTGTAGTAGAACTGCTGAAGATGAGATATTGTTCATGAATTTGCATATCTGTCTGATGGGTTTGACAGTGACTCCAATCAGGGTCGTCTGCCAAGTTTTCCAAACAGCCTTTACAATTACAACGAAAGCTTTTGAGGAGATAAACGATCAAGTTTTGCCATGTGACAATAAAATTAGAAGGTTACAGTGTGTACCAAGTACCAAAGGAAATCTACAAATAAATTAGTGGCAGGATTCCTAGTCAGAAAACACTCTACTGGGTTTAACTGGAAATTGAGGCGTAAGCCTTCGATTATTCTGCTTAATTAATGAACGTACCCTTCATATGAGATCATTAGTTGAGGACTTCTTCCAGAAGCATGCATGATTTTCATACAACTGGCCATTCCGCAACCCTTGATTGGCCAGGAATCTCCATCCTCGTGGTATCTGTTCGTCTCCTTGTTGTAACAATGGTTAGGATGACCTTTAAAAAAGCAAATTTTCATACATATATACCATCTTTCCTCTAATTTGACTTGACATTCTTTGAGCAAAACACTTAAGGATTCGCTTTGTCATTTGTGACAAATGGAAGTAAATCGTGGTTGTAAAACTGCCAAGAAATGGCAGGAAAAGGTAATTAGTGTAAATTCATAAGGAACGTTGGCCTTACTTGGATGAACGGTTGCCGGCTCAATGGCATAAGAACCTGAAGACGCTGAGATTGAGCAGAGGAAAACTGCTCCGGAAATGATAGCCGGGATCATCTTGATTTCTTAATCTGGTTGATTGGACTTTTAAGTCGGTTGTAATATTTTTTGGAAACTTGGAAATTCGTGAAGAGATTTGTAAGAGTGGAGAACACAAACCGCTCAATTCACACCAACTCACGCAATAGTACGTTGGGTCGGGGATGCCAGGCTTTAAAATGAGAGGAAACAGGATGCAGAGAAAGGTTTAAAATTGAGTGCAATCTGTGCAACTGGTTTACCATACTTTATTAAAAAATTTAGTGTTAAAAAACGACTTGTGCTCCTCAGAGCTTTTCTTGAACTGACAGTAAAGAATGATATGAAGACTACAAAAAGACGGCGGACCATAAAATACTTTCCAAGAGATGCTACAACTACGCACACAAGTCAAAATCTGCAATTCAACAACATACGCGGACCTTACATTGTATTAGCCCCAAAAGTTTGGAATAACCAGTACATTATTATATGCATATAAGATTAGTATAACAAGCAACCCAACACCAGGCCTATGGCGAAAATTTTTTGCAATAATTCAGCCAGGTTATTACGCGAAATGGCAATGGCTGAATAAAATTCATTTTTTCTCCATTTTCCTTAAACTGTTTATAATATAGTTAGGCTCCATGAAGACTTTTCCAAACATTTATCCATGGACGATTATCATCTGTATCAAATAGCCTCTGAGTTTCAGTTCGTACTCGCGTCTCATCTTCATCTGGATGACCTTGCAACTCGTTAGTAGTGCAGTATCAACAGGACCAAATAGGTTATCATCATTAGCATGCAATTTCTTATCTCATATCTATCTCTGTCTAATTTATTAAACAATAATTCCCTAACCGGAACTCCTACTTTTCAGATACGTAACTCGATTTAAGTCCGTTTCACAAAAAGTCTCCTCCGTCCACTATATTTTTTAAGATGAAAAGAAATGGCAGTTTAAATTATTTTAATTTCAATCATACTTGTCTTTTATGTGTGTTTATGAGGCAGATTAAGTTGTATTTGTTTGCCAATTTGTTTCAGCTAAGTTGAGATAGGATCTTTCTAACATTCCTAATGACGCCGACCGAGACAGCTAAATTCTATGGGATCTATTCACATTCAAATCGTGCGTAGTCTGCAGAATATTTAATATATAATATATAATATATAATATATTTAATATATAATTGATTGTTTTCATTGTCAGTAGCAAAATTTTAACAACAAGTACGCATTTGAAAACACTTGTTTTCCTAAAAGTCGAAAGCTCAATCAGGTAAGTCAGTTTAACTAACTGACCAATCTTAACCTCGATGTTCAATTAATAAATTACGATTGCTTTGCAGCAAACTAAAGACAAGCTGTTTGTATTTTCTGAAAACATTAAAAACATCATTGTTACTTCCGTAAATGCTGTGAAATTAAATGCCCCCAGCGCAGCGTGAGGATTTTTTTAAACCCACGCAGGGGGGAGTTATTCCGAGGATATAAAGTTTGCAGGCTGGATGAATGGGAAATTCTACGGATAAATATACTATGAATTTATTTTCGTACAACTCAAATTTGTTTCTTAGTTTCCTCGTTTTAAGCTTCGTATTGTTATCGACTTTAAATCTATTTAGAGAAGCATATTGCAGGAAATCCATTTTTCAAGGCTCCTAATATGTAAAAGAGTTATTCCTCAGACTTTCCAGGATTTACGGAATTTCGCTTGCAGCGTCATATTATTATTTGTGATATCATTGATGGTATTATGGACATTATAATCTAGATGTTAGTAAGGTCTATAAAATCAAAGCTGAAAAAAAATATACAAAATTTCAGATAAAAATAGTTTTATTTGGGATATTGGTTAGGTAAGGAAAATCCAGCTTAGCGTTTTTTTCCTTGTTAACTCAGATAGATTTGGGTTTCACGTAGGAAACCATACTGTATTGCCTGTAAATTCGTCCATTTGTCCGTCCAAATTTCTTCCCTAAAGAAAGTGACAGGAAACTTAAGCTCTGTTTAAATACAATTTTGCAGCGAGTTTCTGTATAAGAAACAGAAAAAATATTATGAGCTTTGCTCCAATGTACCACTTGTAGGTTTTAGTCTAATTGTTTAAGTGAATTTAAAATATCCTAGTTGAATGACTTGAGTGATGTGTGCCTTCCTAAATGTTGCTTTATCTAGATGAGAAGTATTTAATTGAAGTAGTAATTTATTTTATTTATTGTGTCGAGATTAGAAAATTAGATACACGACTTCTACATACCAATGGTAATATTGGTAATTTATCGTCTACGTTTGTTGAAGGAAAATTTCACAAGAAACAGGAGATATTGGGCTACCCATCATAGGATTCATCTATTGCTGAGATAAACCATTTCGATAAGCGAAAAAATTATTCTTGACACTGAATCCAAATCTATGAGTTACAACGACTTACTTGCATGCTTTTATGTAGTCAAATCTACTGGAAGCTTTGTACGGAATGGTACAACATCAGATGAAACCGTACAATTGACAATGACTTCTTTTTTAATTTTTCGTTTTAAATCATGTCTACGAAATGACTACATTTTCAATTGAACAACGGGTTGTTCTCTATTAGTTATAGTATGCAGCATTAATCATGACAATGAAATATGTCAAGCGAAGGAAATTATCCAAAGTCTACCATTTACTATAATCAGAGTATCAAACGTATTATAGAGACAAGTGACCCTATTATAACTATATTTACTATGGGGGAAATGTTTGGCTTATGTATTCAGGGTAAACTGTAGAAAATTGGACGTCGGCATGATTGATTTTTATTATTTTCAAACTACAACACAATTTTATTAAATATTTATTGAAAGCTTAGTTTGATACGATAAGGTGGAAACTGTCCGAGTACAGAATTCACGGGACGGAATTAACCGTATATCGTCACCATATATCGATTAATTTTCAAAACTGGATTCGTAAAAAATGAATTTAGCCATATTGGTACTATGTTTTACCATAAAATGTTTCTAATCGCCTTGCAATCTTTGAACCTGCTCGGATATTTTTTCTTTGATCATACAGTTTTCTTAAAAGCACAATGTTTAAGTGTCTTAATGTAAGCAATAGATACAATCAACCGCGGAGGCAAAAACCAGCTCCTGGAAAATAAATTGCGTCATCCTAGTAAGACTGGAATCGATAAATCTTTAAAAGTTAATAGATTCTTTAAGTATTACAAAAAACAAAGCAGGCATAAAATTTGATAAATTTGACTGCTATAATATTAATACGAATCGTGAGTCAATTAAAGTTTAAATAAAAAGTGTTCTCATAAAATATAGTTCAGATTTCAAATGACGCTTAGAATATTACATCATGAGATTTACTTCGATTAAATTTTTTTTTTAAATTAATTTTTGATATTGAATATCTGAAAGTCTTTGAGAACAATTTTAGTGAAACATGCAAAGATCCTATCAAAACGAAATCAGGCGTTTAATAATAACTGCATGTCTCTTTAGACATTGCAATTAATCATTTCACTACTGAATGCATACATAGAACTTTATAGTATAGTTTCTCCATACGTTTCAAAGTAGTAAAGGATTATGATTTCAGGATTAAGCCTACATGCTAAATCCTATTAAGTCTACTACAATATGTGGATGAAAGTATATGAAGTGCTTAGTTGTTGTTATAAGAAATGAAGAAACACTTAAGACGTTCATATTTTTAAATCTTTATTGAATTAGTTCATAAAAATAGCTCAAAAGTTTCATTCCAAACGACTGGGCAGATAAACTATAAATAGCCAATCCTGTACCTATCCTCATATCACTCAATATAAGGTTTGACATCGAATTCTGGATCTTAATCCTCCACCCACAGGCAAAATTAAGGATACGGACGAAGAACCCACACTTTGACGATGACATCATACAGGTCATTCGACATTAATTCCTAATAATGCTTCACAACTGAATCCCATATGTATTCTTCCATCACACAGGGTACAAATAGCACTCTAACGGTGTGCAAGACACCACGCCGTCATCTTCAACATTAATTTGTAGGAAAAACACGAGAAGCTGGCGTCATTCGAAGAATGCATTTGCAAAGCCGTCGTGTATACAACCTCGTAATTATGATCTTTTAAGCAGTACATTAAAACTTGTCTTATTTAGCTACATACGACAACCCTATGCTTAAAACCGCATGAATTACTTTCTACTTGTTGTTGAAATTTAACACGTACAACGTACATAATACAGAGATGCTATAAGGACAATCATATTCAAATTCTTTTTAAAATATACGGCTTTTTCTGATTAGTAACAATATAAACTCAGCTATTAATCAAGTTTCAAGAAAATTCCATAACACAACTATATCCTAAGATATTCTTTGATGCGCAAATACATTTTAAATTTAAAAATTAACATTGTATACAATTTGTAAGACTATGACGAATCATAAAAGCTACGTCAAACTCTATTTGATTACAACCTCTACGAAAAACAATATTTTTTAAGGGTTTAAGATCGGGTTTTGACAGGCGCTGTCGACAAACTATTCCGTCAGTACCGTTATTATATAGGATTGCGGCGTTTTTCTATAATAGGTTTGGCTTGGCATAAACAGGTACGGTTAACATTTATCATCCGAAATGCAACTGATTCCGTTACATTCCATTTTAAAATGTGTACCATATTCTATGATAAGACAGTTTAGCATATACTTTCTATCCTTACGGTATTCGTCGTAAAGCGACGGGTCGCTATTCATACTTGCCTAGATCTAATACTCTAAGAATAATTTCATAAGTCCGTCTTATTCAATAAACGTTTATAGTTTCATTTAACAGTCTCTTAATTGCCTTATTTAGTTTCAGTAACAGTTCACATCGAAATGGATTTTACTGCAATTCCCAATTTGCAATTCCCCCCTCTCAGATATATTTCTTCGA
Organism: Desoria tigrina; assembly: GCA_906901685.1. NCBI lineage: Eukaryota > Metazoa > Arthropoda > Collembola > Entomobryomorpha > Isotomidae > Desoria > Desoria tigrina. The sequence goes on from CAJQTU010000004.1 coordinate 11,905,957, forward strand.
AGCGTTGTGATTTATTTTCCAACTACTACCCTACCCAGCACATAATGACAGATACGATCGGTTCAAATAGGTTTTATGTTGAGGTTCAAGGTGAATCATTGTATCGTATCATTCGTTGGAACTTATCTAGTGCAAAAGTACTATTAATTTAGAACGGTAAGGAATTTGGTGCTGGAAATTCTAAAATGTTAATGATTCATATAGAGTGAAGGCCAAGAAGTTTTCAGTAAGTTGTGGTCAACATGGCCATATTCAAGGCCAATCCTCATAATTCATTTTTTAACAACATGTTGTACTAATACCATTTTATAACCTTCTTGTTTATCAGACTGTGGGTTTTCTGAACGTGCAGATAATGATTACAACTTTACAGCTATAGAAAATAGGATGTTTTTACCATCCTTTACCCCCATTGAATTGATGAAGTAACATCTATCTAGTAGTTTTGTGTGGTTTTTCTAGCTACAAAACCATAATAAAATTCTGGTATTTTCAATAATTTATACAGAAATGTCACTGTGTTTTAGAATTTAATTATATCCTGTAGTTTATAAGGACCGGTTGGATATCGGGTAATTTTTTTCTTTTCGATCAAGTGTAGGGCATGGGTCAGATGTAAGATAATAATTTTTAATATTCATCCTGACTTAAACTAGCTAGAAAGGACACGATTTGCCAGAAACTATACTTTTCCCCAATCCAAAAATATTGATGTGCATGTGCAAATATATTATTGATTTTATTTAATTCATCGCTGGTACCCCTGGTCAGAGGGTTTTGCAGAAAATAGGATAGTTTTCATTGATTTCAATTTTGAATTTTAATAACGATTTGAGGAGGTGATTTTAAAATGACTCGAGCCGTAAAATCCTATCAGGTGTATGTTGATGGGAGTATTTTATTGTGACTTCAGGAAATTTAATAATTGTAGATAGTTAATAATATAATTACGATAGTTATTTTTTTTTTAGATTTTGTTGTATGTATATTATTTTTTTTTTTATATTTTTCCCATTTTCAAAAATTCTGAATCCTCTCCAACCGAATAATTTGTTGGTAACTGTTTTTATCTTGATACACACACTACCAGATTATACCATTGGTCCTATGGTGGAAACCCAATTTTCCGGCCTTAAGATGAATGTTAATCAAAAATCATTCCCCGTTAGTATACATACGCTAATCCGCGTTTTTAACCGCACCCCACTCTTGTACCACAGTATCAAAGTATCGACATAATTTAGTATGACATAAACATTCGTGTAGTATTACTAATAATTTGACAACTTTCGAAATGCTTTTTCACTACTGCAAAACTACAGGTATGTGTACTACTGAAAATAGACCTGATTTATAAATAATACATGTCCCGGTTTAAATGCATGATCTAAAATCTAAATATGTATTATGGAGCTACGCTGGCCTGACCTCCTTAAAATTAGATTAAAGAAACTGTCATTTATTTTTACTATTTCATATTTACAGGATACGCCTACTAATCATGTAATCCCGTCTGGGACGGGTACAAATTGTGCCTTTCTGTGAAACATAGCCCTACTTTTCCGGTACAAGAGGGATTGGAACATTTAGGTTAAATGATTTCACAATGCCCCAAAAAGTTTAGGGTTATCTAAATTCATCAATTATTAACATGTAGTAATTAGCCTAGAGACTCAAATACGTTAAATTAATTATGGAGAGAATAATGGATTAGCAATACTCAATACTAAATCTAGGGACTGAACGTAATGCACATTGTGCATAGCTCCAGAACTGACTGGACTAACTGACCCGAATGTCCTAATGACAAGGTACGCCATGCTTAAACGTTAACTAATTAGGGACGCTAAAGTGGCGTGCGTTTTTACCGAAGAAGTGCAATTGAAACGGAATGGATTGCTATTTATGCAATTCGGTTTTTGACTACTGTACTCATACAATATTTATTAAAAAAATAGAAACCCAACTGTGTGTCACGCAGCAAATACTTTCAGTCGAGGTTTTTGAATGAACGCGAAAATACCATAAGAGATGAATGCCCAGATTCCTGAGCAGTTTCAAAGGAGAGTTTCTCGGAATCCCATATAAGTATATGGGAAGGAGCAACGAATGTGTTGATTTGAATATGAAAGCCAAACCTCAGTTTCCTTTTCTGGTAATTTCGACATTCTGAGCACCTTATCTTTGCATTGCATGTGTGACAAAGGTAATATAATTAAGCTGAAGGTAATCTATTCCATATTCCATCTCACTGTCGGACAGACCAATATTAAACCGACTCTGCATAAAATTTCGCGAAGGAAACCCACATCTTATTTCTGTAAGCGGTTTAAAATATTGTCAAATTTTTATCCAGGTTAAATCCTTTGATCCCAACCTTTAAAACTTATCGCAATTCCACTATTATAGAAATTCTTAATAAATAGTTACTTAGCCTAAATACTACCTTGATTTTCCTTAGAACGTTAGTTAAATTGCACCTTTTAATAACTAGTAGCTACAGAAGGCTGAAGAATCATCAAAAATAAACTTAAGTTCATATACTGCTTCTTATATCGTTGGAATGTTTCTGAAACAATCCTAGAATTCCGAAAGTAGAATTTTTAATTTTGGAGAAAATAAGAATGACTCGAAATCACAATGTGAATCATGGTTAATTTTACACTCACAATATATTATGTACTGCCATGCAGAGGTTCTTGTGCTTTTTGTAGAAACAAAATCTTTGCATTGGCATTGTGAGACTGTTCTGATTTGCCTACCTCTCTAATCGGACGTTGACTATAATTTTATGGTATAATTACATCGAGGAGGCGTAATTAAACGCCTTCAGCGAAGAAATATTATAAATTCAAGTACAATTCATAAAAATAAATACATTACTGTGATTGTGAGTTTAAGGATTGTAAAGCATGGTAGAGTGGTGCAAATACGAATGGAAAGTCAAAAATTCTCGAGTCCGCTTATTCTTTGACTGATTTCCAGTACACGGAACCGGTTTAAGTACGTTAACCTGACAAATGTCTTAACTCCTAAATCTACTTTGTCGGCTTGTGATTGGCAGCAAACTAAATGGATAAAAAGAGCGTGTAGTAGATAGTCGAAATCCGGGTTGTCGTCACATAACGAAACCTCCAAGGAATTTATTGAATTCGCTGTTTGGTAGTGAAGTACGCTTCCAGTCTGCTTATTCCATATTCCTATTAAAATTCAGCATGGTTTATAATGTCAGTTCATCATAAACTCTAGTAAGTAGATCAATCTGAAGTATTTTCTAATTACCCAGTATCCGAAGGGGATTTTGGAAACTTGTGCATTCACAATTGCCCAAAGACTCCAGAAAAAGTGAGAGGCAAGGGTGAACGCTTCCACTTCGCGTAAGATATGCTCTTCATCAAACAGGGGCGAATGCTTCAAAAAGTGATCGTCGGCTTCCACGAAGTTCAGCTTATATTCGGAACGAAGCACCTTGATGTACTTCCGAATGAAACGGATCTATTCGAAAAATAAATGTTTTTGTCTTTATTTCGTACAAATAGGTTAGTACTGTAAATGCTTTCTTGAATGGAAATACGCCCACCTTTTCATCGAGGGAAGGCTGGTCGCGGAGCTCCGACTTAAAATTCGGGTACAAGTCCACATTGTAATTGTAGCACCATTCACAGAAATGGTTGGCAAGATCGAAACCTCTGTAGTTGTAAGAACAATACTCAAAATCAATGAGTACGAGTTTGTCGTCTGCCGTTTCATATTCGGGACGAATTAGTATGTTTCCTTCTTGTAAGTCATTGTGCGAAAATACAACTGGACTGTTGACTGTGGGCAGGTACTTCCTACAGATTTCAAAACAATATATTACCATCCATTCGAATTGATAGCCTTGAACATTCATTAAATAGAGAGGGATGTTGCACCTCAGCCAAATCAGTTCCTCGTCCAAATGAAATCCAACGAGTCTTTGAATAATATCTTTTTGTGGTGAATCTTGAAGTGAGACTTTTACAAGGCTTTCCTGGACGTTACTCATCCACCTAAAATTCCGTCCAGTAAAAATTTCCCCATTGGATCATTATGATTCTTTATTTATTTAAGTGTTTTTGAAATACAATTCCTATTCCTAGCTATATTCATCATAGACGTACGTACCTATCCATGGTTCCCCATAGCCAAGACGGTTCCTTGCTAATAGGGATATTTAATGCATGAATTTGAGCCATTTTTTGAGCAATCAAGCAGCTCAGTTCAGTATCACGCAGTTCCATGGTAGTTAGTGGTCGAGCCTGTGTTTATAAAAAGTATACATAAATCGTTATTTTCCTTCTTATCGAATTACTGAAAAGATCTTGAGCAGAAGCCTGCCGTAGAAGTCTTATTGAGAATGATGTGCAAATAAAGCTCGTCGAGTTTATCAGTTTTTGTACATTGAAGTATTGATTATTGCTGACGTGACTGCTAAGGCATATTAAGTTACGGAATTTGGAGGACATGCCAATACCGAGGTTCAGTATTGACAAAAAGAGAACGTCAGTCAGAATCTCAGAATATCTTACGTCCAATGAATAAAGGCCTTGATTTTACGTTGTTGCTGACAAATTGCTTCTTTCAATTACAAGAATTACAGTTCGGAAGGGATTAGGAATTATTCTACTTAACCCACTGATTATTCACAATAAACAGACCGTATAACGGGTCACGGGAACTTTTATTTCGTTCCGATTTTTCTTTGTAACTTTCTCAAGGCTTCAATGAGATTGCTTGAAATATTGAAAGCATCCAAAAAAAAATATACAAACTGACTTAGAAAACACGAATCCAGTCCGTTTTAAGCGTTGACTGAATTAAAAACGTAGCTTACAGGAATGAACTCTTCGAGTCTTCCACCAGGGAAGACTCCGTACAATCTTGGTCCAAGTTTTCTCTCAGATAACAGCGTAAATATGACCGACTCCGTTATCAAAGACTCCAAAGCACCTTCACCATGGACCTAAAAATGCAAAGAAAATTATTTCTTCTGGAACTTTGTTATCAATAAGTCATTTCTTCAACTGATTTAAAGCACTGTTTCCAGGAGGAATAGACTGGCTTAATAAGTTCATAATGTCATGATATATATACCTGTCCATAAAATCTCAACAGAACTTGTGTAGGTTCCGTGTACACTGGAGATAGGGTCGACGGGAGGGAACAATGGTACAAGTAGTTGCTGAGTCCTCCACTGTAAAAGAGAAAACCATCCCGAGTCATGTAAGTACATATAAACAGAAGCATGTGCGAACGATCCATGAAGTTACATAGATACGGTAAGAAGCACGTATTGGTGTCTTCCGATAAATTTAAAAAAATAACTAACTAGTGACAGGATGCCAGAAAGAGACAGGATGTTTGTTCGTCTGGAGGTCGGGCTATTTCAGTGACGTCACCTCAAAACATAACAAAGTTTCGGAAAACGGGTAGGGAAATTGAACCGAAGTTCACTATTTCAAACACAACCTTGGACGAATTAATGGTGCAGTTAGCAAACTAGGTTTTGTTATTTTTGTCTAGACTTCATTATCCCCATTCATCACCATATCGGCTTAACTGTCTCGCTAATAATAGTTACCGATGGGCAACCCGAACTGCGCATTTTAAACACGAACGACTGCCACACACATAGAATTCAGGCGTTAAATTACTCCTGATTATGACATGACCTAGTAGTGCTAAGGTTATTATGTTAAATGAACTGTTTTTCTGGGGTCTACCCAACGTCTCTAACTAAATCAGATACAAAAATGCGTATGTGTATTCGAGAGTGTGTGTAACCTCTTTTATTTTGACTCTTCCGATGCGATGTTCCAAAACCTAACTACGTGCACCGATGGCGATAATTTTGTTCATCTGACTCCCAACAGTCCTAGCCTTGCTTTGTTTATATTTGCCATTCCTTCTTACCCTCTTGATAAGATTCTGACTCCTTCGGATCAGGGAATCAATTTACAGGTTGGTATTTTATTGCTAAAAAAGAACAGTACAAGTCAAATTCATTTGACCCCAATCGAAGCGTTCGTGGAAACATGTAGGAAGTGACTACCGTGTTGAACATAAGCATATAACTATCATTCAGAAATCAGAATGTGGACTCAAAATGATTTGGAAGAGTTTGAGTTGTTGACCCAATTTTTAAAAAAGTCCATATTCAAAAGGGTTTAATGGCTCGAATCGCATGCCAACTAATGATAAGCTTCTAAAACTAAGACAGAAGCATTAAATTCAGAAAAGTTATTACCAATCCATATGGCCATGATTTATTTACGGTGTCGTTAAAAACCATGTGTTGTGGTAATAAATCACAAATGGCATTTCATTCCACTTCCAAAAAATGACTCCGAATACAATGGGGGATCGGGTTGCAAGAACTGTTTGCAATTCCGTTGTAAGGAAATACTATTCATAATTTATTTAGCGTTCTTGAAGGTCATCATGTACGTCTTTGGGATATGAAATTATCGGTATCGGATACGAACCATTAGCAATAGGAAAGAAGGACTAAAAATCAGTTAAAATGAGTTGCAGCGTATGCAGAAGTACCCACCACCGTATTTTTTGCGCGTTCTCACATGCCAGCATCCAAATTTTACATCCACAACATCCTCCAAATGTTTGTGAATGTAAAATCGTAGTTTTTTTCATTTCTCGCCTCACTGCCGGATAATCGTATAATCCGAAATCCGAATTCTGAGTCTCGAACCTCCTCACGAGACGTCCATATGTATCTGCCCTTATCTATTAAATTGTCTCCGCCGAGACTGCTCTCATTTTTGCTACACAGCAGATCAGGAAAACTTATTTAAAGACTTTGATCACGCCATCAATGAAGACAGGCGATTTTTTTGTTTGTCCGTTTTAAAGTAATTGTACGTGTCTATGTCGAGAAAATGTTTTCCCATAAATTACTGATATTTCAATGAAATTCGAAAAATTAAAGATTTTCTACAGGAGTTTGCACAATTTGTTAAAATCATAGGAGAGAGGCTAGGATATAACTATTGTGATTTTAATACTCCTCTGTCGCTCATATCTTTTTAGTCAGCCCTGGCCGCTCTATATTCATATCACTTAACGATCCTTCCCTAATGTAAATACTATCTCTAGCTCACGATGAAGTGCTATTTTTACATTAAAATTGAAGGCTAAGCCAAGAGAATAATATAATATCTAAATGTTCTCTTCTTTTCATCTCGGAGAGGTTGAATGTCAAAATAATATATTATTGTTAAGATATGGAATCCTGCCGGCCCACTTTTCCTACACCGAATATATAGACAAGTTGTCCTCTTATGTCCACCTGCTCTATCCGGTTCGGATTAAAGACAATGCGATACCGTCATCATATTCATAATTCCGGGTAATATAGTGCCATGCCCCATGACTGCCGACGTACATCGCTGAGATGGTTATAGTTCTTTATATACATTTTAGATTGCCACTATTTTTAGTCTAAATTTATGAAAAGAAACATGGCAAGAATCGTTGTTCAGAATGAATCACTGTATATCGGATATATATAGAGTCTAGAAACAGATGGAATCTTACGTCTAATCATTCATCATAAAAAAATCTGCTCTGAACCCGTCAAAAAATGTGCTCTGCAATGTTCGGAGCCAAGGGATATAATATATATACTAGAGTCTTCTCCCCGTACTTTGGGAAAAATCTCTGCTCTTGAAACCGAAGAATCTAATGAGGGCATCGGAGTATACTTAAGTACATAGAGCTAGAACATGCTTGCCAATTTCATTTTTCGGCTTGTAATGAGGTAGAGGATTATACAATCCGGAAATATAAATTGGGTCAGGTTCGGAGGTATTCCTGGGAAATTGTGAAGCCTAAACATCCACGCCATTATTAGGAAGAAAACTCATTGATTAATTCCTTCATTTTTTGAGGGATTGAAATGAATTGTAATTATGCCGAGGTTAGGATGCAGTTTCATTGACAATGCATATATGTATTGATATGACATTTATGTAAAAAAAGTAATCTTATCTAACTCTGAACTCACCTGATGCGTTTAACGATTAAATCTCTAGCGTCAATCTGTTTCCAAGCGCCATGAAGGTAGTCCTTGCAGATGGCAAAGGCCTTGGCTCTGATTTCAGAGTTAAGGTCCATCGCTGTCGAGTGAATGTCAACCCAAGCCAGGTTCTGAGTGCGCCGAGGGGGGTTATTCTGACTAACGGCCGAGGTGTGCTTCCCGTTGGAAATGGCAGACGAAGTTGATAAGAATGTCGTTGGTGAATGTTGATTGTAGGGCTTAGTCCGTGGCCGGCTGCTGCTGTTGGTTGAATGATTGAAGCTAGTTAGGTGGTGGCTGTTGTTGGTGGCATTGTCTGTTGAAGAATGACGATTAAAATTAGCAGGGTGTTGATAATGAATATGTTTTCGATAAGGTACGCCACCACTGCCACTTGCACTGGTTCGACTAACTCCTCGTAACATTTTTAATTTGTGACGAGTCGATCTCATGTTGTGTATTTTCCAGGGCAGGGACCAACGGACCAGGAGGCCAATTCACTTACGAACCAACAAGTGTAGAGAAGGTAAACTTGGCTTTTCTGAAACTATAATTATTGTACTCGTTCACACTTTACTCTCTCTCTGGATTCTGTTGAAACTCCTCCAACTTTATCTTTTCAAATCACAAATAACAGCAACCGAAACCTCCTGTTTGGAATACAGAACCTCTCTCTAACCGTCCTTTCTGTAGTTAAGTCAACTCAGACCCCGACGACTCACACTAAACAGGATAATAATAATATCTAGCCTTTCGAGTGGATGACAGATAATCGATAATTACTATTCCTATACTCTTTAAACTCGATCTCCTGAGCCCTCTCTCCAATTCAGTTTCTTTTCAACTCTTAAGTTTATCCCTTTTCTTATCTACACACGGATTTAAATAAAGACTCCTCAGAGAATGAGCCTTATTCAGCTCGATTCCCAATCACTCCGAATGAACTCTGTCCCCAGCAGTAGTCCTTGTCTCGAGAGATTATGGGCGACTAACAGTTTTAATTTAGTTCCTATCAGCAGTTATATTTGCTAAACTCATTTTTATCTTTTTAACTTGAGAAAATTGTTCGGGAAGCTACTTTTCCCCTCAAAAATGTTCAAGGTTTCCTTTGAATTTCGAACGGAGGTGTTGGTATTTGAAATTTAAATCCTGTGGATCAGTAAAACAGTCTCATAGGCCGCAGTAGACAGACTGACGAAAATACGCAGGAGTTTTTATCCTCCTCGTCGACGAGTTCCAGGAGTGACGGGAGCAGTGGAAGAAGGGATATAGACATGCTCAAAAGTCCCGAAATTACGGATTCCTATACGTCCCAGATACCCGGCAAAAATAATATAGAGCCATTATTTTCTACCTCTCTCTCTTTCTCGGTCTCTAACAACTGGATTTAACCGAGTTTCGGGTTTGCAGATTTCTTCCCGTATGAGTCAAGGGTACGGTCATCGGGCATAAGCGCATGATTCATATCGATTTCAGGCTGTGAGATAAGTACACTGCTCGGTTAACTTGATTCTCACTGCGGTAGTTCAATCCTCAAAGGTCCGTTAGGAACTTATTTTCGAAACTACACAAGTTTGCCATGATTCTGCACTCGATCTCTCTCCCAATGACCTCCTCGTGTAGCCCATAATATTATTACGAACCGCAGCCGTTCCAATTACCTTTTCCTGGCACCCGTTTCGAGGTCCCCTTGCCACATCATCGGTTACAACAATCTGGATCAACTGCTTCTTAGAGCGTCTGAGAGGTCCAACAATTTTCCCTTTCATGCAATGCAATCTCAGCTCTCATTATGAGCAATGGATACACGTCTTTTTATGTCATTCTAACTCCTAGGCTTAATGGAAGTAGGTGAATATTGTCCTCGATTCAATATCTGAACGTCGCAGAACATTTTATTAATATTTTGCTTGACATTCTGAAACGTACCGTTCGTGTTCAACCGGGCTAGCCTATGAATATTTTTTTAATTTCTTGCTTTTTATGAAAATATTCAGCACAAACAAGGATTACAATAACAATTTCAAAATCGGATGCCATTTGGTAATGGGATACTAAGAGAGTTATGAAGTCATCTCACATCTTGAAAAAGTGGCATCATTTATAGCATACCTTTAGACTGACCGAGTTTTCTTTTTTTTTCTCCTAAAAAATGCAGTTTTTCATGATACTTTCACCGCATGAATATTGATTATCATATATAATTTAGAAGACTGCATCGCTTTCTCTCTCTCTCTCTTATACCGTTTTATATTCTCTCTAACTTAGGCTTTCTGATTTTGATTAGCTAAATTTTCTTCGGTTTTTAGAGCCTGGTGTAAAATAAGATCTGAGGATATGATAGAAAGGTTATTGAAGTCAAAACTCATTAGATAATAATATATGACTTGATGACTATAATATTTGACATTTACATTCTCCAATTAGGTTAGTGCACTTAAGTAAGGGCTGTAATATTGTTTGTGAGAGGATTTATGAAACAGTATGAATGAATAAGCACGCCTTAACGTTTCTTGGCTAAAAACGTATCAAAATATAAATGGGATTGTAAATCATCATCATGCACCCGCTTTCAAAATCATGAGTCATTCTACTCTAACCTCTATACCGTAGAGTTTCGCAAACACTATAAAATGTAATCCTGAATAACTTATCAGCTTATCATAGCCTGCAAAGGATTTGGAAGTAGTAGTATGGATTTTCTCCCGGATGTTTTTCCATTTACGTTATCGGAATATGGTTTAAATTCATATAGGTATTTAGTAACCCCATTTAAAAAAATAAAAAACAAAACAAGGTTTTCATGTTGTTATTGTTGTTTTAAAACTTTGCAAATTTGCAGCCGTAAGTGCTAGGGTATATTATTCTATTGAGCAATCTTCACCAGTTACCCCCATTGTTTCAGTTCCTCCTATTCTCTTAATAACAAACATTTGCTTGCTGGAATAGAAAATTTTTCTTGTTAATTTCCATCGAGGTTAGAAATATCACAAAATGCTAAAAAAAAACTCTACATAAATCGGCTCAGGACGCTAACAATTTTGTCTCCCGTTCGTGTTCTCTTTTGAATTATGTTTTAATTATAAATGGAGTTTTTAAGCGAAAGCTGAAAGCAAAATTTTCCGCTGTGTAATATAAATCATAAGTAAACTTCAAATTAAAACAGAAATAGTGGTATATTTTTAAATGAGTCGAATGACACGTTAATGTACATATTTTCAGACGAATTAAATAAACGTATTATATTTCAAATTTGAATATAAAATACAACAGCTTCGATCATACATTGTACTGAACATCAAACGCCTCATTATACTTTTATTATAGTCTAGTCTGTGTTTACATAGAATGAGAATCAGTAAATTCAGAGTAAAAGATGAGTTTTTATCGCAATGCGAAACACGAAGAGAAATATTATATTATTTTCGAGCGTGTGACTTTGACTTCTGACTCGGAATTACTTTGTATTTCCATATAATAATCATAAAATGGCAGAGCCAAGGTATATATGTATATGCATACATAAAATGCTGCTGATTTGTTCCTTTCCCCTCGGATCATGCCTTTTAAGTTCCAATTTATTTCATATTTGCGAATACTGGTGGTGATAAATAAGTTGTATTTTACTATGATTACAATTTTTGAACGAGTTTTTGTATGGTGCATGTGTACAATGGAATGCTAAGTGGTATCAAATTTGATCAAATTAGCCCTTTGCATGCAGCCTGCATCAGCATCAAGGTTATGTCGCATTTGGCTAGCTGGATGATTGGAGACAAAACATTTCACAAGATCAAAGATCTGTACAATAACAGGCCTGTCGATTAACTTATAACATCCTTTTTGGGAGTCTTGTCTGCAGTCTGCCTGTATATCGGTGTGCACGAAGGGGGCTTTAACTTTATCATGCCATGCAAAAGATTATCTGCATGTCTTCGTCTGGGGCTCATCAGCTCATGGCTGAATGGGGATTAACAAATTGGTTAAAATTTGTTCAACATTTTGCGCAGCCTTTTGGACAGCGATATCATAAACCCCAAATTGGTTTTAGATTTCCAACAATCCTTCAAATTTTCTTTGACCCAGTTGCAGTTGTAGCATTTTAATTATATTCGAACGGACTTACAACTCACTCGGTTCTTTCGATGGAGTTCCGGGAACAACGACAGAATTCACCTCACTTTAGTGTTCAGATCGGGTTGAATTGAAATGTCTAAACGGATGCTGCTTTGTATGTTTGCTGGATGCATGAAAACTTTGAAACGTGCCTGTCACTTAAAACTTAAGTTTAGTAACGGAGAATAACAACTCAAAGAAACGGTAAAAACGAATTAAAGTTGAAAGCAGTTGAGATATCGTAACGGTGCTTAAAATCACATATTAGACAATGATTAGAAATACATGTGTAGCTTCAACTTCTAAAACGCTCATGGGCAAATGGGCTCATCGGAAGAACGATGATTCATTAGTGGAGATTATGCATAGTTTCTGGAACGCACAAATGCTATTTACTCATGCTTTTTAAGACCGAATTCGATCTGTTGGTTAGTCATAACATAAATAAATCTTAACAGTACCACAAACAACCGTAAATCTCGGTTTAAAGTACCCCGGAATAGATAACCCCCATCCGGAAATATAACCCCTTTACATGTCTTTGAAAGTATTAATCCCTCCGTCCTTTGAGATCGTTTTGACTAATACGGAATGTAATAAGTATAAATTATATCGACATATTTTACTAACTATCTAAACAAGATTTCAGAATTAATAAATGCGTGCGTAGTTGATGGACGTTTGTATACAATTTCATCCAGAAAAGAGACTAATAATAGCAATGGCTATAACTAATATCGAAACCTACATCGTGGTTCGCAGTATAGTTGAAGAAAATGAGTATCGATAATCTATATAGGCTGGAATTATTTTTAAATGGGGGAAACGTTACGTTCTTGAACAGAACCTACTACATAATTTCATACAAATGTTTAAAAATGCCAATGCATTTTGAATTTGAACGTTTCATCATCATAATCCAATTTTAAGCTCATAAATATAGGACTACAATTCCGGTAGAAAATGTATTCACCATAATAGATGCCCACCCCGTAATATATCCCTTCTTTTGAAGGGTCTATAAAAATTTCCCATCGATGTAAGCTGAGATTTACTATAACTGAAGCCCGAAATTGTTTGTAAAAAAAACCAACTCTTTGATACTTATATCTATACGCTAAATGGCCGAATTTACTGCCATAAAACAAATAAGAATTACCAAAGATATAATATGAATATGACACAATAAACAATGCATATAATTATCGTTGTTCGTTATCGCTTGTTTAAATTTCTTCTCGGAAGATATTATATATTCGGGCAAACGCGTTTTACAACCCTTATTTTCCTTTAAAAAAAGAATTCTGAGAATTAGTAATCCTGTGATAGTTTCCAGTTAATCATGCCGACTGCGGAAGTGCGGAGAATGACAGAAGTTGGATTTGTGAATCAAACATAAATTCGTAAATTCGTAAAACGGTTTAGGTTAACTATTTAAGTACGATACATATTTTTATTTATTACGATTCCGCTTAACATTTATGTCCCACTGTAAGTACACATGTCATACAATCTTTCAACATTGTTGCATATCAATGCCTAACAAAAATAAAGGGCATTAAAACGACACCGACCAATAGTTTAGTATATCAATTGTTAAGGGATAATTTGTATACTATCGTAGCTCTCGTGGTTTACAGAATTTGTAATGCGGTTATTAAAACATGACACGGGGGAGACTAATGATTAGTTAATACTGTCACTGTTCTTCTAACATATCCACTATCTCACCTCTCTAAAACAGAGCATTCATTAATTTATTTTTGAAATTCATGTCACTTAATCAATTGTGATTGAAATCTGTTTTATTTTGCAAAAAAATGTCATCAAATAGATGCTCAATTTTAAAGACTGGAAAGTGGATAGGGTCGAACAAGAGCAACAGTAAATGACACTGTTTGCTTTGATGAGGAACTACAGTGTCTAACTTCTAGTATGCAAAGACCGGCAGCGTCTGTCATAGGTTTTATTTCCTTAAGTATTTTATACAGCATGGAAACGTATCTGGGCAGAAAACAGTAATTATGGACGGATCTCTGCCTGTCATCATAAATCATAATACTACTTTCATATATATTATAATATACGTATTTATGCGTATTAAATATATGATTATGTAAAGTAATACACATAGCACTATTTATTTTTAATTACAGAGGATTTTTCTAATTTTAAGCCGTATATGTATATCACCATTAGCTCTTCTTGCATAATTTGATCTCGGTACTCTCCTATACCTGTAGAGACTGAGAGATAGTTCCTAATTTCAGATCGCTAAGAGATTTCTCGTAACTGCTTCGAAATGAATGCATCATAATATATTACTATCTATATTGAAGAGTATATGCATAATATTTGGTTTCTCCAGATCATCTTGTCCGTCCAGCCACTTAAATAGTTAACACTTAATATATATTATTTGTAGATATATAATCTTAATTATATGGATAAATGGACGGTTTAGATTTTGGATGGATTGTTTTCATAGTTTGTTCTTGACCGTTTCTCAAGCACGAATACTTGGGTAAATATTGCTTTTCGTACAACTAATTTCCTTAAATATTTGATATATTATATAACTATTATGAGCAAACTAAAAACAGCATTATAATTAAAATGTGCATTTACAATAAGCACTTTTCCTGCTTAACTGACTAATGACATTACGAAGTTACGTTCTCCTCTTTTTTGTAAGGAAGAAAGACCCATCCACGTTTGGTGTCTTATCGGAAGTTTCCTCTCGAGCAAGTGCGTGACATCGCACGAGCCTACTCTTGACACACTCGATAAAAATGGAAATTGAACTCGAAAATATCCTTAGTGAGAGTACACAGTTTCTGCAAACACATTAACGATTATTTGTAGTTTATAATCAAGCTTAATTTGATAGTTCTAACGTCTAAATTTTACTCACCTCTTGATCTTCGGGATTCGACGAAAATCGAATGTTGAAACGAGAATAGGGACTGCTGCCAACTTGAAGGTTTATGGGAAATGTGTTCGGTGAATTCGTAGCATTTTGGACGTCTGAAGAGTTTACAACATTTAAGTTGGCATTTCCTTCGTCAAGCCGACAGTACGGTTGAACGTAAACCTTGTCGCAAATTTGGGGCTTCGACACCACGAATCTGGGAGAGAAGCTATAAAAAAGTGTCTCGGTTAGGCATTTGAATTTAATTCAAGTTTCAACAAAGTCATGAAGATTAAATTAGGTAATTACTTAAAAATAAGGGAAACATTCATTTCATCCCAGTACTTGCTGAGAGGAACATGGTAGGTCAGGTTTGCACTAGTAAAGTATTTATTTTCTGTCGAAACACAGTCGTGGTATCCATCAGAATTCATCATGCAGTAGGACGAATCCAGACTTTGATTTATGCTGAGGGATGATATATGAATTGATGGCACTGTTATTAGTTTCGGACCTAAAACAGGAAATCATAGTTTTGGTCAACGTGTAATTTTAGAATGCTAAGTTTTTAAAGCAAGCTTAAAACATACTCTCATTTATTTGTCGTCGTTTTCTGCGCTTAGAATCCAAACCGTTGCGATGGACCGGATTACTCTATAATAAATAATTGGTGAAATTCTTTCCTGAAAACTAACTCTTTTTACACTGATTATTTTTAAAATTTTAAGACTTAACGTGGTCAGTACTTACTGAAAATACGACAGAAATGGCATCTTCTGTATTATTACTTGGAGGAGTAGAAGTCGCTGGAGCTGGAAATAATCGAGAAGTTGCAGCCGTACCCAGAGCTACATGATTTTTTCTTTCTATGTCGAGATAATCGGACGCGGCTCCTTGTATAGCAGATCCCGCACAACAGAAGGTCTGTAATTGCCAATTAATCATTTAAAAATATATATTTATGGATATGCTTCGGGAAACAACTGCATTTCGAAAGTTAGTTATACCCCACAATATGAGTCCAGATATGGAAGGGTAGGAAAACAATGTGATGGCTTTCCCAAAACTTTTGGTTTCGGGACAGGATGAGAGTTGGAATTTTCTAATGTTTTAACTGAGTTCAAAAGTTTCACCGGAATCTTGGGATATTTAGTGGGTTGATTTGGACTGGAGGAATGCACAGAGTCCGGGAAAAAGGTACTTGGATTGTGATACACTGGCAGCCCCGAATTTCCAAAGACTGCATTTCGATACTGCGGAGTTTGAGGATTAAAGTATTCGTGTGAAGTATTGTATAAATGATGAGTACTGTGATGATAATAGTCGTAGGAAGATCTCTTGTGGTATTCCAGCATGTATAAAGTGGCCATTGCAACCAAGCTAAAACATTTAAAATCGGTTGTTGTTGGAGTGTAATTAATTTAATTAATTAGAGGCGGATGTTAGATCGCAGACGAAAGACCCCTTACCAAAATGCCATGATAAGCACCAGAAACACAATCAGAAGCTGAACGCATCTGTTTGAACATATAAATTCGGTCGTGTTTCTGGATGATTCTTTCCCAGTTCTGCTTTTTGAAGGGCCTATGTAAAAATTCAATTGCGATTAGTCTCTGATATGCAATGTGTCAAAGCACACTAAATCATCAATAAACACGAAAATGAGTCGAAATAAATTACTTGACGAAGATCGCAAACTACAACGATGACCATCCGAGTTATTGACTTGTGTTATCTTTTCCAAGTTATCAATTCTTGTCTCCAGTTTGCCAGTCACTTTGCATAATTCCTTGACAGCTCCGACGTTCTCCATAAAAATTCGTTCCTGCAATTTTAGAATTGGAAATATGGTTTAAGTATTAATAATTAATATATAAAATTATTCAAGCTTGACATTATCTCAGTACCTTATTAACGACCAGGAAATTGTTGATCATCTGCCCATTAGGCAGCTCAATGTCCCCGGTTTCTTTAACTGCATCAGGAATTATTTTTTGCACCTCTTGGGCGATCATTCCAGTGTCTACGGAATCTTCCTCTGAAAGCCCAATTAGTCGTGCAAACTCTGATTTATATTTATACCGAACAACTCGGAGCTGCTGCACGTTTTTCAGCTGTTCGCTGCTGTCCATCTAATAAATTATCAACAAAATTTTAAAATCTTGAAACTTTTTAGACAGTCATCCTGCTGCTGCGTGATATCAAATTAAGGGCCTTCGACAGACAAATTCTTTAGAAATTTCGTTGAACTGTTACCTCTTTGATGTTTTCCTTGGCCCTCATATCACTTGGATGAATGATTTGTCCGGTAATTTTACAATTTCCATACACAACCAAGGCCTCTTCGGGCCTGTCTGTATTAATTCCAACACGGCCGGCATGATAAATAGAATCAGACGTAGTACCCTTCTGCCATGACAGCTCCATGTCGCTTTCAAATTGTCCTGGGTTTGAAGCCTAAAAAACAGAACAATTAAGATAAGTTATATGTATGTTAGTTCTAATGGAGATGCCACCGCGATTATCCCCTGTCAACAGATTTGGGCACATTATGAGATAAAAAGATTACAAACCGAGTCAAAAATTAATTTATAACTGAATTACCCTGACGATTATCCTCTGAGACGAGTGAGCCATGATTGGATAACCCCCATCCGCACAGTGGGCATGCAGAGCGACCACAAGATAAAAGTACCGTTGATCTGGATTCGGCTTTCCCTTCTTCCTCATGTTGTTCGATGTTGTTTCATTAAAATGCAACCGTCCCACGGTGAGTTTTGCCACGTGTTCCGTATTCATCTCCAATCTGGAAAATGTATATCTGCCCTTTAACAATGACTGGTTGTTATAGATAAGTTTTGGTAAGCACATTGCCATATATACTCACGGGACTGGATGAAATGGCTTTTTGCTCCTGTCGCTTTGAGACTGCTCAATTTTGATCGTTTGATTTGGGGACTCGGCCTTCACTCCATAGAAATGAATGTAAAAATTTTCGACAAGTTTATAACCTTCAGGGCCTTTCACATACTTGGCATCTCCATGCAGTTTCACGTGACATGTTATCTGGAAAAAGTTTTTAAAATTTTCGATAATCTTGATTCGATTTCCATTTCTAAGAGACGGGGAAATTAAAGACAACACCAACCTGGAAGTGATTCTTTTTCTGGCAGACAAAAGCGTCATCCGCATTCGAAAAGTTGAAACCCTTGTCCGCATCAACTTTAAAGTACGTGGCTGGCCTGTTAAAATTCATTCGTATGATTCAGTGTTGTTTCCCAAGTACGCCAACTCAATACACAATATGGATGCATCAATTATATAAAATCCCATAATTACAGTTCTTTAAATGCTTCATCCGTTAGTGTGTGCCACGTGTTTTCCTGAAATGACTGGAACTTGATGCACTGATAATTGGGATCCATGTACATGGATGGATCACCGGAAAGGTCGAAATAGTCATCATCCGTGTTCCCACTGCCATTGCAAGTACTGTTGTTAATCGAAGAATTTGATTCGGCTGGTGACATTTCTGTAATTCAACAAAATTTGATAATAAGAATATGACATTTATTTCTCGAAATGTGGATGTAAGATCAACTCGGCATCGTACCCGGTTCTTGCTTAACATGAACCATGCTCATCTTCCCATTGCCCAGTGTAACAGAGTCGGATGATTTCCGCTTTCTCCCTCGTGTCGATTCGTTTTGAATAGTCTGAAGTGGAGTGTAGAATGGAACAATATCATCTTGAGAATTCAGTACAATCTGTGAGGAAGAAGTCTGTGGTGGTGGTGGCGGAAGTGTGGGGTCAGAGGGCTCAGTTGATATTTGAGAGGAACGTGGTGGAGTAGGATCCAAGGAAGTCAGTGTCGAGTTGGCAGACGGAGATCCTCCTGGGTTAGCGGCGGACGGAGATATTGGTATCAACGGTGGGACATGAGTAGCTGAAATATGAGATATCGGGGATCCGATTGGAGGTAAGTCGTGCTGAAGCAGTGGAAGTATGGATCCACTAGTTCCTCCAGACGTATGGGGGTACATGGGATGTAACAGGAGGTCATGGAGATTCCGACGCCCATTCATATTGCTGGATTTCTGATCTAAAAGTAGAGGATTGAAGGCATTACGTTAGATAAGCGCTTCTACGTTAATTTGTAAATATTTTAATAAGGATTACTTACTAGGAGACCGAGAGCCTGGGTCAGTTGGGGAATATGGAGGTTCGGATCCGGAATCTGGAGGACTGTCGGGAAGGCTGTGCCTGCAATTATACAGTAGCCGTATGAATGACAGAAGATTGTTGAGAATGCTTCAACTGTTTATGAATAATGAAATCTCTGGCATCGTGCCATTGGACAAAACTCATTCAAAGCTCAAATTAATTGATTCGGGAAATTATGATAAATTTGAAACTCAGCCAGTCAATGCGGATGTGTCTACCGACTTATTGAAAGAAATAACTGAACTTTTGAATAACATATGAACGTATGTTAATAAAAGCTTTGCATTTATGTTGAAATGTTTTAAAGAGAGTTGCTTTTAATTTGAGTTTTAAAAACTAAAATTTCTGAACCAGTGAGGTTCAATCACTCTAAAACCATCCTTTTAAATAACCAATAAATGTTTGAACTGATATTTTTTTTGCATGATTTACTTCACGATATGCGATTCGATTTTGCAGTTACTTTTAATTTATAAGAATTAAAATTTCTAAGCTCGAAATAAAGGTTACTATGACATGTGGCCTGTAATACGATTTCTTACAAACAGTCTTACTGTTAGATAAGCCCGAAGCCGAAAAAAGTTGAGAGTTACTTACGGCAGTGTTGCATGGGAATAAACTGTGGAGCGTATTGGATGGGCCCCAGGAGGGTACAGCTTCCCCTCAACGTATTGGATGGATCCATCGTTTGATGTAACTGGGACTGAAGTCACTACAACAATTCGATCGCGAAGGGATTGACCAGCCGGGCCTCCAGCGTGTTTTGAAGCCTCGCTGTTCGCCAATGTGTCCGCAAAGTAACTGTTTTAGGAATGACCCAGTAAATTTAGTTTTACATTTTTATTTAAAGCAATTACATTATAGGAAAATGCTCTAATTTTTTTGTTGCAAATGGTGTGTAATATATTTGGATCAGTTTACAACAAAATGCTTTAACATTGAGGAACCATGAGGTTTGAAACTTATGCAACGATTTAATTATCTTGAACCCTTTTCTGATGAATGCGGTAGAATTTTAGTGGATGAGATTGCATTCAACGTTTGATATTTGATTTCACATTGACTAATGAACGCATTTGTTTTAAATGCCAGATTGTATTTGCAATTTCTTCGAGTTATTATAGATACTACTGTATTTATGATATTAATATGATCAATAAAACCGGAGGAATGAATGAAAAGTATCGAATTAATAAAATTCCATATTGTACCTTCCATTGGCGTCGGCTTCATTTGCGATGAAATCTTCTAGTTGGCTAAAGTCCAGTGCATCGTTATCGAGACCAGTGAAGTCTTCCCGAGCTGAAAAAAATAAATTTTAACGATCTTGTTATTTATGACGTTTTACGATAAGTTTTTATTTGGTTCGGAATTTGTAAAACCACACTTTGATTTCGTTTTGATATCCTTGAAAGGATTCATGTTTCTTAACTTCGCCAAAATCTTCTTGTGGAATAAACATGTCCTAGTCAACATACCTCTATTCAATTGGTGGAATTATTTAACAGTTTTTGAGATAAACCCCAAAAACGGGTCAAAATTGAGTTCTTAACGTTTGAATTTACTTCAGACATAATCTGTCTGAAGTTTACACAATAGAGTGTAACATGAAATTTGAATTCATAACCAATTTCTAATATGTATAGACTATTCTAGATACACGAACCAAAACGTTGGTCAAATAGTGTCGGGGACAGATTCAAAGAGTTCAAAATTTCCAAGCTATCCAATTAGGCGATAATATCTATAATTCTGTTGAAAGGTTGAGAAGTATGTATATGTTTCTCCTCCTTCATTACTTAGGAGATTTTAAATCTAAACATCTTTTTTAGAAAGCTTGAGGACACACGAATCCACAGTTCAAAAATGGATTGGAATTTCAAAAAATTGAACCTGAGGGGATCAAAATATCAGTCTTTGATTGTTGTAAATGTCCGTATCACCGGCGGGCTTCTCTAGTATTTTATATATTTTCATTATTTGTTTAAAATATTTTTTAAATAGTTTATTTAGATTAGGTCGATAGGCATGAGCAGACGTATGTTAGCTCAAGCTATGCGAAAAATCCAGGTGTAAGCTTGGCGAGGTAGTTAGGGTACCGAACTATCAGGGAAATATTATATTATGTGAATACAAACTGAAATGGAACCTCTGATCTGACAATCCGGATTTCACAGGAATGGTTGCAAGAAGTTATCAAAAAATGTCTATCTAAAATATTAAAAAAGTAATCTAAAATTGTTTTTTTTTGTTTCTTTGTCTGTTTGTTGTTAATCAGTACAACCCTGCTGTCAAATCTGACTTCGTAAAATTGTTGGACCAGCTTCGATTATACTAAACGCAACGCATGAATACTAGGAAAGGCTATTTTTTATTAGAATATAAATTAGTGAATGCAAAAACCAAACGATCAAATAAACCAGCGTGGTAGCGTGGAATCAGCGTGGAAAACAAAATGCATCTTGCTATTTAACAAAACGTAGTAAGTGCAAGGAAAAGAATTTCAGAAATTATTCACTTGTATCAATCCCATCGTTGGAATGAAGAGGCCTCAATGCATTATTCCTTGCTGACGCCATGATTTCAAAACTGAATCACAATTTAAGATCACATTTTTTAAAATCGAAATCAACTAAGAACCAATTTATCCACGCAACAATCAATGATTCACAAATTCTTTAAATCCAAGAAAAACAGCCACTTTTTAGGAGAGGAACCAGTATCCCAAACAATCGGAAATACGTTTAGAATCATGAACTGCCTAGAAAATAGTTTTTCTGCACTCGAATCAGTCAAATCCTCGTGGTTTGATAGACTCTCATTTCCTTTCAACTAGAAGTTTCAGACTGAAACCACCTTTCCCCTTCGCAGATTTGCGCATTGCAACTTTAATCCCCCAATTTTGAAAATTAGATTTCGTCATTGGTCATAGGCTTTAGTTGTGGACGTCGAAATCGGTTAGCCCACTTCTGGTCAGGCGCTCTGATTTGTCCTGGAACCTAAGCACATCCTCTACGAATCGAAATAGAAGCCAATCCCCAAACCTTATCGATTGTAGCCCTCATGCTGAGTCTGCCTTTCTACCTGTCCCAAGAGCTTTCTCCGAAAGAAACCACTCTCCTTACTTCCATTTCAAAATATTTCGACATTATACTACATTGATCTACGACACCTCCCTTTCAGTAGCAGTTGGACTTGGAATTATGGGATTGCTGTCACCAAAATGAGCGTCGGAATCGTGTCACAAGTTTCAAACTCTCATTCCAATCACCGAAAAACAAATATGGTAGCTATCGCATTGCTTACACAAATAACACATATATTATGATCAAAGCTAGGTTCATTCTGAGACGAAAGTAAATGCAAATAAACCTTTTACTTTCACATTTCAAATGATATACGATTTGAGATTCCGACAAATAGTCGTTAGTGTTTGAATAATATTTTTTATCTCATAAAAATGATCAATGGTTCGACAAATTCAAACGACGTCATGTAGCATTTCCATATGATACCAGATAGATTTGTGCTTCTAAAAGTAAAAACCCCACGGTACCTTAACTAACCTATTAAACAAAATACACGGGGGTGACGCTCCCTTTTAAATGCAAGCATTGAACATTCAAAAATTAAACCGTCCCAAGGGAAGCTAAAAAACAGAAGAAATGATTCATGCTAACAAAGCTGTTTCTGTTTGAAATTGAGAATTTACTTAACAATTTACAACGAAATAATCCTCATCTAAATCGAGAATACTGACCGGTTTAATTACAAAAGTCCCTGTTCAATTTATTTCGTTTGAAACGCGGGGAGAGACCAGGAACTTGTCAAAATTACAGTAGGACAAGGAAGTCCCGTTTTAAAATTATTATTCCTCTCCTCGTACCCGGGAGTTTAATTAAACTAGGGTAGTAAAGTAATTACCCTCTTCCATGTCTGCATACATTCAGTCCGTCCCGGTGGCAATGAAAAACTCAGGTGTAATTTGTGAATGACAGAAAAACAAACGAGGAAGTAACATTTACATATACAAACTAACTAAATTCAACCGTCGAATATCAGACAAGAAGCCACCACATTCACAATCATCCTTCATTAAAAAAGCAAGTAGACAATGTAGGAACTGTCAAAATATTTCCCCAGTTATGTTTTATTCAAATCCAACGACGAAATACCCATCCCCATCCCAATCTAATTTCACCCTTCCATCAATAAGGATCCCACGGTGGAGTAAAAGTTATGAATAAAAGGGATGAGGATTGCGATCACTGACAGAGACTGACGTGCTGTTGTCGGATTAACAACACCCCTTAATCCGTACCGAATTACTACCACCCTTCGTATTGCTTTCCATTCTTTCCACCACTTACCAATTTCAAATTTACAGTTTTTACAATATCAAAAAGCTCTTAAAAGCTCCCTTAAAATTACTTAAAAAATCGGAGAAATTATCTGTAAACTACCCTAAAAAATACAAAAAAAAAGACTTAAAACATCCCAGATTCAATTTATTTCGTCTTTTGGCCCTCGACAAACTTATTCGTTCGAGTGATCAAAAATGATTCCAAATCGTTACTAACCTGGTTCAAGTAAAAAAGCCTCGAAAAGCATTTTACCCCATTACTTTTGGAGTATTACGTTTTGTTGGTATTGATTGTATTGGATCTACAAATATTACAAAGAACAGACAAGGAGACGCCTGACTTTTGCTTTAGAAACATAACAGTCATTAATTCCTTTTATTCTTGACTTTGTTTGTTATTCCATTGGGTTTGGGAGATCGATAATTTCATCATTTTCATTTATTTTATTACTCAGACTGCCTTTTTACAAATAATTTACTAAACTGATAGCCTATTTCGAGAGAGGAATTCGAATAGATACGGATAGCACAGTTTCTGAGTAATGGAAAAGGGGTCTTAATGATATTTTCCATGGAATGGCTTTTCGTTATGTGTCATCTTGGAAACAAATGAATGGAGCAATTGTGATCGTACATGGGTCCCTGCTTATCCACATGGTGCATTAGTTACATTCAACATCTATCATCGGGGGAATCCTGGCTTTTCAGAAAATTCTAAGCTTATTTTCCTAATCCTTTGTAAAGGTTGACACTATCATGCTTCCACTCATATCCCAGCGTAATTAGAAATAATAATAAGCGTGTCTTACAACAAAAAATACGTATTTATTCCTACCATATTAGATTATTAATAATGTTCCTTTGATAAAATTCGAACCAATATCGTTGGTACTGAACGGGTATGATATAATCTTGAAAGTATAAGTACCAGTAATCGTACAGCATTGACTGCGGTTGACAAAGTCGTAAAATCGTATCTTGACAAAAATAAGCTTGTACCTCTGAGCCGTTAAAGTTATTAGCATTATGTTGACAATCATTTTAAAATAATTGGCAGTTTTTTAATGTGCAAAGAGTGACAACAATAAGTAAATTGTCACACGTCACAATATTGACTTGAAATACCCCAAAAAACGTATTTTTAGAAGCACAGGAATATTGAAATGTTTGACAGAAACAAGGCTATGAAAAGCTGATTTACACGGGAAATATCTTTTGTGGCTTAACAGATTAAATCTGACCTTCTGGTTTCTATTAATGTCCCAGCCTGCACATGACACTGACACTACCAAATTAAAAATCCTCAGTTGATTTTTTTTTAAGAAAATCATTCTAAATTGCAACTATTATTCCTGAGTCATTGTATTGAAATCATAGTCGGAATTTCCCCTCTCTCGTTATTCGAACTCGTAATTAATACAAAAGTGTTTCCTACCCAATAGACAAAGGTTTCTTCATTTATTTTTACTGCAGAGAGACATCATAACGTAAACTAGAATATTAATGTAAAACGGATAGTTGGTAGCTCTAAAATTAGCAGCTATTATTCTACCCATAAAAATAGAATACAACTTATTTCCCTGACACCTCTGACCCTGACGCGACAAGCAAAGTCAGGGCCCTGAAAAAAAACAGCCTTGTCTATTTTTGTTTTGTTCAGATTCTCTCAGAAATCACACAATTCAGTGAAATACTTTCAATACTCGCGATTTCAACCTGATGGGTACATTTTTTCCACTTTTTTATTCCTCTATTTTACAAGATTGATGACTCATGGCAAATATTTTGATTATAAACTCATAGGATTCGAATGATTCTGTGCCAATTCCGTATCTATTACCACACTAAATTTCGGAAACAGCTAACTCATTATGGTTATACAGTTAATTCGAGCGTGTAAACGAGAACAGAATGTACGTGAATTGGGACGTCTTCTGCCCTGGCAGTCAAGTAAATCGAATTTATCTGATTCTGCTTCATTACATACTGTTCCGTATGAGATGCAACGAAAAATGAAAAGTCAACCCTTCCCTTGTTGCCCTTCCGATAGGAAATTGAAAAAACGGTGATAAATGAATGGTGACTATTGATGGATGTTCTCCCAGAATTACTTCAAAAACTATGCAGATTCACTATTCATGTGACAAATACGCCTTTTAATCAGCATTGTTTCAGGAAGGTCGAAAATAGTCTCACAAATCATTTAGAATATTGACAGTTAAGGGTACAGCAATTACACTTTGGCAGTAGAATCCAAACTAAAAGGTTAAAAATCGACAATATCACCTAAAAACAAACACAAGCGCTGTCATTAATTTATATTGTCAGAATCCCTGTTCACAAATACATTGCCAGGTTGAGAACCCGGTAGGGGTTCAAACACAGTAGCATATCTGTAAAATGCTTATTTATACAACCTTTTTTGGGACTGGGATACGATCATAATCATAGACCTAAATTGCCATTGCTGTGTATGAAATGACATTTAAACCGTATCGATGATTGATGCTATGTCAATTCACAATATCAATCCAAAAAAAATGTATCTACTTTCAAAACCACAATCTAACACGTACACGAAAGAGCTGGAACTTCGAGACCCATGCATACTTTTTCTGTTTGAATGTGTCCATATGGGAACAGAAATAAAATCGACAAAATATTAACATGTCTATGACAGTTTCTTAAAGGAAAAACAAAGCCATTTAACAGGCTTCTTAATCTTAACTGCCTGGAAAACAGTTCAATAAGATCTGTAAACCAAGGGGATTGAAAGGTGTGATTATAAAAGTAAGATTACACCAAGTGGAAAAGGAAGTTGTCAAACCCCAACCTGACTTTATTTTTGGGGCAAATTGACCAACATATTTTGGTCTATCTTGAAGATATTGTAATTTTGAACTAATAATAGCACTATAAATTTGTACATATCAGATACTAACATCATTGCTAACACGATGAGGAAGATAAGTAATTACGTTTCCTCTGTTCCGTAAATTACTTATTTATTTATAACTGTGACTATCAAACTGCAAAGTAATAACAATAATAAATGAGATTATGAAATTTCAGTTTCAATCCTTCTGGCTCGTTAAGTTTCTGTACCAGATAAGAAAGTATCCCCTTACTTTGTATACATGAATAAATAAATACAGCTCGATCAAGTTCATTCCTTGGCAGTCGGAACAAATGAATAATTAGATCATAGAAATATCTGGGCTATTTTGTTCCTGACTCAAGCCCTTTATCTCTCACTCCGTTTTTATTTGGCTTGAAATAACGTTATTTCGCGAGTGAACAAATGCCTGAATAGTTATAGACTATCCCCCTCCTCATTTATACTACTTATTATTCATTCATCAGAAAGGTTCAGTATCTTATTATTAGTCTTGAACGTGAAGCAAGAGTAAATGGAGCAGCAAGAGTGCAGTTGAAAATTAACAAACCATGGAATTCAATCACTCCTACTTTTAGCACTTTGAGAATGAAATGTTTATACTTTATTACGTTCTTAGCATCACATCTCGATTTAAATACGTACATACTTAAGTTATTATATCGCCAACTGCCGAAATTAATTTAAAGAAATGTATGCAAAAAACCAGCAGGCCAGGATATATTTATGGTTCTAAACTGTCATTACTCATTAATAAAGTATAAAACTCATCAGCGTTTCGTCGTGTGTCCTTTCTCCGGCATGGCATGCATGATTTCATGAATTTCCCTATCACAGAGCCAAACCGCCTTCCTGATGTGAACTCACAATTAGCTGTATATAACATTATGTGTCTCTATTACTCTCATGCCATCCATGTTTACAGACTTGTGAATACTTGTGATGTTGTTATACACAGAGGGATAAAATTATATAACATTTATTTTATAATCCTCGTAAATATGAGGTGATGAAATGCAATTTGTATCGGGTTTTGTTCAACCCACACGACATAAAAATGTTGTCCTAAGTCCTAACCGTCATTTTACTGTCATTTGTCACGACAGCTCAAATTTCAATTTCCTTTCATCCCTGATTAATAAACTAATGAAGGATTTTATATTCAACGCTCTCAAAGGCTGTGAATGAAAGAGCCTCGGGAGATTTCTATAATCTCCATTATTATCATTATTATCTAGCCACATTCAATTATCCACTCAGGCGTAACAAAACAAAACCAATGCATTGGGCCAATAGTAATAGTGATTTTACTCTACTTTAGTGGAACAAAGTCAAAACAGACTCTCGATTTACCAATTCTCACTGCAGATAGTTAGTTAGTTATTTAGTTAAGACGCCTGCCTCATAATGTAGTATTGGGAGACGGCTAATGAAGTTTGGCTTGAGTAAGACGGTTTTTACCTGTTTTTAGATTGAATACTTGAATATTGTCGGCCATGTCATAGTATCAAGAAATCCTCTAGGAAATACGGCTACATGGACCTTAGTAATTATTACTTGAATCAACACAATTTAGTTCATCGTGCATGGGGTTGGTTGCATGCCCAATTGCACAAATGTATTTATGTATTAAATGTAACTTATACTACTTCACGACTTTTTCCTAAAACCATATCAATATAAAATGCAACAAAACCCCAACCTTAATTTACATCTTTCAAAACAATCTCTCTCTCCTCAACACTGACTGGCCCAATAAGTTGATTGTATTACAACCAAAGGCGATGTAATAATATTATTACTTTGCAAGCAACGGGATACAATGTTACACGGTAGAGATGATAATAATATTAAACAAAATGGTAATTATTTTAAACTTGCTCCCTTTAAGCTGGGCTCACACAGAACATTTTTAATGTAGGTGATGTGGTTCTAATGCGAATATTAAATTAGTTTCCATTACGAAAGTTTTGTAATTTAGGTAATTCACCCGGTTATTTATATCTTATGTCGTAGCTTTGTCCAAGTCAACGCTCATTAAATATCAATCGTGACGGGGGTTTATCTTTTGATAAATTCATTTTGGGGTAAGATCATCATTTTATCAAGGGCTGATTGAATTCATTAATTTATGCTCATAGAATAGAATTTGCAAGCATTTTTTAATGCAAAGTTGAACGATTACGGTAACTTGTGTTACCGTGTAGTTTTTTATGACAAATATTATTGTGCGTAATTCTAAATAAATAGAGAAGTCTTAAAAAAACTCTTCAACATTGAGAAGACTGTCTAGACCTTTTGAGGTTCACAAAATATCCTTTCGAACAATAAAACCACCTTGTTAATTTTACCATAGTGTTATTTTCCGATTGAATAAACATTTTTCAGGATAAAGTTAAAAAACTAGATGTAAATGAAAGTCGTATGTCATGTGTAATATTTTTTTAGCAACAGCGTTTTATAACAGTTGCAAATATTTCAGATATATTCAGCGTTTATCAGAACTAGAACCACCAAACAAAATTCAAAATTCAAAATATCAAAGAGTTATAAATGTTTTTTAGTATTTTTAGGGGGTAATGATTGTATCGTAGCTGTGCTTTGTGACTGATTTTGACTTTGACGACCAAGAGTGCAAAGAATATTTAGAAATTACAAAAAAAAATAGAACTAGCTTCTTTTCAATTTCGTGACTAATAATATCATTGTATTGTAATTGTAATTGTCCACGTGAAGACTTATTCGGGAGACATTTTTCATGCCGCATTGTAATTATATATCAAAGTCCCTTTGTCGTAGCTCCGATTTTTAGCTTCAAATTTGTTAAATCCGAAGTCAAAAGAGGAACACGGCGACGTACGTTCCACGAAACCAAATAATAGTTTATGAATATTATATCTAATGCCGGAAAACACGCGAGCCAATTTATACACGCTGCATATAAAAGCGTTATAGTGGCCACGTGTTCCTACATCTCATGATTCCTATTTTTGTCGTGCTATTTTCATGTATTCTGATGACTTTAAAAGTTAAATTTTGAATCAACGTTCCAGGATTCCCCATGCAGTGACCAAAAACCAAATCAAAGTAAATTCTTCGATATAAGGAACCAAAAATTTGGTGTGTTTAAAATAAAACCTGAAAATTTTGAATATGGAACAGAATCAACAAATTTTGAAAAATCGATAGCTATGAAAAATGGCCTTTTTAAAATTCAAACTTAAGTTTTTTAATAAAAAAAACAGTATACAAAATATCGAAAGATCGATAGAGCTACTATTAATTAAAACTATGAACATTGATGCATTTTACCTGGAATTGGCTGCTTTTGATGGCTATGCGTTGTCAACTGATGTAATTGTTGACTTTGTGGAACCTGATGATGTGAATTTCCGGAAACAGCATTCCTATTTTGAGGATACCCAGTACCAGGGTGGCAGCAGTCTTTATAAAGATACCCTTGATCCATGATTTAGACGAGGTCAAAAACACAAGAAATGGAGATCTCAAGAAAGTGGATGAAGATACACCACGTGGTCTCAATCACACCTTCAGTATATCGATCAAAGTTTAACTTTCAGTAGGATTCCTCTTAAATCACTCCTCAAAGATGGTTGGTTAAACGATTGGTTGTTAATGTGATTAAAGCCGGCAATTCAAAACAAAAATTTAATGAGTGTAGACGGTTCTAGGAAAGCCACATTACCCCCGTACGATGGAAGCTAAGAACTCCAAGAACCGTTCAAAATGAGACAAGGTTGTAGTTAAATCGCAAGCTTGCAATTTCTCTGAAGTTTCTCTGAACCTCAAACATCCAACTCACTGCCAGAACCACAAATCACAATCCAGCAAGTACTCATTTCTTGGAACTGAATAAACAAAGTCGGACATTCAATTGTTTAATTTTCGACAAAACTGGGTGAATAAAACCCTTTGTGGGTTGTTGATACAAAATCTACATGGATCGCCGTAATAAAACTGTACATCCCACTCCTATGTACTATGATGTATGTGAACTAGAATCTGGCTGGAAATGTATGACATGTTCCTCTTCCCGTCGATTTATAAATGGATTATTCCATTACTTTTTTCCCCGATGCGGTAATTACACATTCGGGACATTTATTTAGAGAGACGGGAACGGAATAGAACTCCTACACCTGCTCTTGATCAACGATCAGGAAGAGTGAGGGAAATGAAACAGAAATGATTGGACTCTCTGTCTCTATAGTCGAGGAGAGACAGGTGAGAATGAGAGGCGATGGATTTCTTTGACGGCTCTCCGGTGGTTTTAAAAAACCAACTGAAATCCAACAAAACTCACACTCCAAGTCATGCAAAGTTGCTTGATAGGAGGCAGAGTTAAGGAAACCTAAGAGCTAGCTGATTATCATCATCGATATCAAAACATAAGTGATATTCTATCACCAACCTACAAATATATACCCATTAACTTACCTTACTAACCGCAGAATTGCACGGCTTCTATAGTAATGATATGCTATTTTAATCCTACCTAACTCCAATCGTCAAGTCAGGCAGGTTGTTGTTTAAAGGTAAAGTAGTAGTAGGGTATGATTAGCCCTCCATGTCAAGTGTAAACTCGAGAAGGATTTTTGCTTTAACACTTAATTCTCGAAACAAATGGGTCACTTGCACTGAATTTTCGATTCAATTCAATGAATCTCTACCATTCATCATCCCTTACATATTATTACGAAGGATTGCGTATACGTAACAAGAACGAGTTTAGTTCCTTCTTTTAAATCTTTCCGTTTAATGCAACACAGGGCAGTAAGGGCTATATCAGGTTGGCCATTTACTTTTTAATTTTGTTCTTGAGTTAGGAATTAGGATCAACCACGTTGGATACTCTATAGTTTTATCGCCTTAAATTGTTATCAAAGCAAGTGGGATCACGAAATTTATTCAGGGACAACTTTAACCTATTCCTTTTAAGATTGGGCATCGATACCTTCGGGATTTTGCATGCTGGCTTATTTGCTCTTATGTCATCCGTAAGTAATAGTTTGTAGGTGGATTGATTGATCAGAGCGGACTTTAAACCAATTAGAGACTCTTATTTATAGAGTCGATTTAAGATTCCTTTTACGATTATTCGTGTGGAGAAACGTCTATAATAGTCTATGAGCCGAAATTGAAAGTATAGACAATATTGAACGGGTATTCTATTAAGTAAAGATCCATCCAGCATCTAATTTTAAGATATGGATTGATATAAAAATGGTCGATTTGATAGATTTCAATATCCCGTAGGTAGCCGATAAATTATTTTTTATTTTTTTTGGATAAAATCATCTGCATAATAAATTTTCTACATTAGGTCAAGGAAAATAGGGACACCATTTTTCCATACGCTCTGCAGTTTTGAAACATTTGGGATTTCATATGTTAGCTAAAATTTTACAGTTTCTTATTTATGTTGCTCATTCCGAACATTTTTAAGATCCAAGTAAAGCATTAGAAATAGATATAACAGTGTTACTGTGAATGATGCCAATACGAGTGGACATTGTT
Source organism: Desoria tigrina (assembly GCA_906901685.1). Taxonomy (NCBI): domain Eukaryota; kingdom Metazoa; phylum Arthropoda; class Collembola; order Entomobryomorpha; family Isotomidae; genus Desoria; species Desoria tigrina. Next base: position 11,938,061 of record CAJQTU010000004.1, read on the forward strand.
ATTACTTGAAGTACCAATGCAAATGTGACCCAACTTGATCTCCCATGAACTCAACAGACGAGATTAAGTAGCCTATGCCAGGCCTTTCGGGTCGGAAGTGATCTCATCTCGCAAACTGGAGAGACAGACAGACGCACAGCCAGACACTTCGTATAAAGAATTCAAAGAGGACAAATGATTTTTCTTTACCAGAACAGAACCTAGTAGTAATACACTTCATACATATTACAGAATATTGGTGATAAAACTGGCTTTAAGACTTGGGGACACATGTCTCAAAAGTCAGGACTTCAACTTTGTTAGCACACTATAAAAGTTGACTTTGTCCATTCATCGATCAAACAGTTTTCGTTCCTATTTGTATTGTGCATTGTAATTTCAGAAAAAATCCTTCCAGTTTTCCTCCAATCCTATTTTTATGACCTTAAAAATAACGTATCATCACTGGATCTGTTTTATCAAACCGAATGAAAACGATCATATATATCACCAACAATAACAAAAATTCCACAATTACTAATTTTAAACTTTAAAATTGAGAATCTTCAAATGGCTTTATAGCTAAAAAAAATTACTTCCGGTTCTAAAAGAAAATAAATTAAAGGTTACCGACTATTTCCATACAAAACATATCTAAAATGTATACAAGGGAAGTTAGTTCTATATTATTAAGACATTGCTCCTAAATTAGCATGTCAACACCAATTCTCATGACAGTTAAAAAAAGTACCAGTCTCCAACTCATTGGTTCCTTATAATAATTGCAACATAACAAACTATAACTAAGTCATTGTCATTATCAACCCGGAATTGAAAATCGGAAAAATTAACAAAATAAAAGACACAGAAGTAGTAAGTTAATTTCAGTCTTTGGATCTAATAGAACATTTAAATCCGCAATGACTGAAAAGAACAGTTGACACGGACATACATACTGAGGTACAGTAACCTTCATGGTCGGATGAGAACTTTTTTTTTATATAATGTTTACAAATTTTTCTTCAATAATATATTCTATCCTGTGCGATTATAGGAGAAAAAGCTAGGATTCAAAGTAATGAGATAAAACGGTCGTTGTTTTCCACAACGAAAATTTGTAAATTAGCCAGCCATATCATTTTCTCAAGATCTTTATTCTCTTGAATTGAAATTGACTTGATCTCCAAAAATTAGATGTGGCATTGTAATGTAATACGTGTCTACTACACCAACAGCTAAAGGCAAAGGCACACGTACAGAAAAGACTGACTTGGCCCTCAAGGATTTGAATTTTCTAAAAAGCCACAATATTCTCATTCACTTTTCATTGTCATTATGTTTTATAAGCTCGTTGTAGAGTCAATTTGGACTCATTTACTCACCACTTACAAACACCAAAATACCAACCATTAACATTAAATACTATTTATAGGAGCTATAATAGTATTTCCACATATTTCAAGGCTGACAAACGACATTTTATTGTCAACTTCGATAATTTAAATTTTCAATCACTCTTTTGTTTATCTTACAACACATTAAGCAAATCCTATAGGATGTGCGTTTACTAATATTTTTTTTACTTGGTAATTGCATTCATATTTTGAGGAGTTCCATGACAAACCCATTGTACCACAAACAAAATGCAACAGTTTTACTAGAATATTTGCAGATTATTAGTCAAGAGGTTATATAAAAGCCACAACTTAAACACCAATGCAAAACATCAGGAATTGACGATTCTTGGAAATTCGCAATGCAACACAATCTTTGTTTACATTGCCAAAAACCTCATTCAACCCGCATTGAATATACAAAGAAAAAACCTTTTCGTTCCTGGAAGCATTAAATCACACATTGGATTCATGGATTATAAATGAAAATGTTTGGTAAATGGGAAAAGATTAAGGCTGGCCAGCCAAGACTGTGGCCAAATCGATTGTCAAATCATTTCTTACAACGGCTATTCAAATCCCTCCTATATATTCTGACTTTTCCATCCAAAGCAAATTGAACGGGCCAAATCATCTCGTCTAGTACAACATTTCCAATATAATCATAAAATTCGGAGTCCGTTAGGGTTCAGTTGTATATTGATCAAACTTCTGTGCTTATTCTCATGACACTCTAATCAGACATATGAAACTGGACTACATTTTCTGCTTTCCTTAAATTACAATTCCCTTTTAGAAACCCAACATGTAAAATATTTCGGAAAGAATCGCGTCTGTCCTGTTCTAGCTTAGCTTTTGATTTCCAGCCAAAAGTAAAAAAAAAAACTCTGAAATCTTTCTAAAATGAAGTCCTATTATCAATACTAATTTATAAAAATCCATGTCCTGTACGCAATTGATGGCGACTCTCTGACCCCTTAAAAATAATGAATTATGATAGCAAAACGAGATGTTCCGACCTCGAAGATAATTAATTAAAAATTGCATCTCGAACAATAACAATTAGCACCGATGCCATGTTTCAATGTTATAGAGAACCTTTCAACGGAAAAATGTAGAGTGAAAGCACGGCAGATAACTCCTCTTGCCCTCTCTTACAAGCTATTTGTTACATTATCCAATACTTAAAAAAATCAGAAAGTATTCACGTAACCCAATTTCATGTAATGATCACGGCTCAATACAATTCCCAGTTCCTACGCAAGGCCTAGATTTAGATTTTAATCTGGCAAGTTAAACAACTAATATTGATTGATATCCAAGTCCAAAAACGGTATGGAACGTATATATATATAGTTACAAATCTATCAAGGCAGGAGGTGCGGTGCATTAGGATAAGTTTTAGAAAGGACAGCGAGCTGAAAGACTTAGAATTTGTTCACGATTTGAACTTCAAATATATATTAGTAAAGAGACTGGGAATGAGTGTCAAACAAATCAGATTGTGTAATTTCCATTTAAATCCGGCTCTTGTTCTTGCGTGTTTATCGGGACTTGCCATCTCTAAGCCTATTAAACTGTCGATTGAAGTCATTAACACATCAGATAGAGTAGAGGAGTAATAGATAGAGTCAACACCATTTCCCTTCAACTCATCATCAGATAAGATTCGTGAGGGAGGGAGGTCGAAGCTGTTATCCACAACCGAACCAAATCACTCCGAGTCCAGGGACCGACGCAACTCCCGTCCTGATTACCTTTGACCAATTTACCGTTTTCTACACCCCTTCCAACACCTGTCATCTATGAATGACGGCACACTTCCTCTACATCCTTCCCTCATTCCATCCAATTTCACAAAAATCCCAAACTCCCTATTTTACAGACTATCTCTCCAGCTAAAGCTGAAACCTTAAGTCGTTTCATTCTATGAGAATATCAATACGATATGCGACCACCAGCAAGCAATTGCATTTCCTTTGCATTTTCCCATTGCACTTTTCCTTGCATTTAGGCACAAAATTTCAGAGTTTCTAAATACTACTTTAACAACGTCAAGAATCAGAAATTGACGGGGTAAAATACCCGCTTCTCAAAAAAATCATATTGGAGGTCAAAATTGATGGATGATTGAGCGTCACGTCATGTCCATTATAGAGAGAAAATTATCAATTCAATATGGGACGAATTTAAACGTGAAGCGTTTTAAATTAGAAAATCCCTGCAATTTAATTAAATCCTTCAAAAAGTTAAATATAACCTAAGTAGATCAAACACATCATTTGATTTATTTTTGTCGAAAATTTGGTATGTCTTTATTTATGAACGCAGGATTGTAACATATATGAATGGATATACTCGCATGAATATCTGAATATTTCTGGAATATCAACCTGATAACAGAGCTTGGCCAATTGTATAAGTAGAAAAATACCCTGTAGTTGATTAAGATTACGCCATTAATTTGCGTCATGCAAATAATAATCGAATCATTCAGGCATAAGAAAGAGTGAGGAGGGACAGATTAAGTGAGAAAGTTTATTCTCCAACCCCTTTCATTGTGTCTTTGCAAAATGCAGGCAAACTATGTGCTCGTAAGTCCATAACACGGAGTTAATATGCTTATGAATTTTTTACCCTACCTCACGTGATGTCCAGAGTCTACTACAATAATTTATGCGCTGTTTTAATACTCAATCATTTCTGAGAATTGATTTACTTTAACATGTCGTATTAAGTAATCAATCACACCCGAATCTGAAATCACAGCATCAAAATTTAAAATATGGTCCAGCATGACAGTTGAAATTTGAAAAATGCAATTATATTTGAGATTTTTTCAATTTTCAAAATTCTAAATTGATGTAATTAATACACGCATTCCTATTCGTATGCAATATGCATATATAAGGCCGTGTCTTTTCTTAGAATCAAGAGAAAAATGTTTATATTAGATAAATGAACGGTAAGTATAAATAATCTTAACTCTTCTAATTCTAAGGAACAAACAAAAATTATGAAAAAGCATTGGAATTGGCTATAACAGAATCAGCATGTTATGTTATGAAGACAATGCAAGATCCGTAAAAATGGTATACTTGCGATTACTGACTGGTTTATAAGAAATCAAATATGGTACAATCTACAGCTGCCATTTTGTGACATAGTTATCAACAAATATTGGCATTAATTAATGGGTGATTACATTGGTTGGTAAATTTAATGACTGTGATCCAAGTGGCGAGTGACTGTATATAGCTAGTGATGCAAATTCGGGGAAGTCTATATAGAATTGATGTCGGTATTCAATTGAGACGAGATTGTTGTACCATTGCTTTTTTCAACTACGCTTAGAACGACAGCTTTAAAATTTTCCTAGGATTAAACGATTACAATATTTGAAAAAATTAAACTTTTATGGGGTGGCCTTAAAAAACTAATCTTAAGTTGTTTATTTCAATAAATTATTTCGTATCAAATGAAAAAATCGGAGCCTTGCTTCAAAACATATTACAATCGATATTAAATCGAATGATAACTTTCATTAGTTGTTTTTCTTAGAGTCCCATCAAACACACTTCTCCAGTGGTTTTTAATTTATGCTTTCCAGCGTTACTAGCAATGTGAAAAAATCACCTTTCTCAAGTATGAAAAACAACCACGATTGGCTTTCGCTTAGCATAATTCTATGTATTTTTGCAGTTTTTATCCGTTCCATTAAAACATCACAAATCTACATCCGGTTTGAAACGATGGGTGAATACTGATATCTATTTTAGCTATGTATTTCGTTGCAAAAATTTCCATCTCATCTCCATTATAAAAATTAAAACGTAACTATAGACACTGATTTCTTACAACTTGTCAGGTCAAACATAGGTTTTTATGGTCGAACAAAGCTTTAGATGCATAGGAATTTTCGGGGTGCAAAATAAATTCCCATCTATTTCCCGACGAGTATTTTCGTTCTGACACTAAAACATAAAGACCGAAACCTCACCTTCCAAGGATTCCAATTCAAGGACTCCGATTGATTCGAATTCCAATGCTGCCTTGTCCTTTTCCTCGTGCACCAAGTACGTCTCCATCCCATTTCTAATGTTAAGCTACTCAACCCAGGCTAAATTTATGTATTTCATGGCACTTACTCAGACACTGTTTCCTAAATACTCATGTACTTTTTTACACTTGAGCGGAATAGGGAGCCCTGTCAGATGTCAATTTCGTCTGTATTATTTATATAATAACCTCACTTTTTATTGACAATTAAACCCTAAATTTGATGTTCATCCCCGTTGTGGGAATTATTATTCTTATTCATCTTTAACTTCCAAGACATTTTTCCCCTTCCGAACTTGAATTTTATTTACTTGTTTAGTCTGCTGTATCTGTATGAGGCTCATACTATGTGGAGTATATAGTCACCTCTCCGCTTACCTGTTATCTTCTTAAATTTACCAAGTATGTCTTAAGGCCTCAATCAACACTTAAACTAATTTCTTCGTCTCTTAAAACCTGAAGGAATTTTTTTATTTACGTTCCTACTACTTACAATCATCACAGATGGCAATCCACATTTACCTGTGGTATCTTTTACCCTTTGATTCACCTGTCAATCTCTGCCTATTTTATGTTTAAAGCATTTTCGGACAGCGTTATTACATAGGACTCCACACAACAATACCCTCTTCCTATTCATTCTCATTTAAATCCCACAAGGAATATAAGTACTTTTTATCATATATCAGCATCAGCCTCATCATCCTGTAGCCTCGTCCTATCCAAACAGGTTTGTGTTCATGAACTTCAATTTCATCATCATCAGCATCCCGTATATACAGAGTCCACTGTCCAATCCGTCTACGACGGTTGCTGATGTTTTAGTATGATTTTTTTTTATTTTCCTCTTCAATATTCACAATTTAAGTGTGAGTTCTAGCCCTGCAAACTATGTTACTACCATCGGCTACTAAATCTATTCAAGATACATATTTTCATCCCCAATCCCCATCAGTTAGCTTTTATGGTCGCTCTTGCTTCGGTCTGGGAAATACTAATAAATATAATAGAATATAATGAGACAATACTATATTTTTGTTTTAAGGTTCCGATAGTGATAGTCACCTCATTCGAATACAATAATCTCATTCTGATGATCATCCAGCTTTTTCTCTTGTGAACGATGGTATCGTTCCAAAGCGTTGGGTTGAGTACCTTTGCTTACCCGCTCATCCTGGCAATTTAAGAAATTGGGTTTTCGCTTGGGGGTTGGCCGAACCAATTTAAGCGATGGCTATATAATTGTACAGAAGAGTAGCAATGTTCAGGTTCTTCATTTACTGAGAACCTCAACCTCAGAAGTGGAAAAAGTTCTAGGGACAATTTATTAGATTTTCAGGGTTTATACATATTTGCAATGCTGAACGAAAAGTGTCAAATTATAACCAATAATTATAATGGGCACAAAGACTCATACGCATACCGACATATATTCGGTTACATGTGCATTTAGATATTAGACATGTTGGGTTTCCCGAGATCTCTTTTATATGATGTGCCTTAAGTATTATAAACTATTATAAATGCGCTTTGTATCATAAAATGCTCAAAGCAATTAATTGAGACGGAGGGTAGTTGTAATGACAGTATTGCATAGCTCGGCATCAGTTAGGTCAGGGTATAAAAATAAATAAATTATTGGTAAATTAACAAATAACAAGATATGGGGATAAGATTTTTGCACTCGGGCATTTAAAAATAGAAATAAAAGACTTCGTGGGCAGACAACTAGCTAACAATTAGGCAGGGTCCCACGTACCACACGTTGTTCCCGGGGCTTCAGAACTACATATATATATATATAAATATATTATGTTGCATAGCACGGTGGACTACCCCTAAAAACTTAACCTAAATGGTGGCCGGGAGAAGAAAGGTGGACGGGTTCAACAGTATACTACGATATTTAAACGCGTAACGCACCTTAAAACGAAAAAACCGATTTTACTGGGTTTTCGGGTTTTATATCAAAAAGGTTAATGTAGGCACGGGTTTTTATTGGGTGATGGTCAATGTGTCTCTGTTGTATGTGTCCTTCGGACAAAGCTTCGATACGTAGAGTGTCGATATTCATACACTCAAAGTGTCGATATACCAACAAGTCGCTATGCATGGAAATCGTCATTTTTATTCCACAACTCGTCAAAAAATATTCAACACAAATTAATTAAACAAACAATATATATTATAGGTTATTATCAATCATATTTGTAGGTTTTTAATAAGTATGTCAAGTATATTATCTATAAAGTCTGGTCATTCTCTTTATTTTGCGGATCCACTCATTTGCTGTCGAAGTTTTGCAGGTCCATCAGGATCCGTTGGATTTATTCTGCGACGCTTATACTTAAATAAATCGGAAATCTGAATATGCTCATAAGTGCTGGAGAGTTTTTTTTAAACTCCCAAATTAAGTCTCTTGCCATAAATTATGGAATTAGAATGAATTGAATCAGAGTTAGAGGAGTAGCTAAAAAATATGAACTTAATGAAGTATGAGCGTCGTAGACTAACTTTGATGAACCTCCTACACTTCGACAGCAAATGAACCTAAAAAGCGATATTGATGAAACTCTAGTGTCTCAAAATATTTCGGAGTTGATGACCGACATAATAAAAAATATAAAAATCGCTATCCAGCAGTAGCCTGTTTAGTACTGCTCCTGTAAATAATAAAATTGGAAAGGAGAGGAAGATCAACTTTGATATACAATATTTGTACAATATACAATATATCTGGCCTACTTACTAAAAAACCTACAAATATGATTGATAATAGCCTATACATTTTTACTTTAATTTGTTTGTGTTGAATATTATTAGCTGATTTGTTTTTTGACGATTAATGGAATAAAATTACGATTTTCATGCATAGCGACTTATTAGTATATCGAGACTTTAAACACTTCAAGTGCCCCCATATCGACACTTTGCGAATCGACACTTTGTCCGAGGAACACATACAACATCGATCGACACATTGACACTGACCCGTTTTTATTATAGATTCGGAATCGACTATATACGACAAAGTGGCATGTCCTATTTTGGGATTTAAAAAAATTGACCTGAACACATGTAATTTTAATAGGCGTATATTATAATGATTTCTGATTTCAATGATGCACTTAATTTCTGATTAATTATTTAATAATTAATATTATGAATGAAATGAAAATGAAATGTTTTCCAACATCTCCTATTTATGTTGTTCCTCTTTATTCAGGAAATTGTGCCCCTATGATTATGCAAAATTGTGATAAATGGATGTATATGAAAATATCTCAGAAGATTGTTTCGATTTTGGAATCCAAACGTATTCCCATAAGTTGAGACTGAAATTTATGGTAAAGATTACTGAAAATATGATTTAAGCTAGGCGATTTTGTAAAAACTGCTAACAGACGTATTTTCGTTATTTCGTCCCCTTTTGCGTCGTTTGGAATCTTTGATTTGATATAAGTTCAAATTGACTACATGAATTATTTAGTATTTTGTCAATGCAAATACAATATAGGATTAATATTTACAATTTCTTTAGTTTGATTTCTAATTAAATAATCATATGTACTTTGTTAATACTGTTTTATTGAGAGTAAGAAGTTTTTTACATCATCAGGTAAATCCAACCACATTTTTGCAACAGTAAGTCTTAAAAAGTTAAATGTAGTATTTCTTTAAAATTCTTCAATAATTTTAATGAAAAAACTTTTTTCTTTCTTTAGATATTATCAGCTTAGAACACAGCGCTCTATAAATAACGTCAACCTCTGCAATAGAAAATTTATAAGGCATTTAATTTGATATAAATTAAGAAAAAATAATGAATGTACATAGATAGGTAATTTGTATACAATGTTTTATACATAATCATAACAAAAAAATATTTCTATATGTTCATTAATTTTTTCATCATGTCATTTATGTCAGTTCAAAATTATTAATCTAATAATTCTATTTTCTAAATCAAACTGACTAAGTTACGAACGGTAGTCACCATCAAAGGAATACAAATTCGTATATGCGAGTTAAAAAAAATATCTAGTACATTAAACTTAAAACATACAACAAATATAGCTACGATGGGTTTGAATACATAAAAAACTCCCGAAACAATTTAATGGAATTTTGTGCCACATTCAATTTCGCTTCTTCCTTTGTTTTTCCATCGCCAATTATTACGGCTGGAGGATCGGACGTGACTTGTACAAAGCACTGATGAAGGTCCTCCGTAGACTGCTCATCGAATTCTATAAAAACAGCTTTGAAGCTTCCCCCATTACCTAATTCTTCCAAAAATTTGACTGGATCTTCCACGACAAAGTCAGGATCCTAGATTAATGAAGTTCTTTTATGAATCTAGTTACTACTGTCACAGTGAGTTTAGAAATATTTTCAGACAATGTTTTACTCTTTCAAATACCTTTAAGGCTGGCATTTTGTCAGCAACTAAATTTTCATATACATTATAAAGCTCAGCGATTTTTTCGACGTCCCCTCGAGCGGCAGGCGTAGTCGTTTTCTTGACGGATTGCTGGTCCTGCAATATTCTCATAGCATTCAGACCTTCGATGATTTTATCATCGTCGTCGTCGTAAGAATGCACGTTGGATGTTTCAGAAGGGATGCTTCTTAAACGATCGGCCATCAGGTGTGCGGCCATTCGTTTTGCCAATTTTTTGGATTTTCCTTTTCCAATTTCTACATAAGTTTCTCCAACATGGCACGACATAGCGAAAATTTTCTCGTGAGGAAGACCTTCTTCAGAGTGAACCTAGAGCAATGACAGTAATCCGTAACCAGCCTCAGTTATAAAATAGTTAATTTCGCTCGTCACTTTTGAATAATAATTTTACAAACATACATCATAGTTGGGGGGAGGAAATTTCATTTTCATACAAAGTTCTTGCAAAAGTCCAACCGGATTTCCACCCAAATCACTATCGGTTGGAGCCCTTAGCTCATCCAACTCTGCGGGACCTGCTGGTCCTGCCCGTTCTCCTACTGTATCTGTTGGCGTTATATGCATGGCCTGTAACATTGCAATGGCAGTATTGTGCTTGGCTTCTTTTTTTGACCTTCCACTTCCAGTTTCTGTAATAATAATTCAATTATTTACAAAAATAAGTGAAAGGTTATGTCATGAAATGAACAAGTACTATCTGTCAATCAAGAGTGTATATAAAAATGAAATCAATGTAATTTAAGTAGCAAGTTGAATACATTTATAAAAATTATAGCATAATAGTAGTATAAATACCTCTAAAACAATTCAGTAATTATTAGTGTATATTTAGTGAGATTCATACCTTCTAACAGATTTTTATTGTGTTCGACTGTCAACCGGTATTGGAAAATGGGTTCATGGACGGCCCCTTCAACCTAGATCAATAATGCAGAATAAAAAAATAAGTTACTGTTGACTGTTGAATATATCAATATTACGGGAGTCACGCGTCGATGTCAATATATAAATGAATTAAACTCTTGCAAAACGGAATAACGGTTTGAGCATTTATTTAGTAGAGTAATTAATTACTGTGCAACGATGAACGAATTGAAAAATGCAAAAGACTCGTTCATGTCATAACACATAATTAATTCTCATAATCCACAAATTCCATCATGCTGGGGGGAGGGGGGGGGGGGGGTATTGTAAATCAATGTGCAATGAATTCGTTTGACCGGACATATTTTAAAATGCAAGATACATTGTACATGGAGTTAGCAACTACAATCCAGTTGCCAGTCAGTGGACAGTGCAGGTTACCTGAAGAAGCTCGTATTTCGGAGTCACGTTATTCCGGGTGCACATTTCGTGCAGGAGCGACACCGGTGTCTTACTGGGGCAGGAATCCATATTGGAAATTATATTCTTTATGTTAACTCTAATCACGATTTGCCAAAATTGTGAATTAAAAGATTGATTGACGATTGACGTTCAAAGTTTGAATTTTGAATTTCTTTTTTTTTAATATCTTTTCGCTTTTCGGAAAAAGTCAGAATCACTAGCAGTGGCAGTAGTTAGGAGTGTCAGTCAATTAATTACTTACGACGGTGAGTCAAATTACTATTAATTTAAGTACAAAGTATGAAATAAAATTTAAACTGAAGTTTTTTTGTTTCATTGATTGCATTATTATTTGAGAAACCTCGTTGTGCCTTTTATATACAGATCTTAAATTTCGTTCCAATGAATTTCCCTGCCATAGCGTAGCAAAGCATAGAGATGACGAGAGAGGATTGAGGATTGAGGAGGCCTAAATCTGTGTTGGCGAGTTTGCCCCCATCAACGGTTTTTAACTAAATCTAAAGCCATTTCCCTGTTTATTGTGAGGGTTAAAAACCTTGAAAAAGGGTTTCTCATTCCTTGCAAAAATGTTTGTGGTCATGAGTCGCATGAAATAGTGTCATGTTGACAATTTTTAAACAAGCAAAATTTTTCCACAGAAGATAGCTGTCCTCCAGTGGTTTCATCGCTCTGCTTTGAAATGATTTTTGCAAACATTGTTCATTTGTTTTTAGATGTGCGAAACGTCGAATTGCGAATTTAAAACAACTCGAATGATATAAGCATGTAACACCAATTATGATATCAATGTCTGTTTGCAAAATAACTTTTTTTTCAGATCCTAGCTATTTGGATCCCTTGGGAGCAGACCAATTTGAGGTGTAGTACTTGGATATTTGCTTATTTGTGTGCCCTAGAATTTGATTATCGTGCGTCGCGACGCTGATAAGAAAACATCATGGGTGCTGAAAGACAAGCGTCGAGAGTTCCTGGCATCCAACGTCGCTTGTTAATAGCTTTTGGGGCCTGTATAGTACCAAAAACTTGAATATTAGTATTATTAATTATTGCATTTTAATTTTCTATTTTGAATGCCATTTTTTGCACTCCTTGTTGTTTCGTTCTGAAGTTGAAATAGCAGATCAACTATTCATGAAAAAACAGAATCAGGCCTCTGAAATCGAAAAATTTTGATTTTCTTAAAACAAATTTATATAAGGTGTCTTTTCCAAGTGTATTTATAACTGCGATGGGGTCATCATCAAAAGCAACAGTCGCTATTGGTCTTGGTATAAATACCTAGTTCATAGTTAAGTGACCGATTTTACTTCGATCTCACTTTGCATTTAAAAAATTAAACTCACTTTAATCATACATATACATACTTAAACAAATAAACTATTATTTAAGACAGCTAATTTCTTGCTAAGGCTAAGTTATGTACATTATTACCTCGCCGGTCAAAATCATGCAAATCAAAGCTGCACATCAATTTCGTGATAAAGAGAATTTCAACTTCATTACTCTTTGTAGGGGCAGTCATGCAATAAGATAAGTCAGATTAAAACACGTTATTATAAACCAATTCTCTGACCAAGTTAATTATTTCTAATTCCCGGTGCTAAACGCTTTTTCCCAACAATACTTTTTAAGAGCACGACTGATAATATTTATTATTAGTGCATACTATAAAAAAGCCATTAGAATGTCTATGAGGAAAGTGAAACCCCAGTAAAATAGAAAAAATTTAAGAAATCATTCCACGTTCATGCCTAGATTACAATATACAATGCATTCCTCCAACAACGGGTCTTCTAAGGAATCGAGTATCAAAAGTGTGACAAAAATAACTTTCCGTGGATCTGTATCCCCTATATACACCTTAACTAAACAGTTCTTTCGATTCAACCACGCCGTAGGCATATAAACGCTCCGGTATTCTATAACAACGATAGATATTTTATAATTGCTGTACCACTCCTTTAAATTATCCTGCTTTCAACGGATGAGTTGACGTTTTTCATTGTATTACATCCTATTACAGGATATCATAGATATGATTAAGATACTATAGAAAAAATATCCTGTTACCAAATTAAGAGGATTTTTCGCATGATCTGAGTACGCAAAACGGTTACATATTTTACACTGCTCGTTTATATGCATAAGCATAATAAATGAATGCTGCTGAAGGTAAGAACAGCCCTTTGAGACTACAGTTACCAATTTGTTCGTATAAAACCCTTTTTACGTTTAGTAGATCAAGATCGTCTTTTAATTTTCATTGAGAGACAAACAACTCTCTCTTTCAAATTCTCGATATCCTTCCACATTGGATTCCTCACGTTTAGGCATTTGCATGCTGATTTAGAATAACTGCAGTTAGGTTAGGAACCTCGTTAGTGGGCACTCTAATAAGCAAATTATTGACGAAGTAACGAAGAACACCCTGAGCTCAAAACCCATGGACATGTTGTGCTCGGCGATATCATAAATAAGGAAATTGATTACGGAACATGCAAGAAAGTGAGACCCTTAGATTCTAGCTTCGTATTTGTCAAAAATTATAACAGCCTTCTAATAACTTCTGATCTAGAGCAATTCTTGCTCTCAGAGTTACACTCTAAGTCTGTCAAAAGAGCTACAAAAAATCCAAAGAATTTGACGAAGAATCAACTCTACTTTCCAATAATTTGAACCATTTTCGGTTCAAGTATTGTATTCGCATCCCTGATTTTTATGTCAATTAAATGACATAATTTTATAATTGCGAGCTTCGTACAAAAGACCAAAATGTAGCCGGTAAAAATTTAAAGGGACCCATCATAGCTATGAATAATTTAATAATTTAAAAGCTACTTAACGGACTATTAGGATTCAAATTAAGTCTTGCAGAATCCAGACGCATCTTAGACAGAGCCATTATCATGGTTTTACTCACACTCATAAGAATATAGCAGAGGCTGTAAAATAATTAGCATACTGTATTTTTCTCATGCTTTACCAACTTGAAGTACTGTTTTATGAGCTCAAAGACACTCCCGTAATTACCCTTCTCTGTCAAAATCAAGGTAACTTTTAATACACATTATAATGATAAACATTTTCAAGTCCAAGACCAATTAGATTTATGCCAACTTCTCGCAGCAATTTACAAATGAATTTACAGTGTGCATTAGGTAGTAGATTATTTTGCCGATGTTGTAATTCCGACTGCAAGAATTTAACAATGTTAGTAATAAAAAGTGATAATGATAGGGACGGGGATTTTCCAAGGGAATTAAAATTTTGAAATAATGAGGTTTTTTTATATGTTACTAAAAATAATACTAGTTATAATTCACCACATTTTCGTGGGAGAGAGACAAGATTCAGTTTCGATAATCCACATGAAAAGAAACCTATTTCGAGTTTTAAGATTTAAATCCTTTGACATGCAATTATGATTAACCTTACATAAGATGAGGTCCGGAATTAAATACTCTGTAAATAAAATACCCTTTTATTTATTTCACTCACTGTCAAATTGCTTACATGTTTTATGCGTTTCTATTAGACATAAACACTAGATTAAAAACTGCTATTATTAAATTAAGGCCGTTGTTGTCATGCAGTAGCAGTAAGAGGTGAGAAACACGCACTTAAATTATATAACGGCTAGAACTTTAATGACGTGAAATAATAATACAATTACGGGCCACATTCTATCACATCACGCACATAAATATGCATATGCAACTACCAAAACAAACTTCAAGTGTAATTACTAATTACGCATTTTTTTATGATCGATCTGTACTGTATGATCTATAAGTAGTTTTTAATGCAATATGTAAATCTCCTATTGAATTTGAGTTAATGAATTTTAAAATAAATCATTCAAACGCATCTATAGATTTTATTTTTTATTTTTGTTGTGAAGTCTAAAAATATCGAAATTCGATTCGAACGCATCAAGAAATTAAGTAAATGATGTCGCAAAACTGGAAGCACGTGTTTTCATGGGTTTCAAACGACGGATCAAGCTTGAAGAACGGCTTCCGGAAGGGTGTCACTTTCTGTAGTTGGGGGATATAATCGATGGAAGCCGAAATTCAAAAGCTGCATTTGTTTTAATAAACCAAAGCGTGAGGGGCCAGATCGACATATCGAGTGAAGTTTGAACCAATTAGACCCAATGTGTTAATGTTGGAAAACATTTTGAAAAAGTTCAATCATTCGCTAGTTATCACAGTGACGATTCCAATTAAAAATTAATATATCCTGCCGAATGCTAATAATAATATATGTTAATGTGTTGGATTAGACTGGGATTAACTTAATCGGAAGTCAATCGGAAATCCGTTAAGACTTTGGTCTGCCTGTTGTTTTAAGCTTGACAAGTCTGCTTCGGCGTTCCTAATTCCCCGTCATCATTAGTTTACTTTCATGTAATAATTTATTATGTACGTGTACAATCATGAAATAACATTTTCATAAACTCTTGTCTAGTATAATACAACACACAGTCAAATTCCTGCTTAAGATGAAATGCCGGGCTTGTTGGCGTTGATTTTTGGTTAATTTTATTTTATTTCGGGTATCCAAGCTCTATAATATCTTATATTCTACAAAAATAGTAATGTATCAAAATTCAAAATCATATGTGGTAGTAAGTCAGGTCACCTGCCCTACTCAGCCATAAATATTTGTCTAAGAAATATCATATATCACATAAAAATAATAGTGAAAATGTTATCAGTGTCATGAAATTTAATTCTTCTCAAAAGCATACATTACTGAACTCGGGTCTGCTTTAATTTAACCAGGATGGACCGATTCTTTCATTCTATATTCTTGAAACCGTGTAAACCTATTAACCTTCCTGGTCCTTCCTACCACATACATTCGCTCATTGTCAGCCAACAGATTTGGAATCTGAATATGAACCCAACTGATAAGTAATGTTGAAAAATTTAAATATCAACAACTTAGCATTTTTACACTCTGCCAACGTACTAAATGTTACTAGAGCCAGAGTGCATTGCATTATATCATGTTTCGTTGTTGAGCGAGATACATATTACATTCTACTTAATATGCATATTTTATCATTTATAAACCAGCTAGAGAATTCCTTCCGTTTCTCAACCATTGGACATGCATGCGGTAATACGGTTGCAAATCAAACACTCTAAAGTTGCTGTGTATATCTTTGCATGTAGGCTGTAGACGCTGTCGTCAATCTAATTGTAAGATCTTAATCTCTGACTATCATTTTGTTATTGCCTCTTTACTCTTTAAATCTGGCCACTTGCAAGAGCAGATTCTTTTTCCTTCTATCGATCGTATCAGACTTAATCTGCAACTTAAAAATATTACAATAGACAGTCAACGAATGTTTTGATGTAGCGTGGATAATGGTCGTTTTGAAAATGCCCAAGGCTATGAATTGAAACCGTTAAAAGTGTTATTTAAAACCGTTTCAATGTTTAAAATTAAGGGTTGAAATATCAAATACTGAAACTCTCCGGATGCCCCAAACATAGATCAATTTCGTATGCCATTGAGGGTTTTGGTTTGCAATGGCCCTTCCAACGATATCATGAACGATGCCCGTCCAAAATCTGACCCATGTTCCCTTTGTTAAGGGAGGTCAACTCCAAGCACTGTTAGATAACCCTTTCCAACCATATATCGCAGATGAGGTGTTGCAATTTAATAAAATTTTGACCTTTGACCTGGCACCCCTCCATTTGCAATCCACACCATAAGGACCAGGACAAAGTCGTCCATCATCTAAAGGCCCTAAATGACTTCCCAAAAACAACCAGCAACAATTTAAAAATAATGGTCCGTTCTCAAGTTATCATGTCCTTAAGACAGATAGACAGACACGAAGGCAATCACATCATGCATCTACTAACGATACATAAAAATGTACACGGAATGCGGAATGCGTGAATGCCGAATGGGAGAAATTTTATCAGAGAATTGAAATCCAAAGCTTGACAACTTTGACAACCTATTAAAGTCAGCATGTAGAGTGTAATAATATTATTACTACAAAGTTTAAATGGAACGAAAAATGCTGCAAATACATTACATCCCGTTTTAAATATGTTAAAGTGAGAGTGTCAGAGACTTTTTCATATGCAAATCGCCATAATGGAAGCAGGTGGCCAAAAAAATGTTTCTAATTATTTTTAGAGCTCTCGGCTTGGACATTGTTCTGATTCTTGTTCAGTCCTTCATCCTTCCTGCTTTGTATAATATATCAGACTCAATAAGTGAACAGATTTTTTTGGGAAGAAATTTGACAGGGAAATGAAGAATTAAGAGTTGATATGGAGAGTGAATAGACCTCGTGGTTTTTTATTGCTCGGACAACGTGTCAGAAAAGTACAGATCCTGAGCTGAGCCCTAGCCTACCTGATCTGAGATAGTGAGAGTGATTTCGAGAGTGTCAGACCGCGTAGAGCCTTCTTAGAGTCACCTTCTCTAACTCTCCTTCTCCTCCTTCAGTTTTCACACTTCCTTATTATTATTCTCAGTTCTCCTGCATCATTGTGCCTGTGTCCTTTAATCTTCTTGATTTGTGGTGTCAGTATTGCCTAATTATCCTCGGTATTAGTGTGAAGTCTGTATCTACTTAAGTACCAACTACAACGCACAACGAGTTTGTTGACAGTTGGCTTTGGCTAGGTCGGGCACTTGCTTTTCTTCCCTAATAAGCTTACCACAACGATAACGAGGTGCAAGGTTGAAGGTATCAATATCAACTATCAATCAAGGTAAGGTGCAAGGCTACTGCATACTGACACTTCCCGGTTTCCATATCTACAATATTCATTTCGTGATTGTGGATATCATTTCACATTTCCAGGAGAAGAATAGGGAAAGAAACCGGCTTTTCAGATTTACACGCTCTTTTCACGGGCTTGTTGCTTCGTTTTCCGTCCGCGTCCCCCGATAACGTCTTCCGTTGTTGCTACCGGTTAGACTTCGGGCTTATCGTTCATAACGTAATCTGATCTCTTGGCTGTTAGTTGTAGTTTGCACTAATAAATAATTGTTTTCGGCAGAAGGAAAATAAAATCCTCGAGTCATTGACACTTGATGATTCTGCTAAGCCACCACCAACATCCAACCAAAACCAAACCAAGGAGAGAAGCTCAATTGCGAATTGGTGGATCTGTCCAGGAACTGTCTGGAGTCAGGAAGATTCGGAGTTTGAGTTCGCGATTTCTAATCATCACCTTCACCTACCAACTATCTGTTAAATGCTGAAATTGGTAAGTTTGACGCTACGTAAAGTTGATTGTATTGTATATATTTTTTGAAGTTCAAAGTTGTTGGGTAATTTGCAAGTTGTGTCATTGTCAATCCTGAATTTTAATTTATAATTTTGGTGTGCATTTCATATTTAACAATTAAGGTTGAAGGAATTTACATAAACAAAGAAAGTAGTAGAATAAATTGCATATCCGCAACCTTCAACCTTACCTTGCCTTGGCAATATTCAACCTTCCCAATACCATTTTTAAAAGTTTCTAATAGACAAACAAAGCACATCTCTGACTATAAATAAATTTATGTACATTCAGCATTCTCTACATTTTATCATCCGTATCAACTAAACCCCATACACTAAAATTCCGAACACTTACTGTCTTCGAGATACGAGAATCTAGCTCAGTATTTATCTACGAATGATCTGATACGGATCTAGAATCTATCCTGTTGGCTAGTGAGGCTTCATCATCTTTGATCGTTGTTGTAAAATGTATGTGTTGTAGGAAATATTCTCGATAAGCCTACATGGAATACTTAGGACAGATGAAGGCATATTTTAGTCCATACTAATGCTACGGACAAAATTCCGATCTGTACGCTACATAACTATATGGTTTTGAGATTCGGATATCCGAGGCTCCAAATTCGAAGTTCACGCGCCATGCTGAATCCTACTATTTACTATTTATGCTAAATGCAAGTGCAGTTTTAGGATGATTTCATTTCGTTTTAATTTTAGTTTCATATAATTAGTGTCGCACTTTACAGAGTTGGGTTCTTTCATCCACATTGTTTTGAAATATATATCTCTAAAATGAAATGATTTTCAAACGAAAAACATGGACAGGACAATGTAAATACAAATACAGCCTGCAACACGTACAGAGACACAGCACTGATATACTCTCGTTTAATTAGCAAAGTTGTAAGTTAAGTACAAGATCAAAGCAGAAAAATTGCTTGAGTTGTAGTTGCATATAGTTAAGCCAGACTTCACTCGTTCATGCTGAGTATACCAAGCTCCAATGTGCAATTAGAGGATTCAGGCAGGAGCTTGTTGAACTTTTCTGGCCTTCTTGTCTTGGCTTGTTGTGTTGTCTATTCATGAAAATAAAGTATCACCTAGAAAATAGAGAGTAAGAAGCAATTAAACAGTTTATGGCATCCATGCTTTCCAGGCTTTTAGCTTTAGCTTTAGGTTCATTTAGTGTGGCACCACGGTCGACCACTTCATACTGTATGGTTCATTAAGGGCTGCCGTAAGGCCCAGTGTAAAAACAATACTTTTAAAAATTCATCCATCCTACTGCTAGATAGATCATAACGACACATTATCGTATTTTTTTTGCTCCACGATTGACTGTTAATCAGATCTAAACATTGGAACGCCTGTAAATTAATTTTAAATTAATTACAGTTCTGGTTTCTGGATTTGTGGATAAAAGTCTCATTTCGGTCAATGTCCAGACAAATCAGATCGCAGTGAATTTAGGTTATCTCAGGTACGATTCCATGATTTCAATTTCAATGCAGTCAGCAGTAGATAAGAATAATATATTTACGAACAGGAGTCACCACAGGGGAGCGAGTGGAATAATATAATAATTCTATTATAATAAAGGATTTCACATTTAGAATTTAATTTAGAATGCATGAGATTTGGCATGATAACAAGATTTGATATCTCCTATCATTTCCTTCGTCTTTCTCTATACACTTGATGAATTGTGAGCATGGTAATGGCAAATGCTAATGCATCTATTGCATTGGAAATGTGAATCGAAGGCAAAAAGATAGCATTAATTGACATTAAATTAGGAATGAGGCAAGGTACGCAAATATTAATATAAAGTATAACATAGGCGAGCTATACATTTAGTAGTGCAGAATTACCAGAATTGTTGGGATACATGGATTAAGACATTAAGTGTTAGGATTTCAGCATTACCAATTGGTGCGACTAGATTTAATGAATGAGCTGTGTACCCGTGTGTACGTACTATACTTTATGCCTAAATGAGATTAAGGGGAAAAGTTAACCGGCTTTTTTTTATTCCTAATAGGCTTCCAGAGTTCCATTGCTTGATGCCATCAGTTCGTGTTGAGAAGTGGAACGAGAGGGATTGATCGACGAACTCCCGTCAAATTGTCTGTATCACCATCGTTTGTCATCATATCGTCAACTCCGTTTACATTACAGACAATCGGACTTCGCTACGCCAGCAAAAAATCACCACGAACTTTGTTCAAAAGTTAAATACTTATCGAATCGGAAAGTCAAAGGCTTTGTTGGCTAAAAATCCAGAACTCCTTATCGGGTGAGTAATTATCTCAGTATTTCCAACGTATAATACCTTTATCTACTACATACATACTAAAAATGTTATCTCCTTTCATTACATTAGTTAAAAATCTGGCATTACAAGTATCTAAAGGATTTCCTCCGTCTGGGGTTATACAACGGGTCATATAGCATGATGTGTCACTATACAAAAATAAAAATACTGAAATCAAGAAATAGCTTTCTGTAAACTAGGTTCTTCTATCCCGTTAACTATCACCGAGTCGTGTTTAATGTTTGCCGGATGACACGATGACAGTATCGAATGAATGTAAAAGTTTGTTCATTCTGTCTCATCTTCGGTGAGTATTGCAAATCCCCCAGAACAGGATGTAGGAGATTTATTTTTCTGACATCAAAATCTATGTAGTTTAACATGGCATAATAGAACAATTTAACATTAAAGGATAAGGTAAGGAGTTATTCAGGGGGCTGTTATGTTCGTGTTTCATGAATCCAGAATTTCCTTAAAATTGAAGACTTTTCTTAAACTTATTTTTCATCGTATTATTTCTACTTTGCATTATTGATTGTCTAGGAAGTGGAGGGGGTAGTGAGCTATTGATACTCGAGCCTGACTTCGTCTAATTTAATAAATTAATAAATTGCCCAATTACTGAACCCGAGCCGATGGAATGGGTTTTCTGGGTTTGTGACGTTAGGAAATGAAGGTTCCCAGTAGTCAAGTTCATATGTGAGCATAGTGTGCGATTTTGAGTGTGTTAGTGTTGAGTCATTCGAAATTGATTACTTCAACTAAATGACAGTCAAAAACCATGGAAGAGGTATACGGCAATTCGGCTATTCCGCTTGTTGCCCTGTCACTAAATGCAAACTTTGATCCATGCTTTCGGATTTCGGATCCATTTTAACCTATATGACTTTTTGCCTCCCCGTCCAATACCATTATTAGCTCGCCTATTGAAAATAGGGTTTAGAGCTAATGAAGTCAACCAGTTGTTCGTCCGTGTGTCCGTCGTTTTTGTCAATGTAAATCAAGACAAAATTAAACAGCCTAGAAGCAGGCCGGATTAGAACCAATACAATTTTTTTTAAATGGAAGCATAATATTCGCTAGTGTTTATCAAATTTCGAACACAGAATTAAGTTTTAACATAATTGTATTGGTTTTAATACCAAATTTATATATATGATTTTTATCCTTTTTTCTAAATTTAAAACAATTTTGAAAAAGTTTGAGGTTTGATATGAATTGTGCAACATGAAAATGGTTTTCGAGGAAATCGTATTGGTTCGAATATAAAATGTTTTTTAAAGAATTTCTATTGCTTTAAATATGTAATTAAATCGACATTTCTGGAAACAGGAATGATATATATATATCAATACCAAAAATAGAATCTATAATTTAAAAACAGTGTTTTAGGTAGATTTTAACTGCATTTGTCAAACAACAAAATAATTTTTAACGAAATTGTACAGTTTAAATAGCAAAGTGGATGGACACATTGGGAAACAGTTGTATTCAATGTAGTTTAGGACAAGTCTCAAATATGCAGTTTCTTCAAATATTTGCTATGGAAACTATCTTTATTGTCTCAGTATATTATTGTGGATGCAAATCAATTGACCATAGAACAATTACTAAAGCTTTGGGACTAAGAATCGATCGTCTAGGTGAACGTAAACTATGATATTTTGATCTTTTACAATTGATTTTTAATAGTTTTGATTGTTATATTTAAACCAACACGATTTCAAGTAATATTGAACAACAATATATATTAATTTTGCGAGCTGCCGTTAACGTTTACAACGTTTTATTATATGTCCAATACCCGATGTGAATAAAAATTGATTTCTGTTTCTATTATAGATTTGTCTCTAACCTTACTAACCTCCAACCTGAATCGGGAATTGCTTGGTTCTGAGTTCTGAACATTTTGGGATATCGTTGACATTGACGACAAATTCATCATTTCCACACTACCACGAGCGGTGAGCAGAACTTGCAATTATATTATATTATATTTATCCTTCCTTTGAATTACGATTCCATATATTGACTGGCTGATTTATAATTATGCCCTGCCTCCTCTTTGTGTTTATACTTTGTTCAGATTCAAAAATCCTTTGCTTTACTGTGGATTCAGTTGTTTCTACAACTCATTCAGTAATATTCTAGGAAACAAACATTGTTTTGTGCATTGGTTGGATTAGGACTTCAGTGCGCTGTGATTGGAGCAATCTCTAACCCAGTTCATGAAGTTACATGTCTTGCAAACCAAGTGTTATCGAGTTTCCTCCTTTTCAATCCTCTCTATTTCTGTCTAAATAGATTCGGCAATAACGATGTACGATGGTGGGGAAGACTTCATCTTCGATGACATTCATAACCGTGGTTAGTTATTATTCAAATTTAATATTTATATTCCAAACTGATATTTCTACGTAGATTTATGGCATCGGATCTGTATGCAATGTGAAGTCTGAATAATGAGTAGCCTCGTGGAAATAGTTTACGTTTAATACGTGAACTTCGAAGCACATGGCTAAAGCTCTTGACATGGGCTTGGTGCCAATATTTGTAACTTTTTTTCTATTCCGAGTCTTCAAGAGTTTCATTACATTATTTCTGGTACCTCGTGGTATAGTGGTTTAAATTAACTACATGTTAATAATGGTCTAATGGTGAAGCTATTCCTATATTTCTGAGTCACACGAAAGGAAGTCACCCAACGATCGATTATAAATGGCAACTTGTATTTTATGAAAGACTGTCAATCTAAAATGAGTCAGAAATTTAGTGTTTATTGACATTGTAATGATCATAAAATTTGCAAGAGGATTCCCTAGGCGTGGATACATTGTTTGACTTTAACGGATAGGACCAGCTTTTCATTATACCTAGTATTTAGGAATGCTGAAAGGGAAAAGGGGTTTTAAACGGTGCGTATAGTCTGGACCGGTATTTGATTTCGGTTGGAAAATGGGAATTGTGTTTTGTAACGGAGGACCGGGAAGTATAGGGAAAAGCCTAGGGGACGAGCCGGGTAGATCAATAAAAATATATGTAAGAGGAGGGAGTGGAGGATCCGAGTCGAATCCCGGGTTTGTCTGCGAAGGGAGTGTTGCGGGACGGGCTTGTTAGAGAAGAATGGGTTTTCGGGCTTCAGTTGCAGTGTGTGTGACGTGTGCTAAAAGCGAAAAGTGGGCCGAGTCGAGGTCAATCATCTAATGTATTTTTTTCGTAGGTACGGGAACTAGTCTAGGAATCACGAAAGATCCGTCGTCGAGTTCCATTTCTAGTGCTAACTCACCGAAAAGGACGGGATCGGGAACTAGTCAGGAAGAAGGGCAAGTCCGGAACAGCAAGTCGGTGACTGACTCAAACCCTAACAATAACTGGAGGAGCAACAAAGAATTTCCAAATCAAATGTCCATTCCTTTCTCTAACCTTCCAATTCCAACTATGACCAAAACTAATTCACCGATTGTTGAGTTCTACAAAGGCCGCTCAGTTTTTATTACTGGGGCTACGGGATTTGTGGGAAAAGCTACGGTTGAAAAGATCCTCCGAACATGTCCTGATATTAAAAAAGTCTACATTCTCATTCGACCGAAATCCGGTGCTGATGTTAAGGCGAGGCTTGAAGAACTTCTTAATAATTCCGTAAGTTACTTATTTAAAATGAACATGTTCAAGTTCGAGTTGTATATGGTATGATCTGATAAGATTTCGAATTCTCTCTCGTTTTCCTCATTGCACACTGCAACTGTAAAAGTTTTTAGAACAGCTTTTCCTTTTGAAGATGTGCTCTTTCATCTAGTTACTGAATGTCATGTGATGAACTGAACCTCAATATTACATGATTTCTACCTTCTTTTTCATTGTTTACAACAATGGAATTAGCGTTTCCAAATTTAAATTTTGAATTCTAAGGTTAAAATACTCGGTTCTGTCAAAAAAATTCGTTTTATATCTGATGCTTGTCGGTTGGCTATATCTTGTACTGCTCGAAAGTTATGTTCTATTTTTAACAGATGTAAAATTAATTGTTTTATTTAGCTTTATGAGACCGTGAAAGCCGACAATCCGGACGCATTGAAGAAGATTGTGCCTGTTGCTGGAGACATAACCCTTGCTGAACTAGGAATAAGCGAAGAAGATCAGAAGGTTTTGGCGGACGAAGTATCCGTTGTTTTCCATTCTGCAGCAACTGTCAAATTTGACGAAAAATTGAAACTGTCAATTAATGTCAATGTCCAAGGGACAAAAAGGATTGTTGAGTTGTGTAAACGAATGACACGTCTTGTTGTAAGCTGAAAAATCCCTAGAATCATTTTTAACTGTTTTTCTTGTAAAAGTAATTATATAATCGTTATTTGGGAATCATTACAGGCCCTGGTTCATGTATCCACTGCCTATGCAAACTGTGAGCGTGATGAAATCGAAGAATATATTTATCCACCACCATGTGATCCGTACAAATTGATCCAGAGTATGGAATGGATGGAAGACGACATTGTGGAAACTATTACACCGCAGTAATGAATTTAAACAAATAAGACTAATCGAATTAATTGTGCTCGATGATATAGTAGATTAACGCAAAATATTACTAATTTTTAGGCTAATTGGGAATAAACCAAATACATATACTTACACGAAAGCTCTTGCAGAGCACGTGCTAAGTGAAGAATCTGGAGTGCTTCCAGTATGTATTGTTCGTCCTTCGATAGGTAACTACGAATTTAAATCTTAGTAAACTATTGATTGCAAGTGGTTGTAGCGTGCCATCTAACAAGCTAATCAATGCTATCCCTCGATTAATTTTTTAGTAACTGCCACATGGAAAGAACCTGTTCCCGGTTGGGTCGATAACATAAATGGACCAACAGGCTTAATAGCAGCATGTGGAAAGGGAGTCCTACGAACGCTTCTGTGCCATCGGAATAAAGTAGCAGATCTTATTCCATTGGATTTTCCTGTGAATTTAATAATCAGTGCGGCATGGCATGTTGCTTCTACCAAGTAAGCTGTTGAAGACATTTTCTTATTCATTTAGAATACGGGTAGATTGGCGATTCTTCACCGTAATAAAAAATATTTATTTATTTAGGCCCAATGGTATCAAAGTCTACAACTGCTGCACAGGAACTCAGAACCCGTTGCTTTGGGGAGATCTCGAAAATTGGGGCTTCAAGCATCTTAAGAGCAACCCTTTGAATGACGTTATGTGGTACCCTGGAGCGTCTTTCAGGTCCAATCCGGTTATGAACAATATCAACGACTTCTTAATTCACTATGTTCCTGCATATATAATGGATATCGCAGCACGCTTGTCCGGCAAAAAGCCTATGTGAGTTAACATTACCGAGAATTTAGTACCAACTATGATCAATCCGGACTGTCAAATAATTGATTTGTACTTTTTTATGTAAAGAATGCTCAAGATATACGGGAAGCTGACCAAGGCTCTAAACTCACTCCGATTTTTCACAACTCATGAGTGGAACTTTGTTACCGAAAATATGCTTGGCCTATACGAAACAATGACACCTGAAGATCAGAAAATGTTCAATTTCAACGTTAAAGAAGTAAATTGGCCGAGTTATATTGGAAAATACTGCCTGGGAATCCGAAAATACGTTATGAAAGACGATCTCAGTACCCTTCCAGCTGCTCGGAAGCATGTACGGAAGTGAGTATAACATGTTCATTGTTCTGACACATAAAAAGAACTTGAGTTATTAGAAATGTGATCAACAAATTTGGTCATCCTTATCCTCCTATAAGTCACTGATGTAATTATGAAATTTGATTACTTTTTCAGATTGTATTGGGTGCACAAGTTTACTCAGTTCTTCTTAATTCTAATCTTTTGGCGAGCGATCATGTTCCGGTCCGACACAGCACGGCAACTATGGTCATTTATGTTCGGAATGGTTTTAAGAATGGCTCGTATGCTTCCAATAGGAGAGGCTGTTTGATAATCTTAAATTTGTAATCACCTGATTCATTGTTACAATGTGAAGTCTATGCACACATGTGCAAGCATGCGAGATGTAAATGTTTCTTTTCCAATACTATAAATTATGAATTCAGCTATGAGTAGGTTATACATTTTTTTAAATGGTTAATAAGCTGCTTTCTTCGGTATCCAAGGGGTATTACTATTAAAATCCACTATGAATAATATTAAGAGTGTTCCGTTAATATTTCTTTTCTCAACTTACGTTAGTGATAAATGTTTTAGGAGCAGTCCTACCATGTTTGATATTTCTTGATATTTAATATGGGCGTTGGATTGGATTTTGTGTAAATTAAAGTGTATTAATTTCTTTATCGAGAACTCCCAGATCCGCTTGGGCATAATGTCCAAATCAGATTCCCTTTATAGGCCTCGACTGCCGTTAAAACATTTAAGCTCAAGGAAACATCCTGATGTATGTATTTTTAGCTGCGTGGTATCTGTAATTGAGAATAGGTTGTGTGATTGATTATGATTAAATTAGTCATTTTGTGATCTGCCACCCCTCTTCGTATTAAGTACTTCGTACCAAGCAGCGACACAACTAAACTGGAATATGTTGAAACCACTTCTTCTCTATCTTATCTCTGGAAGTACACACATAGTTATGCAGTAGTCGTACGTGCTTAAATTTCTTCCTTAGATAAAGCCTAGCTGTAAACTGTAATAATAATTATAATAATAATAGTAATAGTAATAATAATTAATAATATGCTGAAGAATAATGGATAGCTCAGCTTTTCCACTCACAATCCAAGACCTATAGACAATATGTTGTATTCGTATCTTTAAATTTGAAAAGTCTCATCTGCTAAATATTGAATCAGTAATGCTCATAAAATAATCTAGTGCAGAGCAGTGAATGGATTTTTCATTTCCTTCCTACAATCTGCACAAAACCCTTCATTTCACAAACTCTGGATGCTTTCTCTTTACCAAAGTTCTACCTTCCTATTTCATCCTTTGTTTTACGTGGCCAGTCGAATATATGAGCACACTCGGAGAGTTTACGACCCGGTTGCAAACCCATGTTTTTAAGTGATATCCTATACAATTGTACTCTGTTTTATTGCTACTTTATTCTCGTCATTAAGGAACTTTTTATCGACTCTGATTGACCCGGTTGATTTGTTGAGTATCTGGTGAAATGGTGCTTATATTGGTTATTTGTAATCCGCTAATAAGATTTAAGTTCGGTTACGATTTTATTATTACCTACATTATCCACACCTGTAGCACAAAAACTTTAATTTTGTTACGCCTTAAAAAAGAAAAAAGCACATTGTTATACCGAATGAGTTTTCCAATAAAGTCCAATGAGTTCTAGAGCAAAGACAGTGATACGTCTTCCTGACTTTATGGATAATTTATTACCTCCTCTCCTCCATCCATACATAGCAACTGCAGAACCAAAGCCCGGATCAAATGGAACTGAGCCTTAAGACCTTCTAACTCATGACTCATGAAATCTTTAAACCCTTCTTTGATTTGATTCCAGACAAGATATTTTCGTCTGTAAACATTTCTACTAAATCAACGGTCTTGTTATGTAAGGCCCTATTCTATACCTAAATTCCGTTCCCATTACGGTTTCCCTCCTTCCATCTGTCTTTGATCAGGAACGAGTTGGTCCCTAAAATTAGTAAAACTAGAAGTAGACGGTAAGCGGTAGGAAAACGCCCATTTTCCTTTTCCGGCCGTTTCCTTCATCCTTGCGGACTTGTAAGCCCCCAAGCTTCCTTTTAGGTGTTTGTAGGGATTATCCATAAACTACGGATCAACACACACTCACGATACCGCTCAATCTGATATACTCCCTGACCGATACAAAAGTTAATTGAGTATTAAACCTCCTTGGGCGAAAGAGGCTCGTACTTCACCCCGATAAGCCGTAGAACGGGAGAAGGGAACACGTATATGTATATGCATAAAACGGGAATGGAAAGCTATGCAATAATATCACGACGTGATAAAAATAAATAATTTCATTCTTTAAAAGCTGTTTGGAATTCAACAAAGAGAAGTGTGTGAGCTTTTGGGAAGGATACATAAATGCCCTTTCCAGACCCTGACGCAATCTGTTCTACAACTGCATGATGTTCTTTATCACTTCCTTGGTGGGGGACACAAAGTCGCGAATAACCCTCATGTTTAATGATTTCCAGTACCCACGTTCTAGGAAACACAGTACATTGAGCCGAATAATTAGCAAAGTCCCAATTGCCTGGGAAATTACAAGGAGTCGTTTCCAAAATCGTTACGGATGAGTTACTGTCAAATACGTGGGAGTAGAGTAGGTTCCCATTCCTTTGTTAACGAAGGTCGAATGTCTTCTGTAATACGAAACCATTACCGTTGACCATATGGTTGACCATTCTTCCAACGGTCCTATTATAATGGCTAATAAGATGCATGCTATTATTTAAGTACTGTCTTAAGCAAGGGTTCATAAAAGATTTGCCTTATCCACAAGAAGAGAAGGAGGGGTTTTGCTTTAAATTGTGACAAAAATATGGGGAGCTAGTCATGAATTTTTACTCCTTGGCCAAACTAATTCAAGTTCCGTAGTAGAAAAGAAGAGGAAAGTTTCCAGCTTCATTTAAGTAATGGGGAAAGTAAAGAGTGATGTATTAGGAAAGTTTAATAACCAATCAACGTGATTGGGGTTCGGTTATGAATACTTTGTTTAAAGCGGACGATTATTTTCTTTAAAAAATGTAGAGAAAACTTTTCTTCAAAACATCCGGCAGTAATGTAGGGAAGTTGGCGTTGTTTTAAACATCTGCAGGGATTACTGTCAAGGTAAAAAATAAGACTTTCCATGTACGGGGAACTTAGTACAGGTCCAAACTCAAATTCAGGCATATCATCCCACATTGCTTCTGATACGGTTCTCTGGAAGCGAGTTTCAACTATATATTTCTCCATAACAAACTCCAAGAATCATGTCTCTAAATTCCGAAACTATTCTGCACGGCAGAATCAATTTCCGATATGGCCTGTCCGGGTAAATCCATTTACCTACTTTACCTAGCCGATTGACTCGATGAGAGGCTTTAAAGCTATTTTATTTCATGTCCAACGTAAATGGGAGAAACAAGGACTCTGCACATGCAACACACCGGCCACCGTCTCAAAAAGTTCAGAACGCTCTGATTGGCGATCGTTAAGCTTTGAGACTAGAGACATTACATGTTGTGGCATGGCATCTCAAGAATTCCTCCTATGTCTTACGAGTACGAGGGTTATGTCGAATCTATCTACAAGCAGATACCTATATACATTAAGGAAAAGGCTTCTTTCCGCTTCTTCAGAATTGAGAAAGGTAAAGTTAGGTAAGTGAGGAAATGCTGTAGATTTGTACTTGTACAAGCTTGGTAGCAGAGATATCGATTCATGGCTATGTGAACGTCTTGGCTAAGTGCATTGTTAGGCTGGACTATGATGAAACGGATAGATTGCGGAGTAAATGGAAAGGGTTGATTGAGAGCCTGTAAGGGTTGTAAGGGAGAGAGAGACGAGGTCCTTGAGCTGCTTTAGATGAGAATTGTATTGCCGATTTCAATTAGGCAGAGAAGATTGACTGTGGAGAAAGTTGGTGGTGGTTGTGGAAGTATGGCGAGGAAAGGAGCCTGACTCTGAGGATCCCGATCGAGAGAGAGAGTAAATTCGGAGTTGTTGAGAAACCGGTGGTTTTGATCCGGTGAAAGCGTGATGTAATTACAATATATATGAATCCAAGGCAAAAGTTTTCCATTAAGGCTGAGCTGTCGGCCGAAGAAGGTGGCCCAAGAAGACGAAGACGAAGAAGCGGAGTTAGTAACAAGAAGACGGGGGGAAAGCGGGAGATCAAGCGGATGATATAGAGCGGGGTGATAGTGTTGAACCAATTATTGTTACCAACTCCGCTCTTTCTGATTCCACTCTTGTCTACGTTTTTGTTCCTCCACACAAAATGATTACACATGTTTTACGTTTGCTTTGGCAATCATCCTTCACTATTCCGACGATCCTCTCCAATCTCCTTTCCTCTTGAGATTGGTCCTTCTCCTTGTCAGAGGAAGTAGGAGAGCGAGGAAAAAACTGGATTTGAGTTACCCAGAGTCCTTCCCAAAGAAAGTTTATTAAAAGAAATCATCATGAGTCTATTACTCAAGCCCTCGTGCTATTTTTTCATCAGACTGAACAGCTTGTTGTTTGTTTCCATAAGATTACTGCTCATCCTGTCACGTTAGACAGCCCCGAGGCATACAAATCTTTAAGTCAGCACTAAAACCAACCTGGCTCAACTCCCTTCCTTTTAAGCTTTCACCCTAATATTTTTCCCATATTCCTTGTTTTCTCTATTTGTCCTGTTAGCGAAAGTAATTGCGTTCCTTCAAAAAGTGGAATGTTGGCTCATGGGCTTCTCTAGAGTCGGAGGCGCGGCTGGCTCAAGTCCCTACAACTTGTCAGGGATCAGAGGAGGAAGGAGACAGGAAAAAAGCATCAGAGTTAGTTAGACGAAACTGTGGCATTACAAGTTAGCTATCTAGGTAATGGAAAAGTAAAATGAATTTTTCCCTAACAGCTAGGGATACAAGATTTTGTAATTTTCTCGGAATCAGCCATCTCCACAGATTCATCTCCTCTCTCTCTTCTTCCACGTCTCAACATCCTTAAGATCCCCGTATATCATTCCTCCACCCTATATCCATTACGCTCTGCTTTCTCTCTCCTAATATGCAACTCCTCTGCTAAAAAATATTCCTCGGGACTTACTTTCTTCCTCTAATATATACTCATCTGCCTCAAACATCCCTCTGCGACCTAACTGTTTCTGACATGAATCTGGCCAGACAACCCAGTTCTTAAAAAATATAAATTTATCTCTTCTCCCTCCTCGGCCTTTCCCTCTTTTTATTCCTCAAATCCCAGCAGTAGTAAAAATGACCATGTATTTACTCTTCTTCTGCTGGAAGTAAGGGGATCTATACTTGTTAATTTGCTGCTCCTTACATCCATCCATCTGTATATACATGTACGAAGCAAAGGAATTGGTTCAAGTAACGAATCTCGCTACTTTCCTCGGCTACAGAACGGGATTTTTCCATGGAGGAATGCATGAATGTGCAAAGGTCAGCAGGAATGGATGGGATTGAAGAAGTAGATGGGTTGGTATTTCGGTGAAAGGCAGTTGTTGGAGCAGCAATGGACCTGATGAGGAGAATTCATCTGAAAAATAGTTTGAGGTTGTTATTTGACAGGTTGGTGGGGAAGTCTCATCCCGCCGCTTCCAGCCCCTGTTTTCTCAAGCAGATTCGGTGTTGTTCTCCGAAAATGGACTACATGGTGAAAGTGGTAGTGGAGGGCTCGTGTTATTACTTGGACATTTCAAACACGTTTCATCCATTCAATCAAAGTATTGTTTTTATCTGGGAAAGGATTTTTATGGGAGTCCGGTACGGAGTGTGGAAGTTTCTCGGGAATATTTAGTTCTCCTCGATATTAGGCGGATCTTGTGGAATAGTCTTGTATCGTCCTCTCTCTGTTCAGGCAAACTTGTTCCTTTGCTCTGTCTTGTCGGGTGTCAAGTCGGCTTGCACAACATCCCATTCCTCACAGCCCCATGTCCATGCTCTTTCGTCAGCAACTTTCTCCAGTCTATCTCGCTCCGGCTCTCTCTTCAGCATTCTCTCCATGTGCATTTCCTCCGTCACATCCCAGCCATCACTTGAATTGAACAGGACGGATTTTGAAATATCTTTTCCCAACAGTGTTTTCCATCCTCCTCCGACCTCACATATGCCTGCCCAGATAGGAACAGCTAGATTATTATTATACACCACCACCACCCCCATTCTTCTCACTTTCCCACATAACATTTGACCTCCTCTATTATTTTATTGCTTTCACTCATACTGAAGCCGTTCTGGAGAAAGTTTCCTTGCCCCATTTGGGCAACAAGGAGCGGATTGGGGCTCAATACTCTTTAGCGGAAACGAGTAAATCTTAAGGATCCCTCTAATTGCTTTACATCCTGATACAACTCATTATTTTGTCTATAAGATCCTAAGCTCTTTTCTCTCGATCCCGCATTACGCAGGCCTAACTGTCTACAAGTTGGATATTAGCTTTTTACTCTTGAGAAAGAAGGCTGTTGCGGTGGAATGATTCCATTTCGATTCTAGAGAACGGAACGATGTGTTTAAATATTGTATCTACGGGTTTCTTGCTCAATACTTTCATCATATTCAAAAGCAATCTATGGATGTAAAGTAAGCGTCGCCAAGGAAAAGAAAATCGGTGTGGGTATCCGTACAAATTGGAAACTCCGCTCCCCATTAAATTAGAAAGAAGGGAAGAGTGAGAGGGAGACAATTGGAAAGCAAATGGATTCAGGGAGAGATGCAACAGTCTTGTTGTCTAACAAGTTTTTTCCCGTCTCCTCTCCGGTTCCCAAGTCTGGGAGAGTGTGAGATTGTTAGAGTTGGGAATGAAAGACGCTTTGCTTTGAATGAAGTTAGAGGAAACGGAAAGGACAGAATGTAAAACCCTGATTCATGCAATCTATTCCGGCTATAGGAATCGGTTGGGCTGGCTCTGGAGTCTCGTGTTTCTCAGTCCTTAGCAAAGCAAATCTCCTTGTCACTAACAACATGTAGTTGGTTTAGTTATGCCAAGCTCCTGAAAAGAACCTCCTTCCCGTCATTGTGTTACTCTTTACGAGGATTTGTTCTTCTCAATCGCTTTCCCAAATGTCTACATGCGGAATCTTTTAACGGCGTGGAGGAGGGAGGAGGTAGTCATTTTCAACCCATTCCGTCCTTATTTCCCCCAACCTTTGATTTCTGAAGAGGTACGTAGGCAGGAAGTCAGTGCAATCAGGCATGGCTCTATTTCAAAGAAATCACGCCAATCTGCAGTAAAGGAGAGGAGATAACAGATCATACTTGCAAGAACTGAGATGAAAGTTTCACATTAATTGCAAGTACGCTGGCTTGGATTTCCTATATAATTAGAAGCAAGATTTCAAAATCCAATTTTCCTACTGTCTGTAACATACCAAGTACGGGATTGTAAATTGTAAATTGCAAGAACGATCTAAAGTTTAGAACCCCAATTACTGGTACTCTGATTTGATGTAAATGATATGCCGTGCCTAATTCGGTAGCGGAAATGTAGTTACGGCGGCTATTGACAATTTGCTTAGGAGTTCCAAACTTGTTCGTAACGATCGAGTCAAGTAGGACGCTATTTATTTGTACAAGTATAGGTTGGGAAGGATATGATCACATTTCGTATTGATCCCGTAAAATCAACGGAAATCGAAAAGGGAGGAGGAGAGGATTGTGGACTTATTGTGTGGTTGATTTGGTCCGAGTGGGATTGGGACTTGGGACGCGTGAGAAAAAAATCTTTGGATGTTGAGGGTTTCTTTTGGAAGGCTGGAACGAGAGGAAAAGTCATCCCAATGTCCTGTGTAAATAGATAAAGATATGTACATATTCTTGGCACTATCTCGATCCATTATCTGAGTGCTCCACAAATTTAGCTGAATTTGCTCTTCTATGTCTCATAGATATATCCTTGAAAGAGTCGGTAGCAACACATCTTGACCTCTGCTACTTCTGGTTAACATGGTCTCAATTTTATTACTTCCACACCATCCCGTCACTTTCACCATATTTTGTAGTTGGGCCAAGGAGTAGGCAGTGGGTGGAAATAGTAGACACGGCAGTCGTTGAGACCAGAAACTTTTTTCCCAGAAACTCTTCAAGAAAGAACACTAATTTATTAAGTTGGCCATGACGATCGAAATTCCACGATCTTGTGAGGTTTACTTAAATTCGTTTCCGTGATCCCAAAGTACCGAAACGAAGTGTGTATGGGGTAAAGTGTAAAAGTAAACTTATAGGTTCCCTAATGTAGACTCCGTTATTGTTTGAAAGCCTGTTGAGAATGTTGGGATCGTAGGGCTGCTGGTTCAACAATAATCATTTGTTGTTTTTTCTAGAACCTAGATGTTATTCTTTGTAATGACGATGGTGAATTCAAACCTTTGGTGCTCATTATAAATAAATGTTTATTTCAGCCCTACTACACAAGTTTCGTAACGTACACAATGGGGTTGGCAATTTCACAATGTCGGCTGCTTCTTGTCGACAAAATGGAAGCAAGACAATTATTCCTCACCCCAAAGATCCTGCGACCAAAGGGTTTCAACAATTCGTAATTTCCGTCAACTGAAATTATGTCGACATGACCCTAAAAACAGTCCTAGATGATTTTCATATATTCAATATTTAATTTATGTATAGGCAAAAACAGGAATAAATTTTAATAGTTGCAGCTTTTAAAATATATTCGTCTGGCAGGCAGTTTATTCTTGATAAGCATACTTATTGCAAATAAATATTCATCAACGTATCGTTTGTCTAGACTTTCTGTCGACCGGATTTTAGTTCAATTCAACGTTGTCGCATAATCAAGGAAATCTCTGTCAGAAGCAGAGTTCATTATTTTTAACGTCTACATGTATTCATACATAATAGTAGTAAAATTTGAATTGCCCATTATTCATCACCTTAATATTTCTCAAAACTTAGTAGAAATTCGAATAGTTTAACTAGTTTAAAGACCACAGTAGCAGTAAGAGTGAATTAGGCTGGAATTATGAATAGGAATATGAGTATTTGAGAATACATAAAAGTCAGAAAGATTTGGTTAATGGGGCAACCATTTCGAAATTATATGTATTAATTCGTCTAAAGCCCTTTCGGTTATTCGGGTTTTGTTCACACTTAAAGGCGTGTAATATAGGAGACGCGTGCAAGTAGTTTAGATTTTGAGTTTGAAAATCTGTCTCTATTACTGTCAAGCCAATTTCAACATATTAACCCTTTACAATAGAACGTAATTGTTTTTCATGTTCCTCTAAAGTCTCTCCTCAACCCGGAAATATATCCCTTTACCAAATTAAGACAATTCTTTCTCCGCCGTTTTGGAATTAATTATTTTAGGTTTCAAATTTTCCGTATATTATTCCAAACTTATTTATTTTCGCTTCAAAATTAGATCATTTCCTGGATTTGTTCAATCCAAATTAAAAATGGAATTCACTTAATATAAAAATCTGTTAGCAAATAAAACCAAGTTAAAAGTAACCAAATTATTGTTGTGACTTCGTATGCTTCCTATTTATTTATGCAAGCAAGTACTATCGGACTATATTAATATAGACAAGCTATGACATTTACCTCGTTTTTGGGGTCTTTGGGGTTCATATGAAAATGAAAGTGTTGATGTGTTGATCAATTAAGCTGTACAGCTTTTAAGGTTTTCGATAAACTAGCTCGTATCATAGATTGTGTTTCAGGATTTAAACCTTCATTTAAGATAGTACAGTAGTTGTCTAGTGATACCAAATTAGTTCAAGATAATAAGTTATTTCAAGGCTGTCTGCCTCAAATTCGCAATTAGAATTAGGATGTAATTTCAAGCTTAATTTAATTTATTCCAAACAAATTATTGTAAACTTTGCAAACTTCCCAATATTCTCAGAACTTTTCCCAATTAGCCTTTGATATGTTTTATCTTAGCAATTTTAAATTGCTATTGATATCCGAGGATGTTAGGAGTGCTTAAGTCAGATTTTACTCATATTTATTTCAACTGGCATATAGCCCAGTTAGACTTAATGAGTGCTTTAAAATTTTGGTTATAAATGTTGACATTTATTATGTTATTTAAACCTTGTAAACAGAACTTCAAGAAGGAGTTTAATTTATTGTTTTGAGTTATTCTATAATGAAGAAATTATGTCTCCAGCCATATAATTTTAACAGTTATCTAAGCTCTGATTTCTCAATCTATATTTTTGGCAGCTTTTGCTATTACATAAGGAAATTATATGGGCCATATAGGAAATATTTTATATATGAAGCCTCATATAAAAAGCAATTTCATTTTCAGACAAAAACAGTGCATTGAAAGTAACGATAATATTTTTTAGATACATTTAATCATATAAACTTTTAATTATTGTAAGTCTTACAAGATCCAGAAAAAAGTAATTTAAATACAGACATTAGATAATTTAGTTCTATATCCATATTTTTATACAGGCTGAAAGCTCATGCGATCAAACGTGTTACCGTTTATCGTTACAACGTCTAACTAGAGAAAGAGAATGTCTGAAGGTTTCATGATAGTGTTTCATTTTCTTACAGTGAGTTCCAATTATGGTCAGATCTGTAGCCCTCTGGCTAAAAAAACGAAATTACAAAACAGATTATCTGAACTATTGAACACTTACAATTAAATCAAGCCATTATTAACGTTCCTAAATCCCGACTTTAATGGAATGCCAATGACATTGGTGCATAAGATATTAACTCTACTGTAAGGGGGTGTGCCTTCGATATTTAGAGCAAATTGAGATTTCAATACCAACGTTGCGAGAATTTAACATATACCTCAAAGAGTATCCTCAAGGTGTGAGTGGGTGTGTCTGCCATATTTAGGCTATTCATCATTCATGATTGTATATAAGCGCGGCCTTAACAAAGTCTGTTATTGTTTTAGCTAGCTTACAATATACTATACTTACTTACTTTATTCCCTTCAGACAGTTAATGTAAGCAAATCAATTGGGTTTCTTTGATTCTTTTTCAGTCTTTACTCTCCTACTTACGTCATCATCGTCTATAAAACAAGAGTTCTGAAACTGAAATTTGCAATGCATGTCTGCCATATATCCGACATTTAAGCAAGAAAATGTATTTTGTTTGTCAGCCTCGTCCAAAATCTATCAGGAAATTAACCACCTGAGGTGCTTCAAGGTTCGTGTGGATGTTAAAAATTGTTTGAATGCCAATTTAAGTTTAATTTAAAGGCAAGGCGGAAACTTTAATGTTTTTTCTTTCAATAAATCGACGAAGTTATTTTTTAACTAGATAACTGTCAAGACCCGACAGTCAGTTCTTTAATCGTTTTATATTATTGGGTGGAAAGTTATTAAGAATTTATGGCCTCTAACTAGGTTCTGATCAAACAAATAATAAATATCCCAGAGAAAACTCTTTAAAATATTTATTGGTTTAAGATTACATACATCTCAAGAATGTAATTTACATGATAGACATCGACAAATGCCTTACCAATCCGATTGGAGTTGTCGTGCTCTATTAGAGGCACGAATCGGACTTTCAATATTTATTTTTAAAAATATACGAAGGCTTATATTTTGTATACGTAATGCTTTAAAACCCGTATTCTCCACTAAATTTTTTTAATGAAAAGAGTTCGGCTTTAATTTGTGTTTTTGTGAATTTTAAATTTTCTGAAATAAATTTTTTGACGATACAACGCCTTTTACTTAGGAAACAAAATGGTGGTCCTGTTTTTAAAGCAACAAAAGGCAAAATTTTTGAAAATACAAATTTGCCCATAACTTAATCATGGCATGGGTATATTAAATGTCTTGAATTTCATTTGATACCAAAGTTTACTAAATATTTTATTCCCGAATGTTTGGTCTATTTCGTATTGACTATTTTATTATTGAATCGGAATACAACGAAAATGCGGATACCAGAAAATTTGTCGTAGATGTCACGACATTCTACGATAATCAGTTTGATCTGTTTATCCAATGGACAAATTTTTAATTCGTTTAGCATCAGCATTTTAGCAGCAAATAAGTCCCCAAACATGTCAACGACAAAATCAGCAAGAGAGTTTGTTTGAAGCCTCAAAATCGGCACAGTTTAAAATTGTAAAATAGAACAGTTATGAATTGGAAAGGTATGGTATGATGGTGAGTTATTCAGGGGTGATCCCTAATACTGTCATATTACAAACAGAGAAATGAAGTCTAAAAATGGGGAATTATTGCGGGGATAAAATTGATAAAACTGAAATCCAGAAAGGTAAATGAAGGCTAAGGAGAAGTAGTTATTCCGGGGTAATTCGCAATCCTATAGTTCAAATAGGAAAATGAAGACCATTCCCAAAATCCTATCAATAAAGTTCTTCGAATTACATCCCAAATACAAAGGTTCCTGAAATTCCATCTCCTCCTGTATTCATCTATCGGCTTTTGTTTAGACTTATTTTAATTCCCTTTCTAAGGAAAGAATAAGTAAATTGGTCTTTGGAAAATCATCAAAGGAAAAGAATTAAAGGATCTATAAAACATACCTCCAATATTTAATAATCATTTCAAGAGAACCCTAGAATCATATCAAACATTCTGCCGATTAAAATGTTGGCCACCCTCGTCTCGCCATCCTTTACGTGGTAGCGTATTAATTAATTCCATTCTGCGTAAAATCCCTAATTCCTTTCTTGATGAGACTTGTACCCTTAGAAGTGGAGTATTACATGCGGATGTCATGATAGTCATCATGAATAGGATAATTTCAAACCCAGAGCTCTTTGTTCATTTCTTAAGCCTCCATACTAAATGCCATATTTCAGAGCAGAAGCTGTTTTTATATAAAGGAAGCTCCCACTGAGGCATAAGGAGATTAGTTGAGGAGTAGTTGTAGTAGTCAAAATAGTCGGGAATTTCATCTCCCGAACTTAATCCATGTCCCTCGTCGTAAGTAAGTAGAAGGGAAATATTACATTATGGACCCTCTTAATAATTCAATTCTGACAATAAGGGAAATTATTTTTCCGGATGGGATGTTATTTTTAAATTTTGACTGTTTTCCTAACGTCTCGTGAAGAGAGGGGCAAGGAAGTGGAAGACATGGACTGTTTGCCTCACTCCATGTAATATTCAATCAACAGAGGTAACGGATACATGCCCGTTATGCCTTTCGAAATAGATTGCTTCAGACCCTTCAAACTGACGAAAATTGAAATTCCAATAATACTGTAGGCTTTCAAGTAGGGAGATGAATTTTTGCTAAATCGATTGAGATAAAAAAAGCGGCGGCGGTGGTGGTGGTGGTTGGATGAATCTTTTTACCAATGTTTGGCTGGTACCTCTCCTCCGTATTATTGTGTAGCTCCCTGGCCCTGTAGAGAGCCAGAAGATGTGTGAGTGTTCGGTATGGTTGTTTTCTATCTGCCGATTTCTTCACACCAAGGAGCCATCGGAGCGAGGAAATAGGTAAGTGGCCAGAGTAAAATAAATGGGGAAAGAAGAAAGGGTTTCGTCCTGAGACAACAGAAACGGGAGCGAGAGAGCGAGGGAGATATTGAGTGGTTTCAGGTCGTAACCGTATTTTTTTCACCTCTGCACGGCACCCATGAAAACATGTACGTAATGTCCTCTTTAATGGACTTCATTGAGTGAAATAGAAGATATATCAGCTTGAACCCCCTCCTCAACCTCAAGATTAGTGTTAAGGGCCACATTCAACAATATTGTTCGACGAGGAAGATCCGTTTCTCCTCAAACCTCTCTCTCTCTCTCTCTATTCCAGGCCCACCGACAGTGCGAAAGTAATGTTCGGAAAAATCACCAATACCATCATCATCCCCTCTCAATCCAACGGATCTCCTGACACCTTCCTCGGCCCCCCACCACCACCCGAAATAAAAAATAAAATAAAAACTCCCGATAAAATCAGTCGTCCTTTCAAATTCTAAATTATCCTATAAAACTTTCTCCCTCCTTCTTGGGATCGGTCCAAGGTAATTTAGACTCTAGTCAATCAGAAAATATCTCTCACCTATATCCCTATCTCTGGTGAGACAGGGAGACAGAGAGATAGAGATAGATATTCATCCCGCACTTTCTCTTTCTCCTTACACACAGTTCCTGCCAGAAATGGAACAGAGCTAATAACAGACTGGATTCCAAATGCACATATAAACATAATGGAGAAAGTGGAATAGGTAGGCTCTGTCTCTATATCTCCTGGGCTTATCAACTTATCTCACGTTCCACCGGAATAAAAGTATCAGGTTCTCTTGTCTGCATCTTCCCAACAAGGTTCCTCCAAAACCTATCAACGGTCTTAGAATTGGACCGAGAAACTGGGCTATAGCTCTATCCTCCACCTTGGAATTTGAGAGCTAGAGAAGAGTAGAAGACTCCTGAAAACGGTAGAAATTGAAAATATTTTTAAGTACAATATGTGAGTTTTTTTCGGCAAAGAAAGGGCAACGGGAGAAAGGAGGCTGGATGAGGAAATTGATTAGAAAGAGTCTGAGAGAGTAGCCTAAAGAGAGGAAATATTCATCTCCGAACCATTCTTCCCATCTCCTCTCCTGGCATCTCATTCCAGATCATGTTCCTTCAGTCTCCCGTTTTTAAGTGGAGACAGAGAGAAAAAAAACAAGCAGCTGAGTGCATTTATCTATGCACACTGGCTGACGAACTGCCTCGAGATGGATGGAACGGGAGGATGTAAAATCCAGTGCCTTATTTTCAATACACCTCCACATCCAACCTTAAACTACTTCCAAACATAGATTATCATTCCTCGTCCCATGTTCTCCCTTGCAGATATACAAGCCGTGTTGGATAGGTGTAAGTTCGCTCCGAAAATCCGAACCCTCCTCACTACTAGGACTCCTAACTTTTTAAGCCACACCCAAGGAATAGAGAGACTTTCACCCTACGGATCTGAAATATCATATGTATCCCGATGATTGGAACGGTCCGTGATATGTGATCATTCCTCCTACTACCTCCACGACTACTAAACTACATTGCATATGCGGGATAATGTCGTAAGTCATTTATTTCTCAGCCGCCGCAGCAGCCACACACACACAGCACTAGATCCCTATCTCCAAAATTACATTCCGTCTTGGAATACGGGAGTAGAGAGGTTCTTTTGAGAGACAATAATAATAATAATACATGCATCCATGTACTAGAGAGAGGCAAAGCTATCTTCTTTCTCTCAATCTATGCTCATCTTACCCATTTCCCTGTCTATTGGCTCTGGGAGGGAAAGTTGTTGGTTCTTGAGGAGAAAGTCCCCCCTGCAGCTACGGCCCTTCTACCCGAAGGACAAGGAGGAGATTTTTGATCGGTTAGTAGTATGTTATATATAGGGCTGGTGTGGGATAGCTTTACGAGTAGCTTCTGTACGGTGGGGATAGTTGCGGGGGGCAGTTGTTACGAGGGGGATTTGGAGGAGAGAGAAGGTTGCCCGTCGCGCGCAGGGATTCCCTGTCCTAAATTCCGACTTGAGCTCTTTCCTATCTTTTCCAGTTTACTTTCTTCGGTGCGGTTGGGATATAAATACCGAGGCTCTGGCTCCTTGCGGCTCTCACTTTCCGAGTCCGTCCTCCAGATTTTGTCACATTTATTTAAATCCTTCAACACACACATCATTTTCCCGTGCTTATTCCTCGGTCGTCTCTTGAGCCGAAAGCTAAACATTTGCAATATGCATCAGCGGTGTGGGGCCTGGATTGGACTAACAGCGGCCCAGACTACGAGCACAACCCTAGCAGCTACATCCTCATCATCCTATTATTATTCTATCTCTGGGACAGCCTCCTCAACCTCCCTTCTCGACCCAAAATATGATCCACTTGCCAAAAGTGAACGGTGAAGGAATATTATCTTGAATAGGAAAAAGGGGCATTTCTTTCGCAGACAGTGTGTTTATATCCCGTCAACTGACTCCCCGTTCCCACCACCGTAGTACATAGTACAAGACTTCTCTCGATCGTAAGACAGTTTTTCGGTAGCTATTTCTTCCACACTAGCACCCATCTGTGTGCATCATCGGGATCATCATCATCACCTACTCGGAACACATTAAAAAGCCCTTCCCACCGGAATACTTAGTGAAGGAGAAAGCTAGTGAGGAGAGTCAGTGTGTGAACATAAATAAGTATGACTTATAACGGTGGCAGAGGTTCCTTCACTGCCTGAGTTGCAGTATTATTCCATTGACACGGTTCTCGTAGTCACGTGCACCGGATACTACTTTTATGGCACTACTACCGACTACCAACACTTCCGTTCCTGCTTCCAAATATCCAAAATAGGCTCCTTCTTGGACTAACTTTGGGTAACGATTATTCTCAAATCTCTTTTATTCTCACTCTATTGTTTCCCCTAGCCCTTTGTCTCAAATCCGTCGACAATCTTGATGGAGTAGTAGTAGCACTAGGGCCTGAAAGCAACTCATTAAAATATAAAGTTCAGCCCGCTCTCTAAAATAGGAAAGTAAGGTAGCTCAGGGTTCCTCTAGCCAGTCTAGCCTATTTACTAGCCCAAGAACATGAGCCGGAAAGGAAGTTTGATGTGCGGAGTAATTTGAAGATTTAAAAGTTAGGCCTATCATTACTTTCTTTATTGCATAAATAGCATTGTCTCTGCATAGCTGGGCATGTGGAGGGAGGGAGGCGAATCTCCGAGACGAGAAGGACCTTTCTCACGCAACACCCGCCTATTAAAAACAGGCTATTTTCCTAAATTTGCCCAGCTATGTGAGGGAGTACAGGTATTGTAGTAGTACTAGGACTCTAGTAATGTCGTGTGGATGCGGCTTTGCACTTTGAAGAGGAATGGAGACTGTGGTCCGCATCCTGGAAATTCCCGACATGCAAACCATCAGGGCAGTTTCCGAAACCCGCATTAATCAACTTGTAGTCTTTATTTGTACCTTAAAGAGTAGACAGAGCCTAATATCTTTATTAACTACCGGTCCACTAATGCCCGGACGGAATGTTCGGCGGAAAGGCTTTAGGAATTTACGGAGGAGGGTCTCCTTTCCAAACAAAATTATGCTCAGCAAACTCCCTTCTTCTCTCTCTCTCCCTGTCTACATAGCAATGTGTCTCCCTTTGTTGACCAACCGTAAAATTTG
Source organism: Desoria tigrina (assembly GCA_906901685.1). NCBI lineage: Eukaryota > Metazoa > Arthropoda > Collembola > Entomobryomorpha > Isotomidae > Desoria > Desoria tigrina. The sequence goes on from CAJQTU010000004.1 coordinate 11,981,674, forward strand.
GCAAAATGGAGATGTATTAACTTTCCCCTCGGAAATGTAGAGTCTGGAATTACGTGCACAATAGAGACAAACCCATTCTCCAACTAGATATTATTATACGGTCATAAAAATTTTCTGGAAATGTTTTATGAAGTAATTCATTTCCATTCAGCCTAACACTGACGGCTCCGGGAGTGTTTTTTCGGCTAAAAGGCTAAAAAAAGAGACCGAGATTTCAAGGGTTCGTGGAAAGGAGGAGATGAGATGAGGAATTCAAGGCTAATATGATTTGCAATAAACGTAATAAAGAATTATGGGGAAAGTGACATAGCATAAAAGTAAGGGAGGGCTTCGGCTTTTGACATCATGAAAAGTAGATGTTGATATTGTTCTTAGACAACCTCACATAAGCCTCCTCCAAGAAAGGAAGGTGATGGGGGATAGGTCTTAAAAACGGTTTTCATGTTCTCTTAGGATCACTACTCAGACAGCTAGCATAGCACACAGATCACGATCCTATTCCATCTGGGTTTGAATTTATTCTCGTGACCATATTATCTAATGGAAATAGGCAGTTTTTTCCCCCAGAAATATCTGGTGACACAAAATCACATATTATATATCAATTTCTATGACCCTGACTGAAGGGCTGAAGATTGTTTCAATTGTTTGCGCAGTAGAGGATATTGATAGCATAAGATTATAGGTATGGATCTCTCTTCAAAAGTTTGCCAATCCAGAAAGTTACCCGACTCCCATTCCAATTGGCGACTTTTCGCCTGATTCCACGCAAATATTCCTCCTCCTCTGGTTATAATTTATAAATCCAAGTTACTTCCTGTCCTTGGATATTCTCAACACACACAGCTTTAACCGTACAAGGTGTAATTTTAAGGCACATTTCCATAATACCCCGTATTTTAATCTACACAAACAAATCTCCAGCGATTTTCACCTCCTGGAAAAAGAACAGAAGAACGATTTCCCAAAATTCGCAATCCCTTCACCTACAGACGCAGGATTTTAATTTAGAATTCATAGGATGTTCAGGAAAAAATTAAATTGTTCTCCAAGGATAGATTTCTCCTTGATCAATGACTGGCTGTAAAAAGGAGGCAACTAGTACCTTCCTCTCCTCTCTTTCCCCTTCTTTCAGATAAAAATAGCTAATAATCAAAATGCATATATTTCCCCGTTACATCCTCTCGTTGGAGGCAGGAGCCAAGGCGGAGTAGTTCCTATAAATATTTATAAGAGAAATGTAATTGAAAATTTGAACATTTGCTTTGAAAATAGATATAATTCCCTTCTCATTCCGAGGAAGCGGATGGGGCTTCCTCCTTCTCCTCGAGGAATGACTTGATAACACTGCGAATTAAATGTGAATTGAGGAGCTCCGGTTCTTAAAATAAAGGGAAAGTCGTTTGGAGAGGAAAGCTGAGCATTTAGCTCCCGAGCCTCCTCCCTCTGTTTTCATAAAATGACTGGAAGGAGAATAAGAAGCTGAACTTTAACAGAAAATGAGTCCATCAGGAGGGTAATATACTTAAGAGCCTGATGATGTCAATAGTTCAGCCATCAGTTCGGATGTCGAGGAAACCAAATTTTACGGTTATTAGGCCTTTGATTTTATTGCTCGAAAAATGCAGCGTCAGTACAATGGTGCCCCTTTCTCTCTACAGCAAGTAATCTACACAACTCTGTATCTTTCCTCCTGATATAGATAGGAAAATAGGTTCATTTGTCAGATCTCCTCGTGTTCTCACCGTTTCCTTCCTCTCGCTCTCTCTCTCTCTCTGAATGAGTAGTTTAGCAGTTAGCGGAAAGAAAGGAGTATGTAGGGAATAAGGAAGAGTAAATTATCGAATGAAAGGGAATGGGGAAAGTAAAAGTTTATAAATGGGATGGTGTTGGGCCTCATGTAGCTCTTGCCTCTACTCTTGTTTCAGATCTTTCTCTCTCCTCGTTTGCCGATGGGAGACTGGGCTCATTTTGTTTAGAACTCCTCAGCTGAATAGATTATGGTTATTATTGGTTGTAGATAGACTTGTTCTCTCTCTCTCTAACCATCTTCTTCCCTCCGATCCGTATCCCATTCTCCGTGGCTCTGGGAACGGAAACTTGTTCCGCAGCTACAGATGGAACAGAGTTAGTTGCTAGTCGAATGTAGTGGATATATTTATCAACGCCTTTCTCTCCCTCCAGATCCGAGGGATATATTGATGTTATGGGAAGTGTTGGTGTGGTGGTGAAGATAAGTGCAAACATTCCCTGGCTCCATTCCTCCCATATATTTCTATATCAAAATTATAGACTCCCTGTTCTTCTGGAGTTGTAGAGACAGGAGCTTTCTCTATTTTCCAGCACTTCCTCCGTCCGAGACTTTCTTCTCTGTTCCTTTGAAGGAGTAGTTGTTGTGTTTTGTAAGTCGTCGGTGGTGGTAGTGGTGGTGGTGGAGGCTCCTCGTCGGTATGGATGTGAGTGAGTAAGTCTAAGTGACTGGTGAGTGAGAGGGGAAAAGAAGCTGTGGGATGTGAAATTCAGGGAAAGTAGTGTGATGAATGGTGATGCCCATAATGAGACGATGTGAGAAAGGGATTCTTTGGGGATCCACAGAGACATTTTTGCCTTGAGACAAAAGAAAAGCATTTGCAATGCAGATGAAGACAGAGTAGCGGCCCTGCATATACCAGACACACAGGCAGAGGAAAAAACTCCGATGTGCAAATTGAATCATAAATTCTGCCGTTCTTTTTCTCTCTCTCTTTCCTTAGAGAAGAAAGGCTTTCTCTTATGGACTTTCTCTCGAAAGATACAGACTATTCCCATTCCCTCGATTCGGGAAAGCGTAGGAGCGACGCTTATGCATATACGCTGCTCTATAGTGGCTGGATCTCTATCTCTTCTTTCTCTCCATTTCCTCCCCCCTCTCGGGCTCTATAGCCCTCCCTCTGCTACCCATTTTTAAATATTCATTTCCGAATAATTTTTTCCCTCCTCAACGTGACAAAATGCGACTTTCAGGGGCTGATATATCCATCTTTCACCTTCACACATATCATCATCATCCCCCTGCAATGAGGTTCAGTTCTTAACGACCTCTTCGCTGCGTTGCACTGATTCAATCTCTCCTCTCTCTCTCTCCTCACACCTACTTTACTTTACCTACTCTGCCTCTCTCAATCCCTTTTACTTACGACATTCCGGAGGAGGAAGAGGAATGACAAAAATGTGGAGATTATTCATCACCTACTTAGCGAGTGCTGGAGAAAGAGCTACTCTCTCTCCTCAGATATGGATAGAACCGGAGCCTAATACTCCCTGTCAACTTAGTCCTCTAATGCAGAGAGGAGGGAGATTGATATATAATGTTATAATAATGTAGACACCATTCTTTATCAGCTTTGGTTTCTCTCCCGCCGCCATACCACTATCACCACCGCTCTAAAACATATATACATTTAGTAAAAAAAAAAAAAAATAAAATAAAAAAACCAATCCGAATAAGGCGAGGGAAATAAGGAATCTTGCTTTCTCTTTCTCTCCCCTCCCTACTGAATGGATGGCATTCCATTTCCGGAAACACTGATTTCATTTTTTTTCTCCTGGATATTACCAGTTCTGAAGGCTGCTTTTTCGAATGGCTGATGGGATTCGGTGCAGATCTCTTCCCTTTGGATGACAAGGATGATAATGATGACATTAGAAGGATCCATCATTCCGGTGTAAATCATAAATATTTTAATGGAGTGACGGTGGAGGAGAGGAAGGATAATTAAAACCGGTTAAAGTGATTGATGGAGGCTGATTGATTTTTTCTACCTTAAAAATATTGACTTACTGATTTTTTATAGGCGAGTAGGTTTAGGTTCTAACGTAAAAAAGGGAAAGGAGTCCCATTTTGAGGGTGTTTGTCATGTATGGATTTAATTTCTATCGACGCAGTAATATGGGATGGCGAATTAGTTAAAATCTGACCCATGCTTTACTCGCAATTCGTGAATATTTATACACTTGGCCGAAATCGCCTCGTTTAAAGCCCGTTTCCTCGCAGGAAACGGCGGCTGTAAAGTCAAAGAAATAAATATCCCTTCAAACAGGGTCCTTTAGAAACTCTATCTGTTGATGTTGAAGGATCGGAGACTTGTAGTTGTCGGGGATTGGGTGTGGGTAGATGCTTCTAGATAGTCGCTCCCATTTGTAATTCTTCGGTTGATTTGAAAAAAAAAATCAGCTCAAGTTAAACTTTTGCAGGATAGTTGCTGATTTATTAGGTGGACTGAGATTCGGCATATATCTTTCTTTCCCCAGAAGATGGTTATCTAATAGGGATATGACTTTTCTTCCGTAAATCTAGTCGCAATTCTCTATTTTGCACCTAATAAGAACTGAGAGTGAGGGAGGAGGGAGGGAGAGAGGGACTGTTGAGTGTGTTCCAAAAATGTCTCTCTGGATGGTCGGGAAGACAAACGTCTCAAGTATTCTTTTTCTTCCAAGAGAGACAGGACACACTATTTTGTTGAAACAGGGATGAAAAGAAGTCAAGATTAGAGTATTACGAAGATCAAAGAGGGAAGAAAAAGTGATTCACGATAAAAGCTCCTGCTCTCTACTACTTCCTCTCTCTATCCGTTCGGAGAAAGTTACAGTCTCTCCAGTTCATGGCTCTACAGCCTCCACTCGATCTGTTTGCTAAGGAATCGGTGATGGAAGTCTAAGTCAGTGGCGATCGAGAAGTTACAGGACAAGATTTCCCCTGTGAATTTCTTTTACAGATGAGATTTTACTGAAGTAAAAAAGCAAAACCATTCCACAAGATATTTCACCCTTGTCTTTCCAAACATAAGAAATTTGCACACACACACACAGAGAGACAGACACAGAGGCACAGACACAGAGAGAGAAAGCGACTGACACGAGAGGATTCAAAGACCCTTTTTTCTTCTTCTTCCACTACTAAAGTGTATTTACTCTGTTATTGGAAATCTATGCTCCTGTCTGTCACCAATCACTTCCTCCATGTCCTCACTCCACCAGCTCCGATCTTATTAACTTACCTGTACCTCAAGTCAGTGAGGAGGTTGACCGGAAGTCCATTTCCTCTCCAGTCTAGCACCCAACAAATACACGGTTTAGGCAATGTTGGAGAGGAATAAGATTCCTCTATATTTTCCGATCTATTCAACCGGAAATGGAAGACGCTAAAGCCACAGACACGCACTCTTGAATCTTGATTAATTTCTTGTCAAACCTAATTCCACATCCCTCCTCCTCTTCCCAATTTCCAATCTCTCATTTCCAAACCCCATCTCCTCAATTTTAGACTCCTGTACCGGTTAGTTCCTTTTGTGGAAGTTGGCATTCCTCCGAAGCTGATATCTCAGGATCGAGTATCAGGAAGGAGGAGGGAGGAAAATGAAGTTCCTTATCCTCAGTCATAATCCGAGATAATGGGATGTGACGGGCCGATATGTCTGGGGAAGTAATGGGCAAATTGATGTGACGATAGGCGGGCTAATGTAATATTAGGGGGTATTATTATACGCACTATTACGGACGTCAGTTGATGCATAAATTAGTAGTGGGTGACTGTGATGAAGAGATGAGCTGGTTGGATTCAACTCTTCATCTCCCGTCCACCGACTAGGACGGGAGAGAAAGGACAAAAAGAGGGTAAGAGCCCAAGATTACCTTCCGACATAATCGATCCTGTTCCATATTTCTCCTTTTAATACACAATGTTCTCTGGCAGCCAAAATCAATACTACAAAACTTGACTTTAGCAACTCGGCTCTGGGCTCTCCCTTCATGCTCCACATTTTCTGTTGTAAATTCAGTCAAATAACCTCTCTTTACTTATTATATTACATAAATCCATAATGGATTACCCATCGTAAAACACAGGTGCGGGTAGCCTCTTTTTAGGAGCCTCTGCCATTAGTAGCAGTGGTAGTAGAGGAGTCAGGCCTATTGTCCTCTGACTTTACGGAGATTGGGAGCCCTTGCTTCATTCCTCCGTCAACTCTAGGAGTATGTAGTGTGTGTGAGTGTGTTTAGTGTACAGAGAGAGAAAGTGAGGGAAGCGGCAGGAGTTCTTTCTTCCGTGTTCTCATGTCCCATGCTCTAATTATGCAGGGACGGTGGTCTAATGGATTCAGTTTACTTGGCAGCTTCATTTAGTATTGATATCCTCCCGAAACACGTTTCCAAACTCCCGACGAGGACAACGAGGAGGACGACTGGGACAAACACGAACGTTAACACTCTCTGTCCAACTTAACATCCCGATATAGGGTGGTGGTGGTGGTAGCAGTCTTCGTCTCCTAGTCTCCTTGATTCCCGACCAGAGAAGAGGCTGCTGGGGAAAGTTAAGAAATTTTCTCCTCACTCTCTCTCTCCACTTACGCTAACTCTCAGCTCCAACTGTTTCAGTCCGTAAAAGTAAAAGGAAAGAGGAGTAGAAATAAAAAATTGAAAACCAAAGTCCTCGGTACAGAGAGGAGTGAGGAGCCAGCCTTTTCCACAATTCATAGACGGCAAGAGAGGAAGTAAAAGCCATATAATAATGTAGGGAATGGATCCAAGACGGCAAGTCCTTTCTGTTGTACTCGACGTCGAGGTCGGTACATGAAAAAGTAGAGGCTCTAGTAGTATACTACATTGATGCCTCTATAACAAACTCGAGGCCACAAATCCGGTCCGGTGAACGGAAATTCCTTTTGCTGAAGAGTTAGAGAATCTTTGTTTTCTTCTGACAGGAAACCATATTATTTCTTTGGCATTGGGCGGAGGAGAATAAACTATAAAGTAGCTGCCTAAATAGATGTTAGGCCATATAGATTCCGCTCCCCGATCCTCCACTCCTAAGTAGACTCGAATGGAGCAGAGAGCCTGAATTATACCTCTTTTTGTCACAGCTGAAAGGGGATTTTATGGACTAAATTCCCCTACACAACTAAGTCATCTTATTCAGAACTGCACATCCCACTGCTAATGTCTCGTGTCGAGGCTCTGTATTAAATTAGTGAATGGGGGCATGATTCGAGATGAAGCTGCTATTATGGTGCTAGTAGAGTTAGGAACATGTTCCACACTCCGAGAGAGAGAGAGAGGGGGGATGAAGACGGAGTTTGATGGTGAAAGGAGAGATCAAAGGGAGAGTTAAGAGGTTATGAATTTTCCGTCATAATAACACTAATAATAATAATAATAATAATAGGAGTAATAGTATAAAAGTCGAGACAGTTTCTGGAACGGGTTCAAAACGGGGGAAGGGGAAATAAAAACGGATGTGGATTTAAAGATCGGGGAAGTTGGTGGCTACAACAGGACCATTACCAAGGATCCTCTACAATAGACAACCTCTAAAAGAGTTTAGGATCACATTTTGGAGGAAATTCAAAAGTAGTTTGAGTAGATTTATCCTCATGATACTCCTCCAAATTTTATTGAGATTGATCGACTGAATGAGGAAATATGTTAGAAGTCATATTAGCACGAGAGAGGAATACTAAAGAGACACCTCAATCCTCCACCATATCCGATCATATCTTGAGACGGATCGGATCTCTCCATTTCGCAGCAGCAGGGGATCCTGTTCGAGTACAGGACTTGCAAGGCAAGGGGAGCAAATGCCTTGTTCTAATCCCAAACTTGGTCCGGCATTAATTTTCATCAAAACAAGGCTCTCTCTGGCTCTCTCTTCTCCCGACGAGGAGAGAGCGAGGAATAGATCAGGCTCCGGAGTGGGTACATGGATACTTTACTACTTGCTGATTTTCTCAAAGCTCAAGGGTTTCAACTTCCTTTAATAGTGGAAAGGTGTAATTTGACTCGTTCTCTCTTGCAGATGATTTGCAATGAAAGTTCGCCTAACCATAATGCAGTACGGAGAGAGATCCTTCTTCCGCCTCGTATTAAGAATTCGAAACCCGTCTCACTTGACTTGATCCTTCACTCATCCCTTCTCCCCTTCGACTACCATACTCTCCTCGTTCCTCCTACGTCCTACCTCTGTAACAAGGACAGACAACAGTCGGGGCAATCAAGTCAATTAATTCCTCTTATAAACTTATAAGATATACATGGGAGCGGGGCTTAAATAGGAGAGAGTCATGCAAAGGCAGTAACAAAGTACTGGTGTTTGGAACTAGGTTTTATAGCACAGGAGAGGAGTTTAGACTTTATCCCTGTTTGAGTAGCACGACACCGCGCCCATACCCCCCTCCCCCTGAGCAGGAACTATAGTCCTTGTATATGAGTTATCCATCATCATTTTACTTTCTCTTTTCAGAGACCTTTCAGGATGAATCAACAACACTGGAAAATTGTTCAGTTCTTCTTCCCGATCATCATGATATGGCATGGCTCAGCTTCGGAAGCCAGCATTGGTAAGCTCTCACTATATTCTTGCTTACTCTAGCTAGAGATACAATATACAATGCCCTGAGTTGGCACTTTCTCCTCCTCCTCATCCCGGAGCGAAGAAGAAGAGTCTGCATATCCGCTATCAAAATAATTCTGTTTGATGAGGATAATTGGATACTGCTTGGGAGTAAAACATGTAATTTAAAACAGAGAATTAGCTCTTGATTTCAAGGAGGAGGATGATTTCCGAGGAATTAATTGCGGGGGATTTGCGTGTAGAATTTAAAGTAATTTTCGTTTGGCTGAAGATAAATCTGGAATTTTTATGGGATGGAGTTGGAAGAGGAGTAGAGGGACCATTGACGGGGGGAAGTAGTAGATTAGGGAGAGAGGGACATAAAAGGACATGCATAAAAGAAAGATCTGATGTGATCTATGCTACAATTTCCTTAGAAATGGGCAGATCCTCTTCTCTTTCGGCCCCGTTGTACCTGAGAGGAGCTGAACAACCTTGTTAGCCAACTTTTTGTCGGGGGGAATGATAAAGTGTCAGTCTTTATACTTCCCTCTGAATCGAACCCACTAACACTTATTTTTCACCGATTTACTGCAGAATTATTTGTCACCGTCCCCAATGTTTCCCGACTTATAGGGGAGGTGGGAGAGGACGGGTCTGGTCGAGTGGTAGCACTGTTCCCACATTTTTTATGATCCTCAACCGCGTTTCTGCTCTATTTTGTAGAGCGAGGAGGTCATAGATCCATCAGGATATTCTCAAGAGTCTGAAACGACCTTTCTATTCTCCTTTTTTCATCTCACACACACTCATATTAGTCCTCTCTGCGTGACAGCAGTTTTGGTTATAACGGAGCATCCCTGAGAGCCATAACCGAGCACCAAGCCGAATCATTTTTCAAGAGCTCTCACATGTCTGTTTATGGAAAATGGTAGACCACGATATGATTTTATTATAATAATGTATTAAATCTTTCCCTCTACACAGAGACAGAGAGAGAGACACACACAGGGCCTTTGCCTCCACTTTGGCATGATAAACAGTTTAAAAGAGGACATCCATATACCTCTCTTTATAGCGTAATGTAATAGACTCCCCAATTCTCTGGCTCACACGGCACGGAGCCAGTGAAGATGAAAAGGACGAGACGTTCCACTTCCAGCTAGATACAAAAAGGATGCAACTTTCACCAGGAGAGAGGAAAATAATATATAAGGCTGGGACCAGGAAGGAGCTTCTGTTCCAAATTCCCAATTAGTATTCATACGAAGGAGGTTCAAGTGAAATGCGTTTTAAAGGGAAACAAGAGACTTATTTTTTGAGTCTTGGTCGGAGAGCCGGAATCTTATCACCTCCTTGTGAATCCTGACTAAGGGGGCCCAACTAATGTACTGTTGGAGGATCATGATGGCTGGCGGAATGTAATTAAGAAGAGAGTGGAGAACGAGCACTGAATTTTACAGTGAGGATTGAGTGGGATATAATAATATAGGTGTAGGCATCCTAGCCAGAGTCATTACAGTCCCTACTACTTTCTCTCTCCTCGAGAATAAAAGGGTTACTTTTTATTTAAGAGCTTGTAAGGCTTGACACAGATAAGGCCCTTGATCAAGTAGTATTATCAAGCAGAGTTGAATAATAGAGGAGGAAGGAGCGAGGAGGATGAGGATGATGGCAACCTCTTTGAATTCCGTAATCCCACATGTGCTTTCAACTGATTTAATTAGAGGAGTACGGAGAATATCAATATTTGAAGTCTTTTCTTTCTCTCTTTCTGCCTCTCTCTGTGCGGACAAATGTTGACTATGTACTTGGACGATATGGGCTCCGGATTAGTCAACATTCCCCAAGAAATAAAGTCAATAAAGCTAATACGGTGTAGTTCCACTAGCATTAGTAGTAGGCTCAGTAGTGCTGGTGGTTGTAGCTACAAAGGATCAGATCCAACATGAGGATTTTTAGTTTAGTGGGACCTTTTCAGCCTCTTCCTCCATACATATACGCCCATCCGTATGAATGGATTTGAAAGACAAAGATGAGAAAGCGTGATTTTCGGCTTCGTTGAATCCCGACTACATGACTCAACCCTCTCGCTCTCTCCTAGTCGAACAAGGACTCGGTACGGGATCCAAATCCTCTCTCTCCACCATCCATTCTATAGATATCTGTCACTTTTATTAGACTCCTTCCTGGCATCCTACCTCTACTTTTAGCTACATAGGAAGGTAGTCTGTAGTAGGAGAGAGACATACTTTCCCTGACAAATAAGCCGGCCAGACTACCTGTAAGAGGCCTACTACTAGCCATAAGATACATTATATATTACCTTCTTCAACCCAACCAGAAGAGTACATTTTTAGCGAGTAACTAGAGAGCTTAGGCAGGGAAGAGGTAGTTCCTCTCCTCCAAAGAGCACCAGAGTCACTCGTCTCAAACTCTAGTTTCCTACAAAACCATAAGATCATCTGATGTGTGAGTAAAGAAAGAGGGAGAAAGTGGGTGGTTCTGGGAACGAAGAAGACGTGTTTCTTGGTCCTTCCGAATTTTCTGGCAGAGAACCTTTCCTAACAAGTTTCCATCGTTATTTTTCCATCGTTTTACAGAAGAGTAGACAGGGAGTGAATAAGGCACTCATCCTCCCAAGTATAAAATTTTACGATCAAATTCCATATTGTTTAAAAGAGAGAGAGAGGGAAGGGAGAAAAGAGATACAGGGGGGGGGGGGGAGGGGGCTTGTTCAGTCGAGGATAGAAGAAGACGATGTGATATTGTAATAATAATATATAGCGTCGAAATGGTGTGTAAAGTACGGAGGTGGTGGTGGTGGTGGTGGGGAAAGAGGGAAGAGGAATCAAGGAACTTCATACGGGGGGAAATGACTCTCGGCAGACAGATAAAAATGATTGCAATTAACTACCGTTCTCCTCACACTATCTCATTCATTAATTGGTTATGCGGCTACTATCCCAGCCTCCCTTCACTCTCTATCTCTCTGCTATGGAATTTCGGGAGCTCCTCGCTCATCTACAGCCCAAAAACTCCATCCCTTTTTATTCCTTTCACACTTTCACTGGAGCTGAAACAATATTTCAACTTTCTCTCGGTACACAACAAAAATCGGCTCAAAGCGCATAGCAACGGCGGAGATAGCACCTTCCTTCCACTCCCCGCCTGGCAGACCTAGAGACTGGAATCCCTTTGATCCGAACCACAATCCTGCCACAATCTTTACAGTGGAATTGGAATAAGTGGAATATTCAACAGAAGGACACCTAATTCCAACTGAAGCAACCGGTGTTGTATTCAAAACAAGTGGAGGATGGAGAATATGCATGAGAGGAAGGAGCAGGAGTTGGCGATGACCATATTACTTACAGTTCGGACGTTAGAGAGAGAGAGAGTTTCGTGGGAGAAAGTCGGTTGGGTTGAGAGGACGTGGACAGGTCATTATGCTAAACGATCCTCTTCCCTCTATCCTTACATGAATTGTCTCGTCTTGTTTTATATTTCCCTGATAACACCTTCCCTTGATGGCCAATGACAGCACGTACATAATTGTAGGAAGGGTTATGTCTACAACTCCGGCATTACGATTACTGTCGCTTCCACAAGGGCTAATGTCCGCCGGGGGGCACAGTCCTCCCAGACAAGTATCCTCTCCTCCTGTAAGAAGTTCCAGGAGATGAAGAAGAAGTAGGAAGTTTCGATTAGGTCGATTGACTGAGAGGAGGAGAGGAGGGTGATAGAGCTAATTAGTGTGCAATAGATTTTGTGCACTCATCTGTAGGACAGGGTGAACTGTTCCGTGACCGTGATGCTGGGTCCAGCAAGTAGTACAGGGCCAGTCGCAGGTTCTAGTCCTCGGGATCGGTACGGCGAGGAGAGTAAAAGTAAAATAAACATGGAGCGGAGGCTGGAGATGAATTTTAATCTCTGAAGAGATGTACATGTAATAATATATACATGTAGCTCTATGCCTCTCTCTCCTCTTTTATGGATGTCGGGGAAAGTAGCCAGTGGAGTCGGGTAGTGAAGTAAGAGTATCCAGGACGGACCAGACCAGCTCGTCCTCATCAGCTAAAACTCGTCTCCCGAGTTGGCGGAACTTAAGGGGTTGCTTATATATAAATAGATATGCTGACGACTACCTTGTCTGTTTCGTTAGGACGATTAATTGTCTTACTGCTTGTTCCGTAATGTAAGGGACTAATGTAAATGGATGATGAAAACATGAGAAGCAGATTGCTGGCTCCATGTCTAAACTGAACAGTTTCCCTTTTTATGACTGTGGAGGAAAGTAAGAGAGAGAGAGGGAAATAATTTGTTCTCTTATTACTCATCTCTCCCACATGGATCCCCATGCTACTTCTTCACAAACTGAAGGAAAAGTTTAATTTCTCCGTCTCATCATACTATTCCAGCCAAGTAACGAAGAAGGCAACCTAGTGCTCGAGCAGACTCGATAGGGATATATGTATAATTCGTAATGAATGAAGGGATGTAGCCACACGGTAATATTATTGCGTATACGGGGAAGCTACCTTTAATATATTCATAAGAGGAAACCACTTAGAAACTCCGTCCGCCTAACAAAGCTCTTTTATATGTATTTTTCTTAGGTTATTTCTGGCAAATTACTGATCTTCATTTGGAACTGAACTACTCATCTCCAGGCAGCCGAGACAAAAGTAAGAACTCTAATTTATCCTTCTTCTCTTGTATTTAAATACTCGCCTTCCTTCTACTAATTGATCACCATTCCCATAAAAAACTTCTTAAATATATTACTTCCTCTCTTCGGATTGGGTGGGAAGAAGAAGAAGACGGAGAAGGTTCTTTTTCTTCCTTCTCTGATTGTCTTCCAACCTTTCTCCTTAAAGAGAGAGAGAGGTTGGAAGAGGGATGAGAGGAAAGGATGAAGGAGCCGTCGTCGTCGGCGTAATAGTGGGAAGATTTCTGGGATAGAAGTTAAAACATAGTTTTAGGAGGCTGTAAAAAAGATGTTTATTTCCGAGAGTTGAATAATTGGATGCGGAGTTAAAAACCTGTATGAGCTCTCTACCCGTTTTTTTTTTTGGGAGAAAGGAAGGAAGACGTGTGTATGGGAATGGGAGATGTTTAGTCCGTACTCCTATCTCTGTATGTACATATTGTTAGGTGAAAGCGGAAGAAAGAAACAGGGTCATAATAATAGTAGTACACACATATGGACTAGACCACACAGAGTAATAAATATAGAGTGGTTACGCTATCAGTGTCGGCACTAAAGATTTGTGTTTTTGGCAGTGTGCTGGCGTCAAAATGGTATACAGCAGTTTCGATCCACGGAAGGCCGTTATGGAAGCCATGGTTGCGATTCTCCATTCATTTTAGTTGAATCTGCCATAAAAGCAATGAAAAACGTCACCGGCAATGAGATCGAATTCATCCTCTGGACTGGGTATGTTGTTATCTTCTTCCCCTCCAAATCTCCTCTCCATTGTCTTCCTAACAAACCATCCTAAACTGATGCTCTTTTTTTTCGCGGATATCACACCAAATCCTCGATTCAGTCCCACCCTCCTCCCCCTCCCTCTTATTGTCAGCCTTGTTCCCTTTGGGCAAAACCCAGGGACCAGGGCAGCCCCATTTCCAAAAGCTTAAGGCGTCTTATCTACGGATGTCATTAGACCAGCTTTATTGAGCATTTTACAAGCTTTGCAGCTTCAAAGTTCCAACTTTCACTTCGCCCGCAGTGTTGGGATACGTATGCATGCATCCTCCTCTTCGTGTCCTCGAAGCCGAGAAGAGAGGTAGCTAATTTATTTGCATGGCTTAAATCAAACCACTCAGCACCACATAAAAGGCTACGATCAGAGAGAGAGAGAGAGAGGCAGGCGGTTGAGATATCCACAGGAGCAGAATAGAGGCCCTTCTTCCTTCATGTGGCACGAGGACTAGTCACACAAAGTGTCTTTATGTACTTAGCTACTTCCTATTCAGGAATAATTAATTATATACAGTTATGGAAAGACGGAGCATGAAACCATTACACAAATTAGGATACTTACTACATTACCTTCCCTGGAATAATGCATGATCCTCTAATCTTCACTATCGCTTCCTTATAGTCATAATAATGGAGTCTTGAAAACAGTTAAAAGTTAAAAGTACCCTTAAATTATTCCGAAATTCCCCGATATTATTATGTTGTTGAATTTCCGGCCTTTTAGCCTCATGTACAGGGGAAAGGAGGCAGAGCAGGTAGGATAAGAAGCTGTAAGTAAGTAGTAAGTAGGTAGTGAAAAAAACTGGAAAGGACATGCAATGTAATTGCAAGGAAGGATGATAGTGCAGGGTTAGCTAATATTTTCTCTTTACTTCGCCTTCACGGGATTACATTCATATATCGTCTTTGGAAACTCTTTAGAGCCCCCCTCGTCTTCAATTTCGTTCACCTCCCGGAGCTTTAGTTTTTGAAACAAGGTTTCCTTACTTGTTTAGGAGAAAGCAGGGCTCCTCGTCCTAACCCATGATAGGAAATTACGTGAAAATGTCTTGGCTCGTAAGGATTGTATTTGCTCACAGCTTGTTCACGCTTTCTTTCAATGAATTCCAATCTAAGCCTCGGATCCGTAGGACCTAGGACTTTCCCTCTAATAAGCTTCCCTCTCTCTCTGTTTCTCTCAAAGATTTCTCAATTTTCTAGCTGAGAGGATGGGACGGAATCTTCCCTTATTTAATTTAAACATGTTTCAGCTTTATTTTTGTAATAATCATAAAGTACAAGAGGACAGTCATCATTAGGGGATGACAGGCTTAAATACACACCATTTTGATAATTGTTGTAATTGTTTGCTGGAAACTTTTTCCTTGTCCCTGACTGACGCATTCATTACAACGGGGAGGGAGGTTGATGGGGAAATCACCCTGTATATGCATCTATTAATATATAAAGATGGCCAAGGCTGCCTTTTTAATCTCAATCATCTCCAACTTCTCTCTAATGTAGAGCTTCTCTGAAGGGAAGAGTGGAACTTGTCAAGTTTTTAAAGAGGGAAAGGAGAAGCAGAATTTATTTTTACGCAATCAGGTTTATCCGTTTGATTGCTTGCTTGTGTATGTGCTTCTTTGAAATCTAGGACTTGAATCCGAAAACCTCTTTTTATGCCTTTTATCCTACTTTGTTTGTACATTGATGTAACTGCGAAATCCTGCTCCCTGCCTCGACGTACTCTCTCCGCTGAAAAGTTTAGCAGTGAGATGGCTTTTATGCTAAACTGCAAATAGATGGATAGTGGTTAGACAATGTGTGTTTGTATTCTACAGTGATTCAATCTCCCATACGACGTTCCACGATGAAAGCATAAAGGATGACACGGTGTTCTCCGTTCTTCAGAATATCACTTCCCTTTTAGAAATGCAATTTCCTTTTTCAAATATTTACCCAGTCTTGGGGAACATGGATTGGTATCCGAAGAGTAGAATGATATCCAGTGCGGGTTATGCCGGTAAGTAACTGACCTTTTTTTACATTCTCCATTTCTTTACCAAGAGAGAGAGCAAGAAAGCAAGAGGGCTGATCCATCTTTTTTTCAGAATTTCACAATCGACTCAAATTGTATGGTCAACTGTGGTCAAAGTGGATACCCCCGGAGTCCCTTGATACCTTTAACAAAGGTAAGCATTAAACAGTGCATTCATCTCGGAAATTGAGTTGTAACTAATTCTCTGGGGACGGAAATATTCTGTCCTCTAAAACCACCTTCGTTGCAACTTCTCATGTGAAATTCATTTTTACCTTCCTCTCTCGACGAGCTATTTCTCTAGAATATTACAATTGTTGTTAGTAAGTCGGGCGAGTTCCTGAGTCCGAAAGTCGAGGGGTCGGAGGACGGAGATTTATTGCAAATAATAATGTAGCATTTTTTCCTTCTGAATAATCTAGGAGGCTACTATGCTATAGAGCAGAGGAATAGGAAAACCAGGCTTCTGATCCTGAACACAAGCCTGTACGAGAAGAGACAATGGATCGGAGCAAATGAGGAAGACCCTGCTGGACAGTTTGCTTGGTTACACGACAGGCTGAAGGAGGCCAAATTAAGAGGTGATACGGTCTTCATTATCGGTCATGTACCACCTGGCAAAATGGAGAGGTACATGAGCAGCCGATTCGGCCACCATGCTTATCAAGACCAGTTTAACAAAAGGTACGGAGAATAAAGTAAACGTATATCATAATAAAAACAAGCTCGTTTATTCCTATCGGAGCGACAGAATTTAGTAATTGTTCCGAGTTCTTGAACTATTAGACAGTGAGGAGGAAACTAAAATGTTTTCTATCAAATAAGCTCATTTCACTTCCTGGGAGGGACTGCTCTACTGGGTGGTCGTATTGAATATTGAATTAATTGACGAATCATTATTAGTTTGATTGATTGCTAGTTAAGTAGAAAAGCGTAATAAATTGAGGACTCGTTCGCTCCCTCTTATCAAATCAATTATTTAATTTGAATACATAAAACACACGCTGCTCATAGACTCGGGTTCCATGGTAGGAGAAGGGTTACAAAACGGCATGGAGTCCCCAACATGTTACCTCCGAAGCCGGACAAGAGGGATACAAAGTTTTATGTGTACTTTTATTTATGAATCTATCGAAGCCTCCGCACAATACCACTCCACGTGTGACAAGAATTAGATATTGGATTTTAGGGGAAAGTGTTGGATGGAGAGATTCCATTGCGTCAGGTATATAATAGTAAAGGAACTGCAGTTTCCTGGTGGATCGTTCCTCACTACTTTCTCCTCTAATATAATATCATGTTCAAGTTAGGGAGAAGGTACAACTCCAGTACTTTTGTACATTAGAGAAAATTTCATCTAGGTCCGCCCTTCCATCACATAATTTTGTTATAATCCCATGGGGTTTTGGCCGACAGGCAAAATGAATGCGCATTTTCAACCAAGCTATAATATCCCTCCTGTTTGGGACTCAAATGGACAATTCGACTTCACTTTAAATGCAAATAACCCTTAATTACTCAGTTCATTTGGACAGTCGGGGTATTCGGAGAGGCCAATTAAATACTCTGAAACTCGGACGCTCCTATGAGGTTCAATTTCAAAAACATAAGGGAGTCATTGATTTGTTGATGTCTAATATAGGAAACCCCAACAGAGAAATGTTCATTTCTATCTGATTTAGTTTAATACGATCCCTTCTTTTTTTAAAGGAATGCTGATGTTAGATTTAATTGTTTGATGTTTCAGGTACTTGAGGCTGGTTCGAGATTATCACAACGTGATCGCTGGCCAGTTCTTTGGCCACTTTCACTCTGATTCTTTTAGAGTTTTTTACGAAAAACAGGGTAAGGATCCTCTTATTTTCACCACAGGATTGAATACTATAATTGCTTTTTGTGTATACACATTAAAATGGCATGTGGAATTGGTGGGCTGTATATTACGGACGATCATCAAACTTTGACTCCGACGCCCGCGTCTCTCTGTAATGGCAAAGGGAGAATTGCGTAACATTTGGGATTCCTAGCCCCAACGGCTATAGAATTCTACAAACACGGCATCAGTATTCCTCCTTGATATATGTGCATATTTACACTCCAAAATGTATAAAACTCGAAACTCACGGCTTTACAATCAAGCCCTTCTGTGTGGGTTACAGAAAATTTGAACTTATCTCCAAGCATGTAATCGTAAATGAGTTGGAAATGATTTGAAAGGTATCCTGCATGTTTAATGCATAAAAGGAACGGTTTGGGTGAAAGTAAAACAGAAAGCAAAGTCGCAACTAAGGATAAGAACAGATATTAGAAAGTTGAGACATGAAGTTGTATAATAATATGGGGGCTCTGGAAAAGGCCTTGCAATAAATTTGTCAGGGATAGGGGAGGGAGGCTCTTAATTTCTCAATTTAATGATATTGGAATAAAGGGTCGGGAGTATTGAAAGCTGTTTCTTTGGTATTGACAGACAAAACTAAAGGGAAATTCCTGGAGAGAAATCCAATCTCGTACCTGTTCTTAGCCCCTGCCGTCAGCCCCAGAAAGTCCATACTGGGAGATGAAATAGGACCAAACAACCCGGGCCTCCGTCTCTATCAGTACAATACCTCATCGGGACAAATTTATGACTACACACAGTATTATCTTAATCTTACGGAAGCAAATGAAAAAGACAGGGCTGAGTGGAAAATTCTTTACAACTTGACTAGCCACTACCGTCTCAAAAACGTTTCAGCCACTTCCTTAAGTGACCTCGCTTTCTCATTCCTCAAGGAAAGTGGGAGTGAACTTTTTAACAGGTAATTTATAGGCTTTACCATTTGATTTTCCGCTTCACTGACTCTCTCGGGGCAACATGTTTACGGTGAAAGGGTCGGGAGTTGTGGTAGTAGTTGTAGTTATAATAATAATATGATGTAAGAAAAGTAAGAATGATGCTGATGAATATTTGCAGGTATTACTCTGCCAACTCTGTGGGCTACGAAGATCCGAAATTTTGTGCTAATCTCTGCAAACGGACCCATTTCTGTGTCATAACAAATGTGGACTACCAGGACTATGAACGATGCATCCAAGTAGTATTTGGTTCCGCAGGGCCTGCAAATGTGTTAGATAATATGGTAATGGTAACATGTGTCGTATTTCTGTCAGTTGTAATCAGATGGAGGATGTTTACTTAACTTGTTTCACCATAAAATAAATCCTCCTCGTTAGGCATAAAGCTGATGTTATCTAAGCTAAGAAATATTAAAAATACTACTACTATATAGTCCAAATGCCCTCCATATTCCAATTACTTTTTATAGATGAATGAATGGGTAAATTGTCGTGTGCTGAACCTTTTATACCGTGACAAGAAACTAATCCGTACCAGAAAAGACAGTTTCACACTCAAGTATGAAAAAAATAGCTCTTACTTACTTACTCCTGTACTCAAGTGATACTTATGATGCAGACACACTTTCTTTTTCAAACCAACAACCCAGGGCTTTCGTTTGGAGCATACATATATATTATAAGCTCCTAATTAAGAAACAAGTCGCTTGTCGCTGTCACCCTAATACTATTATTAAACCTAAGGATATCAACCTTTATCTCAGTCTCTGGCCTCCATAAATATACACACTTCCCTCGGTTCCCATGTCATTTTAAAACATAAAATATATTATTTTCACACTCCAAGCTCTCGGAAAATGAGATCAACTGACAGAGACAGAACCATTCTTTATTATAGTAATTATAATATATCCTTTACGGACCTTTCCTGATCATGCTAAGCTCTCTAATAATCTTCCGGCTCTACCACTACTACTACACCCCTGTTTTATTAGTTTAAGGGTTTCTCTGCACACTAACTTTCTCTCTATTTCCTACCTCTCTAAACCACATCACCCACTTCAAAGTGCCAAAAACTACTCATAAATCCATTGTCCTTCTGCACGGAAACTGACTTTCCTCGTTCCCGGAATGTTTAATGAAGTACGTTCTTATTTAAAACGACATGCCACGCGCTATTTTGTTTGACCAAAAATTATGACAAACGCAAATGGAGTTCAACCACAGAAGAGGTATCTCACTCCTTGCCTGTGAAGGAGTGAGATACCTCTTCTGTGGAGTTCAACAGCATGACAAATGTGAGGGGCGACTTGCCTTTGTCCGGGACGGTCGGGAGGTACACGAACGCTGTGGGTAAATGGACGCTCTAGTACCAGCTCTCATTGTTCCTTCTGGACTCCCTACCATTTTATCCCCTTTGAATTCGCTTTCTCGTAATTGTGAACAGTGAATCTTGCAATTGGCACCTTTTCATTAGCCCATTAGCTCCATGCCCCACAACTTATAATAAATATTAAATTGAGAGCTTGGAATTCCAAGAACTCAAAAAAACAGAAAATACCTCTGTAAATGAATTAGCTATGTGAGGTGACATGCATGAAACAAGTTGAGACAACAAATTATCACTCCAATAGACCACTCTTGATAATTGGACATTCTTTTATTTGGAGGAATGTTCATATCCAATTAATTGGTTCTCCCCCGGGCATTGTGTCTTGCAATAAATTAATAATCAAGCTCCCTCTCCTACATTTAAGAGTGGCATTATTAAGTTAGACCTGTTTCGGAATAAACTCCGTATGATAATTCTAAAGTAATCTATTTCCTTGGTGGTATTTGCTTTTATGCAACTCATTACACCTTCGTACCAGTGCGTTGTTCCTTACTTACTTTTCCGGTCAATAAAATATTACGTTCTCCTTTGAATAATCATGGCTGGAATTCTAAATCGGAATACATTTGAATGCATAACACTATTCCTAATTAAATACTTGTTAAAGTTAACAGTCTTCTGGAGTTGAGGATCTTCTAGGTATTGTACATTTATGGGTCTACACAGTTTCATCTCAAGTCGTGCATCGTGAATCGGGACATCAACAAGTATAGAAAATGAGGAGTGTAACTTACTTGTGTACGAATCAAACTGTTGGCTTCAACCTATCTATATTTTATGAATATATTATATCCGTTAAAATAAATATTTCTTGTGTCTTGGAGGGGTATTTTGTTATTAATATTATAAGATGTACTATGTATAGATAAACGTTAAATATTAAGTATATCGCATGCATTAAAACAAGCAAGCAGCCTATACTTACCAATCTTTTGAAGCTTCTTAACGATTGTGATGAATTATTGCTAAAAACGTACACTCTCTGAAGGTGTAAGCGAGGACAGTTCTTGATGGTTAGCTATATCAATGTATCAATGAATGACAGAAAATGTTTACAAACCATTCCTAATTATAATACTAAAAAGTTATCGGTTTTCAAATAAATAAAAGTTTCCACAATTTAGGAACTGAAATGAAATGTATCGCCTGTTTGAGTTCGTGTTTCACACTGAATTGGTATACCTTCTTAGCATTAAAAATATTATAATAATATTTTGTTTGTATTGTTAGAGATTGCGTTTTGGGGCGTTTCTGTTTTTAAGGGAATTTTAAAACTTTCAGTTTCTCATGAAATATACATGCAAAAATAATATCGGTGAAATTTTAGCCTGGGCTTATTTTTAGAATTTCCATACCTCTATCCATGTGTCAAATAAAAAAAATTCAGAATATTTATGCTACACCCGCAGGGATGTTTTACTGGGAGGGGGATTCTAAACAATAAACCGGACTGGTAGAGCTGAAGAGTATTTCATCAATCATTATCATTAATTAAATACCAGCCACCCTAGACTAATTTATGTGTCAATTTAATGAGTACAATTCCTTAACCGAAAAAGAACGCTTACTCGCGAAAGCTTACAAACCGTTCAACTTCGTAAATCTGTTTTCATTTCACACTTTTTGAGAAAACCGGATACCGGACCCAGCGGATGTGGACTCATCTCTCTCCCGGGAGGCATCAGCCCATGGCTTGGAATAATAAACCGTTACAAACGAAATGTAAACCAAAACGACATTTCTCAAATATTTTAACGCTAAAATGCCGTCGCCGACTTGGGGCAGAGGTTTAGAATCGGATTTTTTAGTTTAAAGATTTTTGGGGTCAGGGAGTGCGACCTACTATTTGAAATTTGACGTAGAACAAACTAAGAGCAAGTTTTAAATTCGAAAAACTTTAATCGTTTGGAAGTTTGAGCGCAACTTGGACACTGGCAGACGGACAAGGTGCTCAAATTAAAAGGTTTCACACCTTAATAAAAACCTCACAAGAATTTAGTGTATTTTCGTCAATAAAAAAATCATGTTTGTCCTTGCAATTGATCCATTACCCGATGTGCGGGTGTAAAAAGATTAGGTAATAAAAGTCGAGTTTGTGTTAAAAACCTCAAAACCACTTCAGTATTAGATTCTTAACTGTGGTTTTGGCAATATCTAAAAAACGGTATAATATTATACTTGTTCGGATTCGGTTACAGATATCCATACTTAACAGTAAATCTGCAACACGATGGTGCACGTTGCGTCTGTGCTCTAAACATATAAAGTTCCTTTAAGCGTTGACAAATAATTTGAAAACTCCCAACTTTATCCGGTTCTTAGGCTATATCTTAATGTTCTGTTGGTTTGCATCACATGTTTGAACTCCACAGCAAATTTTTGATGAATTCATAATATGCAGGGATTCCAAAAAGCGTTTTTAAAGATGGCGATTTAAACAACGTGCCGAATGGCTACGCTACGCTACAAAACCAGCTCGTCGTCCATCTCTCATACATACATGCAAATGCAGCTCGCCCTTGCTTCTACAATCAAACCCCATAAAGTTAATTCTATTCCGTTTTAATCGCATATCTGAAAAACGGTTTAGAGTTCCATGGATTTTGTCAGCGGCCATCATCATGAAGGATCATCTCCGATATCAAATTGATCAAGGAATTTTTAGAAAAAAATGAGTTTGAATTTCGAATAATAGATCGGTTGGGGTTGTGGAATCCCCCTCCCCTCCTCCTCCCCCGTAAACCGGTTTTTAACATTGGATTAGATAGGGAAATAAATCAAATTTCCATAGTTTTTAAATCCCCATCCTCCTTCTAAGATTAAATTGACCACAAAACGATTTAACTTCTAAACAATCTTTACAAACCCTGAAAAACAACTTTTATCCGATTTTCTGGGTTTATCTCAAAACACGCTTATAAATAGGTTTCGACTTTTCGCAGTATTGCAGATTGGAATTGAAATCTATATTAAATGTATGAGAAAATGGTTTACTATTTATGTCGGAATGGAAAAAATTTATTTATTTATAGGGTATAGTAGTTAATGAATACTAAAAAGGATAATGTTTTGATGAAATATGTGGAAGTTGGGATCACTTTGATGTTTAATAACTATGTAAATTTAAAACCCTTCTTGACTGCTTTATTCCATTTAATTTTTTATATCTAGTGCGGTTAGATCAGATTTCAGTATTTATGGATTATTCTTATTAGCTTATCTCGGTAGGTAGGGATTAGAACATACATTTATGGATTATTACTATGCTTCCCCAATCATGCCGGAAGAGATAAAAGAAAGAATCACATATTTATCGAAAATGTGGCCTTCAGTTTATTGATAAATGATTTTGACAACAAAAATAAAGGTAAAATATTCTAATTGTTTAAACTAGTCATTGGGATTAATCCATATAAGTGAATATAATAATCAATCTGAGGTAGATTTTTTTGTGATATTTAAAAATAACCTTACAATTAACGAGATCAGCAGAGTTTTTATAAGTTAATAAAAATATAGGAAACAGACTGGTTTGCTACTTGGAATGACTAAACAAATGAGTAATATACTATTTTTGGATTGTCAGAAAGTCTATTCAACAAGGAGATAGTAATTTATCTTATCATATCATTAGAGAAATCACACTCCATTTCTTGTAGAAACAGAAACGCTCACCGTCAATATATCAGATTGCTGAGAATAACACGAAACGGAGGACTTTAGCCTGACATATTATCCACGTTCTGCCACAGTGTAATGACGGCTTGATCCGAATTCAATTTAAAATTGTGTATGGATGGAACCTGTAGAAGCCCAAAAATCTACAATTCAATCGAATATACAAACCAATCGTTATAAACACAACCAAATGACAAGCGAAATTATTATTTAAAAAATATTTTCATACCTTTTTCGGTAGGAGAACCTAACGTAAGTGAAGATAGCGACGACGATAAATTTACAGCCGATGAGACAGATAGCATCGAGGGATATTGTTCCAAATCTCCTTCTTCGGAAGGTAAGCATGTTTCCACCATAGCTTCCAAGCAGTTCACAAATAGTTCCGCACTCTCGGCAGTACAGTTGGACTATACAAGGGAACGTAAAATAGTTACAATTATACAGACGAATTCAATTACAAGATCACTTCATTTTTTTTACCTTTGTGAATGGACCCGCAAATCTCCATAATCCACCAAATCCGACGGACTGCAAATAATGAGGCTGCTGTTGCGAAGGGTCTTCTAACGTTATCATGTTTTGAATTATACTTTGAACAGCACTCAATATAACTTGATCGTGACACAAGGAAAGGACATTGGTAATTTTGGCATCCAATAACGTGTGTCTATAAAAAATAATACGTTTTTAGGGGGTTTACTTAACGCAATAATTCACAAATATCGGAATCATACAAACTTACATGACAGGAAAAACTTTAGGAAAAACCACGGATGCTTCGGCCAAGTAATCATATAGGACTCTCATTTCTGCTTCATCAGTTGTATACTTCACTAATGTAGCCAAAACAGTAAGAAGAAGAGCCTGAGTCTGTGTATCGACTACAACTTCAGGGTCAAGAAGTACGTTGTTTTCATTTGATACACTCGTCCGCTTACATTCTTCACCTTCCTGGTTGGCCAAAGTATTCAAAACAAAAAAAGTATTAGACACACCTTTATAATTAATTGTGCTAGTGGTTGTAATGATAAAAATTGGGACCAGCCATTCGAGAAATCACAAGGGTGCATGTAAACTAAAGAATGGTGGATTAAAAAAGAGTACCTTGGAGTGTCCTTAATCAAAGGTACTAAAATGAATCTCTGAGACTTAAATAGGGCACGGACCTGGCCCAAAGTCATACAGAGAGACAAATAAGAGGAAATAAAGGCAGAAAGATCCATTCAAGTTTAGGGATTCATGAGAAAGCGCATATCATGTGAAAAGAGGAGATAAGTGTTGTTTCTTGGTTAGTCTTTTAAACCAGATAACAAACTGAATATAATAAACAGGGGACTGAATTATACTCTCCCTATACATCCGGTGCAACAGGAGGAAAGACATTGAGATTTAATAAATTGCCCATCCATACTGAAGTATTTTTGGATAAAATATTCTTCACATAAATCATGTCAATATCAACAGCATGGTATTTCCTTGCGTAAACGGTCAAAAATAACAACAAAGACAGCATAGTTCGAATGAGGCTGAGATGTACTTTGTGTTCGTTCCGGACGGGCATGGATGCCGATCTGTGGGACTTGAAATCTCGGGGACACGACAAATCCAAGCTACGCCAGTTTTTCGCACCGCTCTGAACCTTTTTGTTTTAAGTAATTTATTTTATACCTTTCCTCCTTGTCGTAGTATGAAATCAAGCCACCCTACTCCTAACCATACTTAATCCACCTTGTAATTTAGTCACCTCTAATCTTATTGTCCTTACTTGCTGTACAGGCGTTTGCTTATGCTGTTGTCTCTGGGCTTGACTTATAGCATTTTGGTCTAACAAGTCCCATGACTTCTGTCTTCTATTTGTTGGAGACTTTGGACTCCAATTCATATTTTCATTGGATGATGCCAAATGCCTCGAAAGGTGATGACGAACGTGACACCTGCTCCTAACTTCTTCTGACACTGATACAAGAGCTATCAAGGCAATAAACGTTTTTTATCAAAATCAATTAATATAGATATGTCTTACCTTCAATAGTTAATTTACTTTTAAATTGTTAAAATAATTAATTTACCGGCCAAGTAAGCAACACTATCGCCACTGACTTCGAACTTGTCTCTCTTTGTAGGTCTTGCAACAATTCCAAGAAGCATAGTCAAGATTCGGGTGGTTCTTGATACAGTTGTCGGAGTTGGATGTCGAAACCCCTTCAGAAGGTGTCCAACAAGTGCGAAGTGAAAGTTTGCTGAAAATTAAGAAAAATCATAAATTACAATTATCCATGGCTTAAAACGATGTCTTACATCTAAGTAAACTTGACAACCTTACTTTTAAAAGATAACCCCACTGCATGGTCAAGTTGTTTGAAATGCCATTCCAATGGTTCTCTTGTAGACATCATTATTTGTTCCAAGCTTTTACCTTCAAACATTGCTTGGGAATCAAGCGTGTGAAGATTCTGTTCTAATAAAGCGAGTCCAGAGGCATACAAGGAGACTTCATCCAACTGTAAAACTGAAATGGCTACCCAGAACATCATTCGATGAATTGCACTTTCCTAAATAAAAATAATTAATCTTTAATTTAAAACATTTCGGCGTTGCAAAGCTAATTATACAATTCGTACCGGTCTCAAAAGGGGTAACAATCTGGTTAAACACATGACAATGGCCTCAATTAAAGTGATGTCGCTAAAACTTTCGAGGGCTTTGACTAAAATTCGTAGGAGCTGTTTTATATCTTGATCCTGGATTGCTTTACTGATACAGCCAAACACTATTAAAGCTCTGGGTTGTAAAGCAGGATTATATCGAAATGCAAAGTTCTTAGCTAGTTGTGTCCAAATTTGAAGCCAATCGCACTCTGGAATGTCTCTCATACAGGCCTGTATTCAAACAGAAATCATGTGTAATAGATCGCAGACTTTGTTTAACCTTTAAATTGAGAACATGGGTAAAAATTACTTCGACGATCTCCAACAACGCATCACATATAACTTCTAATGAAGTTAAGGAAAGTCTTTCTCGATCCATTGGAGAGTAGTGACCAAGCCATCGGTCTCCAGCATGTCTGTACGACGATCTGTAATCAAAACCACAGTAAAATGCTGAAATAATGTAGAAGCCTTGTTATCAAGAATGGAAACTTTGTTCAGTGAACTTACCGGAACGCCGTTACTGCCGCTGATTTTACCTTACTTATTCCGAAAAGCAAATAAAACTTTGGGAGAGAAAATTCGTCCAAACTCAGTCTCAAAACCCTATGAGTTTCCTCTGTGTGGATAAAACAGGCATACATATTAATAAAATATATCTCAACAATTTTAAAAGCATTGTAATTACACACTTACCAGCAAATTGAGGCTGAGTACATGTACATAAGGAATGAATAATATTTATCACAAGTCCATGAGTTGAGGCTCTCATTGAAACCGATCCAGTACAAACGAGAAAGCACACAATATGCACTAAGAAAGGTAAATGGTGGGCTACATCTAAACAGTTGTTGAATGACAACATCAACAGATATCTTGCAAGAATTGCTATATCATCCCACATTAAATGTTGTTCTAATGTAGCAACTGGAGATGTACAAGTCTTTTCGAGAACACGACATAAGCGCCCTATTACCTAAATAAAACAAGACATCACAAGATTTAAAATTGACTTTATTAAATTAAATGATTAATTAATTAATGTATAAAATAAGAGAAATGGCTACCTTTCTCGCTACCAGTTGAACATTTGCAGAAGCTAATGCCACCGCAGTATCAGCCATTATTTCAGCTTGTGGGGAGCCCAACCCACCTGTAACACTTCGTTTAATAAAACTATCCAATACCATATCTATCAGATCAGGTACTTGGCCCAGGGATCCCCAAATTTTGGCTTGGATGGAAGGATACATTTCTACTTCTTCAATCGTAAGGGTAATTAATTTATCGAGAATCATAGCAACTTTTTGTCGTTTTGTGTCATCTGAGTGCTTGCAAAATTTGACTAAATTTGGTAGCCACGGAGTGATATACTCTAAACACAAGTGCTTTAGCTCAATAGATGAAGCACTAAACCTAAAAAAATAGGAAAAAGTCAGTTAGCCACAACACATTTTAAAAATGCATTTTAAGCCTAATACCCATATCAAAATATGTTTACCCGTGAATGCATTCTTCTAAAAATTCTAATGTCAGTCGAGGCTCATTCTGTGCTAGTTTTTCTGAAACGCTTTTAATAAATAACGTGTTATTTGAGGGAATGCATAATCCCCATGTCTCCAGCAGTTGACCCTAGAAAGAGAACAAAAATAATGTAATTTGTTTACTTTTAAAGTAATAAGTAAGAAGCCTAATTTTTAATAGTTAGACAAACCTCGATTTTCAGATCAAATGTTGCAGTTAACGCGCAAAGCTGATTGTACGCCGCAGTTCGGAGATTAGGATCGGATGACCCAAGATTAAGCAAAGCCATATTTAATAAAGTTCCCGGTACATCTTTGGGTCTGATTTTTTGATGAACTGTTACAGAGTCCTGTATAATAATTAAGTGTATTATTGATCTGAACAAACATTACTTGAAATGTGAATACATTTTAAATACTTACTGGTTGGGATAATTCCCAACGATTACGTATATGAATCACAGCTTGAACAATGGAATCACAGTCATTGTGAATAAACGAAAGAGGACCGGACTCATTGGCAATTGTAAGCGTAAACTGATTGTCGTCAACTAAACAAACTTCTTCTATTTCTGAAGCGTAGTAAACATCATTGAGTAGCACCGAATGAGACAGCACCTTAGTCTTCTCTGCAGCAGTTATTTGTATCGCACTTGGACCAACTTTTATTGTGACCTTAGTATCCTTGTGTGAAAGTTTTAGTGCATTGTTGAATACTTTTAGATCCTCGTCAAGGGAAAGGGTTGCTCCAGGTAGCTTTTGTTGATCTACATCAATATAATCTGACAATCGATTGGTTGAGTCGAGAAACATGAGCTTCCGGTTTCCCTACAAACAAATTAGAAAGTTATAACTCATTCATCATTCATTTGAACTCTAGTTAGTCTAGTTGAAAATAAAATAAAATGAAATACCTTTAATGGGGCAAGAATCCGATCATGATACTTTGTATATTCCCGAACCCACGAGTTACAGTTGTAAATATATGCAGCGTGAAGATTTTCATAAGCTACTTCTGGTAAAACTACAAACCATTTCTGGAGGTACTCCGTTCGGAAGCGATTGTCTGAGCAAGTGTGAGTGAAGTCGACAACCAGTTCAAATGGTTTGTGGCAGAACGGTTTTAATGTCAATATTACATGATATATTAAGAGATCCCCATTCGTTTCGGCAATTCTAGAACATAAATTTGATAGTTGAATTTCTGGAATAATTAGGTTTAAAATCTTTGAAATCTAAATGAACAGAAACTGAAATTGTGGCTCACTTATATCGACGAGCAATGTAGTAGAACACCGGATTTCCTGGGAAAGATAAAAATATATCAAATTATTTCATCTTAAATTTGACAACACGTTATCCCTTCACATAGATAATAGAAAAAAAACGCAGTTTACTCTTGATGTTAAATACTGTTCTTACAAAAATAACAATTTATTCAATTAACCATACCTGCCCTGGACGTTCCTGCTTGATAAAATATGTTTAGAGACTTTATTGATTTAAATTCATCTTTTTCATGCATATTGTGTTTTGACATTATTTCTTCAAATTTAGTTGATGTCATATCCATTGAACTCCAACGTGTGTACGAGGAAAATAATAAACTGTAAATACAAAACAAAATTAGTCACTTGCTCAATGGTCTCAAACATTAATATTTTGAAATAACTAACTGAGAGTCCACAGGTTTGTGTTCCGGTGGGCCAAGGTAAGCCAAGAGGGTCGCCATTTTATCGAATGGCCGTCTACCAACTGCTTTATGGTCTCTGGACGACGAGAGATAGTCACCAATTTTTTCTTGGTGAGTCCATAAAAGTCTATGCAATGCTAAGACGTTGGCATCGCTAACGAACGATAAACAATGTGGGCCGCCTGTAATAAGTTTAAAATTTTAAAATAACAATGCTTACGACAGTTCGAATAGCTTAAGCTTTAAGAATTTAAAATTTACTTTGTTCCACTGTTTCACAGTCTGATGCAATCTGCACAAAAAATCGCCTTCCCGTTTCGAAATTAACTCGTACAAAATCATTGAAAGGCAGCATATGTTGTTCCTTGGAAAACTCTACATGATTTGCTATGTTTTGAAGTATTTTAGAAACCAACATTAACCCTCGTTTAATTTTCTGTGGCGGCTGTCGATCAACGATCCCGCTTTCGCATGGGCTTACAATAGCTGGATTAATAAATCTTAGAAATATAACTGTGCCAACTGCTCCCATATTGTTTTGAGGAAACTGGGGAAACCTCTTGCTGAGTACTTGGTACAAGCAGTGGCACATGCTTCGTAATTGTGGGGGAAATCTGTAAAAAATACCCAATACGTCATATTGCAACATTGCACTTGCATGATGGACGAAATTGAATTGCATAACTCACCGATCTGCGGAAGATACAATTACATCGAAAACCTTCTGGGTTAATGATATGAGATTTTGACGGTGTTGGTCAATATCATCGTTGGGATCCAATCTGGCTGGATCGACCTCAAACGATAAGTTTGTTTCCACTAAAAGTGGTCGTATGAGTGGTTCTAGTAGATTCTGAAGGTATGATGCTCCATAGATTTTGAAACAGAATGACATGATTTTTGATGCTAATGAGTTTCCACGAAAAAGAGTTTGCATACAATCCGATGCCTCGACTTCTCGGTAAAACATGTTCCACAGTAAGGGCGAGAGTAAGTGTTTAGCATCAAATAATGTCACCAAAACTCTTGCAAGCTCATCCTAAAATTTAATTAGGTATTCAACCAAGTATTAAATGATGAACATCGAATAAGTCTCCAGTTAATTAAAATTGACTCATTGCTTTGCACCTACCATTTGATTGAAAGTCACAACGTTAGCAAGTGCCATTGCAATCGGAAGCTCGCCTAATTGATAATGACAAGTTAAAATACTCAATTAACTAATCATTATCCCAACTAAATACAACTATACTTTACAAACCGTGACAAGAACCTACCTTTGTCTCCAATCATTGTCACTAGCTGAACCAATTGCTCAAATCGGTCAGCCAAAACCGTTTCCGCAAGCGTATCAAATTCTGTTCCTTGTTGTAAGATTTTGGTAAGCACCTGGATCGTGAAATTAACACATTATTAGACTGTTGACAACAGTATAACAGTTAAGCGGTTTGAATGAGTAGAGATTAGAGATCTATATTATTCGTTACCTCCATGAATGCAGCTCGAGTCTGCAGATCTGGATGATACCCCAGCGAAATGGAATGCATGAGTCCAGAATCAATATTGGCACTCAAAAGGTTAGACATAGCTTGAATTGTGGCATTTCGCAAAGCTGTTAATTTATTAGCATGTGCTGCTTTCGGCCCCTTTTGTTCTAATTCTTGTGCTTCAGTACATTCATTCAACAGATTCTTGAATAATGTAAAATACCTAGACACATTTATAATTCATTTTAAAAGATTGACCTCAAATTACTATATAACTTTATTGATTTAATTATGGTTTATATACTTTAGGAACAGTTGCGACTTTGCCTCCATCAGATCTCCTCGATCCGATTCTTCAGGTTGCAATGGCAAACCACGTAGAAGTGCTGCAACAGCTTCCATACATGCCTAAAAATGGTATGGAATATTATTTTAAACTAGATGAAGATGGTTAATAATGCAGACTACTACTTTATACTCATTAATATGAGAATACATGTACATCCGACCTGGTCTAAATCACGAGTGATAAGTGTAACGTCTCCCTGAGTAGGTGGTGCAATTTGGTGTGAAGTTCCCATGACCCAATCTGTTAAATACTCCACTAGTTTATTTCTAAACTTCATCTCTTGTCGAAAAGCCAAGTCATCTCTTCGACTCATCATGGCTTCTACAAGCTGGCATAACTTGGTTCGAATATGAAGGGCATGAACAGTCATATCAATATGGCGTACATATCTAAATTTAAAAAAACAATGAATACGTGCTATACTTTAAAAAAAATGTAATAGTAAATTTATTATTTATTTACCTAACAATGGCCAGCATCATTCCTTCTATACTTGTAGCACCCAAGTGTTCCGATGGTTGATCCATTTTGTTGTCCAGCACATTTTTCATAATGAATATTATGTGCTCGATGAACTGAGTATTGATATCCGTGACAATAACCTGAGCAAATCAATAGTTTATGTGTTCGATATAGTTTTGTAAGAATGGCCTAGTTTAATTTAATCACCAGTGACTGCAATAGATTAAAAAATACCTGGCCTTGCTGGTCGAAGAACTTTTCCACAATTACTTTAATTTGGTCGAATAGTATAGGATACAAAGCCGGAGCCATTTCATGGCCCACTAATTCTTTGACATGTTTTTGTATTTGTGCTCCAAATTTCTCATTGGAACATACAAGAAGACGTAATAGTTGACTAACAAATCTATAATTAATTAATACAAATAAATGATTAACTATGATTCTCAAATTATTATTATCTAAGAGAATTTGGATAGACGATCCTTACTGCGTGACTGGACAATATTGCATATCCTGAGACGTTAAAACCGAAGATTTTCTGGAATCCAGCGACAAACTTGATGAAGAGGACATCGGCATTCTTGCTGGGCTTTTACGTTGTAAACAAACTCCCCCCAATGCGCACAGGAAACCTGTCATATTAGCCCACTCGTTGATCTGGTCCTAAAATCAACAGGTAAAACCTTGTATTCCACTTGAAAAAATCACGATTTAATTTCCTTATACAGTGCCATAAAAATTATGACGCACCTCAAGGTCATGGTCAGATGAGTGATGTGAAGCTCTTCGTTTTCCCCTGTGATGAAACTCACTAATGCTTTGATTTCCTTCTTCAGTTCCACTTGTTTTTCCTTTTGGATATTGTAATAAGTGTTTGGTGGAAGAATCCCAATTCATAAAACTTTCTTCCCAAGCCTAAGCAAACACAGGTAATATAAATTCAGAATTCTCTTTTTACTGCACCTCATAAGTCATGATTAAATCAATAGAAAGTACCTGCAGAACTCCGGTAGTGCAGTGTTCAATTTTTCTAAGCAAAACCATTATTCGCTTTTGAAGGGCGGCACGGCCTACGACAGAGAAAAATTATCAAGAATAGTTTCAAGATTTTTCTACATAACTCATGCTTTTCCTACAGTCTGCCAATAAGAAAAGCTTTACCTTGATGATGTTCTCGGCAGTATACCCTAGAATCCTGGTTAGCTTTGTAATAAAGTGAAAGCATAAGATCTTATCTAATCTGCCCGCAAAATGACCTCTAGTAAAGCTTAATGCTTAGCGGATTTAACAATTTAAACTCATACCAGTTGTTAAAACTGAAGATGCAGTAGCTAATTCCAAGTAAACATGATAATTAGGTAGTAGGCATGTCACAGTCATTTCATCAGAGCCACATCTTATATCAGCTTCTTCACAAAGCAATGCAAAGCAAGACATAGCAATTGGAACAGCTTCCATGTCGATGCTCCATAAATACATGAAAAATACGACCTGAAAAAATACAACAATAAATCAGATCTAGTACATAAATTGATCGACATCAGCATTAAAGCTTCTGATTACCTCCAATTTTATGTGAGCCTGACGGCAAATCGCAATATGGCTTCCAACATTTGCGTAATCTTTGTGACGTGACAGAAACGCATTTCGGCAAATTAATATTTCTCTAAGCCATTTTAAGATATCAGTGTAGTTGACGATCAGATGTTGGATCAGCTTTTGAGATATCGAAAACAGTACCTAAAATAGAAAATTTGAAATGAGTTTTATTATACTTTGTTCAACATTCCCGTTAGTTCTGACGACCAATAACGTACTTGAGAAGAAACATCCCAAAATGTGTTGATTGGAGCCTCAGGGTTCCACATTTCAATTTTTTCTGGACGATGTAAAACCAACAATGCTTCCATAGCTTCCTGGGCTACATCAGGCATTGAAGTTTGGTGAACTAACGATACCAAACCGTTGATAAGCTCTAGAGTTGAACTTTGAATTTCATGACCTGCTTTTCCTTGATTCTGTGAAAAAATATCAAACGTAATAATTTACTCTTGAAATCATAATAAATCATTAGAGGTATTAATCACATTTAACATCAGCATCGGATCTGCATGAATCAGTCGGACCATCCAGAAAAGTAGATTTTTATAGCTTGCAGGTTCCTCCGATGACTTTTCCTTGAACTTTAGTGTGCTCACTTTCTCTTTTAGTGTTAGACTCTAATAATTCAACATATTTCAAGGTATTAGGGTATTATATCAAACGTTTTGGTTTTTAATTTCCAAAGGAAAAATTACCTGGCACAACTACCACATTATGTAGGCAGATTTCAAAAGCAAATCATTATTATTGCATTGTACTGTAATTTTATTTTTAATTCAATATACTGATGACCTCACCTGAATCATTTTCAAGGGTGTATGAGTTATATAGCCTTGGGTAACTTTGTTGAGAGTCTCGGTAAACATTGCTCGCAGTTCAGACGATTTGTTATAAACTATATCGATTTGGGGCCACCAGGGCAAACGAAGCTGTGTGATAATTCTTAAAACCAAAAAAGAAGTTTAAAGTCAGAATACTAGTTCGTAAGCGATTAAATTAATTAAGGGCTTACTTGTGTAAAGAGCTGACTAGAACGAAATGGTAAACCGATGGAGAACTTGGGTTGAGACACACTTTCAATGGTTCATTATTGTGAGGATTAATTCTAAAGCATGATACGAAACAATCGATCATTAACTCCACATCAAGAGCAGCAAAGTTTTGTCCTCTTGAAAATGGTTTGCACGGGTTGAACAGGAGTAGCTAAAAAAATCAATGTTATTATTTTTTTTAACTTAAGTACTAAGTTAAGTAGATATCTTGTCTATATTTAGGTATACGAATGTAAAATCCTGTACCTTGAGATCATTAAAGACGCTTTGTACAAGCAAAAATATCACGTTATTTCTATCCAAAATGTTGATGTAAGTTGAAACCTAAAATTAAGGAAATTTTAAATCAAATTCTATCAACACATAATGAAATACACACATATGAGTTATATTAATAATATGAAATTACCTTGCAAAGTTTAACACAAGTCACCGCAGCGGCTTCCGTTAATTGCTTTGATGAACTATGAGGAAGCAACGCTTTCTTAAGACTATCAATAAATTGTTTCTTCTTGCAGTGGCGTGGAGAACAAGGTGCCCCGGAATCTGCATTGACTATTTCTTCAAGAATTTTCTAAAGGAAAACAAAGAGTGCATTTGACGTTATTGTATTAAAGATCATAATATAATGACAATACGAAAATTGTTATTTGAAAACTCACAGGGGATAAGACAAGGAGCATGATCTGAAGTGGCCAGACTGCTGCTCTACGTTTGTTGTTCTCTGCAAAATTGTCTAGCAGCTCAAATAAAGATTCGCAGCATTTTGCTAGATCCTCACAGGGTTTTTTCTACACAAACAACAGGACATGTTCTAATTAGAATTCAGCCGTCTGGAATCAAATATTAAATTTACTGGTAGTGAAAGTTTACTTGAAGATCGGCAAATTCATGCGGATAGATATCCATCCAATTCCAAATCGCTCTCTCCAACGAATTCATCAATACTAAGTGTGCCCCTTTTTTTAATGATTTAAATTTTTGTACAGTTTCTGTTAAAGAATTAAATAAGTCATCATTTATCATTTTAAACAATCCTTGTGATTGAAGTATTCAGGGCAATATCAAATGACTTCAACACTACCATTTAAAAGTTTATTAAGCCTTTGAAGATCCAGACTTATATGCTGAATCAGCTCTATATCTGCGTAGTCTGGATTTTCCTCATTGGTGGTGCTTAGCTCTTGAAGACGAGCTGAAACGCGATTGAATACAGCATTGAAATTGTTTACAGATAGTGCAAACAATACCCTCGAAGCTAAGTTTCTAAGTTGAATAACCATAGGGTTTTCCGCAGGTAAATCTGTAACAAGCACAAACGTTTTTAAAACTAATACTGATTGCGAAAACTGAAATTATGAATCCAACGTTTAACTTTACTCAGCTCACCAATGAATTGACAGACTTCTCTAAGAAGGAGCTTCACATTCATTGCTTCATCATATCGCGTAGTATCTTTGGGTTGACCACTCAGGCATTTCTCTAAGGTATCTAAAACGATGAGTAACGATTCATAATAATTCTTATCCAAATCAGGTCCATGAGGTCTCTGTGATGAGAGGACAGTTACGAACTACACACAAATATAATTTATTAGAGGTTTAAATGTCCATATAAATCAAAATACTTTATATTATATATCCATGAGGTTCATTACCGCTTCGTTAACTTTCTGGAGTATTTTAGTGAGACCAGAGATCACCAAGGAAAATCGATAATGAGAAATGTAGATAAGACAGTCTTTGTTCTGTTCCAAATTATACCTCGCGTGGGTGGTTTGTGGCCCAGTTCGGCATGGCAGCTGTAACATCACATTAACATCAACTATTAATTATGGATTATCAGTACAATATTGTTTGGAATACAAACAATGAGTTATGGATTTAAGCTCAATTATGAATGGAATGCTGTGGAATCGCTCAATAATTTTTTTTAACCTGTTCTTCAAACCGCATAATGAGGGAAGAGACCCATTCCACAGGTTTCTGAGATGCCATGATTTAATTAAAATTCTGTGGTCCAGAATTTTGTGGTTTGTGATGTGAGTGATGCTTACTCGGTTTTCCAGCTAGTACATAGTATTAATGTTAGAAAATGGACGATTTAAGTAAATCGGTCGTCTTCTGTACTTGTATAATTGAGTTGGGCTTTAAAATCAAATCACTATGCACTGCTTATAAATTGAGATCTTCAATCTTCTTCAAAACAAATCACACAAAACTTGGGAGAATTCGAATCGATATCCCATTAGTGTCTTTCCCTTTAATATCCAGTCATCTATCTTTCATCGCGTTGAAGCATACTTTTTTATACTTACTGCGGAAATGGAAGTATGGAACGGATGAACGCTTGTCTTTAACTTTAAACTCATGTTTTCATTTAATCCAAAACATACTACATTCACTATGGTTTGCTGTTTCTTCCTTTTAAACTTTATCAGCCTTTTCCCATCTTGCATCTTTCCAATTGAATAATAATAACAGAACTTCTTCCTTCATTTTTCAGCATTTCACGGAATCATTTCATCTGATGGGGTCCTTTTGTTTGTTTCTTTAGTCTATCTTTCTGTTTCTTCAGCGACATTTCTCTGGAGTTATTGATGGATCAAGTAGAGCATTTCTCTGGAGTTATTGATGGATCAAGTAGAGCATTTTTCTGCAGTTATTGATGGATCAAGTAGAGCATATATATTATATATTGGAAATATTAGTCGAATAGACAAGGGATCAAGACTTGATGAGAGTGAATGAAGTGAATGAAAATGTAGCAAAATCACAAATCCGCAGTGCTTTGGTGATCCTCAATAACATAATCCTTAATATTTGAAATGTACCGTCAGAGTCCAGGGTTGAGGGTGAATAATTGTGGATTGATTGAAGCCGCAAATGTGAAAGGAGAAGGGTGTTTTCTCTATAATAGTAAATAAGTAAGTGTTAGTTAAACCATACCAAGTGGACAGGTATGAAACGGAGAAATAGCAAGTACTACTGCAGAGTGCAGACAGATATATTGATATAAATCATATATACAATCAACAATACCAAATACAAAATACAATATGGGATGTGTATCATTGATCATGTATGAACTCATGAAGTATTCTTACATTTTAAGATTTAAGATTACTTGTTTCTGTTAAAGTTTTAAGCCAGTCCTTGCTATGTGCTATGCACGATATAATCACAAGAAAAGACCACCCTCATCATATCACTATCACTCATAAAATAAATGATGTAAAAAGACTAAAAGCATAATCTACAAATCCCAAATCCTCTGTGCTCCGAGTGCGACAGTTTCAGTCTCCAGTGCACAGTGGGTAGACATGAGGAAAACAAACAAGTAAAAGTATGAAGTATATACAAATATACAATATATTCTGCCTCGATTCAATATCTGTTAAATTTATGTATAATGTATAAAGGGGTTCCGCATTCAATGACAAATCACAAATGTAAATGATGAGAAGAGGTGAAGGAACATCAAACATCATTTGTCATTCAACATTTTAACAACATCACATCACATCCGAATTCTAACACACTTATTTATATTTTTATACACGTTGCACATACATACAGTCAACAGTCTATGTAATTGAATGTATGAATGTATGTCATAATATGTATTCAACATTCCAATTTACCAATGAAATTCAATACAATCAAATAACAATAATAATAATAAAGATGATTAATTACCAAAATGTCAAGAGGCCAAATATCAACCACCACAGATTAGCAGTACCACCACCGATAACGACAGAATACAACAATGAAATGAATTGAATGTAGAGGTTGAGTTAAGAGTTTTAGTCGGAACTCTTAGTTGTAAATCTAAAGTCGGAACTCGGCACTCGGAGTTCTAGTCCATACATACACACTACATACACACTAACTAAGTATGCAATAACTACACACTATATATAAATAAATGTTGCTGATTGGATTGCAATTGCAGATTAACGTAATGTTATTGTGGTGTGGTTGGAGTAGGAGAACTATTGAGACTAATCAGCTTGAAACTATACGAGCCTCTCGCTCTCTTCTAACTTATCAACTCTTTTTCTGTGAATGAAGTAAATGTGAAATGGAAGTGACTGACAGTCGAGTAGTTACATCCTGACTGATCTTCCTCTTTTGCTCCTAGTCTAATATATTACTATATTGTTACAATATTATATGAATGATTAGTATATGTGAATGATGGTTGCTAGAGCATAGAGAGGAGTAGGGCTACGGAAACTGATGGAGAATCCTCTCTCTCTCACACTCTCTCCCTTTTGTGAATGAATGGAAGAGCGAGTATCGAGTAGGATTGTAGGCTGTAGGATGTAGGAGGGAGGCTGTGTTGTGATGATTATAAATGTGTGTGTGTATGTACTATGTACTATGTGTGTGTGATGATGTGTGCTCTGCTCTGTCGGAGCACAGACTTGTAGCAGGAAAATCGGGAGGAGAGAGCCGGGGAGGAGCTCCTACCCGATTTCCGAACAACCGACTCTGCTTTCTCCACCCAAACTCTCTCCCATCATCAGCACCCACCAAAACACCGGAACTCTCTCATCTCTTTCTCTTCCAGCAGCTCTTTTTTTTAATATATACACCTTTCCCCTTTCCACACCGTCCAAAGCCTTAAATATTCAATTCCTGTCTTATTTTCCAGTCTACAGGTCTGCACACCTCTGGAGCTCCTGCAGGGAATCCTGGCCTGGAGAAAGAAGCAGAGGGAAATGGATGGGAGCTACAGAGCAGAAGGACACCATTTTCACCTGCCTTAATTACCATTTTTTCCGACGAGAGAAATTTGATGGGCTGAAGAGTGAAGAGGCTTCTGTGTAGTATGTATGTATTAGACCTTGAAACGACCGTAATTTACGTACACAAGTTGTGTTACGGGGCGACATAGTACACGGGTCCAAAGAAACGACCATAATCCCATGCATCCGGCTTCTTGCTTTGCTTGGGGAAAACGAAACGGAAAAATAACATCTGGAGCGGAATTCAGAGGGTCGGGTTACCCGATTTTTACCCTTGCCTCAACACAGGGTTAAACTTTTTAACCCCTGCTCTGAATTCCGCTCCTGGTTCTAAAGTCCCAGATTTCATACATTCATATTGGAGTTAATGCCGGACAGAGGAGCTTCTATTTGCTTTGGTCTATGCAATATGCATGTAGCGTGGACAGTCTGCGTCCGAAGTTATGCTTTCTCCGACTGGTCGAGGAATAGGCACATGCATAAATGGATTACTTTTCTCATTTCTCCATACTCGATTGCCTCGATACCCAGGACATTGTTCAGGATGGTTTTTATTTTCGGATGTGGAGTTTGTATCTCGATTTGTTGGACATGCCTGTCGCATGAGATTTGACATTAATGTCGTCAATAGCTATTTCATAATTCTTGATCCTATAAATGAATGTACGGGAATTACTAGATCTGGTGACAGGGGTTCCTAAGACAAACATTCCTCATCGACAAATGATCTTATGCGACAAATGTCCCATCCGTCGGTTTATCGAATTACTGGTAGTGGATAGTGGTCTACTTGTCTACTATAGTTTTAAATTGTATGCACTTTAAATATGGCGGAACACTTATTGGATACGCGTCAATTTAGGGAATTTTTTACTTGTTGATAAAATTCCGTTTACAACAATAGTTTATTCGGCCGTACAAAATACATCGCATTTTAATAATATATATTCAAGTTTCATCTAAATAAAAATCAGAAGTAGGAGTCTTTAAATTCTTACATAGCTACTATAATTTATACGGTTCTAAATAATCATTCATGAAATAAATCAGTATTATCCTATCTGCATTTCGGAAGGGGTCGAGTCTTCGACTTCTTTTAGGAGTTCGTCAAATTCGCAAAACAGATCTTGCCATCTAAGGTCCTCGAGTAAGCTAATCAGAATATTCCTCAAGAGAGATCTTTTATCAACACAGCCCTGTACACAAATTGGGAATATTACTTCTTTAATGTTTCGAGAAAAAATATAGTGAAATCATAGTATGACTTACTGCAATGGAAGCGTTCCAGGAAGAAGTTAATTTGGAACTGGAATGGGTTGGACCCAAGAGATCTTCACAAAGGACGTGCAACTCTTTCTCCAAACCTAAATGCAATAGGAAAATCATTAATGACTCAGCATATTCCTTTCACAATTATTATCGAACAATATCGAACGTTAATTCACCATGAGTAGCTAATGTCTTAGCGAGAACTAGAATCCATTGTTTTATCGAGTCAGCCTTTTTCATTTCCGTGGCTTTAATAAACTGCAATTTGATATGACTAATTATAGCGGGTTGAGTTTTCCGTCGTCTCACTCCGATCTGAGATATGGATGTTAAGAACGTCATATCACAAGCGTCTGTCATCAATGGTGAAGATACCAACCCATTTGAATCCGAAAACAACATCCTAAAATAAAAATGGCAAGCATTTATTTTACTAGGATACAGTTAAAACTTGTGAAGTTTACCTATATAACTAAAGCTATTATATTGTAGCATGCGTATAGAATGTATAGTTAAATTAATATACCATGAACACATTTCATTATTGAACATAAATGATTTTCCATTGGATAAGTAGACGACAGGCAAACCGCCAGCGGCCATGTAGGCATTATTAACATCCACCACGGTTTTATCTCCTATAAATACAACAAAATATCTCATTAATATACAAGTAATACAAGTATAAAATTTCGAAATACATTCCTTGGGTTTACAGCTTTAATTTACCCAATTCATTTCCAGGTTGATTAAGAAGAGGTAATAGGGATTCAGACTTAATGACAACCGTTTTGTTATGAATGTTCCACAGGTGAAGGTAGGCTTTGGTTGTAATAATCAAAAGATAGGGACCACTTTGAACCATTCTACTTGGATAACTCGAAAGCAGCACTGGAGAAAGCGCGTAGCGACCTTTTAAGTCTAAAACATGAAGGGTGGCATCTTCGCAAACAGCCACTATTCTGTGCAAGTCTCCAGAAACCCCGCATATTGGATGATCAGTACAAATCGTCCATTCTAGTCCCTGTACTGATGTAGGGTGATGCTGACATTTCAACTGATGACAAATTCCATCCGGCCTTTTGTGACGATTTTTAACTTCCAGGCTATATCCAGTTTCCGATTTAATGCGAACCTTCGAATCCAATCCATAGAATTACTGGTTCATTAAATCATCATAAATAAACAGTATTTTTTTTTAAATGCTTACCTGAAGTGTTGATACCG
The DNA here is from genome assembly GCA_906901685.1 of Desoria tigrina. NCBI lineage: Eukaryota > Metazoa > Arthropoda > Collembola > Entomobryomorpha > Isotomidae > Desoria > Desoria tigrina. The sequence goes on from CAJQTU010000004.1 coordinate 12,023,521, forward strand.
CATCAAGTTTCATTGGGAAAAGACGAGATTTAGGAGAAGGTCCAGACTTTGTTGTCACAGCGGGCCGAACCACATGAGCAATATTAGAATTGGCTTCCGAAGCTGTGCTGATATCGATATTGCTTTTCGGCGAAGAAGAAGGTACTACAGGTACTACAGTTGGCGGCGTCGGAGTTAATTTGCCTTTCTTCGCAACGATTGGAGGTGGCCTCATCTCTTCGGAATTTCTCCTTTTTCTTTTGACAGCAATAAGCGTTGCTTCTTTAAAATTATTAGATTTTGACTTCAGTGATCCGTCGAATGCCGAACTGTCAAGCGGTGTTACTGTTCCACTGTGATTTTCAGGTTCTTTATCATCCTTAGAAAATCCATTTGTCAAAGGTTTCGATGGCAGAGCAACTGAAGGCAATGGAGGTGTTTTACTACTGATGTGCCCATTCAATTCTTGTGGGGACACAGCTACAGAAAGGATTTTATTGCTACTGTCTTCACTCTTTTTGTCGGAACTTGAATCTTCGGCACTTTGGACACCATTCATTATCGCTGACCCTTCCTTGGCTTTTTCAGAATCTAACGGTTTCGTTTCTGGAGTCGATCCATTCAATTTAGTGGGTACATTGACAATTTTGCTACCGTTGTCCATAGCTCCTTGTCCTTGATTTTCACCAAATGAAACATCGTCTATACTGGAAACCATCGTTTCTCTGAGGTTACCTTCTTGACTCTGTGTTCCTGTTGAGTCCTTGAGCTGCTTCTGGAAGACAGTGGTTTCGTCCCTAAAAGTTATTAAATTAATTGATTAATTAAAATTTCAAACTTTAATTCAAAATTCACTGAACACTGTCTACTTGTGACTGTGACTTGTCAGATGGACTATTGAATATCGACATAAATCCAAAGACAACTACATATGCAATGTGTGCATGTGATCTATTGTCATGCAATGAAATAAATTCAAAATTACATAATGCATAACACATAATGAATGTCATATGTGTGATGACTAATGCCTTTAGACTTATTGTTAGACTTAATCAAAATAAACCAATTTCAAATTCCCAAACAATCAAAAATTGAATATGTGATGTGATGTGCATTTTACTTCAGACTTCAGAAGAAGTCAGAAGTGTATGTTTTATTCAATTGTGAATTGACATCCCGTCAATGTGCAATGCAATTAATACAAATTGAAAATTAAACATTACCTTCAAACTATAGAGTTTAAAATGCAAAACGAAAGCATCGAAACTTTAATTAAGAGTATATTACAATAAAATGACAAGTGATGCTGAGGAAAGCACATGTGCTCTTTCTTACTGTGTTATGGAATTCGTGTATTGGTAAATTGGCATTGCACATTAGGAATAGCAGAGAGAGACTGCGGACCGAGCTTCACCACAACTCTTAGTTTCTAGTTTCTAGTGGATTTACAGATATTGTGCACTGCATACTCTCAATACGGAAGTACAAATGATCAACTTCGAAACTGAATCAATAACCACTGATGATCGCGGTGTCGAAAACAAGTAATAAATTATTATGATTCTAAAAACTATTTCTAAGGCGGGATTCAATCCCACCAGAAGGATCTTAACATCTCTGATAGTAGATGTCGCTCTCGATTCATCCTCATTATCTCGAACTGAATTTATGAAAAACCATTCTGTCTTTTTCATAGGGTTTTTCTATTTCTAACTAGAACTAATCGTGAATAGTGAATAGGGGTTTTTCGATAACATTTAAAAACCATTTTTATGGACTATAAATATGGTTTTTTTAGTGCTTCAGTTTGATCCAAGGAAGTATTATCGTTACAATATTGTAAAAACCGTAAGTACGAGGCCCTGATAACAAATTACAACTGCATATATGCATTATGCATACAAAATAGCAAACCACCAATTAATTGATATTTACGAACAGTTTTTAAAGTTTCAAGGCTTCAGTCTGAACTGTCAATATATAGCGTTTTCAACTACCTAAATTCTACCATTATTAGTTACAATTTAAAAAACTTACTTTAAAGAAGTCGTGGAGGTAGAAAAGTCGGCTTCCGGAAGCGGTAGGAATTTGGGAGTAATCCTCCGCTTCCCGTCCGGCGTTCTCGTCTCAATTTGCTTGTCCGGGCCTTTTGTCAGGTTATCGGGATTTTTAAAGGGTTCTTCTATATTAGGGTCAATCGGATCGGGAATTGGCAGTGGCTGTGCACTCTCTGCAGCCTTCATAGCGGCTTCCTTATTTGCATTTAATATCTGTCGAGCTAAGAATACCTCCATATTCGGGATGACGTTTGGACTATTATTACTAACTACACTGTTCCCGTAAAACCGGTGGTACAAGGAAACCTGGAAATTAAAAATAGCATATGTGTGTAGAAATGTAGAATGTAGATGTGTAGAAATTAATTGGGTTCACGTTTGATCGTCGTTGTATGGAAACTGGAAACTGGAAACAATATATGTAAAAAGAAAACACACTTACAGTTTCTTCTTGGGATAGTGATCTGCCAAGTTCTTTGGAGCTGAACTGAGTAGCGATCACAGTTCCATCCCAAGAGCAAGCCATCATTATTGTGCCGCAATGTGACCATGCCAAATCCATGACTGAATTTGTAAATACGTCTTTTACAACCACGACAGGTCTTTTGAGTCCGGTAGACCAAATGGATATGGATCGGTCACGAGATCCTAGTGCAACGCAGCACTGTTTAACACGATTTTTTTCTTGGATGTTCTTGTTGAATCTCTGTTTTGGAACAAACATTGTTAAAAACTATGGATCTTTAAATCTAATGGGTTTGATCTTCAATCTCAGCTGGGATAAAATCCCACATACCACGCAAACAACTGCTTTACGATGACCAACGAAGTCTTTGTCCGTTTTCCAGCCATCTCGTTCAATTATTTGAGCTGTTGGGCCACCGCAATTCATGGCATGAGCTGATACGAGATAAAGGCCGTCGGGGGACCATCCTAAACGAAGTACGTGTGTTGTACCACCGCACTGTAACAAAAAAGTGTTAATGAAAGACGTAATATAACGTGAGCTTCTAAACGGTTTTTTAATAATGATAAATAATATTTACCTCCATGAAAGGCTCTTTAACAGTATGCTCCGTACACCAATCCGACGTTCTCCAGATTCGCAAGGTTTTATCCACGGATTGTGTAGCGATATATTTTCCCACTGGATCCCATGTAACGCCTTTTACCATACTAGAATGCCCTAATGATTGTTAAAAAGTAAAACAAAACTTAGCATATTATATACATTGTGTAACAATTAATAATTGTAATTTATGTCAAAATACCACGGAGTGTTGTAATTATTTGAGGAAAATTTTGAGCATCCCAAATTATTACGGTATTGTCTATAGAAGCAGAGGCTAGATAGACATCACCAGGAGACCAAGACAAGTCTAGGACATCACCTTCATGATTCCTAAGAATGGACACCGTTTTCCAGTGCTCCAAATTGGTTTTTCCAAATGCTGAAGTGATACTGTTTGTATTTCCTGAATACTTAGAGACCAATTTCCAAATGATGATGACTTTATCATCACCACCCGAGGCTAGATATTGACCGGAGTTACTCCACCGAACGCAGTTTACACAAGCTGTAAACAATGAATTCGGTATTGTAGTTGTATTTGATGTTGTCAAAATCGAAACTTTTAAAAAATATTGGATATTGGATACATACCACTGTGATGATCTAGTTGACAAAAAAGTTTAGGAACGGACAAATCTTTACTTTCTCCTAATACTGCTTTCAGATTCCATATCACAACTCGACCTGTGGAGTCGTCTCCTGTAAGAAATGAGACAAATTATTAATTAACAAACGATACCGGATACACGGTTGAAGAACGGTTGAACCATTCAGTATTCAGCATTGCATTAATCTTTTTTACCTTGTCCACCAGTCACAAACCGGGTATCATCGGGATGAATGTCAATTGAAAATATTGGATGACCTGTAAGAACAAAGAAACGATACATAATTAATTTCTGATTCAATTTAAAATTCATAATTGATAAAAATAGACCGGACATACTTTATACCGAATATCTATGCAATTTCAACTCGGCGGGTGGTCCTCTTTTATTCATTAATTCATTATAAAAATTCCGATTTAATTTTACCTTCATGATTGATCCACGAAGGCTTGTAAAGCTTCATCCTGTCAAACGGTACGGGATATTAGGGATACAAATCCACCAAGTAGACACTGGCACGAACCGAATCTGATACCCTCTACTTCAATGTCTGATATTCGTGTTTGCACATGAGTCAGCCAGTCCTTATCATTGCAATTTGTTGTAATTGTTGTAAACGCCTCGAAATAGTTATCGTAATCGTAAATCAGTGACTTGATACTTTTACTCCACTTTTGACTTAAGACTTGAGTGTCCTTCCTTCGTGCTTTTGTAGTCTTTATTCTTAATTCTCAATTGGTACTATTCACTATTTGGGATTATGGGATTATTGGTATGGTGTATGTTAGCCCTAGCCGCTAGCAACCTCATATTCCCACCTTGATTAACTGCAGTGCAAGTGAAGACTACCGACTGCAGTCGCAGCAGCAGATTGTATTGGGACTTTTGGGACAGCTATATACTCTGAAATCCTTTAGCCATGCTATTGGAAATTGGACCACCAACGACGGCTACAAGTCACAAGTAAACACGATCCATGAGATCAGACATTTTGGTCGTTGCAACGATTTCAACACACGACAAGTTCAGATTCGTGTCCATACACCGCAACCGGTTGCATACGAGTTTGATTTAGGGCTTGGCAAAAGCACATTGTATCCGGTACGGCATGGTTGGACTCGTTCAATCCTGATTTACATCCATACTCCAGTCTTCAGCATTGGAAATATTTGAATCTTTGATCTTGATAATCTTGAATTCCATTTATTCCATTCACCATTACACATTAGTAGCTTTTCAACGTTTTATTTTGTATTTAGAGTTTTTAGAGACTTATGTCACTTAATGGCAATTGACATTATAGGTGAACGTGGCTTTACTTTTTTGGAGTCCTTGCACTCTGTGCACTGAATATATTTTTAACGTAATTCATTCTAGATATTCAATATTAAAAATTACAGTTTATTGCTTTGTGCTTTGCTGCTTTACATTTTTTCAATGTCAACTGTTCATTATTTATTCTTGTTTCGTCTACTGGAGATGTCTTTTTCATTTAATTTGTTAGTATTTTCTAGATTTAAAATTGTTACTTTGTGGTGGAGTCAGTTGATGTTTGATGTTGAGGGATATCAGACTACATTTTCAGATTTTGACAAATATCGTAACCTGAAACCTGCATTATAGCTGGCCTGAAGTGTTGATAAGGTGAATAAACGAGCTGTCCATAAAACTTTGCATAGTTATGTTACACTTTAAAACGATTATTGCAGTACAACATTAAATATAATTACACATTAGAACACTTCTTGGGTCAGCGGCTGCTTCATAGTTCATGTTTGTAGATGGGAAACAGAGGAAGAGCAGATTCTTCTGTCTTCAACATTTCGCTTCACGTATTCTCGCGCTTTGTTCATGCATAGTTTAGGCTCGTAAGACAGGAAAGTGGAAATAGTGTGAAAAAATAAAGCACAACATACGTTATTCGGCATAGTTGAGTGTTGAGTCTGTGTGGTCTGCTTAAAATGTAAAAGCTGCTTTTATGATTAAATCATTTAAATCAACGCTTGTACATTGTACGTTGATTGGGATTACTGGTTATGGTTTATGGTTAATAATAGTATAATAACCGGTAAATCCCAATCAGTGCAAGTAAATCGTGTAAAATCATCACTTGGATTTATTTAGCCATTAAGTCGAGACACAATTCTTACAAACCTAAGCAATGTAACAATGTAGTTTAAATTTAAAGTAATGAGAACAAGAATATAATTTAATTATGTACCTCATAATGATATCTATTACTGAAAAAAGTTAACATATAAAATGAAAGTAGTATATTAGGAGTATAGGATGTATCTATTCGTAATTTGTATGTTCTACTCCTTTGGTAATCCATACACTTTAAGCGTTCGGTCCATAGATGCAGAAGCAATAAATGATGAATTTAAACCGAAGCGAACTCCTGTTGCAGTTGCAGTATGGTCGGCGAAGATATTTATTTCATTCCAGGTTTTGCATCCGTAAATCCTAGTTAATAAAGAATTTAAAAATTAATCCGATGAGTAATAACCTAATAACGTGTATTTAACCCATAATATGTGTAAATCTGAATCAATCTCGATCCAGTTATGTTTGAAACCAACCTGACGTCTTTTCCACTCAAAGCCAGATAAGAACCAGTTTGATCAAATGCCAAGTCGGTAATACTAAATCCCTCGTCCATTTGAATGCTCTTGAAATTTTTAAGCTTCCTCAAATCCCACAATTTCACGCATGAATCTTCGGCCGCAGTAGCAAGATAATAACCATTCTCTGAGAATGCAATTGATGAAATCCGTCCAGTGTGTCCACTGAAATTAGCAACATTACTTTGTTCTTTCAAATCCCAGATTTTCACCTGAGAGTTTAATGTTCCAGTGGCAAATATAAGTCCGTCTGGATGGAATTTTGCTGCAAATAGAGGATGTTCCTCATCTCCCAACTAAAAGATGGCATTAACAAATTATTGTAAAATTCTGATCAACAATTCCGATGGTTAATAAAATAGAATACACCATGTAGGTAATTACCACTTTTGCTAAAACCGTCCCAGTTCTAAAATCTGAAAAGGCCCAATGCTGATCCATTGAAGATGACAGAACGTAATCACCAGTAGCATGCAAAGACAGACCGGTAATTGCTCCCTCGTGCGCTCGAATTATTTGAAGCGGTTGTGACGAAGGAACGTGCCATAGCCGAATTGAGCAGTCCAACGAACCACTTACGACCAAACTCTATTAAATTGTTTGAATAGTTAGATTTATCACCTTCTTTCACAAAAAATATCGTTTCTACTGTTATGGTTTACCTCATCGGGATGACAAATAACAGATACCACTTTCTTTGAGTGACCTTTCAGAGAAGCAAGAATTTGTTCAGTCTCCCTGTTGAATACAGTGACTGCTTTGTCGTTTCCACCAGTAACAATAGTATTTTTCTGCAAATCTAAACACAGTATTCCAGGAGTACTGGCACTGTGTAATCCCTGTAATGAATACAAACATTCACTATATTATAATAATCACGAATTTGCGAAAATAAATCTGAACAAAAAATCAACATGACATCCAACTTACAGCATGAGTAGCGATGTTTATATAGTCTCGTATTATTTCACCCGAAATGAGATTTTGCGGAACTGCTTTCCCTTTCTTTTTACGATCCTGTGTAAGTACTGCAGCCGTATCCTGAAGTTTCTGGTGAACTACTGCACTGATTCCAACAGCTTCTGCTGTAACATGTGCAGCGGCACTGTCCATATTCTGGAAAGTTGAATTCAGGATTATAGTAAAACAGAAAAAATATAAAAAGCAGCATAAACATGCCCTATCGAGTAATGTTTAAGTATCATACCATCATCGGTGCATTTGCAGAAAACGCAGACTGTTGTGGCTTAAGAGTAGCCAATGCTTCTCGAGCAGCAGAAACTTCCTTTGTAAGACGAGCAATGACCCGACAGGCTGCATCATGTTGATATAGTGCATGAGATAACTCTTGTCTGGCAGTTTGAAGTTGTTGCCGCATCGTAAAACTGTTTAATATAAAAAAATTAATCTATCTATTCATTCTATTGATATTCGTGGAGTCCAAAAGGACTTGATACTCTAGTTTAGTTACCTATGCAACATAACCGCGTCCCACTCATCCTGTAGTGACTTTAATATCCCTGGAATGCTGGTGTAGTTAGGTGCCTTAGCCTTTACGAAAGGAGGAGCTGTAACGAATTCAATCCAAAAATAAAATTACATCTACTTTTTGATATTAATAGTTAACTTTGAAAAATAAATGAAGACTGATTCCGTTGTAATCACTTTTTATATCCACAAGTTGATCGGAAGTCAGCGGCTCTCCATTAATGGGATCTTTGTGTCCATTTTCCCCCAGAAGCTTCTCAATCAGTCGCCTTTCGAAAACACTGCCCGATACCGGTGAAATCACGGGTGCTTCCGGAACTTCGTTTGAAACTAAAAGAACAAATGAAATAATTCAAATAATGCAATTAGTTGCAGAACAGACTACCCATTTTATCATCTATCTCATCTCCGGCATCCGGTAATTTTAAGAATCAAAAACATATTATACTTAATGCATAACACATAAACAATAAAAGTATGTGTAGTCCCAAACGCAAACGGACGCAAACAAATTCGCAGATTTTCTCACACACACGGTGATCAAGATGCAAGAATTCATTAAATTTTCAACAATTAAAAATTAAATGTTGAATGTCTGTGAGCCTGTGACTACAAATTAAAATGTTGTAAAATGAATGAATAGAAATTTGAGATGGATGAGACTTACTAGCACAAACAAGTGCCATTTTTCGGCGTTAATTTAGGAACCGTTATCAATTAATTGAACTTTGACAAATTGGTACGAAGAAGCCGGGTTATGGGTGGGATTAGTTTCTAGATTTTTAGACAACTCCAAATTCACTTTATTTTGAAATACAAAGTTTTAGGAAGCCAAGTCACTAGTAAATGTGAAATGACTGAAATTTGAAGACCGATTCAATGGAACGACGTGCCTCCAAATCAATCTCAAACAGAGTGCCTCTCGCGCTGGTGCTTTTTCTGTACGGAGATTCAGAGCCACTTTTCTAGATAGCGTCTGTAGTCAACTCAACAAATCCACGCACTTTCTTCCTACTTTTTCAATTCGTAGAAATTATTTTGTGGACAATTATTTTCCTCTAATAACTCGTCACTCCTTGTCCTCGTTGGTGACCTGTTTTGTGGTTTCAAATCAAATGATTTTTTTTAAATGGAAAGCTGTACGTAAGAGATCCACCAAAGATGTTGAAATGATACTCCGATAGATTAGAAGATGTACAGGGTCGACAGGGTATTCCAATAAGAAGTCCCCAATAGCAACATAAATCGTCCTTTGTAGCGAATATTGACCATGTGATACATTGAAATTGATAGATATTGGTCACCTTGGTCAATATTCCTTACTAAGATTTTTGTTGCTATTTGGGACTTCTTATCGGAACACCCTGTATTATATTTGGTGTATATGGATGTTGTTTAAATCAAACCAACCCTTCAAGTTCAAAACAACAGGAGGAAAGTATTTTAGAAAGGAGATCTATTTTGGGATGATGTGGATTACATTTTTGTAGATTCAAAAAGACTTTGTTTAATTTATTTTATGCAGCGTCTTTTTTTATTAATGTTTCTTATAAGAATTTGTAAAAATAGCTTATTTTTCATTCAAGCACTGCACTAGCTACAACTTGAGTTATATTTTCTTAGATTTCTACTTGGATCTTTTCAAAGACTGCATGGCGTATTGTCTTTGGAATTGAAACGTAGCGTTTCATTAAATATGCATAGGCATTTTTCTTATCTTTAGATTTAAAACAACAGTTGTAGTAGTTGTAGGCCTTATCCTTTTCCAGCATCCTGTTTAGGCTAACAGTTCGAGTGTTTACATAACTAAATGAAAGTAACGCCTATAAATAATCAGATTAGGAATAAGATTAAAGGTTCTTTTTTGCACGATTCTCCAATTCTCAATCAAGGTCACTGATGATCAACACCGACAGAATTATGTATCAGATCGCATTTTATGCGTAGAAATAGATTTTAAAATCACATAAAGAATCCCAATCCCTTAGCAGACTTGAATACAAAATTTTTAGGCGTAGAAATGGGTTTAATATAAATCCATAAAAATATTACAATAAATATAATATGCAAATTCTACTACTATACTGTAGTAGTTGCATGCTGTTGGTGATGGTGATGTTCATGGGAATGTTTTATTTCTTTCTGCAATAAAATAATAACCTTTTATGGAAATTTAACATTGAACTTGATTTTGCCATTTTGCATCAGAAAAAATAACAGGTATTATGCAATGTGCAGGCTTCATACTGCACACTATAAATCCTGCTCCTTTCATCAAGTAGAAACGCTATACATTTAACCCTCCAATGCATAGACTAATGTTTAATGTAAATATTCATATGGATGTAGCGTAGCGGACGTGACAGGCCGGGTAAAAACCGTAAAGAATTTCATCCCCTAATAAATACATGTACAGATTGGAACTAGGTCTCAGGGCCAGGGCCAGGGTCAGGAACATACCCGGGATTTAAATTTAAACAAGAACAAAACAATGTGAAATTTTACTAAAATGGTTTAAGTAAATGACCTTATGGGCCCAAACCTCCTGCAATAGCCTTGCTCTTTGACCTTCATACCTCCAAATGCGGTTTACTTACATATCTCTTTATAAATATAGTAATAATATAATCCACAGTCAACAGTGAGAAAATGTGATTGAACAAAATACCAGCAACATTGTATTATTAATTCACAACGTTCGTGATTGCATGTTGTGTAAAACAGAGGTGATCCTCTTTGAAGACTCATTACATATTGCATTGCATATTGCATAGGATATTAGCATTTTATGCAAGGTGGACGTGCTAGGGTAAAATAGAATGTAATGGAACGTATTAATTTTAAAGGTATTATTTCGGAGCATTTTTGATAATCACAGCCTCTCTAGGGGCAAAAATGCATATAGCATTAGCTTAGCATGATTAGATAGGAATAAATTAAATGTTTAAAAATTCAAATTATGGATAGTATATGATCCAGGGGACTCACTGACTAGGTCAGTTTTGCCACAATACCCAATGCAGTGAGAAAGCCCAATAAAAAATAACATGACTTTGGTCTTATCTTAAATATGCTAATTGATGAAGCACGAAAAATACGAGAATGCCTGTTCCTTAAAAATAAAATCAAAATATTAATAATATATTATTGTCCCGGTCTTACAATAAGTCGTCTCTAACTCCTATAACTGGAAGGTAAAAAAAGCTAAATATATCCCTTGCACTTGCAGAGTTATTTTTCAAAACCTGTTGTGTTTTTGCATGATGGGAGAATTGCAAAAGCTTGTTTGGCTCAATGAATAGAATGAATGGAATTTTCCAATTATCGAAAAACATAGACATATTATTATACGTTTCCCATCAACTGTATATTTTTCTAGTTTCAATTAAAATTGTATTGATAAACAAGAAATATCGATTATAAATGGATGCTGTAAATTCTCGAACAATCTATCTCCGTCCCATTTTATCCGGGTCCAAGGCTTGGACTCCAACTATAAGCATAATTTGTTTTCTAGATTTTCGTTAATACTTTTTCTTTTAGTTTACTTCTGATATGACTGACTCTATGTAGTTCAGATTATATTTTCCAGGTATTGATATATTTATTTAAATCAACGTGAATATCATCATGATCATTAGAGGTCAAATGAAAAGAAAAGTTAAAAGCATACACTGAACTGATTAAGAGCAACACTCTCGGATATATCCAGTAGTAGCGGGTGGGTACCTGGGTGCCAATCAAGTACCAAATCTATGATGTAATGATGTATGAATTTATAATTTGTCATCAGTCATTTTGTGAGCGGAACGATATTTTTTGTCACGTTGTGGTAGTTGTGGTGGTGGAGCGATAACGACAACGACGATAAGCGATTACATCTCTTACCAAACATACATATTTAATTATGGAAGTAGTTTAATACAGCAAGGTGCCCCGATGTCACAAAAATGTTATTTTACGATGTCTGGTCTTGGAACTTTTGCCAGTCTCTCAATCGCAATGATGTTCTGTTTGACCAGCCTCTTTCTTATTCACTCTAATCACTCTTCTGGCAAACTACTGGACTTTTTATGACACTCCGTTTCACATTCCTTTTATCCTTGATTCCTTCAGTTCAGATCAACTTAAAAAACTGGAAAGTCATTAAATACCATTAACTTGCAGTTAATCAACAAAACCCTCTGACAAATGTAATTAATTCGTTTTATACTAAGACTGAATCAATAAACGAAAAAGGAATAAAAGATGTTGTCCTTTAAATTATGATCAGGATACCCGATAAATACTCAATACCTGTGTGGAGTGAAAAGAAAGGCCAAGCTAAAGCACTACATTTATACAAGCTTTGATTTATTTATCTAATTTCTAATGACTTTGTCCCGTCGGGTTTAACAGGCCATTCTTTTTATCCTTTTATTTTCATCTAAAAAGAATCAATGCATGTGAACGATTGAAAAATCCTTTATATAAAATAAATACTATCATAGTTCCATCCTATACTGATTAAAAGCCAATTGCTTCCATACATTCCGTGTTTACAAATATCAAATATATCATATCATACAGCTCCTTAAATTACAGAATCCGGAATGCAGGAACAACAAAGCCAATTTAATTACTAAATTATTGTGGCGACTATTCCTAATGGTACCAATTAAATGTAACAATGTATATAGTTTAAGGTCATTGACGACTCGTTTTTATTTGTTTTGGATTTAATTATTAATTTCCTTTTATAGGTTGTTCACCCGTCCATACATATATTCATGAGCAATCCGAAAACAGTTGAGGATATACTATATTTTAAGATGACCTATGTTAATTAAAATATCGTATTACATAACAAACCTTTAATGAATGGGACCGGAGTCAAATTTTAGGAGAACAAGAGGTAATCAGTAGAGAGTCTGCATATATAATACTTCCAGACAACATTTGTTTGTTTTTTGGCATATGCAACTGTGAATCTGATCTATCGACCTGACTTATATCTCTACATTGATATATCCTATGAAACGATGAAACTGATCTACATTCATATTTACGTCGGCTTAAATAAAGTATTGTCTCACTATTCTCCAAATGAATGTATCTATAGAACAACTACTACTTTCAATTAGAAGCTGATATATAGATTCCTGGAATAAGATTTTGCTGTAATTTTGATTTGATAATCGACGACATCGACGCTTCACTTCCTGTTCGAAGTTCGACAGTTATGGGCTGTTAAAGGTACCAGCACCACCGGTTCGTGGCGAATACAAATATCTAATTTCAGGATAATAATGATAATATCTACAGAAGACAGAATTTGTACTCTCAGAATTTCTGTTCTGTGGATAATATTGAATATCCAAATAAAATCGGTAGGTTATCTTTGGAAGAAGGGGCGTGAACACATTAAAAATATTTTTTTTGAAGCTGTACTTTCAATGGGAACTACCAAGAGTCCTTTAACTTTAACAGGCTTAGCCTGATAAGATAACTACCAATGCACAATGTATGAATGTATCTGGAAAACGCGGATGCAGGGATGAACAAATTATTTAGAATCTGGTGTTTTAGGAATATTTTTCTAGTGATAGTATGTTCTGAAATTCGAGCTTACTATCATATTCAGAATCTGAATTACAAGATTTAGAACTGATTTAATTCAAAATCGAATGTCACCCTCATATATTGTAATCCTTGATCTTGATCCGAGGCATTTTTATCATTTGTTTTGCATTGTTTGTTAAGCTTTTCAAGATGTTGAGAAGAGTTTGTCAAATAAAGTTTCTTATATATCCATTTTATCGAGTCCACCCGATGTTGAGATTTTGTTCATGAATATCTATTTGAATTTTTAATATTTTAATGTGTTTGATCCTTTAATCACACATGTAATGTCCACGCTCTGAACCAAAGTTTGGAACTTGTAATTTGATACTAGTTGGTTAAAGCTCATTTTTGCAATTTTTGTTTAGAATTTTTGGCATAAGATTTACTTTTGTTCATTTTTTTTAACAATTTATCAGGGTTACTAGTTTCTGCACATCCAGCTAATTTTTAATTTGTTTCTGCTGTTGTGAGCAAATTTTTGGGACTTGTACCGAATCATTGCAAACCCTTTGTGCGAATTTTAGAACTTCAGCCATAAATAGAATGATTTTATACTCCCTGTACCCAAACGAGCGGCTTAAAACATCTCAAGTTGCTTGCAATTTTTGTGGCACTCTAGCAGTCTTGCCTTTGAACAACCGGCATGGAAATAAATGATGGAAATGTAAAAAACAACGCCTTCATTCAGAATGCAATGGTATATATATACCTGCTGTGAAAAAGGAGCATGGAATTAATACTAAAATCTATCCATTGCATTGCATTGGTAGTATAGAACTCTAGGATTTATAGTAAGTAAGGAACCAGGGATTGATGATGTAATGCAACCAGAAAATGCAAATCATGAAATATATTATAACAGTACACAGAGCGAGTCAGTCATCATCAGTACCGTCAGTCCATGTACTCGTGTATACATAACTAACACTATTATGTGAATAATTTGCGATACAGACAGAGACGTGATACGCAGGCAGTTCCCTTGCAGTCAAGTTCTTGTAATCTACGAAAAAAGTTACATAATCCATCATCCTATGAATACGATGATCCTATCCTCTCGACGAGGCGAAAGGAGGAGTGCAGAGTATCAAAGCATGCATCAACCAAGACAATCCTATCGAATTGAATGAAGTCCTAGTCCTACACACAGAACAGGATAATCAAAAACTGAAGATCAAATCAAACTTGCATCTCCGTACTTTTAAGGTTGGATGACTTTGATTTCGCAAGTCCGGTGGCGCCCCTCGTGGATTAATTCCCTTGCATTTATTCTACCCATCTAACTCACCGTGGAATTTCCTATACATCTATCTCTATCACTAACAGCTACAGAGGAAAGCAGATAGGCAGGCTCTCTTTTTACAGCAGCAGCAAGCCATGTTAACCCATATCCACCAAAAGCCGAGTTAGCTTTACGGCATAGAGAGCCTCATTCATCTCAGCAAAACATTGAGAGATTTGTCGAGATTATTTTATAACAACCACCCGATTCGCATCATTATTACACACGTATAAAAATACAGCCGACACGTCTTTTAAAACCAGACTTAGATAGAACTCGAGTCATTTTTATGTCAAGTTCGGAAACTTGAACAGGGGCAGGAAGTGAGGGCAGGGGGCCCGCGCTTCCCCGCCCCTCAAACCCCAACGAAAACGGCTTAAAATGCTCTGGAATTCGAATCCGAAATGTTGGAATTTCGAACCGGAACGAAGAAGATGGAGCAGGAGTTCGGAACCTCTCAGTTATTAGCAGACTTAGCTCCTTTTTTAACGAAAAAACAAGTAGGATTTTTATAAGTTCAGCCTAGTCTCAACTTGCTCCTATAATACATCTGATAGGAGTATTATTATACGCGCCTACTAGTACTAGTATAAATGTAAATCCCATGTTATAATATTTACGTGTACACTGTACTGCTAGAGAGATATATTTTTATACCTATATGTATAATGTATTAGTATTACGTTGAACGGGGCTAATACATTTGATAGCTTATATCTACTGCATACTCTACTCTGTCTATTATATTATGATTATATTATACGGGTTTTATAGATTATGACTCAGTTCGGAATAGCGCCCCTCGAACTCTACATGGACTCGTGTAGAAGCTGTTAGATTTCAGCGAGAAGAGTCCACTTGGAGGGGAAGTGTTCCCTCTCCTTCCTTCCTCACACAAAGTCAGATTGGAAGGAGGAGAGTCCAAGTTCGGGAACAACACAGTTCGTTCCTACGAAGGAAATACACACACCTAGCTGGTGGCTCGTAATGAAATTCATGTAGCTCCAAATATGTAACATCCTCGGGATAATGCAGGGCTGCAATTAAAGAGGGATAGCGACTCAGTTTCCTCTTTGAAAATCCATAATTTTAGGGCTAAAGACGGAAGAAATAGAACCGTAGAAGAGGACCAAGTTTCAACTTTCCGATTCTGATATCAATATCAAATGTTATTTTAGAAAAGAATCTTCCGCAGGATAAGAGAAGACGACGACGAAGAAGCTGGCAAGTAAGTGGTTCATAAAGATCAAACATACTGGTTACTGGTGCATTTCCCCTCATGTTCTTATGGAGGAGCTTCAGTTCTCTAACGTAAAAGGAAGATGTTCTTTGAGGAACGAAGAAGTCTTGAGAGGAGTTGTTGTTAGGAATTAGGCAAGGGCCGTTCAGCCTGAATTCGGAGTGAGCGGAGGGCTGAGAAGAGCAGAGAGGAGCAGGCCAAGGCATCTCCTCTCTCACTCTCAAAAACCAGATTTTGAACTCTTCTTCTCTGCTCTTCTCTGCTGGCTGCCGATGGAGAGCTGTGTGTAGTTAGTTGGTTGGTAGTGGTGGTGGTGCTGTTGGTAATACTAGTACTCCTCCTGCTTCTTCGCCTGCCTGCCTGGCCTGGCCTCCGATTCATATTTCTCACAGTGTATAGGCACAGAGGAGAGCCTAAAAAACTATTACACAGCAATCCTTCATAATTGTTACAAGCAAGGAGTATGAACGAACGCAACGGACGGTTCTTGAGTCCCACATCTCTCTCACATCTACTCCTCCTCCGTAGTCCGTACTCCGAAATAATAATTTATTAGGAATTAATTAATATTATTATTATTACGGCGACAATACGAAAAGTTTACGGCCTTCCTCTACGACATCACGGACCCAGGAATAGTGAATAGACTACAGCGTTCAGTGTAGAGAGAGCAGAGAGGAGAGAGAGAGAGAGCATCCGTGTTCAACTTTGACCTCTTCGCTCTTGAACAGAGCCCTCCGAGCCTGACGGGAGGAGTGTGTGAGTTGAACAGGTTTTATTAAGCTCAAACTGCATCCAAAATATGAAATACAAAATCATTTCCGAAATCTCTGAATCCAACCAGCAACGCCAACGCCAAGCTGTGAGCTGCAAGAGCTGTGGTTCTGTCTGTCAATTTGCAATTCACAATTTTTCGTAGTTTTAGTTTTAAGAGTATAGATTTTATATTGTTTTTTTTGGAATCTCCGTCGTATCCGTAAATACATAACAAATAATATCAAATATCAATCAAATAAATTCCTCCTACGACATACGATGACAAAAAGTAAGGATTTGGTGACTTGAGTTGAGTTGGATGCAGGATTGTAAGAATCACTCAAGGCACAAGGCAAAGGAACAGCAAAAACTAAAAAGGGATCCGGTTACTTGATACTTTGTACTTGATTTTATTAACATATCATCGTTCATCCTGATCGTCGTACCATTGACCGTATAATATGTATTAATTTGTAACATGTAACATTGAATGTATAACGCTAACTACATAAATAGACGAAATAATTTTATACGTTCAACAAAGTCAAATGAAAGTATCAAGTACTTAAAGTATCTACTACTACATACTACAAGATTTTTTGAGCTTACAGTTGCAGTATAGTTTACAGTATATTTAACTCCGTGTACACCGTATAGTTGATATGTGTATGGTGTATAGGCATAGGAGAGAAAGAGTGAGTGAGGTTGCAAAGTGTGAAGTGAAGGACACACACATCAGCACAAGTTCTGCTCCATACACAACTTACGTTACCTAGAAAATAAACCAGGAATACGAGATCCGGTGCCTCGTCTCGTGAGTCGTGATTATAATTCCTTTACTTTCAAATTTCATCACATCTGTCACAAATCAATTTGAAATCTATTCCAAATTCCAATTCAAAATTCGGATTTTTTTTGTTACTTCATACTTTGTGTACTTCTATTCAACATAGTAGTACATAGTTACATATTACATAGTTACATAGTATATATAGTACATATATTACATAGTAGTTATATGTAGATAGGAAAAATTGAATTTTGTGATTTAGTGTGTAGTGGATTGGTTTAAAGGATGAAGGAAAAAAGTTCCTCTGTAACATGTAACATGTTACGGACTCGGACGTAGAAATAAAGTTTCAGGTCCCAGGGTCAGAGTCAGGATCCGTCCCTCTCGTCGTCTTTAGCAGTCAGTCAGTGAGCAGTGTAGTTGACTGCAGAGGTACACCAGCCAGCACACAGCAGCTTAGCAGAGTAGAGTGATCTTTTTTGTTTCGTATTTTGATTTAATTTGTAATTACAAATTATTCTTAATTACAATAACTAACTACAAATTAAACCATTTTTTATCCATCCATTAACGATTAAACTGATTAAAGATATACGTAAAAATACACATTCAATATTGAATAATGTACCAGTGTCACCTCTGTCTGGCACTGCACTGGTACCACGACACGCACATTTTAAGTCTGCACTCCACACTGAGCATTAATAGCTGAATTGTGAACTGAAAGCATCAGCAATTCAGCAATCAAGAAAGACTATCAACTATGTATAATGCATAATGGTGGAAACGGATTAAGTATCAGAAAAATTTGTTAGGATTTAGGATGATTATGATTTGATTTTTAATTTGATCGTGATCTATTTTGTTATTAAGTTTAATCTTCGCCCAAAAATGAAAAAGTATTCTATATTATTATGACTGCTAAATGCATTAAATCAGACAAAATTTGTGATTTTGGATTTATCAACAAATATTAATTAAATATAATACTATACATATAATATAAATGTGGAATTGTGAATGTGAATTGGACAGTGACGTGCCGTGTTCTGCTGAGTTGGAAGTTGAATTAATATGTTGTAAAGTTGTTTACAGACAGATACATGAAATACATCAAAATAAATATATTAATACATATTCAACAATTCAACGTGGATTAGATTATTAGATACAGAATCAAAAATACATTTGTCCACACCTACGATACGACACGACGTGTATGACATGTGTATGACATCTCACATCTCTAATTGCTAATGCACAATATATATTTGCAGTTTCAGATTCGACCAAGTCAAGTTTTGAAAGTTGCAAGACAGTAAATTGGAACGTCATTTTGGAGGAGCACCGTCTTACGGTGCATCAACTTCTGAAATGTATGCTCGCAATGAACACGGACGCTACGTGACATACCAGACAGCTCCCCCACCCACAGCTGTTCCGGCGCCCAGTAATGTCTTCAGAAGTGCGGAAGAACGAGGGGCTAGTACCAGTAGTCGGCAGCGAATGTCACTGTTGCCCCACAACCACCCTCAACCTCAGGCAGACTACAACATTCCATTGGCATCAGCTCCTCTCACGCCAAGACAAGACCGTCCGCCGCAACAATCTGGACCACCATACGGGTAAATACACCTTTTTAGCGATTCATTACATGTCAGGGAAATAACATCGGTTACCGTGCCTATAACCAGATGATAAAAAATTCCCCAATTTGCTCACAAACTTCTTTACAAACACACTACCCGCGGATTGTATCACGCAATTTGAATTTTAAAAGATTTAATTTGGTTATTTAAGTGTCTATAAGATTCAAAATTATTACATTAATTACATAAGTGATAAGTGTAATACTGTCATCACAACAAATATAACAATGTAATTGCAAACGGAAGACTGTATTATTTTTTTTTAAGACGAAGTATTTTAAAACTGTTAGCCGGTTAATTATGAACGTATATAATATATATTATATACTCTAAGGTTAATTATTCTTCGTATTTATTTTTATATGTATTTAATTTCTCAGTGGCGACGGTGGAATGATGAAGTTGGGTCCTCCCCTGAGTGAAAGCCCACCTTGTAAGAAGCTTCGACTGGGAGATTCCAAACCGGATATTCACATGCCTCTACGAATTGATACGGATAGAGCTAGGAGTGTAAGGAAATGAAAAATTGTTTTACAAATAAATCTGTCCATTTTCTCTTTGTCGTCATTAATAACATTAAAATTGGAATTTTTTAGGGTCCAGCCTATAATCCCCAAGTAGAAGCAATTAGTCCAACACTGCCGTCCGAATCGATGAGAGATGAATCACCTTTGAGATCTACTAAGGAGGATTTGCTATCTCAAATAGCTCGTGTAGACCGAGAAATCGCCAAAACAGAGAGTCAGATTGCGAAACTGAAAAAGAAGAAGGTGGAGCTAGAAGATGCTGCAACTCAGCCTCAGAAGGACACTGAAGAAGTCAGTAATGCGTCCGACTCAGTCATTCAATCATTGCCACAAAGCATTTATGCGGAGAATAGGGTATGTAGTATTCAGTTTAAAAGTTAAAAAAAAATATTAAACAGAAACATAGTCATTAAAATAACAAAAATGCCCTCTTTCTTAACCAGGAGAAAGCAGCAGAAGCTCACCAAGGTCTGATGAAACTGGGTCCCCACAATGATCTCGTAAGTTAACCAGTATAAAAATATTGAGACTGGATATTTATAATATCATATAATATTCAGTACAAACATATGACGCATGTTGCCAAAATGTTTGAAACTTGTAAATGTTTTTGCCTTATAGCCACTTTATAATCAACCTTCCGACACCCCAATTTACCATGAGAACACTGTGAAATACGCCTTTTTTAAGTCCAAGTTGATAGAATATTTTAAAGGGAAACAAAAGGAAAAAGAAAAACGGGACACATATTTAACTACGACTTACGCAAAGTTATCCATCGAATGGGCAAGAACTGTAGAGAGGCAAGAAAACTCACCTAAGAGGAAGGCACAGGAAGCGAAAAAGCGAGAAATGTTCGAAAAGGTATTTCCTGAACTCAGAAAGCAAAGGGAGGATAAAGAGCGGTTCTCAAGGGTTTCTCGAATTAAATCTGACGCAGATCTGGAGGAAATTATGGATGGACTTCATGAACAGGTTAGTTTACCTCCAGTTTTATTTAATCTTGAACAGCTGCTGCCATTTCTCAATAAGTAATAATGACATTGCTCGAAACCAGCACTGGGAGTAGAACCCTTGTTATAAAAAAAAACCTGTTAAAACACCCAAATTCAAATTTTCCAAGTATAAAATTGCAATGGGAAAGCTGAAATCGGCTTTACTGTTACATATTTAAAACTTTTTCATGCATTTTAGCCTGTTGCACGCTGGAGATCATTAAAAAATAGTGTGCAAGCAATAAATTAATTTAATTTTTGATAGAATCCATGCTTTTGCGTTGACTGTATATAAACATTTTATTTTTATGTCAAATAAATAAATCGAGTACAATTATTTCTAAAGGAACTAGAGGATAAGAAGATGCGGAGCTATGCTGTAATTCCACCGGCCTTACTTGATGCGAAGACTCGGAGCAGACGGTTTACAAATCGTAATGGTTTGATCGAAGATCCCATGCAGGAATATAAAGATAAGCAGCTGTTGAATCTGTGGACTGACCAAGAAAAAGAAATATTCAAAGTATGTGACAAACAATGAACAATTATCTATCGTCGCTTAGTCGTCACACGAGTTTATAACTGTCTTTTTATTTGTTTTAGGAAAAGTACCTTCAGCATCCGAAAAATTTCGGTATCATCAAGTCATATTTGGATAGAAAGTGTGTAGCAGA
Organism: Desoria tigrina; assembly: GCA_906901685.1. Taxonomy (NCBI): domain Eukaryota; kingdom Metazoa; phylum Arthropoda; class Collembola; order Entomobryomorpha; family Isotomidae; genus Desoria; species Desoria tigrina. The sequence goes on from CAJQTU010000004.1 coordinate 12,044,869, forward strand.
CTGCGTTCAATACTACTATCTCAGCAAGAAAACTCAAAATTATCGTCAACTGTTGAGAAAGAGTAGAGCGAGGACAAGGAATCAACGTAGTGCGCAACAAAATACTACTAATAATAATGCTAATACGAACAACTCCCATACACTGGGAACCGGAATACCGCCTATAAAGACCGAGACTAATGGTGTGACTACACGTGGTCAGAAGGAACAGAAAACCGATCAACAAGGTCCAAGTGTTTCGTCTACGATAAGTTCCACCGCAAGCGCGACAAGTAATGCTTCGAATGAGAATAATCCCGTCAACAACCCTCCTGCCACTACACCTTCTACTGCCGTCAGCTCAGTGAACAATGAGGATACGTCGAGCGTGGCCCAGTCTGCAACGTCCAGGTAAGAAATTGGCTCCTGTTACTCCTGTAATTTTACTTTGCAGATTACTTATATGTGCGAAGCATGATTTGAAATTGCTCCAAATCTTTGAACCGACGATCTTTGTAGTAATTTTTGTAAGGGGTGGGGTGGGGGTGGGCATGGGACTCGGAAAGTCATCGGTTTGGAGCATTTGGCCATTTGATTTTTTTGCTACGCTTAAATAAGGTTGAAGCCCACAAGGAAAGTACCCGAAAGCTCATATCCATAATTGCGTCAATTGCTGAATTTTTTGTTGAAAACACTACTACAGAGTAGGTTGGTCTTGGTTGAAATTTATAACCGTGAAATTAATACCAAAATATCATAGACTATGTTTTGAAAATTAGAAAATCAATTTAATTGGCTTTTGACAGGAAAATCTTGTTGTGTCTTATGTTGTGATAACATCTCCCAATGTGATCCTAGTTAGAAATGTTAGAATCATAACCTTCCTTCCCCGGTACCTTCCTTGTATAAAGAGCTGCTTTGAAATAATAAGTTAGTCACCGCAAGGTTGTGTTACCCTTCAAGACGTAATGTCCACTTCAAGTGGGAGTCTTGATTGTAACCTGAACCTTTTTTTATGTAAAGAAAATAATTTTAGTCCGATTTTCAAAATCTTTATTTTTTTTATATAAACAGATGTGTTACAGTGATGTAAACATTTTAAATTCCGATAGATTATTATTTCTTGCTTACTCCTAGTTTATAAAAAAATTAAATGTTACATATTTAAAAAAAATTATTTTGTTTAATAACTCTTGCGTCCTGTGTGTCAAGTTGTCAAGCTATCACAGTCGGATGCTAGAATATTACTTGACACGCAAAATACCCTTTAAAATACCTTGATTTCGTTATTAATGTTAGAGCTCACATATTTTTGGAAACCGTAATTTGTCCTATGACCATATTGACCATCATGTTCCAAATTTTGATGTGGATGAAATAAGAATCCTCCATTATGTATCCCCAATTCAATAGCAAACCGAGAATACTACAGTTTTAAACTATTTCCATTGTTGTGGAATGTGCCATTCCGCTTTTAAATCGGCTTAAATGAACCAAGAATTTGCCGTTAATGATCGTTCTTAAAGATAGGGGACATACTTTTGACTTTTGAACATTATCTTGGTTTGATCTTAAGAAGAAGACTATAAGGTATTTCGCATCTCCTCACATTAAAATGGGATTAATATGTGATTTTGTGCTTTATTTTCGTGTTAATTCGTATAAAAAATTACTTACTCTTCTAGTTGGAATTTCCGAAGAGTAAGAAATTTTACAACTTTTGTTAATTGTGTTCTCGTAGTTAAGTCTTGTAGTGTTTGAAATTATATATGACTCTTTAATTGTATACTGCCTTATTATCGTTACAGTGAATATAGTGGCCAGCCTCGAAAGAAACGTAAAGAAGACTCTAAGGATGCTTTAATGAATGAAATGGATACTTCCGAGGAGGAAAATCTGGATTTGAACGGTAACAAAAAATGATTTACATTTGCTTTCTAATCACTAATTAGTAAAACCACAAATTTTCTGTGTATAATCAAAGTCCTTGTTTAATGTTTTCACAAACGGTATTATAATAAACCTTTAATGTACAAAACAATGCACGATTCGGGTATATCAGTTAAAAGTAAAAACCTTACATTACTTCTGGTTCAGCTAATAAATAAGGATCAACCTAAAATCGGCATTCATAAGCATCACCAACAAGACAGTGCTTACATATTTTGATTTAGTACAGATATAAACGTAAGTAGTTATTATTTTGTGGCATAATATTTGCGAGACTAAACTATACGGTCAACAGAGTTAAAAACTAGATTTTCTAAACTCGCGTAATATCTGAGATGAATACCACATCAGATGTTTAATTTTCTGATTTTAAGACAAGTTATATTTACTATGTAGTGCGACTGAAAATTTCGTATTAATTAACAATGATTCACAAGTTACGGTCTAGAACTCACAGTTTATTAGACTATTCCAGTTTAAATGTTATCCAGTAATTTATTTTTGTTGGTATAATTGATTATAACGCTCGTTAGCGGCGACATATTATTAGTGACATACTTTTCTATGCTTGTGAACGAAATAGTAGCTTGGAAATTTGCAGCCGCACTTCTTACATGGGAAGAATTGCACGTTTAAGTCTCTAGTTTTAGCTTTTTTCTCTGGCATAATGTTTTTAGCTGGAGTATGAGTTGCGGTTATATCAACAGAGACAGGATTCAAATGCCGCTTTTTATGCTTTTGGTAACAGAAAAGGCTTTTAAAACTTTGGTTGCAGTAAATACACATATACGTTTTCAGGGTAAGATGTCTTCGAGGTTCCATTTGCTTTGTAACCGTGTCATCATTCCTTGTTGTCTCTGTATGTTCCACGGTCAGTGCAAAGTTAGGATTAGATATTCTTTCAAATTGTACGGGTCCATCACAGCAAGCCACATCTACTACTGTTGACACCGATGGAAGATTTTTGGAGCACTGATAAGACGATGCTTCATCAAAAACGGCCCTATTCTCTGCATTTTGAATCCTTCAATTAAAAAAAACTATGCATCAGATCAATATAGTTATTATTGTACTCATTTACGTACAGACACATTTTCCTAAGTTTTTCTTGTAAAAGAAAATATCAAAGCCAATGGAAACAAATTCTTAAGCGCGTATACTTCATCCTACACGCTTTTGGATTAGCAGAATCGTACAACTTTCAATAAAAAAATATGTATCTGTTGTCTTACGTAGTGTTGACTTTATTAGCCATATCTTACAAGTAGGCTTATATTATTTATGCACATTAATTAAAGGTTTAGCTTGTGCATTTTCTTCGTTGATTGTTTTAAAATATTCTTTGACGTATGGATTCAAGTGTTTGTGATACATTAAGTAACAAATACAATAGAATTTTAGTTAGATTTTATTTCTCTGAATCGTTTGGATTTGGGATGAAAGGCTTTATTCTTGATTTCTCTTGACATGTGACTGTTTGCTCATGTGGCTTAATTAATAAATTATCTTCTGACTGAAGTATTTTCGTGTCAACGGAGATTCCCGATTGATCCATGTTTAATTTATTTTATGTTTTGTGCTGGTATCTGCGATTAAAAACTAACAAATTTAACTCGTTGGACGAGTGCATGGGTAACTGTTTATTGTTCTTCTTATTATTTATATTTATTGTTAAATGTTTTGCCTTTGCCCTTACCCTTACAGATTTTGTCTGTCGAATAGAGATAAGATTATACTTCAAAATGCATACTTTTTTAGCACTCTTATTCATTTTTAACATTTGACACTAGGCGAGATTTTCCGTCGAAGCTGCCAGACATACTTTTATCGAAGCTTGGCTTAAAAGCTAGCCGTTGAAACGGCATTTCCACTCTTGCAAAAATTTATAATATTACGTCTAAATCGTCTAAATGTAAAACTTACTGAGGTACGCTGCCATCGGTAGTTGTACCAAAATCTTCGATGTTCTCTTTATACGAACATTTCTTGGGGTTTATTGTAATGGGGTCCGTCGGAGACTGCGGTTGTTGGATTGCCTTAAGATTCTCGGAAGTTTCTCGGGAACTAGATATGGAACGGTTTGCTGGATAAACCACAAGTGGGGTTGTATGGTGTTGATTGGCAGACCAGAGGCTCTGGTACCACATTATTGCCCACGGAGGTCTAGGTATTGGCCGTACCACAGGCACATGGTCGTTAGTTTCATATGCCAAAGTAGACTTTGGAGAGACGGATCGTATGGACAAGTCAATTGCTGAGTTGTTGGCGTCCATTTCAGTAAAGTTCGGAAGTTTGACGTGCAATCAGGTAAAAGCGATTTTGAAACGATGATGACAGAAATGGACGAAGGTTCGTGATGGGGGAGGACTAGTGACTCGAAGAACTGATTGAGGTTGACTGAAGGGTTTGATTGCCCCAACGAGAGACCTATATTATTAGGTTAATATTATTACGAAGCTTGATCAGAAGAAGGATTCCGTGCTGGAAGCCGGGACGGTTAGGACTAGAAGACCCTTCTTTTGAAAGGTTGCTTCAGCTTTAAAGTGGAACAGAACTGAATAAGCCGTATTGTGCATGAGCCGTAATATCAGGATTGGTGTCCATTGGGAATACTGATGGAGCGTGCGGCTCTGTTGACTTTGTTTGACTACATTCATGAATTTCATATACAATTTTCTCCGTTATCTCATCATGTCAAATTATATACTCTTTAAGTCATCATTTTAGTCGGATTCTCTTGTATTTTTTCTGATTTTATATTCGAGGCCATGCAAACGATATAGATCTGGAAATTACTTCGGTATTTGTATTAAAAATAAACTACTAAGTACCCTCGCCAAATAAATCCTATTCTAGAGCTTTCAGGAGCAAGGGTTGATAAGAGAGCCTTGGAGTTTGAATTTTGAATTACTCAGTGACACTGACACAGGTTTCTAATTTGATTTGAGCTGAGTAATTCCTTACAATTAGTTTTAAAATTTGAAATCTTTCGGAGAATGGAATCTATATTATGTGGACTCAGTTCTCTAAGGATGAAGAAATCAGTTACGACATGAATGGGACATGGGATGGGATGTGTTATTTGTAGTATTGCAGTTACCGAATTTCGATTCTACAATTGGGGATTAGTGTGGGAGTAGGAACTATTATATAGAGACTAGTACATAATAGAGAGTAGTAAGACAAAGTAGTTAAATGGATGATGAGATGTTTTGAGAAGAAAAGTGAGAGGATAAATCATGATGAAATGGAAAGTGTTTGTTGAAGAAAGGAAGAAGAGGAGAAATGATGGATAACATCAAATAAATATTAATTGGCCTATTATATTGATGATATTTACTGTTGGGAAAAAGTGAAGGAAATTGGTTGTACGGAACTGTGGTCCCTGTGCCCTGCTCCGACGAGATGTGGGTACTCAGATATGAGTGTGTGTTGGATTGTAATTAGTCTAAGTGTCTCCCTTTGATACACTGAGATTTGTTCTTCGGTGGAGAGAGGAGAGTTTGTCAATATTTACTGAATAACATCATATCATATCATTATGATGGAGTACTTGTGACTTGTGCTACTCTGACTCTCGATGGGGATGGGGGATGATACTGTGTGGAACCCAAACTGGTCTATTTGACTTTCGGCATTTAAGGCAAAATACTATATAGTAATGAAGTTATTTCGAAAACAGTCAGCCCTGTGCCCTGTAACTGTAACCAGAAGCCGACTGGATGAACTCAGATTTAGATTTCCATAAAAGGTTCTTCTTTTACAAATCTCGAAACGATTTGCTTATTTCATTCTCCGATGTCCAAATGGAGATTGATATTATTAGATAATGTGTAATGGAAACACATTAAATTATTATTATTGGGGGGACGGGGGGGGGTATTCCTTTCAAGTTATCTATGAGCTATGACGATTATCCCTCTATCAATCCAGAACTTCCAGAACACAGAAATAGTCAACTGTCAAAGGACTTTGAAGCTAAATGCAAATCATAAAAAAAATTTATGTCCGGAATGTCCGGATCTGGAAGCAGGAAGCACTTCACAATCACAATATATCCCTTTTCCCGGCTTTCCAAATTCGAAGGCACAGGCAGGATAGACATAGGTAGGCTAGGCTAGGACTGAATTCTGTGATTCGAAGGCGATCTTGTGGAAATTTTTTTAATTTTTTGCTTTTTTAAACAAACCACGCCGATCACTTCCCAATTCTTTCCCGCAATCCTGGATGATGTTCCTTCTTCCTTCCTTCCTGCATCGAGTCATTTCAATTTGAGTTTTGAGTATACACCTCCACGCCTTCATCCTCCATTATTCCATGCGAGCACACGGATCGGACCAGAGCAGAAGGTCTTCATCATTCCATTTGCATTGTGCGTTGGAACTGTTGGAAAAGGAAACGCTTTCCGCTTGTAGCTTGGAGCAAAACTTGGAACAATTTCGACATTCGACCTCATAAATCCAACCGAAGATTGAAGATTTGAAGTAATTATACCCAGCACCGTCACACATCATCGATCATGAACAACACCAATACAGCCCACCCACGGCGTAGATTGACTAAGAAGAGGAAGAAGAAGAAGGGTCAAAAAAATTATTATTTCAATCTTATATTTTGCATTTTTTCTTCTATTTCATTTCATATTTCATTTTTTGCTAACGGTTGACGATATTTCATATTTGAACGTTCGAAACTTCGAATCTAACATCTAACTCATTATACGCTAGCTGATATATTTATGGAAATGTGATATGGTCACTGTCACTGGTAAGGGCAAATGACGTTAGGATGAGGACAATGTTGAATGTCAAATGTGCATTGCATTGCACAATACAACAAATGTTGAATGTGTGCATGGCATTGCACATTTGACATTGGTATTAATTACAAGTTCATGACTTTAGTTACTAATCAATCATGGGAAATATGAAATAGATAACTATGACTAATAGTTATCTGTTTCATATTCCTGTCTTTGTCTTGATTGGCAAAACGCAAAACTTAAACTTAAGGATTTCTTATTCGTTCTGTCATTATTCATTGTTGCTTCATACTTTACCATCTTTGACCTTTCCAATCTCAAAAAAGCTAAAAGAAAATGTTCGGATTAAAACAAGAATTATTTTTTGCTCGACCGCAGTATTTAAAACCAAAATTAGACGTATAATTAATGATTTGCTTTTAAGCTTCCTGTTATTGATTATCTTTAATTACAAATTAAGGTCAAATGTGAACTTAAACCGATTCACCAATATTTGCTGACATATTGTCATGGTTTTTTGCCTTGCGAAAGCGGAACTAAAAAAATATACCTGTGTATGCTGTCCTTAAAACGCAGTGAATGCAAATTCTGCCTGTCTGCAAATCAGTAGTTATCAATTTTATGGCTATAGTTTAAGTGTCAAGGTATAATGATGTGTATGTAATCATGCAATCATAATACCTGATAGTCCGCATAGCGCATGAGGCTCAATTCATTACGTTGCGTTCGGTTCGCACGAAAATGCAGATAGATAATATGTATATGAGTCAGGCTAGTAGAATACTTAACAAGACAAGGCTGAGATGATTACTTATTCATCTCCAGAACCAGAAGGCTTGTTTTTAGGCTGATTGACATTTCATTCCATCGAACTGAATAAATTGGTTGTGACATAATTCAGTAAATGCAGTATGCTAACTTCATAAAATGTCGTATGAAATGAATGTCCATATTATGATGATGAATGAAGGTAATGAAGGTATATTTGATAGACATGTTAGAGACTGTCTTTCTTTAGCACAAAAATGGTGTTTGACAAAGCTAGCGTTAAGGAATATATTAACTGGACGAATAAAACTATTGGAATACCACACTGACAAAATTAATTTTATTAATTACCTGCTTGTATAGTTCTATTGTCGTATCTGTTTATATGTTATACCACATTTTTCTGAAATCCATAAGGCCTTCATGTCTTAATCAAACTTTAAATTGTAATAACTTTCCTTTCCAATATTCAACTGTCTGTCGTGCAATTCATAATTTTCAACCACTTTGGGCTTTGAAAACATAACTCTCCTTGGCATAGTCCCTGTGGACTTACGCCGAGATCAATTATCGAGTTAATTTCAAAAGAGTCTGTGACTGTAAGACAATTTTGTCTTACAGTCACAGTCTATCGCGTTTACTTGCAGTTTATGAATGCAAGTTTTAAAAGTCAAATATTCTAATTTCTAAATCTTTTTGTAGATATAATTTTCTCTGATAATTCTAGTTACTCAATCTTTAGTCCTGATTCAGATTCAGGACTCCTGAAATGCATTTCCAGGCTTTCGGAGTTCTTAAGAATAGATAGGCTCCGAAATATTGGTATGTTGTATTGCAATTTTCTTTGTATTTAAACAACGTTGCAATCTTCAGAAAGCTTGAAAATGGTGACGATTGAATTGCAATCTGGAAAAAATTTTGATGTGATGTTATGATTACAAATTATGGTTAATCGTGATGTATAATAGAACCCTCGGATTCAGTATAATTTACTGTTGAAGGCATTTTCGAAATTCTCTGAAACCCGGCTGAGAAAACATAAAACCTTTTAAACGGAAATCTTCAGTGATACGACGGCTGTTGAATGATGAATTATTCAACAAATGTAATTATAATAAAATACCAAAAGATTGTTACTAAGGGTCCGGTGAAGGGGTGAAGTGAAACCCCTTTATGAGAATGCAACCGAATATAGTTTGTCCGTCTATCTGTTTACGCTTTCACTTTTGAACGGTTGAGTTTTTTTTTTCAAACCTTCTTTCTGTTTGGGTTTATGCCAAACATAAAATTTTAAATATTCCCGTTGCGAATGATTCTTTTTGCAAATTATGTTTAAAACTGCTTATTGAGAACAAATTATAAAACAGTATCTGACGTTTCCATCGTTACTTGTTGTTAATTTTTTTAATTGTTTAAACAATTTATAGGTGATAAAGTCGGTCCACACACTTGCATATGCTGTAAGACGCTGATTGAGTCGTATATGCAGTCGCGACCAATATCCAGATCTCAAGCAACTCAATATGGATTAAATGAGACCGAAATTCAAAACGGCGACAGAGTGTGCATCTCCTGTCGTTGCAAGTCCAATCGACGAAGATTCAAGACAACACAATGTCCGATTCCTACTTGTTCGGCAAAGCAAGCTCGAATCAAACGATTGAGGCCTTTTCCACCTAAATGGATAGATGTTAGCGAAGAGAGGCGTGAAGCAATCATTGCAAAATATCGTGAGTTGACCTCGGGATTATTTTTAACAATGCATTTATTAGTTTTGCTTAGATTGGTTAATTGTTCAAATTTGGTTTTCATAGAAATTCCTCCGAATGTCACCAAATGCTGTACAGCATGTTGCAACAGGATCAATAGGCGGCTCAGTCCTAATGCTAGTTTAGAAACTCCAGATGATCCAGGCTCTGATACAACACGTTGGACTGATGAAGAAATTGAATCTATGAAGAAGGCCGTTGTTGAGGTAAAAATACCGCCGAAGCGTCTTAATTCAAAAATTCTTCTGTGCAAATTGGTCTTTAATTAGCTTACTGGCGTCACTCCCCTCAGGAAGTCGTTTCTTTTCTAAACCGATGTCATCTTAAAATTTAGCATATGCTTTTGTGAACGCTCTTTCTACTTCTACATACCATTTTACTTTTATCCATGTCGTGTCGTAAGTCTTGAAATAGGTAATCAGAAGAGCGATTAATTCCGTTTCAAACCCTTCAAGAGGGAAAAGTTGATCTTTAAGTTCTAACTGACTGGGAATTGTTTTAATAATACTATGGTTGGTCAGTTTCAATTGTGACATTTTTTGGGATAAAGGTGAAGGCTAATTTGCACAACTTAAAATTATATTTATCTAATCACTTTCGATCTGTAAACTTAAGTTCCTGATTGATGGGACTCGAAATCCTGATTTATTTTGCCCTAGCTGATCTACTAATATATGAAGAAGCATTTGCGCGTGTTAAAAATTGTTTGAGTAATAATATGGTTTATATGCGTTGCAGCTTGGTACTGACTGGATAAAACTATCTGAGCGTATAACTTCGAAATCAGAATTGCAGTGCAGAAATTTCTACTTCAATTTCCGAAAGAAGTACGGGTTAGATGCGCTTGTCCAAGAATTCAAAAAGGTAAACGAAAGTTGAGAATTTTGCTTTTTGTTTTAAACACTACTTTTTAAATTATTCAAAACCCTTATCAACGTTATTTTCAACAACTTTATTTGATAACTCGTAGAGCAAAGGTGGCGACGGACCACCTACATTAACTGACGAAGAAGAGTCTGGGTCAACGACTTCGAGCTGTGATGAAACCGGAACGGTAGCACATGAACAACCTAGAGTTACAATGGAGAAGAAGGATGATTATGACTCTTCAGCAACGGTACAGTTAAATACAAAGAATTTAATAACTATATAAGACTGCTTTTTTTTCGATGTCTTACTCCATATTTAGAAAGGGGTTTTTAACCATCGTATTGGTGATATCAAATTAGTTAAGCTCATAAGTAGTCATCACTGATGATAATTTCTGCCTGATGACTCATCAGGCAGAAATGGTAATATTTTATTGTAATAATACGGTATTTTCAACTCTCAACCATTCTAAAATTCAAACGGATAAAACAGTTCCAAGTTACGTTTAAATTTCAAACAATATTATACTGTTTCAAAATTAGGTCAGCGCGGAAGAAGGTGGGTTAGATGCAGAAAAACCTCTCCCACATTCATTGGATGAAATGAAGACGCTTCCAAATAATCCAGAAAGCCCGTTGCCACTGACTATACGCTCTAATAGCTCAATTGGAGTTCAAAACGCTTTTGTTCCTTCTCAAAAGCAATTACAAATGAGTGGTCCTCAACCATCCCCGGCACATCACGGTGGACACCAGCAGATGAACGTACCAACAGGACAACCTACGGGACCTATATTGATTTCTCAACATCAATCTCCTCATGGAAATATTATGCACCACCATACACCTGTAAATTCCCCAAGTCCTCATAATTTTGCGGGTCAGGTGTTCTCACATGCACAGTCCCCGATGACTCATGGTGGACCAACTCAGTCTCCCTTAAGCAGTGTTCCTCATCATATGTCATCTCATCAGGGTATGTCAATTATTAGTCTAATGGAATTTAAACGAAGTTGCTAAAAGTTGATTTAAATTAAATTAAATTGTAACCATTATGACGTGGTTTTACAGGTCGTAGGTTTCCTAGTCCCGACAATGGTGATAACCATGAACCCATGACAGTAAAAGTAAACGATATACTTCAACTTACAATTGAACGTCAGCTAAGAAAAACTCCTGTTGCTAATAATGCTTCGAACTCATCTTCGGTATTCAAATTATTTAATTGTATTTTTCATATTATCTTACATAAACGTTGGTTTGTTAATCGCTTTTATGATTGTCTGGGAGTAGGGTTTTATTCATCCGGGACCAAGTGTTTCTCCAACCATTACGTCGATTTTGAAAAGTCAAGACCGGAGTCATCTTCCACCGACACTGAATCCCCACATCATGTCTCAAATCCCACAAAGTCACAGTTCATCTGTGCAGTTGAGCCAACAGCAACAACAACAACAAAGTCTGCAACAACAGCAGCAACAGCAACAAAATCTACAACAACAACAACAAAATCTACAGCAACAGCAACAAAATCTACAACAGCAGCAATTGCAACAACAGTTGCAACACCAGCAACAACAACACCAACAGCAGCAGCAGCAGCAACAACAACAACAACAACACCAACAACAGCAGCAGCAGCAACAACAACAACAACAACAACAACAGCAGCAACAACAACAACAACAGCATCAACAACATCAGCATCTCTCTCAAGGCGGTCCATCGCATAGTTTTCAACCGATGTATTATGGTCCTAAAGTGGAAATGCGGAGCATGGCAGCCCATCACGTTGTTTCACACGAAGGTCTCTCAATGGTTCAAGTACCAGCAAGAGATGAATGTGGGACGCTTGATCTCAGTATGAAGAAACGACCTGCTTCGCCGCATATTACATCACAGAGACCTCCATCCAATGGGCCACCACCTGCTCATCAGCCTATAGACTATACTCCACGCCAGTTGCAAAGTAATTTATATTACGAAAATAAATATGCCAATATAAGGAGTAGACCATCTCAACTGCCACCACCGCCACCGAAGCCCTCCAAGGTTCCACCACCGCCTCCTTTACTCACGAAACCTCCAACATTGTCACCAATGAACATGAAGGATGGGTCTATAACTCACGGGACACCAATGCATCACCCGCAGGTTATTTAATGTCGAACTAATTAGAAACAATGTTCAGTAGTAATTGAAGCGGGGTTTAGAATTCACTTCGTTATTTTTCAGGCTTTAACAAAATACGAAGGACTTTTAAGGCCCACGAAAGAGGGGTCAATTACACAAGGAACGCCAATAGACAAAATGAGAGCTAAAGACCAATTACCATCTCCATACGTAAATTATGGAGTACCGGATAGACCATCAGAATACTACAAACGTATGCCCCCTGCCACACCGTACTTTCATGGTAGATATTTTTTTTTTTAATTTGTCATTTGTTTATTGATTTACATATAATGTGCATTTTTTATTACTAAGGTTCACCGTCTCCTTACTATGGCCAACGACCTCCGTCTACTGGGCAACGAAGTTCGCCACCTACTGGACCCCCTCCGTCTGCATATGCAGCTGATCAGCATAATTCTTCACGTCAAATAATTATTAACGACTACTATACATCTCAGCAGATGCAACAACCTGTTTTACCTCATGCCCCACATCAATCTCAAAATTCCATTGGACAGCCTCGTATGGAGCCCCCCAAACGAAATGTCCTGCCAACAAATATGGCTGGCCCTGGTGGAAATCCTGTGTACGTTATGTCCTCACGTGATATATCGTACCGACAGTCACCGTCACCATCGTGTCCCCCTCGGCAGCAACAGAGGCAAGGAGTAATTCATCACGCCAATACCAATCGTAAGATAATACTTTTAATAAGTTCACTTGGCATTGAAGCGGGAAAAAATTAAATGTTTTCGTTTTTTCTAGGCGCTGGAATAGTAAAAGTTGAGCCAAGAATTCAACATGACGCTTTTGAACAATTGGTTGATGCTGCAGTTAGTGCCCAGAGCTTACCTGTACCAAAGGAAGAACCGCGAAATCGAGTTAGTTTGCCTCGAGGTATGTATTACGGAGTCAATAAATTCAATATTAAAGTACACAAGAATAAATTTTCAAATAGTCATTGCTGTTGTTTTCAGTTGACATGGTAAGAGAAGGACTGGGTAAAAGCATGGCAGAAATGGATAGAAGCAGAATCGGACCACCTACAGCTGTACATCCTCATATGTACCGTTCTCCTATCGGTTTGCCACCACAAGTTGGACCTGAAGTTGGTAGACCTGAAAGGTATATAAAGATACCCTTTGATGTACATAATTTTTATATCTGTAGATAATACTGGTTTGAAATTAATATTTAATTGAAAAAGAGTAAGAATGGATCCTGATGCAATGAGATACGGAAGGGAAAGGGAATCCCAGGACAATACTCTTACAGCGGCTTCTTTAATCGATGCAATTATTACGCATCAAATCAATCAACCATCTCCTAACGACCGTCAATCACCGGCTCCAACCTCGCGATCAGACCGACTTTTTGCATCTTTGCAGCGCCCATCGCAGTCCCAAAACATTCCACCGCCTCCTGTATCCTTGCATAATCCGCCACATCCCAATATTTCTGGTCACGCTGCACATCCTGATGAAAATTCAGAAGAATTGAGAAATGCTAATCACAATAAAGGTTCTCAAGGTGAGATTTTTATACCAATAATTTATTTGTAGTTGATTTTGCTTTTAAAGGCTGGCTGGGATTTTTGGCTTAGGTGGCACTTGGGGAGAGCATATTAATTTGATAATCTCCAACGACTATGCTTTGGGCAAAGGTTCCAGTGGACCGGGCTTGACAAGTGGAATGCCTTCATCTCATGTAGGACCGATACCTTTGACTTCAATGGTTCAAACCCCTCAACAAGAAAAGGACGACGAGGTTGGTGGACCGTACAAAAGTTGGAAATTAAGGCTTGCCCTTCAGCGACAAAAGGAGCAAATGCAACATCAAAATCATCCTGATGAAAGACATATTGTAAGAGTAGCGCAATCCGATGAACATCCTACTTCCCGGCCTCCGTCGCATCCAACTTCAATGCACGAGCCGGTTACCTATGGGTATGTTCAATATGGGTCTTTTCTTTACTTTAGTCTATAATAGTGTTTGGATTAATAACAAATATTCTAGAACCACAGAAAACAGTTACCAGTTTAGTTTTTCTATTAGAAATCAAATAGAAGTAGTAGGAGATAAGATAAAATTGAACTGAAAACAAATAAAAAATATTCAATCATTACAGAAAATGTTCGATTTTGCGTCGAATTTTTTTTGCCGATTTTGTGGCTACAATACAATGTTTGATCTTGACGAATTTAAGTCAGACACACTGAAATGTTTAATGAAATTGAAAATGATTTCAGTACATTCACAATGAAAAGTAGGGAATGGGTTGCAACATTTCGATTCGATTTGATATGTTGTTGACAACTTATTGTCAGATACTCTATTACGGATTTTTTTCATACTCAATAGCTAGAAGAGTTAGATTTGATTAGCGATCAAAAGATACTGACGCTTTAATTCCCCAGGTTCTAAAGTCAAGTTGTATGCATTGTTTTTATTTATTTACTATAGAAATAACGAAGAATCATCGAAATCCTCAACTATTAACGTTTCATCAGCCCCGACAGTGGGTGCAAGTTCTGGTTCTAATGACATGCTGCGAAAATCGGGAACCAAAGAGATGACACCTCTAGAATATGTTAATAACTTAATCATGGAGAAAATGAGAACCGAGAATAGTGATGAAAAAGCGGATGATGATAAGTCCAAAGCAAATCATGAACGTAACAGTGGTAATCCTGCCAACAATTCCACGCCAAGCAGTGGTCATCAGGGTATTCCCGGAGTTTCAAACCACCCTAATCATATTGGAAGCTTTTCCAGTGCCCCTGGTCACTCGTCAATAACAGAGGAACGTTCTTCGAGCTCAGCGGACCTTCAAAGGTACGCTGAAGCCTCACAGGTGAGTCCTACACCAGTATGATGGCGTAAACTTAACATGGACTGCCCAGCCAGACCTTTAAGCAGATTTTCTAAAACTTAAAACCCATCTCATCTATGGTTCAGCAGGGAGATAAAAAAGATGAAGACATGATAAAAAGTGTGGATTCTGATAGTCCTGCCTCCATGATAATTGACGAATCAGTAGAAGATGTTAAAGACAAGCCTGTCTCTAATAGCGGAAGTGAAGCCACGTCCACCATGAATGCAAGTCAGCCCAATTATGAACCGCTGACTGATGAAGAATCGTAGCCTACAATTTTATGCAGGGTCCCAAATGAAATATTCAATCATCAACATCTCCCTGTCAATTGTGGATGCGGAAAAGAAGCCAATATTTAAGAATTAATCTTTCTGGTACATTGTAAACATGTTTACTAGGTGTCATGAAAAATTGTATCATGATGCGGTGGACTTTGCAGATAGGAGATATGCCCCCAACGGTACACTGTCTGCTCTTTCGTGCTTTACCACTCTTCACTGACAGTTGTTTGTCAAATGATAAAAAACTTTATATATTCATGTAACTAAATATTGATGAAGATTCTGGTCCTAAGGTAGCCTCGGAATGGCAGCTTGGAATGTCAAAATTCCAGAAGCATTGAAGCGATTGTCAACAGTGCTGATAATGGGTAGTGAATATAAAATCTAGAAGACTATAAACATGAACATGCTTCAACCACCGAAATCAGACTACTGAGCTAAATGAATATGAAACATTCAATTAACAAAGTGAGTATTACATTAGATTTGAAAACGGATTAGGAGAAATCTTATTAGCGTTTCGAAGAGAGCCAACCTAGTGGTAGCGTAGAAGCAGTGTAATCGATCCTTTACCTGATTTTCGAATGCTCAAATCTAACTATCGAAAATATAAAACACTGTTGTAAAATCTTATTTGAAATGGAGAGAGAGAAAGAGAGCAGAATATGAAATGATATAGTTTTGTTATTTCAATTTAAGTTATTAAGAATTCAGAATATTAATTTTACAGGCTTTAAGATAAAGAAAACATTTCTAACTACCCTTATAAATTATATACATATAAGTTACTGTTAAGCGTTTAATACATTTTGGTTGTTTATTTAATGATTAATGAAACGTGTGTAAGGTATTTAGTGAAAATTACCTGAAATCAATGTGAATGTGGTAGTAGAGTAATTGATATGCTCCAAGATAATCAAATGTGAAAGTAGTTTTATTATGATATGATATTTCATAGTTATATTATATATGTATCTATTGACTAGTTAGATGGCACAAACTAAAACACTGAGTACTGATTTACTGCAGAACTATAAAACTTCGTATGTATATGTTATTCCTATGATTGCCTATACTGAAGCTAATTGGAATGGAATACAACCATTGATAAGTTTTAATACACTGTGTTTGTAATTTGTATACTTTCTTGCCGTCATCATATTTGATACCTATAGTATCGTGACCAGAAACAAACGCATATCTAGACTGGAAGTTAGGCTATCATTAACATTGTTGATTTTATCGAATGTAAATTTTTTGTGCGCCATCATAAGGCCAATGTGAATAGCATTGCAATTTAAATTATAAATATATTCTAGCCATTGGTTATCAAGTCTTTTGTTTGGAGAACAGTTTTGACCTTGAGACCATGACCATCTTTACTCCAGCTACTAGGGCTAACTATGAAAGTAGCAACTCGATCCAATAGTTATTTAATGGTAATAGAAACACAGTCAACGGCGAAATTTTTTATCTTTTATTAACTTTGAACCGGGTTTCCAAACACGGTCTTAACATATAGTCATTTGCAATTTTTAAAAGGATTTACCATAAAACAAACATCTATAGTCTCGACTGCGGGTGACGATACGACTACGCAAGATCTCGTATCGTCGTCGGTCGGCTCTTTTCCGTGTCACAAACGATATGTTTTATACTTTAAAGTGTGCGGTTATGATGGCATAAACCGTAATCAAAGGTCTGTGTCAATGTCATTATAATATAACCCGATCTCACATATAAATTTTGAAATTGGCAAGTTTCCATGATTTCCATTCCCAAGTCATTCTTAATAAACCAGTTTACCATACTGGTATTGGCCTACCATAAACCAAATATTGTTTATATTTAGATTTTAGATACTTCTATGACTATGACACAAAATGCAAGACAACCATTTTTAGTTTTTGTTGTTGTTTGAATTTACGACGGAATTTTGTTGTGTCAGTCTCACAGTATCATACATCACGACATCACTCCGCATTCATCATTAAGCTCAGAAATTAAGTATAGACTATAGACGTAAGTTTCTTCTTAAAGTCTAAGTTAGTTTATCATTGATTGGACAATTAAAAACAATGTGATTCAACATTACAATCTAGATTATTGTGGGTATTGCATTGAGCCTAAGAATCATATTTATTTATATAGTCCATCCAAGTCGGAACAGCAGTTGACGGAAACAAGAAAGAAAGCGTCACATGATGTCACGCTTTCTTTCTTGATTGTATTGTAAGTGCTTCGAAATTTCATGAACATTCTGTAAATGGAAAGAGTAGGAAAAGATTATTAGCATGACTGCTGCCTTCTTTGGCCCCAGTATGCAGTAGCGCTCGATCCTTCGAATGGGAAGGTGGGATATTTAAAGACTACTTCAGAGACGAAAGAACGGAGTTAGTCAAAGTACACCAGAAGTTAGTCGAGGATATTAGAGTCGCTATCAGAAGTTGGCCCACTTCACGAACTACATAGATCAAATATATTTAACAGGTTGTAATAAAAATCCCATCTCCTTGACTGTTTTACTCAATAACAAAGTACCCCCTCTAAATAATTACTAAGTCTCCCCTTAATGAGATGAAGGGCCATAGGAACCTGTAGGGCATAGACTTTAAATATTAATAAATTAATTTTTGGGTCAAAGGTCCATCAGCAAATAGGACAGTAGGAGAGCGAGAGACTTCACTGCGCACTGACTTCTCCATGTGGGACTTGTAAAAGTACGACTGGCCACGATCCACTATACTTGGCATTGGCGATTCATAAGCATTCACTCATTGGCCTAGATAAGCAGAAGCACTCGATTTTGCACACCTTTGCCATATGGTATTTGAAATATTGATGGTCAAATTGAATAGTCAAAATTGTGCGTCCATTGAGTGACTAAATGAGTGACCCATATGCGCTTTTTAAAATATGAAATACGCGTAGAAGCTCTAAATTTTTGTTACCGCTGCAGTAGTTGAGCAATTAAGGACCCTCAATTGCCCTGATTCAGGCTATGCTGCTATGTCCTATGCTATGCTGGGAAAAAAATTAACCGCTCGGCTTTGGGAATGTCAGTTTCTTAAGGTATCCGGGCATTTAGCGTGTTATGATTGGATATGATATGGTCGGGGGATTTTAAACCTTGGCAAACATTTTGACTCCCAAAGCCCTTAAGGGTGAAAACTTCTGGGTACTTAATAGCTTAATTCAAGTCAAAGGGCTGCATTTTTATAAGTTTGAAAGCCTTGGCTTTATAATATTCAAGAGTCATTTAAGGGATCCACCAAGCATAAGGGGCCCTTGCTCAACATTGTGACACAACTGTATTTAGCAGAAATGGACACCAGTACGTAGACCCATGGCCCTTGGTATCATTAAAGGGGTCCTTATTTAAATGTATAGAATTAGAAGGGGAGAAGTTGGGACTTAGCGTTTTCTCGATGTCTATCCTTTGAATTGTCAAAGTGGGCCAACTTCGGATAGGTGCTAAACCAGCATCGACCAACTTCTGACCAGTCGACAGTTGGAGAGAAGGAAGGGAGGACGGGAGGAGAGAAAGTGAAGACTGATTCGTCTTTTCGAGATTTCGACGACGACGAGGAGGCATTCAAGGTTTCAGGACTTGAAGAACGGTCTGGTCTACTATGGACTAAGGTCAAGGTCAAAGGTAAAGTCAAACTTACTTTCCATCCCCCAAGACTCAAGAAGTTGCAAGAAAGAGGCTGATACTACTGAAGCCCTCCCTGTGAACTGTGAACTCGTTCTCTTTTTTTCCTTTTTTTAGGAAAACTCAACTTGAACTTTTGACTTTGTACTTTTGACTTTTCCATTTCACCTTTAACCTTTTCTATTTTGCGACTTTTGACGTTTTGCATTTCACATTTGTGATTTGATTTGACTTCAGAGTCTGAACTCTGAAGTCAAAGTAGCAAGTACGGACAGTGGTCTGAACTTCCATTCAGACCACTGTCCGTACTTTTCACTTTTTCAGTTGTCTGTAACGTTTGACGTTCCGATAATCTGTAATTCGATAACCAGCGACCGGAAATTCGGAAATCATTTATCATTTTCAACAAACTCGAAAGTTCCAACCATTCAATTCCATTTAATTTGTAATATATTTGATATCCTAATCATATTATGCATATCACATATTGAGTATGGATAGGAATAGGATATATTGGATATATGCAATAATGCTATTGAATATGAATGGGTTGGCAGGGGAGATGAGATTCGATGGCATTTGCCTTTCTGTTTAAATTTTCAAAGTGAATTCATTTGCATTGCAATTTGTGAATTATGTATTGGTACTAATTAGTATTCTTTGTTTTTTTGTTTGTTATTTTGTCATCATTTGTCATTGCATATTCAATATTGATTGCTGTTGGTTGGGTCATCAAATTGACCAGTTTGACATTACATGACATCTATGCCATTTATTTTATTTCGTACTACACACTACGGTTGACAGAACAGTTTTATTTGTGGATAGTTTATAAAATTAAAATCTGGCTTGAATGCAAATTTGATTGATTTGACAGGCGATCGTCTTCTGCATTCATAGTATCCCGACTTTTTACCTGTTCAGTCCAAAGTAAGTGCAAATCCAGTGGGGATCCGCTCACAGATTTGCATTCCAATATGGTGCCAAATCTAGTAAGTTCTCTCGGCGTGCTTGTCCGGTATTCAGCAAGAAGACCGCAAAAGGAGGTTGTGGTCAGAGTGGTCAGTGTGTTGCTGGGCCAGAGTGGAAATAATAGTAACAGTCCCTCCAGCATTTTAATTCAACCGCAGGTGCGATACTTTACAAGGTAAGACCCCGAATGGATGCTTTCCAAGACTTGAAAAAAGTTGAAACCATATTGTCAGGTGATCGTTTCTTGTTCTACGTTTCCAAATTAGTCATTATTTAATTTTACAAAAAAGGCTCGCTGAGGTGGGAAAGTTGGAATCTCCAAAGGCGGAATCAAGCTATGATGTCGGTCAGATCTTTCTCCACAGGGTGTTTGGCTATAGAGGAGTTGTATTGTTCCCATGGCTTGCTAAAGTTTATGATCGTGATCAAGCTATGAGCAGTATCAATAAGACTAAGGATAAGTAAGTATATTCAGACTCAACCTTTGCTATGAAATTCCGATTTTCTTGATTTAACATCAACTATAAATTATAGGAACGGAGGAGTTCAAGAGGTTGAAGAACCCACCGTTTTCAGTCACATTGGTAGAGAAGTTAAATCTAAGTCTCAATATTACTATCAAGTGCTTATCGACTCTCGGGATTGTCCATTTATTCGGGCTCAGACGGAAGCTGTGACATTTCTCGGAAACCAGGAAAACAGTAGGAGTAAGATTTTTCTGAAAAGGGTTTTCTTTTTTATAGTATTTGAATTGCTCTGATTTGTTACTACTATTTGCTTTTAGGTTTGTATGCTATCCCGGGTTTGGACTATGTCGCTCATGAAGATATTATCCCGTACTCTTCCACTGAAAAAAATCCACTTAATCACGAGCTGTTTGACAAGTTTCTTCAGTACAATGCCGATGGAGAGCCGTCCTTTAGTGCAAGAGAGACTTTAAAGGCATGGCAGGAGAAAAATCACCCATGGTTGGAATTATCCGATGTTCACAAAGAGACTACCGAAAATATTCGGGTCACTGTTATCCCTTTCTATGTAAGTTTTCTAGAAAAAACAAATTTTTATTTATTTATGGACAAACTTTATGATACTTTTGTTTGCAATCGAAATTAGATGGGAAGCCGAGAGTCTCATAGTAATAACGTTTATTGGGTAATTACCTACCTTTTTATAAATACTCCCAATGCCAAATATATTTTTAATCACTTTTAACAATTTAAATAATATATAAATTATAGTGGATCATAAATAAGCCTATATACATATGTATAATTTTTAGTGGCGGTATTGTATTAGAGTGGAGAACATCGGAGACCTGAATACCCAATTGCGTGAGCGACATTGGCGCATTTTTAGTTTGTCTGGCACTCTGGAAACGGTAGGACAAAGTTTTACACCTACTTTTGTTTTAAAAAAATTAAAAAGATTCTAGGAGCGAGTATCTTACTTAATATTTAATAGAACACCTCGATGACTACCATGTCATGTATAGCACCTATTTATAATTTTTGTAGACTTTGTCATTTGTAATTACAAGCCTTAATTTCTAGCCGCTGTGATCCACAACGCTGTGGATCACAGCGGCTACGACTACGTTCGTAGTCATTACAGGATCACATTAATGACAAACTACTAAATACTAAACTAATGGACTCTCAATTACTTGGCTCTTAGATTATATATTAGGTGCTAGAGATTAAGTGCTATAAATGATAGGTGCTCGATATCAAGTTTTACAGATATAGAAGTGCTAGTAATTAGCCATTGAAAATTACCATACATTTTTGTACTTGTTCTCAGGTTCGAGGCCGAGGTGTTGTCGGACAGGAGCCTATTCTAACTAAAGCTAGTCCTGCGTTTCAATATTCGTCCCACGTTTCATTACAAGCCCCGTCGGGGCACATGTGGTAAGATTATACTAGTTGCTTAACTAGCAGTAACAATTTACCTCATGAAAAATGAATAACTAATCATGAATTTTCATGCTTGAAGGGGGACGTTTAGAATGGAAAGAGAAGACGGATGTACTTTCGATTGTAGGATCCCACCGTTTTCCTTGGAATCTAAACATGATGACGGGAAGGACTAGCTATAGTCTAATACTAGGACATAATACGGAATTACGTACATAGTTGATCGGAAATCTATAAATATCTTCATTATTTAAAAGACGTATTTTTCTTTAGACTAGCAAAAACCAACTTAAAGTTCACTTAGAGTAGTCCTCTATTTTATGTATATCAAGATATTTTTAGAATTTGACATAATCAAAGGTACGAAATGGCAAATGGCGGCACGTATTATGTCCTAATATTAGTAGAAGTAGTGACTGCAACTCTTATTATTATTAAACTATTTTGTATCGGAAAACATATGGTGTATGTATTAGCTACTTTTTGCATTACGATTGGTGCTGTTTTGGATTTATAGGTAAGAACAATTTCGAGGTCCTATCGGCTTTAAGGTTTTACGAGAGTTCCGATGAAGAGTTGCCGTCACGATTTAGATTGATTGTCCAAGATATAAAAATGTTAGTTCAAGCGTATGTGGTACTCCCGTGTTGTTATAATTTGGTTCGATCTGCGAAGAAAAATTTAAATATTCCTTGAAAAACTTTAATTGAATAAATCAAAATCTGTATTAATATTAATATCAAACTTTATTCGTTTATTCATTTGATTAAGATTAATGCCAAGCTACGGTACTGTCGCTGATAATTAGGATAAGGGAGCATAATCGTCTTCGTCACCATGTAAGGGAATACACTGCAAAGCAAATAAATTACGTTTTCAATATAATATATTTATTCAAGAGTGTCTCATCCTCATGCTATTCTGTCTTAGTGTCTTAAGTCTTACATGGAAATCCAAAAAGCATTCCGCTTTGCTTGCTAAAACGATAGACAAAGTGAGAATTCCTTGAGCGTTGAGTTTCATAGAAACTGACTTTGCAATTTGCAAGGCTTTAAAAGCATACTTTAGAATTGCCAGTCGATATCGAGCCTTGACTACTTCTATATTACATTCAAAAAGTTCTACCACTTCAGATTTTTGAGGCACAAATACCTAGAAAAAAACAGACACCAGAAATAATTAACATATCCACTTATGCTTCACGTCAAATCACGTCTTATATAGTTACAATTCAAACGGTTTAAACCACTCACTTCCATCATTCCAGAAATTCCCCTTGCACTCATCTTGAAGTTGTTATTTTGTGTGACATTAATCTCTAGAGTTTCTGGACTATTACTATCTATCTCGGTCAGTAAGTCAAGGAAGTGATCCGATTTCATGATTACTTTACAGATAGGAGCGATATCGACTTCAAATTGCATCAGGTCATCAATATCTTCTGTTTTTAGCTGGAAGTCTGTCATCATTCCATTTTCTTCCAGCCTATGAATTCCAAAACAAACTGTGTAGATTTTAAACCAATTCAAAATGATGTAATATGTCGGTCAATCTATTTCAGCGTTTAAGCTTCACAATTTCACAGATACCAAACGTTAGATTTGGGAACAAAGATTGCGTTCCCCTTCATAAGAATTATAATTCGTAGTTAGTATAATGCTTGCATAGAATTGTAATCTATTATTTAAAATATTGATTATAGTTAGGTATTAATTAATGGCCATCGAATGGGGAATTAGGCAAATCACCAACAGAAATACAAACTTACAGAATTTCAAAGGGAGAGCCCTGACTTCTGTAAACGAATTTTAAAGAAGTACTTGAAAAGTCCATTGTGGTATCGTTAGTTTTGGTATCGGTGCAAAATATCTTGAGACAGTCTAGCAGCTCCTTTAGGGGAATTTTGAAGCATATGTCGTCGTCCTTTAGAGTGAAATCCTACAATGCAAAAGTTCAAAAACAAAAATAAAAGTATGAATCAAATGTTGTTACTTTAAACTAGTAAACTTTGCCTTTCTCCTTGTTATTTGTGATTAATTTGTTAAATACAAAAGACTATATATTACAAACCTGGAAGAGTTCCTGCTGAATGATGACTGAAGCTTGTACATACTTTCCCTCCTCCACGGTAAATTTAAGTCCGGCTTGAGTAATGAAAAGATTAACTTTCTGAAACGAAAAACAATGCATATTTAGTTAGAAAACATGCTTCAATTTGTAATATTACAAATATTGATTGAAACAAAATATTATAGTCAAAGCCAAATAAATAGTCATGAATAGTCGAACCTCGCTGATAGCAACAGCTTTCAAAACGGACGCTACGACGCCAACGCAGTCAACTTTTGCGGAAAACAAGGGGGTCTGTACATCTCTTGTCCCTTCCTGGAATTCTTCTGATTCGTACATTTTAATTTTTTAAATGTTGAATGTGAAATACTAAATAAAATACATCATACGCTAAATCCAAATACAAAATAAATGTTGAACGTATTTATAGAAATATCCAACTGCTGTCAAAGTTAACTTTCTTGTACGAGCAGTCAGCGCATTTGGTAGAGTTCTGAAGGAGTTACAGAACACATTTTCAAAGCTTCTAAATAAAAATGAAAAATCTAATATTATAATACTCAATCCTCTCTGACTTTTTTTTTTCCGTAGCGATTTTCAAAGACCCATCTACACAAAAACACGGTAACTCCATCACTTCTGCCACTTGCGTTCTTTCAATCCCCAACCCATAGATGGCCATGGTCCCAACTCCCAACCCTCTTCCCACACCTGCTCTCCCTCTTCATTCAACTCATCTTACAATCATCTGTCTAAATCTAAATCTTCAATTTATCATACAATCATTTCGATTGTTATTATTTGAAAAGAACTGTGACCATTAAAGACCATCCAAATGACGCATCCGATTGAAAACTTCCCTGAAGGGCCCAAACCTGAAAATGTCGAAGTGCAAATTTGAAATTTCACTTCCAGAATATGTAAGTCAAATCCAAATAATACACATTGAAAATGTAATTCAAGGCTGTGTAAATCACAGCCAGATCGTTATGTAGATTCGATTCACTACAGGACACAATTCCATGAATTGTTCATTATTTGTACAACACTAATTAAATATTCCATTTCCATAATTTCCTGCTTTCAGTGGGATATTCTCGGGTTTCTAACGTCCGGTGAAAGGACCTAAAACATCAACCGATGTTTGTGGTGGTTCACAAAAGTACTGCAACAAATGCAACCCTCTTTTTCTGAATTTGGAGTTGTTACAGCCAGTATAAGGACTGCAAGGGAACCCCGTACCCGGATGGGCCTTCTCTCTTTTGTACAGAGCCACTGAACATTATCGTAAGTTCTTACATTAATGTATTAAGATTAAGAGAGTCTGAAGATTCTCTTCAGTCCAGTCACACTAATTTATTTTATTAACCAATTTACCTCAAAGTTTGCAATTGCGTTTGTAAAGCAAATTTTTGACTAAAATTATGAGGGCCTTCCATTTCGACAAGCAGACTCGGACTTATCTTCGTGTTTATCATTCTACTGAACACCGTTTCGGGTTATCCGACAGGAGAAGCAAGTACTCTTCTGGAACAACGGAAATCAATAAAGCATAATAAAAGGTCAACAAGACTAATGATGTTATGGTGTTGGGAAGTCAGTTAGAGGTCATGAGACTTGGCCTTGGATCCAAAGATGACGGAAATCATTAAGAATTGAAAATTAAAATTAACGGAAAATTAAATCATTAAATTAAATTAAATACCTAAGGTTAATTTTAAAATTTGGTATTTGCAGGGTAAAGTAGTATCGCGGGCTAATTAATTAAGCCATATACACGACAAACGCTCGGAGATGGCGGATTTTTTTCCGACGATTGGTCCAGGACTTGGATTTGTTGGACGGTGAACGCGATCTGCTTTTCAACCGGGTCCAAAATGAAAGGAGCAAATGGTTTCCACAATTCAAATGGAAGTAGGAAATAATCCGAAAACTAAAAAATTTGAAAAGATTCTTGCATCTCAACTCATATTCATGGGCCAACAAACTTGGAAATACAGGAATTGTAATTCCAGACCTAATTGTAATTGTAAGAATCTGAAAAAATATTGAGACCTATTTATTTGTTCCTTGCACATATGCAAATTTTTAATAAATGGCTCATATTTAAGATAAATGAGATGAAGAAGCAAAATATCCCAGCTGGGCCCACCTTGATCTCACTTGAGAACATGAGACATCCACCGTCAGTTGGAACGTCTAAAGAGGTCACAGAAAATCGACCTCTAACACTGGAAGAAGTGTTGCGTTGGCATCTCTAAAACCAGCGGTTCAAAAGCTTCGAGACGTTCATAAAAGGTAATATGGAAAATGTTCTAACATGTAATCAAGTTCAAAATGGTCCATGCGCAGGACGGCTCAATTTGTAAATATGAAAATACCCCTGTATTATAATTCGAGAAATTCTTTTTATAATTTCCAGAAAGGACCCAACTGCATTGATAAAATATTTATATCAATTTCATAAACCACGTCGAACTGGACCTTTCTGCCTGGAGTTTGCAGTCATTCCAAGCCTCCAGAAAAGATGTCAATAAAGCCACACTATACCACCCTGACAAACAGGTTGATGAAGACATGGAATGGTGTCTGCTTTGTGAAGAAGTTA
Organism: Desoria tigrina; assembly: GCA_906901685.1. Taxonomy (NCBI): domain Eukaryota; kingdom Metazoa; phylum Arthropoda; class Collembola; order Entomobryomorpha; family Isotomidae; genus Desoria; species Desoria tigrina. Next base: position 12,071,515 of record CAJQTU010000004.1, read on the forward strand.
TTAAGTGTCTTAATGATCGTGTTTAGCATGCATACAAAATAAAATTCCCTTCGGGGCCCAAATTGTAAGAAACCTACATAATTAATTAATTAAATCCCATTGTATCATTTCGCCTGATTTTGTGTGCAGGTCAGCATATGAACTACGCTTCAGTACTCACAAAAAAGACTAGGAAAAAGGCCTGTCGCTGACAGGCACAAGATTCAAAGCCTAAAATCCTAGAAACGGTGAACCCCTAAGATTCTCATACACCGTTTCGTGGATTTTAGGTTTTGAATCTTGTGCCTGTCAGCGACAGGCCTTTTTCCTAGTTTAATAATAATATCAAAAATAATATCAAATATTGTTTTCATTCCGTGTCCAACTTGTCAAGAAAATATGTTGCCGCGTTATATTTTAAAAACCTCTGTCCTACCTCCTAATCCTAAACAGCTCATAGAGACGAGTTATCTCACTCTCCTCCTCGTCTGTGGTTTATCCATACACATAATGGGGTTTTCTTTGCTTTGAGCATTGAGCGTGAGCCTCCACTTTGTTTTCTAACTTCTCGTCCTCAACAATGAAAAACCCTGGACTTGGACATTGCCAGTATATTTTGAACTAACTTTTAATTGGAAGCGAATTACTTAATTTGGAATTTGCAGAAAGATTCTTCAAAAATACTTCACGTCTAATTCAGATTTATGTTACAAAACTAAATAATAATAATAAATTATGGGGTTTTAGGAGCATACAAATGCATACTCCATCCAAATTCCAAATTATCCAAAAGTTGCCAAACTGGTGGGGCTGGTGGTAGCGGTTCTTATCACATTCATTCTTATCAGGACACAGAAAATACATAGAATAACAGCACACGATGAAGAGCTATCTCACTCTGTGCTGTGTGCATAAATTAATGGTCATAAATCCTGAAATAGATTCCCCCCGAAATATTAACTAGAACTAGGCCCCTCAAAATTTTTTAGTCAATTCTTCGGTCTTACACTATGTGTAGTCTGTGACATTTGTTTTTGTATATCCAGCCAGATCTGACCGAAGCATGACTGAATCCATGTTGTAACGTACAGTGTTTATCTGTTGGAGTTACTCTAACTAGTTGTAACGTAATTGTAAATGTTGTTTTTGTTTATATAGAGTTTATTTATTGGCCAAACATATAAATTGTCATTCGTTTTGTTGTTACAAGTACGACTTCATGATATGACGACAGACTTGACAGTTGACGTTGACAGTAAATCCACATTCTGGCAATCTGACTTGACATGTATTTATGGTACGTTTTTGCATTGTTACGAATGAATCTAATTGTGTCTGCTAAAGCAGGAAGTACAAGTTGAAGAATTCAAAAGTATTCTCAGGATCAATAGGATCATTCTATTCAAATGCATTTATTTTTATAATGGATGTAGTCTAAATGAGCTGAATGTTCCTTATAAGAGCTATTTTAAACATATTTTTCAAGTTAACTTTTGAACCAACAACACCTGCACCCCTTCTTCATCCACAATATGCAATATAGTCACCCTCTGTTCTGTACTTACTTCTGCATGCCTCTTCTGTTCGTTTTGTCCTGACTTTGTCAGAAAAGACGTACTTTGAATACGGAATGTAGTTTTAGGAGTCTCCTCCACCTTCTGTTCGGTTACTATTACGTAACTAAATCATTAAAACCCCATATGGGGTGGATACCACGATCCTTCAAGATCTGGAAGTGTGTGAAATAGACTATGCTTTATACTTACTAAACAAACCTAGATTTTAAGAGGGAGATGATAATGACATTATATTTTATATACTAAATAACTCCAGAACCGGTATAATAATTACCGACAGTATTACATATATTGATTTGACAGGTAAGACTTTACGCAGAGGAACTTCTGGATATTTATCTCAAGGACCCAAAGCCCCAAAGGACAAGTAATTCTAGATTTAGTTGAAGCCTCTGAATCGCTCTTGTAGCCATCCGATCCTATCCAGACCAGAGCCAATCCAACCCCAAGGCATCGCATGATGCGAATGCAATGCAATGGCCTGTCTCAATCTAGAACAAGACAGAGATCCTTTGTCTTCATAAAAATGGTAACACTTATTAGGTAGGAATACCGGTCTTTTCTAGGTCTTTTCCCTCATATGAATCATGAACCTGGATTTTATATGTATTCCTATTGTCCAGGCTTCTGCAGTCACATACTGCCCCATACACCATAGTCAAGTCATTATCATATTATTATTATCAATATTATTATCATTTCATATCCCGCCTGCTAAGCTACTCCTATTTATCAACATGTAGTCATCTTTATCTTGAAAAGGTGCAGTAATGCAAAGCATTGTTAGCTTAAGAAGTCGATAAGGAGGGTGGGGCGGGACAATGGACAAGGGCCTTTGTCACAGTCTTTCTTTCACACGAGGACGAGGGCTGAATAGTAATGAAAGTTTCATAGAATAATGGACTCATGCATGCCACCACAGCCTATAACAATGAGATTGATAAATTGGGATTATTAGTTAGTGTCGTTGTCGTTTGTAGTTAGTGATAGGTATTTTTTACATCCCGAAGACCGGCAAGACAAGCAAGGCCGGCAACAGGATAATCCATATTCCATACCGAATTCGAGAAATACGGATATTGCAGAGCATTTTTTACTGATACTATTTTACTAGAGAGTCGGTTAGGTCGCCTCGCCGGTCTGCCTATACTCTATACATACAACTACAGCAGCCTGCGCAAACCGGAATCATCTTTGAGTTTTTTGGGAAGAATCTGTATATTCTTTATTCTTTGGCCCTAGACAAGGGAAAAGTGGAGAAGGAAGGCAAAGGGAAACCTCTCTCTCTCTCTGGCTGCCTATAAACTAAAGCAAACCGTAAACCGTCAATGCAGCTTTCGGTTTCGGAATCGGAAGGAAGGAGAGGTAGATTTTAGAAACAGAATCAGAGGAGTCGGTCCAGAAGAAGAGAAGAGTCCAAGTCACTCTGCTGTCGATGAGTCAGTCCTAGGAAACATTCAAATTTCAATCAACTGGTTTGGTTTGCAAGTTTCCAGGAATCCCGAGAACGAGACCTGCGATTCTAAAGGTATTTTTGGCAGTTGGTCACATTTTTCACTGGTTTCAGTGACTTTTTTTATAAATATACACATCTCTTCACTCTTGCCTCTTGTAAGTTGTAAGTGTATGAAGTAGTTTGTATGTAAGTTTTCATAGGAAGCGGTAGACAGTACGTACGGCATTACACATTACACATACAAAAACTACAATGTTTTACATGTGAATCCGGCATCAGAGAGAGTTTATTACATTGCATATTATTATCAGAGACGAATTGTGGTCGTGGTGTGGACTGTGGAGTGGTTTTTGTAAATTCTAGTACCGTGTGTACTGGATTACTGGATTCGTCTCGTTTGTTGTTAAACTAACGTACAATTAATCCTTGAATCCTTTACTTACACTTTAGACGCACGGTTTTACTAATTCACACATCCTCTCATTAATTCACCATCCACCCCTCCCTCGAATCTCGATATGCTAATTTCTTTCATATATATGTTTACATCGTTCATTCTTTGTGCTTTGCTTTGTTGTAACGATGAGAGATTCCAGAGTTTGGAGGAGTTGTTCTTCATTTGATGTTATGTTGTGAGCGTTGATAGAGTTTAGAGTTGATGCTTATTCCCATACCATGGTACATGGATGGTATCAGATTTTGGATTTGAGATTAGGGTTTAGATGCTAAATAGATTGAATATTCATCTCGTTCCTCGTTTGCCGTTTAGTTAGTTGATTGTCAGTTGCTGTCAGTACAGAATTCAAGTATTTGTTTTATAGCGAATAATAATGTGTAATAGATAGAATGCTGTAGGCAATGCATGATAATTTTAACAAACTCTGATAGTGCATAATATACGCTAGAATAATAATAATATCGTTGTAACTCTCGTAACAAGCGTGTAGTAAATGATCATAATATTAAATACTATAATTTACTGAATAATGAATATTGAATAGAGCGAGCAACAGTCGGGAATCTATAAAGAGGTGGAGGTTAGGTGACATTGCATCTTGTATGGGATTTTGGGGTTTTTTGTCCTCTATTTTATTCGCTTTGCCGCACTTGTCAGTTCAGTAGGCTTCGTATTTAATCGTAAGTTCGCATATTTGCAATTTAATAGTAAACAATGCTCCCATTAATATTAACCTGGTTGTTTAGTACTGTTCATTAACTTTCATCTGTACTGGAAGTTCTAAAGAATGTAAAGGCATTGAATTTATCAAAAAAAACTACCAACTCCATTCGATTCAAACTGAATCTGAAACTCATTAAAATCTGTAATCCTTCATTTGATATCAACGATATCAAACGAATAAACTGCACTCTTAGACTTCATCAGATCACACCATCAAAATATTTATATCTTCATCCTTGTAGCCTTCTCAAATGTGATTGCAAAAGTTTCGCATTAATTGAAGATATTTTAATCCCTGATTGAATATCTGCATTTAATTTCCATGATAACGAACGTAGTGTGGCAGTAGTTTGCATATAAAGATCCAGTACTAGATGCTGCATGTGACCATGTAGAATGAATTCATAAATCCATGTATTTGTGGTAAACGACAAGCGTCGACGAAACTGTGAATTGTGAATTGATAATTCTTTATCTTATTTACAGAGATCATTCATCGTTAAACTTGACCTACGAGGAGCAAAATAATTCTTCGCTGCAGGACGGGATTCATCTATCCGCACAGTCTGCACTTCAACGCCTTTGTGAGCAGTTTGTTTCACCCTGCACCCTGAGAACTACCTTGATTGAGTTTATATAACAAGGTAATGTAATTTTGCTGTATGTATTGTGTTTGTTCCGTTGTTTTTGTCATCTCTATTCGAAATTATTGACAAAATGGACAATTTTGAATGTGAAATGCAAGTATGCCTTATGCCTACATGCAATTCATATACGTATATGTTTAAAAAAAATTGCCTGCCTGTATGATACCAGGCAAACATACGTATTGATTGTACATGTACCGGCTTTTTTCCGGCTTGCGTAGAACATAGTTGCATAGGTATCGTACTGCAGACATAATTATACCGATCGAGAACCGTTGGGAATTGTCATTTTGTGTTTGGTAGAAAATATTAAATTATTAAAGATTTTTTTTAAATCTCGACTTTTAATTACTTTTCGTGTGTTCATAATTTACAGAGAGAAGATAAATATATCATATCAAAATGGCAGCACGTGGAGCCGGTACTACTGGAAACCCTGTGAAGAAGGTTCCGATTCATCTTCAGGTATGATTGATTTTTAACTTTAACATTTTAAAAATTAAACGTTCTAATTTTATGATTTTATATATAAAGAGCTCTCAAAACCGCCTCATCATCAAAGGCGGAAAGATTGTTAACGCGGATGGCATGTCTGATGGAGATGTTTTTATCGAAGATGGTGTCATTAAGTAAGTTTGCATACTCTCATATTTTTTTTATTTGAAAGATCAATATGTATGTCATGCTTTCGTGTTTTCTGAACGAATAGAGAGATCGGAAGAAATCTTATAATTCCTGGAGGAACAAGAACCATTGATGCAAGGGGAAAGTACATTATGCCAGGTATATTCAGTTTTTAATAATTTCAATAGACCCGATTAGTATAATTTTTAATGTGTTATTTCATTCAATGAATCCCACTTTTACTCATATTTCACTTTGATCTTTTAAAAGAAAAAATTTTGATGAAATAATTCCCATTTCAAGGAATAAAAACTATTTAAGCGTATCATTTATTACTTACATTCATCAACTTATGTTTTAGTTGTTGTGCAATTAGGTTTGGACTAGATTTTGACTGTACTTGATTTTGAAATTAATTTATTGTAGGAGGGATTGACACGCATACACACTTGCAGATGCCTTTCATGGGCACAAAGTCCGTAGATGATTTCTATACTGGAACCAAAGCAGCAATTGCCGGTGGAACTACTATGATAAGTAAGCTTGGTTTGGAGAAAGTGACAACTATTATAAATATTAAATGATACATTTAAAAGCAGTCTATAATTACTATTAATTGACGGTTTTTAATGTTTAGTGGATTTCGTGATCCCTCAAAAAGGCGAGTCGTTGATTGAAGCCTATCATAAATGGCGAACTTGGGCAGAAGGTCAAGTTTGTTGCGATTATTCGTTTCATGTCGCTTTGACCTGGTGGTCTGACAAAGTATGCTATATTACATAAATATTTGATGTATTTATTACCTGTTTACGAAATTATCCAATAGTTTAATAATAATTGACAACTTGTATCCTGGGTTACAGGTGAAAAGTGAAATGGATATCTTAGTTCGGGATCATGGAGTAAATTCTTTTAAGTGTTTCATGGCGTACAAGGATGTACTGATGTTACGAGACGATGATATGTATTCGGCTTTCGAATATTGTAAAAAACTTGGAGCAATTGCTCAAGTACACGCTGAAAACGGAGACATCATTGCGGAGGTAGCTAATTGTAATCGTACTTCGTTATCACGATTTTTCTTTGAAAACCATGTAATTAAACCGACTTGTATACAATGACATTTTATCGTAGAACTGTAAAAAAGTATTGGCGGCTGGAATCAGTGGACCGGAAGGTCATGAATTGTCACGGCCTGAAGAAGTTGAAGCTGAAGCCACTCATAGAGCTTGCGTTTTAGCCAGTCAAGTTAACTGCCCACTATATGTAGTTCATGTCATGAGCAAAAGTGCCGGTGATGTAATTGTCGAGAAAAGACAGCAAGGATGTGTCGTGTATGGAGAACCAATTGCAGCGGGATTAGGAACTGACGGTTCCAATTATTGGTGCAAATCCTGGCGTCACGCTGCTGCTCACGTTCTGAGCCCTCCGCTACGTCCAGATCCAACAACGCCTGGATATTTGATGGATCTTTTAGCCAGGTATTTCCCTGGCACCTAACTTTTCCCGTGGTCAAGTTTTTGTTACATTTTGATTTATTTAACAGGGGTGATTTGCAAGCAACCGGTTCGGATAACTGTACGTTCTCCAGCGAACAGAAGAAAATGGGATCTGATGATTTCAGTAAGATACCTAATGGAGTAAATGGATTGGAAGACCGAATGTCTGTTATTTGGGAAAAGGGCGTTCACGAAGGCAAAATGGATCCATGTCGGTTTGTTGCCGTTACTAGTACAAACGCTGCGAAAATTTTCAATATCTATCCTCAAAAGGTAGTTTGTCCGAGGTGGTATCAAAATGTTTACAAATCACCGTTTTACACCGTTAAATAAATTCATATAAAATACAGGGAGCCGTCTTAGCTGGGTCTGATGCAGATTTGATAATCTGGGATTCGAAGAAAACTCGAACTATTTCTGCTAAGACACATCATCATGCTACTGATAACAACATCTTCGAGGTAAAAACAGATTAAAAAACTACGTTTTATTCACATGGAATAGCAAATAACGGTTTCTCGAATGCCTGAATTTGATTTCAGGGAATGACGTGTCACGGAGTTCCGGAATACGTAATTTGTAACGGTCGTGTTTGCGTTGACGAAGGTCAAGTTAAAGTTCTGCAAGGGTTTGGAAACTTTGTTCCCAACTTGCCGTTTGCTCCATATGTGTATGACTTGGTGAAGGAAAGAGATAAGGTATTTCGAACGAAACGAAACATACGATAATTTTTTGAATATCTTACCCATTATACTGTTTGTAGAGGATTGCTGAGAAGATGAAGCCAGTGATTCGTGATGGAACCAATGGAGAAATGATGAGTCAAGCCACAAATGGCGTGGAGAAGATGCACGTTGCAGAGCCGGTCAAAATAGTCGAATCTGGTTATGTACACCAGTCGGGTACGGCTTCTCCAATGCCAATTGCAACTCCATCAAATGAGGAATGTCAAAATGCTAAGACTGCAACTGGAGTCAGAAACATGCAAGAGTCAACACTTGACAAAGATCGTAAGTTGAACTTGAAATTTATATTAAACATATATTTGAATCTGTTATAATTCGTTAGCTAGATTTTGTTTTGTTTATACCGCTTACATGCACAAATTAATTCCTAATTTTACAACTAAACAGCAGCAATAGCTCCGAATCCAATCACGAATGATGAACCCAATGAACCTCCGCGTGCCTCCGTTAGGGTTAAAGCCCCTCCCGGTGGATTTTCCTCTGGTTTATGGTGATGAAACAAGCCGTTGTGTACACCAATCCTAAGTGCACCATCCCATCCTTACAATCTAACACTAAAACACCACCAACCAATTACTTATTTCACTGCATTTATGTTCATTTCGACCTGCATTGTTTTGTTTTCCTTGCATAATAATCCTGTTAAGTTTTCTACATGATTTTTATGTTTTATTTGTATGGATTTCTCAATGAAATAAAATGATGTATCGTTTCGAACTAAGTTTGGCTTATGTACAATTGAAAAATGATTTATATAGCTGCCGAAACCAAAACTACTGTACGAATAAGACAGCCCCCGGGAGGTCGGTCGTCTGGCTTGTGGTAAAGAACTCTGAACTGTGAGATTAGGAACGTTTCATCCAAAATGAAGTCATTCGGCAACATGTCGGCATTATGTTACTACAAAATTAAAGCTGATGTTATTGTGTCCCTTTTGCTTTGTGTTGTTTGTAGTTGGCATTTGTAGATTTGCACGTTAAATTTCATCAAATAGTTGATAACTTTTTTACGCCAGCGAAATCCCTAGTGTTGAGTGTGTTAAACCTTCCAGTTGCAAGCCAAACAATTGAGATTAAAATGAAGTGTTTCCAGCATATCATGAGGTTGAAATTACAGGAGTATTGAATATAACCAAAACATTGTCAAGAAAGAAATGTAAAAAATTGTTTGCAACGTACTAATTAAGTATACATATTATGCGTCCCTCAATATTCTCACCTAATCCGCTTCCCATAATAATCCTTAAATTAGGGTTGCTTCCAATAAAATCAACGAGTACAATTCGGTGCTTAGAGTTGAAGTTCGTCTTAAAAAATGGTTCTGTTGGTTAATTGAGACAGATCTTTTGTTAGTAATAATTGCTTTTTATAAATTTATACCTGCAGTTTCAATTTTAGCAAAATTAGATAGTTATTTTACCTTAAATACAAAGTGTATGTTAAAAAACTACTTCCATTGCATTTCTTGCACACGTATATATAATCTCAGCAGATCGTGATTGATTAAGAGCCTTTTCGGTCCTTTCTCAAAAATGTAACTATAAACAGACTGCATGCGCATTTGCATATTATCTGCTAAATGTTTGCCAATATTAATATCCAGTCTTGTAAATTATACTCATATTTGCGTTAGTAATACCATTAAAGTATACATATATATAATACTAGCGATAAACCAATGTTTTGAGGCATTGTGCTAAAATTTAATGGTAACTGAATCCAAAAAGAACTGAACTGTTCATCATTCATCACCATGTTAAGAAGTCATCCAGATCCAGAAGAAACTGTCCTCGTAAATTCAGACCAGGACAACGGAGTTACATCAAGTATTATGTTCCTTTTTAATTTGATAACGAGGATTTGTCTTTAGCTAGTAAATTGTGCCTAATGAACGACATGTCGCTTTTCTCAGAAATTCATGTTATTTGTCATATTTTTATGGGCTTGAAGACGACTGTGTGGACTGTCTTGAAATTTAAAACTGTTTCTCTGATGCCTGAAACTTATCTCATACAATAATGGTAGATCGTAAATATATGCTATTTATGTCCCCTTCTCATTCTTCAAAGAATAATAAATAAATGTAAAACAAATAGAAGCATATGCCTTTGCTTTGAGATTGTTTATGGCATCAACTGTTGCAAATTCTAAAATAGTAGAGTAGTTTACTGACTAGGATAATATAATTAAATCGGCAATTGATAATTATGCCAGTATCGAACATCGGAATGCAGGCGTAAATCATTGAAGGAATGTTATTTCAGTCGTTCTGAACACAATTAAATGACAAATTGTCGTTGTTTTTTATTACTCTTGTGTATGAATGAGTAAAAATAATAAAATTCAAGGATATGAAAAACATGCTTCCGTCGGAATTGGAAAACCCCAAGAGAGCAAGCGAGCAAGAATTCATATTGATAGACACTTCGAAGGTGTCTCATTTTAATTATCGTTGTTTTAAGTGCAGGCAATAAAAGTCATCCTTTTATGAATTTGTCATTTAATAACAATTTTAAATAAATAGAAGACCGAGGATTTTAATAAAATCCATATCAGGGAAGGAGTCGACTCAGTCGACCACACCCTCTGACCTCCACAATTCCATATCGGATGTTAGGGGCAAAATAAGAATTGGGTTTTTGGCAGGTGCTATTGTTACTTTACCATAATGTAAAGTCTTTGTGCCAGTTGACTCACCGAAAAAAAACTCATTTCTTCTATTTGATTAGCAGAAGCACTTATAGTGCCTTTTCTCTAACATGGGTTGCTGTAGAGAGAGTACCGGGCGAGTCAAAGAGGATAGGGACTTTATTTATACTTATCGTAAATTCGCTTCGAATGAATCGCATCTCGCATCAGTCGCATCCCATAATAGTATTTCATTCCAGATGAATGTAAATACTGAATCGTCTTAAATGGAATAAAGAGCCACCCTTAACTAAGAAATTCCACCAAACATTTAAAAGTTAATTCAACTCTGCGATAAGGAAAACGTTCCTAAAGAAATAGGTTTATCAGATGTCAGACGCACTCAAAGCAACCTTAAGAAAGTTAAAGTAGTTTAAAGTTTTAAAGTATAGTTTTTGTTACCTTGTAACTCGATATGAAATCTTCGGAACACAACCAATAATGTCAAATTGCTTGTCTGTGTCTCGAATCTCAACAACTAATATAGTCAGAGTTTCAGACGTATTATAGAGACAAGTGACTCTACGAACTAATGACAGAGATATGATAGCTTTCCAATTTCAACTTGTCAATTTTATATTAATCATAATATTTAAAAAAAAATTGAAAGTTTGGTAAAAAATCTTGTTACAAGTTACATTTTCACAAGCTCGTAAAATAACGAATTTTAAGTGTTGCTTTTAAGCAATTTTGTAAGTTTTGTAAGAACTTTTTTAACTTGCCAAATTTGGAATTCATCGGAATTTTTTAGCCTTTCTCGGGTATTAAAAGAATTGCAAGCTCCCATATAATTACGAATTTACGGCAGCTTACGACATAATAAGATCGAATGCAATCAAACCCTGGATTGCTATTTTTTACTCAAACTTAAACTTACATTTACGATTGATCAATCTTATAAAACCGTCATCCCCAAAAGATAAACATTGGCAACCTGATTTAAGCGTTTAGTAGTTTCCGGAGATCCACTCCTCACTTCTTCGTTCTAATATCACGGAATCCCTTCCAAAAGTTCATTCATTTTCATTTTCAATAAAAAAAACTTTATTAAAATCAAATATTATTATTATTCACGATTCCGCGCTGATGGAAAACTGCGGTGCATAGCACGTACAACGCGGTCGCACCGCTACCGCGCTACCGGGAATCTTTCTGCCGGACTTCTTTTTCATTGTAAAAAGATCATAAGAGGAAGGGCATTAATTAGCGTTATTAACGTTATTCCAGAGATGTTGATAAGGATAATTAGTAAGATTTTGAATGGTGTAAAGGAGACGGGAGCCGGAGCCGGGGCAGTTGAATGGCAGAGACGGGAAAGAGGTGTAGATATCCAAGTGGAGCTATAGAGCGAGAGGGAGAGAATAAGGAACATTATGGAAGGATTATTATTATGGATCCCAGGGAGATTGAATCCCCCGAATTTTTTAGTGTGGGACTAAAATCAGCAGAGACACAACACAACCTACATTTTATTTCCTCTCAGTCACCCACCCTTTACTTTAACACACTACCTACGAACCAAATACTCACTTATCTATCAAAACTATCTACAACAATTAAATCAAATACCATTTACTCCATACTCCATATCCAATATATTTGTTACAATATTATTGCACAATTTCCACAATACAAATTATGAAGAGTTCATTTCCGTCGAAATCATTGACCGCGGCCCTCATCTGCAAATAGCAATACCACCCTTCTTCATTTCCAAAAAATTCCAATTAATCGTCGGCAGGGCATTGTATTAGGAGGCAGGGGACAGTTAGTTATTCTGTCCATCAATTTGTCATAATATTCCAGTTAATAAACGTTCAATTTCCTCCTCAAACAGTTTGAGTCAAACTAGACTTGTGACTTGAAATCAATTTGCAATTAATTGTACTACGTTCAACATTATAATTTGACCAATCCACCGCAATTAATTTCGGTTGGGAATGGGACCGCATTTCCTCCTTAAAATGGAATTGTAACGTCAAACGTGAAAGGAATTAAAAATCGAAACACGCACTCCTCTATATAGCAGAGCAATATCAAATATACAGAAATAATATATGACATATATTTAATGCAAAAATATGCAAATATAGCATGTGACATTGACATGATATAAGACAAAGAATATAAATACACATTTATTTAATATATATTCTGCCAATTATCGTCTACAGACTTACAACGTTTCGTAACTGCTTTCGCTGATATTCAATTTTATGTCGTCTTTTTAAATTTTATGATCTCGCATAGTGTGTAGTGAGTGCACATAAATAGTACCTTAGCCAACAACAAAACAACGAATAATCGTGTAACATTTTTTAATTGCGGTTGACTTGACAGATGACTTCCTAGAACACGTAAGGAAAAAGTAAGTCATTGCACATTGCAAATATCACATATTAAGAGTAAGAGAGTATTCCTTATCCTTATACACTATAAGTCGTCGTGACTTTAAAAAAAACTAAAGTTCAGTTGGAATCTTGGTATTAAAATTGAGATGTGGCCATGAGACATGTACACCGCAATAGCATACATTAATTGAATTCGAATTTATTCTAGAACAATTTTAGCAACTAAGAATCTATTCCTTTGTTTTATTTTTTTAAGGATATGACGAACATGAATTAAGGCTGCATATATTTATATTTATTGTTAAGGAAAAATCGATCCAGTTCCAGTTCCAGATACAAGGATACAACACAATCCAACATCTGACATAAGATAAAATTAAATTACCATACTTCAAATATTTCAATGTCAACCTTGAATTGAGGTGTCGAATCGAACCATCATTGGAATTTTGAACCAACCCAGAAGTCTAAAAGTTATCGGTTCAAATTCAAAAGCTGTCGGTTAAGACGGAGAAAATTTAAATTCTGCGAAATACGTAAGTGAAAATGCAAAACATTGTAGGTAATAAAACAGAACATTAGATGACTGCAGGTGATTTGAGATGATCTTGATTTCGATGGTCGTTTCAGTATAATATCATTCATGGAAATTGGCCGATGGGAATTGTTAGCGTAATATCAAATGAAGAAGCATAAAAGTCGAAGTACAGAAAGCAGTGTTGCTGCAGAGAGGTTGGCTGATTACCGCGGCGAAAACGCCGGAGGGTTGGTTTCTCAAACTGTGCTTCAAGCTTATTGTGACTTTTAACGACCCGATTTGTTTTTGTCGCCATTCCTAAAATGTATCCCTCGCATTTTCCAGCATTTTTCTGTGTACTTAAAACGCGATTTAGTTATCAGTTATCACGATGAATTCTGGCCCTGTCTTGGCTTGCATTAAGGCAGATACAGGTCTGAGATCCCGATTAACTCCATCACTTCCATCAGTCCATGGGAGTAAAAGGGTTACAAAATGTTGTTATATGTATTCAAGTTTTTTAAAAGCAAAAGCTTCGGTCCGAAGCGAGGACTAGCTTCCGGTCGTTTTTTGTTTTTGCAGAAAGCAAAATATAGTTTTGACGACTTAATTAAATATACAATATTTATTTTTGACGACAAATGTTACTTTTTAACAACCCTATAACGGAAAGTTTCCTTACAGAGTGTGATTTCGGGTTCTACTGTACATAATCTATGCCCCGGGTGCCAGGGTCAGAATCATTTATTGCTTTACAGAGCTTTTATTGTTGAGTTGTATCAAAAGTTACCGTGGATATAGCACCGAAACTAAACGTAGATTCACATTATGTTGCACGTATATACATACGCTGTGCATTTTATCCAGTGAAGTTTGAATTGGGATTGAAATTAATCGTTTTATTTTATGTGAACGCAGAGCTGCAAGTCCTAGTCCAGGATCACCTGACGCCGAGTCCAGTTTAGATATGCCGGAGTCATCTTCGGAACGAGAACAGTCGACCACTTCTGCTGCTTCAACTAAAGACAATGTCAAGGTGACACTTTTGAATATAATTTCAATAATAATATGACTTGCTAGTTAGTATATGGTTCTTAGAATTGCGTAATTTTTCGAAAATTTAAACGAGCTTAAAATGTCATTGCATTTGAATTTTAAATGAGTAAAAACCTAATATATGACAATTTGATGATCATAGGAAAAAAAGTTATCCTCTGGTTCTCTCACTGTGGAAGCATCTAAACCGAAAGTAGTTACCGTTAAACATCCTGAATCCAACAAACCCAAGCCAACTGCAAAAAAGAACAAGCCAATTCAGGCAGATTTGGATGTGGCTAAAGAGTTTATAAAGTGCAAAGACGAGGGTATTCGAAGACTTGATCTCAGCAAATCTAGTGTAAATACAATTCAATAAGTTTTTTTGACAATTATTTTAAAGCCTTTTTATCATAGCTTAATTTTAATTTTTAGATAACTCACATACCACCCGCGGTTCGAGAACTTACGCATTTGGTTGAATTTTACTTGTATGGAAACAAGCTAGCAACGTTGCCCATTGAAATGGGATTCTTAGTAAATTTGCAAACACTTGCTCTCAACGAAAATTCTCTTACCAGTCTTCCGGATTCGCTTGCAAACCTAAAAAATGTCAAGGTTCTAGATCTTCGTCACAACAAATTGAGCGAGGTACGAGTGTCCTCATTAAAATTTAATTATTATTCCAAATTTTATAACAATGTACCAAATAATAATTTTAGAGTAGAATAGTGAAAAAAAGTTATTGAAAAAAGTCTTTCTATATTTAGATTCCAGAAGTGGTATACAAAATGACATCTCTAACCACTCTTTTTCTGAGATTTAACCGAATTCGTGTTGTTGGGGATGATATTCGAAATCTTACGGTTAATAACTATCTTACTTAGCATAAATGGAACACATTCCATATCTGACTATACATCTTTTAACAATTAATACATTTTTGATACAGAATCTAACGATGTTGAGTCTTAGAGAAAATAAAATCAAGGGTCTGCCAGCTGGAATCGGAAAGTTGATAAATCTAATTATGTTAGACGTTTCCCATAATCACTTGGAACATTTGCCAGAAGAAATTGGAAACTGTATTCAGCTCTCTACTCTTGATCTCCAGCACAATGAACTAGTAGACATTCCGGAATCCGTAGGAAATCTTAAAGCATTAACCAGAATTGGGCTGAGGTAAACCTTCTCTTGTTCTATAATTCAAACCTTTATTTCAAATGTTGCATCTTGCATAGGCAGAATTCAAATAATTATGGTTTGTACAGATATAATCGTCTAACTTCGATTCCAAAATCGATCAATAATTGCACAAATATGGATGAATTCAATGTTGAAGGAAATTCCATATCCCAGTTACCAGAGGGGCTTCTATCCAGTTTGACTACCCTCACAAGTATTACTTTGTCAAGGAACGCTTTTACATCATACCCCAGTGGAGGACCTGCACAGTTTACCAATGTCTATTCGATTAATATGGAGCACAATCAAATCGACAAAATCCCGTACGGAATATTTTCCAGAGCCAAAAACTTGACGAAACTGAACATGAAAGAGAACTCATTAACATCCCTCCCATTAGGTAGGGTTTTTACGAACTAATACCTACCAAAGGCACCTGAAAACTGATGTAATTTTAATATTATAATCCTGAAATCCAATACTTATAATCCTTTTATTTTTGTAGACATTGGAACTTGGACGAACATGGTGGAGCTGAATTTAGCCACGAACCAACTCTTAAAAATTCCAGATGACATACAGTGTCTTCAATCCCTTGAAGTATTGATCATGTCAAACAATAATCTAAAGGTAGACTATTAACTTAAATTCGAATGCTGACATATGCAACATGGGTTGATTCTGTGACGAATACTTTTTTAT
Source organism: Desoria tigrina (assembly GCA_906901685.1). Taxonomy (NCBI): domain Eukaryota; kingdom Metazoa; phylum Arthropoda; class Collembola; order Entomobryomorpha; family Isotomidae; genus Desoria; species Desoria tigrina. The sequence continues at coordinate 12,087,700 of CAJQTU010000004.1, forward strand.
AGAGACTACCAGCAAGTATTGGCAATCTTAGAAAGCTTCGTGTTTTGGACTTGGAGGAGAATAAGTTGGAGGTCTTACCTAATGAGATAGGATTTTTGAGAGATCTGCAAAAGTTAATTATTCAGTCAAACCAATTAACATCGCTCCCACGAGCCATTGGGTACGATAACCAACATGTCTAGAAATTACTAATATTTTTTTTTGTATTACTATGAAAAAGTAATCAATCGGATAATCAAGGTACTAAACTAGAAACATTTTGTAATTCCGTAGTCATTTGATGAGCTTAACACACTTGAGCGTGGGGGAAAATAATTTAAGCAGCTTACCTGAAGAGATTGGAACATTAGAAAATTTGGAAAGTCTCTACATAAACGACAACTTGAATTTGCATTCCCTACCGTTTGAGTTGGCACTATGTACTAATTTGCAAATTATGAGCATTGAAAATTGTCCATTGTCCCAAATGCCACCGGAAGTTCTCATTGGAGGCCCATCGTTAGTGATACAGGTAGTTTACTTTAACAGTTTATTTACGTGTACCTTAAATTCAAAGGTTCAATTGTTCTGAAGTTCTGATTCTTTATTTTATATTGCAGTATCTAAAGGTTCAAGGACCATACAGAGCTATGTGATATAAACGCCCGCTATTCAACATAGTCGTGTCAACTATCGAATGGATCAAGTAAATGCACAGCATAATCAAAAGCCTCAAGCGAACCTCAGTCATCATCAGTTTCAATATTTTATCTTGTTCCTCTGCTATCTTTAAACGTGTGAACAAAAGTTTGTGACAGCCAATATTCTGATCTTCCTAACTATCTACTTTAAAAACGAGTTTTGTTCCGTAAAAATATCCTCATTGTTACAACTTTCAATTATTGTGAGTCATTCAGATGAAAAGTTTAATATTTCGTAGAACCACTTTTGTTCCAACCTTTCTGAACTTTTCATAATGTTCATTTATAAGACGAGCCAAACCTAGGGTGTTTTTATTATAATTTTTTTATATTTTATTAAGAATCAGTTTGATCTAAATGATCCATATTCATGTTGACGGCATTTTTCAAGTTTACATAAATACATAATAAGGAAGGTTCAATGAATTCCGCTCACCGCTCCCTTCCATGTCTCTAACTATACCAACCGGCTACTGAAGATAATGAAATCCCGAAGATAGGTTGCCAATTTCAAAGTTTAGCCGTTTGATTCGGTTCTGTAAGGAATGTGTGGCACCCAACTCTTTTCAGGGATGGTTATAATCACGGAAGAATATCAGATTCGACGCAGTCAAAATTATAAACTGCATGAATTATGATAAAATTATCATTTAGTTTTTCTATTCTAGACCCGTGAAACAAGAAAATGTAGAAACCTTTCGGATATATGGATTCAGTATACCCCATTTTCCCCCCAATTAGTTCTTTTCATTTCTTTCAATAAATATTTTCCCCAGTGAATACTTACAATTAGAATTTTTTTTACAAATATGTATTCGCACGCACACATTAAATCGCAACTCGACGCAGTGTTTGAAAATCATTTATTGTGATAAATATAATTGTAACTGAAGCGAAATATGTAACTATTATTTATTTGGATTCTTTTTATTAAGTTACCTAAGCTGACGAGTATTATCTGACCCCTTTTCACTATATCATTTAACTTCCGGTGCTCGGAGCTGTTTTGCCCATGTTTAAACTCGCTATGTAAACTATTACATGCAGGCTCTTACCTGCAGAACGTTTACGTTTACATTACAATTATTGGCCTTTTAATAAGTTATCGTTTTTAACGTGAATTGTTTGTGATTAATTTTCAAATTTTCATGGCTAAAATTCGCTCGAAATCAATGTAGTTGATGTATCGCATATTCATTATATGTACTCATCAAATGAGTCAATGAAAAAATAGTTAAATCTGCTATACCTTGGAAAAGTCGCACAAAGTCAATGAATAGACAGAATTCAGAGAATCGACTCTTATCTAAAGTACATTTTAGGAGCATTCGAAATTGTATCATGCTAAATATTCATAGTTTTATTTATATAGATACATTCTGTTAAAATATTAAAACGATATTAGTGAATGAAAGCATATTTGAAAGGTCTCTCAAGATATTTTGATTTCCTCAACTTCTGCATATCTGCATCTGAACTGAACAACTGATTCTGAGTTCCATGTTGTTTTATTTTTTAACGACGGATCTAATTTTTTAGTACTAAAACGAAGCTGTTAGTATACTAGTTATTAAGTGTTGAAAACACTTTATGCGAATGACCAGTCCGTCTGTCCGTCCGTCCGTCCGTCCGTCTGTCCGTCCGTCCGTTCGTCCGTCTGTCCGTCTGTCCGAGCGATAACTGGAGAACGGCTTGACCTACGGTCACCAAATTTTGTACACTTGTTCCTTGGTTCAAGAGTGAGGCTAAGTTCGAACTTGGGTCAAATCGGTCACACCCCCTGTCCCCCATCAATTAAACCCCAAAAACAAACCATGAAATCAGTTCAAAGCTCTTAGTCATTTTAAACCTGCCCATTAAAACAGTGCAAAGCTATTGGTCAATTTAAAACTGCCGCTTAGGTAGTTTACAGTAAATTCTATGTCTATCATCTACACATGATAACACCCTGAACCTACATTTCAGAGTGCGAAACCTGGGCTTTTTGGGGAAATTGAGATTTGGGGTTTAAACGATTCCCATGACTAATAGAACATCTTTGACGAATACGGGACCACTCCCACTGACACCATGGTGCAGTACCCGGGTTTTCGGGGAAATTGAGATATGGGGTTTAAACGATTCCCATGACTAATAGAACATCTTTGACGAATACGGGACAACTCCCACTGACACCAGGGTGCAGTACCCGGATTTTCGGGGAAATTGAGATATGGGGTTTAAACGATTCCCATGAGTAATAGAACATCTTTGACGAATACGGGACCACTCCCACTGACACCAGGGTGCAGTACCCGGATTTTCGGGGAAATTGAGATATGGGGTTTAAACGATTCCCATGACTAATAGAACATCTTTGACGAATACGGGACAACTCCCACTGACACCAGGGTGCAGCACCAGGATTTTGGGGGAAATTGAGATATGGGGTTTAAACGATTCCCATGACTAATAGAACATCTTTGACGAATACGGGACAACTCCCACTGACACCAGGGTGCAGTACCCGGATTTTCGGGGAAATTGAGATATGGGGTTTAAACGATTCCCATGAGTAATAGAACATCTTTGACGAATACGGGATCACTCCAACTGACACCAGGGTGCAGTACCCGGATTTTCAGGGAAATTGAGATATGGGGTTTAAACGATTCCCATGAGTAATAGAACATCTTTGACGAATACGGGACCACTCCCACTGACACCATGGTGCAGTACCAGGATTTTCGGGGAAATTGAGATATGGGGTTTAAACGATTCCCATGAGTAATAGAACATCTTTGACGAATACGGGACCACTCCCACTGACACCATGGTGCAGTACCCGGATTTTCGGGGAAATTGAGATATAGGGTTTAAACGATTCCCATGAGTAATAGAACATCTTTGACGAATACGGGACCACTCCCACTGACACCAGGGTGCAGTACCCGGATTTTCGGGGAAATTGAGATATGGGGTTTAAACGATTCCCATGAGTAATAGAACATCTTTGACGAATACGGGACCACTCCCACTGACACCAGGGTGCAGTACCCGGATTTTCGGGGAAATTAAGATATGGGGTTTAAACGATTCCCATGAATAATAGAACATCTTTGACGAATACGGGACCACTTCCACTGACACCAGGGTGCAGTACCCGGATTTTCGGTGAAATTGAGATATGGGGTTTAAACGATTCCCATGAGTAATATAACATCTTTGACGAATACGGGACCACTCCCACTGACACCAGGGTGCAGAACCCGGATTTTCGCGGAAATTGAGATATGGGGTTCAAACGATTTCCATGAGTAATAGAACATCTTTGACGTATACGGGACCACTCCCACTGACACCAGGGTGCGAAACCCGGGCTTTTTGGGGAAATTGAGATTTAGTTTGTTTATCGTTATATTTTCAACACTTGGTTACACCCGTTACATCGGTTTATTATTATTTACTTTATATGTTGTAAATAAACTGTACCTTAAACTGTACTGCATAATAATGCGCCAAATAAGGTATCGAAATAAAAATATAAATTATATGATGATGTATTCCATTTGGAATTAACGCAAATTGCATTTGCAGAGAAATTCTTTTGTTTTCTTCAAGTTAGAGCTAAAAAGGCAAAAACTAAAACCCTCTGTTTTAAACTCATTTTGCTTGATTTAGCTGACGGACGGAGAGGCATATCTCAAGATATGGGGAGACAAACAGCTTCAGATTAATCCAGATCATACTATATACGAGTAGTTGGGTATCTAAAATAATTAAAAAAAAATAGACTGATATTTTCCATAAACTCTTGAATCTGTGTTTTCTAAATAATCGCCATACCTCAGGGTCCCCTCTTTTGTCCGTCCTATTTAATTTGTTAGTGTTGAAAACTTATACGGGCCATTCGAATCAGCAGTAAAAATCGTATCAAATTCAAGACAAAACCGGGCCTAATAACCGTATAAATCTCACCAGATTTATCCGGTTTTTAGGGTTAAAATTCAGTTTATTCATGAGCTTAGAAGTTGAGCATATTATGGTAACATATTATACGTGTTTCTTGAATGTGGACAAATTTATTAATTATTTTTTGAGAAACTATTCAATTGATTTTTAAAAATAAAGGCTTAAATTAAACGAGACACTCAACTCAAAAATCAAGCACACGCTCAGCTTATGATTTATTACATTGATAAATTCCTAAAAATGTGATTAATACATACTCAGTACTAAGAAAGTCAACAACGAAGTAACAGAATAATAATGAATCTAATATAATTCACAAGCCTGAAGAAGAATATTTCGAAACGCGTCGCAGTGAATAAAATGAAAGTTTTTTAAACGTTATATCCCCAGTTGGAAAGTGTTTATTCCTTTAAAAATAGTTATTACTAAGAATTTCAACAAAAATGTATCAACCATATAACTTCTTCTTTTAAAAGAAAAGGTTGAGAGAAGAGTTCAGCAAAATTTTGATCCCTTTAAAACAGGTTATCATGGGCATGTCAAGACATTACAGTTGAAATCTGCTTGAACGCTTGTCGAAAAGGTGGCGACGATCGCCTTAAACGATGTATTGAACTACATTGGTAGCAAGTTGAAATGTTTTAAACTTTAAGCCACATACACATACATATATTATTTTGTCGGTTTGTCGGATACTTTATAGTGTACAGGGAGTTCACATGCATTTGTACAAATTGTAACACCCAAGTCTCAGAACCTTGTTTGAGTTACACTCTAAAAACCGGGTAAAAACGGGTAATTTTGAGGATTCAACATTAAGTGAATAAATCTCACATAATTTATTTGGCCCTAGCTGCCTCATCGTTTCCATTTGTCAATATCATCGTACCTTCCAGTTTTAGTACTGATGTATTATCAACCAATTAACAATAATAATGATTATCTTGAAAAACCTGTTTAAAATCGAATGAAAAAGTCTCGTCACACTTTACATAACCTTACAAAATGTCCATTTTTATGGATTATCTTAACATTGACACAATCCAATTCAAATTTTTGCTGGGTAAGAGCTGCGGAACTGTATGAGGCCGAACAGGAATGAATCCTGTCAAACTAAGTGCGTGTAGTTTACGTGATACAGGACAGGAGGAGAAAGTTGAAATTCGGAACAGGGTTAGTGCATGGACGTTAGTTAGCAGTATAAAAGTGGTCAAAGATGAAGGAAAATCATTAGTTGATGGTACGATCTTTAGAGAGATTGTCTCACCCTAAAGGGCTTGTGAAAGTTCCGTTGATATAGGCTCTTTGGTGGAATAAATATCTATCTATTTTTAGGTGCTAAATAACAAGGGAGGATGAGAGAGCTTAGGTGGGAGAAGAATGCAGGTTTGGTGATGATGGCCCTGAAGTTAGGAAAAAGAGCTTGGTCGTTTTGGATTTTCCAAAAATTCTGAAGGAGCACTTGAAGAGGAATAAAAGTCGTTATCTCATCCTGGAAACCTTATGGAGGAGCGACTCTTGTAGAAGAAGAATGCTATGAGATGAGGTTCATGATGATGACGTGGTTCCAACCAAGCGTCAGGCTTTCAAGTGTTCTTCTAAATTTTTCCCAACCTCAGCATCGGCGCTACTAATTTTTTTCTAAATAGCTCTAACTGCTGTATAAGACTTCCCATTGCGCAATCCTTGTTATAGTAGATATGACAGTTACCAGGAATGTGTCACTTTTCTACGAGCTGGATTACGTATTAAATTCATGCTCGACGGAATGACTTGATTCAGTGGATGATGACCATTGTTTACCGCTGATTCTCAGCAGAGCCGATTCCACATCCCAGCAACTTTCACCAAATCCTCGTCTCCTTGACCAGACTGTCAGGCGACACAATAAAACCCCAGCTACAACTAGACAACTACAGTTCACCCTGCCCTTCTTACTACCATCACCTACCTGTACCAACGGGTATTTTCTTTTGAAGCCCGTCAGAAAGTTCGGGTTCTCATTTGCCTAGTGACAGGGGAACAGTTCAGAGGCTTTCACTTTTCATCCAGTGCCAACCCTTATTCTTTCCCTGTTGGAGTGAAAGAAGAATAATTCGTGGGAATTCACTGTTTTTGGGAAAACCCTGCAATAGCCCATCTCTGTCGCAATTTAGAGTAAAAAGTATGGGACGTCCATAAACAATAGAGTTTCGGATGGAGAGAGATTTATTCCAAGGTTTGAGTAAAAAATGAAGGTGGTCTGGTTGGAATAGTGAAATAGTCAGCAAGTCGTTGTGTGGAACTTTAATTCCCATCAACGGACTTCTTCAAAGCCCTCCTCTCAATTACTTCTCTATTCTCTCCTTGACTGGAACTTGTCTCTTGTCCCCTTCAAATCATACCTCAACTTCTCTTATCATCTTCTCAAGATTTTAACATACGCATTCTTCAATCGATCATTCTCCAAAGCAAAGACATTCTAGCTCTCAGCTCAGTCCTGTCCCAGTACTGCACAAATACAAGCCTGACACCCACTACCTTACTAAATCTTCCTCCAATCTCCCCTTCCAAAAATCTAAGCTTTCACTCCTTTCACAGTTAATTTAAACATCCTTAAGGACAGTCTTTAGATATAATCTCAATCAACTGTCGAACCAAACAGTAATCCCGGTGATTGGTATATTTTAAGGTCGTTATTGTTAAGGCTGGAGTCGTAATTTAGGAAGTGGAACTGGTGGTGAAAGTAGAGGTGGAGTGAAAGGTACGCCGGATGGGGAATTGTGAGACTCTGAAACCTTTACAACTCTCCTTGGAAATATTATTGGAAGTGAAGGATTTGAGGCCGAGTCAGAACACCCCTTCCTCTTGTTCGACTTGTACGCGATCAGAGAAAGTTTATCCTGCCGAATCGCATTTCTTACGGTTGATGGATAGGGGATATTGAAGTTGGAAATCCTAAATTCTGGCTCTTGAAATTTGGATATAACAAGATGTACTTTTATCCAGCCTTAACGTTTCCTTGTGTTTTTTACTATTTACTATTGACTTTCATATCCTGTAGCACGTCCGTTTTCACTGCCGCAGCTCAGTAAGCGTTTTTGCATTTTTTACATTTAGTTGTAAATACTTATTTCGTGTAGGTTATGTTATGAAATTGTTTCTGGTCTGGGAGAGTTATCCATACCAAATAAAAGCAGTCCTAACACAACGGTCCATTGGAAAATTATGAATAGGGATGATTATCCAAACTAAATTTCTATTCATCTGTCGAATCTCATTCTAGAGCTCGATACGGTAACTATTTTCACAACATCGACCATTGTAAACATTGTAAGACTATTGATGTTGGGCTTATTTTCCATATTTTAAATTTTAGCTGTAATTTTCAGCGATCGAAATATCAAATTTCTTGATTTTTTATTTTGGTTTAAATTTAAAGCAAAAAAAAACAATTTAAAGTAACAAGCATTTAAGAATTAAAATTTCGTATCAAACTTTTCTGGTTGAATTGTCAAAATTATTAATTATTAATTTGATTTGTAAATTGCGGAAACAGGATTCGATTGGGGAACGGTAAATACTGTAATTAAAAACAGACAACCGTGATCTTTTTTATTTATATGCCCTTTAAACCGCATATCGTGTACTTTTTGACATTTTAAGCTGCGGTCCTGGGTCGCATATTTAGCATATAATAAGTTTTAAGCTACACATTTCACAGTTATAAGGTCTGCTTGCCGATTTTGAGGTCCTTATTTTATCATCCTTAGTAATGCAGATTGAAAAACACTTACTATGATTTTCCACAAGTTTGATTTTAGTAAGTTCTGTCATGTTTTAGGAAGAATCAAAGTCAAACATTTTATCGAGGAGAATATCGTTCACGAGATGAGACATTCATTCATCAGATTCATTGTTTCCTCTTCCTCCAATTTCACTTTCTCGCAGAGGTGACTGTAATTCAGCTGTGCATACTTGTAAACGCCTCATCACATCACATCTACAAAATCCCGTACAATGGACCTTTCTTCCTTTCAGACAAGTTTTTTTTTGTTCTGTTTAAATATGGGCGAATGAGTTATGAGCTACACAACTATATTTCATTCTTTTGTAAAACAGGCCATCCTTTTAAAACTTTTGAGCCTTTCAGCAAAATGAAATACCTTTGATGTTTAATCTCTGATTTTCCTAGACCTCTGGATGTAATTAATTTAAAAAGCTTGAGTTTTACAGATGAAAGAAGCGTTTACAAAATATGTTTCGTGCGTTTTTTTGATAAACTAATTACAAGACCACTGAAGTATTTATGCGCTTTTAATTAACTCCGATAGTTGAGTTTCGACATATATTTAACGAATCAGAAAAAAGTTGTTCGTGTAATGATGTTGTCTACTACCAGGATTTTTTTTATATAATGGGCCTCGTTAATTAAAGTGAGAGATTATGATTTTAAGGGTAACTGATTGAAAGTAGTTAATTAGCCCTTAATCGCTTATTAAAATTGCAAAATTAAATCGCTCACAAAATAGTGATCAGAACTGTTTAATGTAAATCTATAGTTTCGAATTCAGACAAATACGATAGATAGCTTGGACAAAAATTTTTCTTGCAGTTTAATTAAATAATTTATCCGATACTGATTTATTTGTCTATAATAATATATTAATTGTGAATTATTAAAAAACGTATTAGATTATGCACGCTTCTTCCACCAACAACGATGCCCACACCGAAGCCAGTCGAAATTGACTACGAAATGTTAGAGGGTGAATCCAAGCCAATGACTTTCTCCGATCTCATTCCATATCCCAAGCTGTATGACAAGATGAGACCACCAAAAATTCAGGGCAACCCAACTAAAGTTGGATTCCATGTTACCGTTATGGGACTCGATTCCATAAATGAATATTCTATGGTATACACTATTCATTAAACCCTGTTCAATCAATGTTTTTTATTAATACTAAACTGGGAATCCTCGGACAGTCTGGAAAATTTGATTTAATTATTATTTGTGTTTTCCTTCGTTTCACAGACATACGCAGCGGATATATTTTTCGCTCAAAAGTGGAGAGATCACCGCTTGAGGCTGCCTGAAAATATGACAGAAGAGTACAGGTAACTTTTTACCAGCTCGGATTTAGAACTTAGAATAATTCGCAAATAATATATGAATTGTTTGTCCCGTTCCATTCACAACGAGAATAAATATGCATCGTTAGTAGGTGACAATTTGATTCTATTGACTAACAAATATGAATGCATGAGAGTTATTGATTTTAAATAATAAAACTCAGCCATTTGTATTTTAATGGTCTTGTGAGACGAATTTAAATAGTAACTTCTTTCTCATTCTCATACTCGGATTTGTCTAATCGATAAGTCTGTATATAGGAAAGTCTTTGTAACTAATGCAGTCCTTGAACTTAATGTGATGATTTTAATACTACAAATTAAAATGGTAACTGATTATAGTCTTAAAAATCTCGAAATCATATGCAATTTTTTAAATATAGTGCACGAACGATCTAATTTTAAACAATTCCGGACTATTGAGTCTTCCAATTCTCCCAATTTTTTACTACTGGCCTTTTTTTAATGAAGAGGTTTGAAATGTTAATTAGTTTTTTCATAGTCGTTATTAACGTTAAACGAATAAGAGAAAGGTACAACTTGGAACCTCATCCTCTGCTATTATCCTCTGCTATTGCTTGTTTTCCGGGTGACGGTTGGAAAAACAAAAGTTTAGTTAGCTGAGTATTCTCATTGTTTTTCTTAAAATCTAAAACGCTAAATTGCCGTTGTTACAGACGGCTGGAATCCCATTTATAATGCGAAGATCATTCTAATTTCTAACCGATCCTCTTTTTGCAGTACCTAAAGATCATAAATTAAAAACAAAATAGGATGGTTCTTTTTCAATAGTTTGAACGAAAAAACTCTGACCCCGAATTTCGTGTCCCTTGAATCGAACCCGGATTAGGTTAAAGAGTATCTTGAGATTTTGCACGTACAGCATTTTCGGGGAAAGGCACACTATATTAATACAGTATAACTTTTCTGGATCAGATCTCTTTCTTTTGTCTTCCTTTGCTGTTTTTCGTGAAGCAGGTCGCATGGTACATTTTGCTTACTTTTAGATTCAGAATCAATACAAGGATATGCTAGTTTTTAATAATATTACTTACTCTCTGCCTTTGTTAATAAATTGCCAACGAATGTACTGATGCATCGCAGATGTGCCGTTCTTAAAATGTTTTATTCATATTGAAACTATTTTTGAACATGTTCAACATTAAAACCGTGATTTGAAATATTGAAAACACAAAATATCAAAAATATCAAAATGCCCCAACCATAGCTACGTCTACTTGATCATACATTTCGAATGACGTATCACACACATATCTTTGTGATTTGACCTTTTTGACCCCCCCCCCCAGGTCAAGGGATAACCCCACTTGAAAAGGTTATGTACCGTTGTAAAACCCTTGTTCATACCTTTCCACTGATTATCACACCTTGGAGGGTTACTATTGGAAAATAATGTTGACCATTGACCGTTGACTTATATATTATATAACGAGCTCGATCTCCGCCTGAAAGTTATAAATGATTCCCCGAAAGAAATATTTCAAAACTTGAGACGTACGCCAGTTAATGCGCTTTACAGCAAACCAACCACCCGCAGAAAGACAGACATCATGTTGTTCGCAAAATGTTAATGGGATACATGATAGTTTAATCAATAGAACTTTGAAGGAATAAGCCAAATACCATGTTGCGTTCTTGAATATATTAGTAATTGAAATCAAATCCTAATACATAAAAGTACTAATGAACTTTTACTACTGAAATAAATGTGCCCTAAAGTATCCACCCACCCCTTTGAATTTAGGATTTAAATTAATACCAGCCCCTATACATGAGACATAGCCAGGTTCACGGGGGTGTCCAGCTTCCGGCTATCTCGTCCCGCACGTTTCGTCCCGTCCAATCTCGTCCCCGTCCAATCTCGTCCAATCTCGTCCCCAGACCATTTCGTCCCCGACCAATTTCGTCCCCCTCCAAACTCGTCCCCGAGTTTTTTATTGATCATATAATAACAATGAATGAATTCAGTGATTATTGCTAATGATGTGCTCTATTTACGGTTGATGATTACCTTTTGCTAAGTGACCTCCAATATACCTTTGGGAGTCGGACTCTGCTTGATGAGACCCAAAACAATATTGCCAATTTTTTTTAGAAACCTTGAGATAGCCTAGTCATCACTCGTATAATAAGACCTCCCCCCCCCCCTCACAATGTTTAAAAAATTACTCATCGGGGCATATTTCACGATACCTAGAATGATAAATTGATAATTAAACATTCCTTTTAGGTAGCACACCTATAAAATAAATCCAAAAAATTACTTTTTCAGAAATACTGCAGCCATGCCTTTTTCATCTCCTTAAATCACTTTCAAATTACAAATCCCCCTAAAAATCTATTTTTATTCATTTAGGGGTTTATCGCGAAATCCAATCATCTCAATCTTAATTTTTTAATATGGCCTGTAACATGTATTGCAATTTGCAATCATGTATATATGAAAGTGCTGCAAAAGAGTAGAGAAGTTGAAAAGTATACAACGTGTTAGAACAAAATAATTTGGGCAATTTCGAAACTAAAAATACACGAACTTGACTTTCAAGAACAGACTCTTGAGCCCTGGAACTTAAGAATAACAAGGGTTGATCACGATCACGGATTTGGGATGCTCGGGTTCACAAGGAATATCCTCTAGAAAGTTTGGCTTCAGTTGGTAGATTCTCACCCTTTTCTACGAACGAGGAGAAAGGAGCTATAGATAATTGAGAAGGTGATTAGCCCTAATGATGGAAGAGTAGAATTTGCAAGCCTTTTTAAACAGGGAAGTGCATGGTAATGTATTAGAAACACCACTAGTTTAAACTTAAAGACAGGAAACAAGTATTTGACATAATTGCCATAATATACTTGATGATCTGAGGTACGGAAGTGAAGATATGAAGTCAAGACTCAAGGCCACTTCAAGACTCTTGAACTGTAACTCATCTGTTTATTTGCTAGAATCATCTTCATTTTATTTCATTCACATTTAATTCCATTATTCGTTGGAGTAAACTTATTTTTAAACTTATGCCTTGAAGGAATTCATTTTTCAATCTACAGTAGCGTTTAATACTTTTAATTAAGTCAAAATAGAATGTTGACAAAGATCAATCCCAAATTATTGAATTTCAGCATTTAATTACGAAAATAAAGTAAAAACTAATGAAAAATTGAAAATTCTAGCTCAGAATCCGATTTTATTTCGTTATGCAAATCAGTTCTCAGGTAATGGAACTCAACCTTGATGAATATCTGAATGAATATGAAAGGACACGAATTCAGTTCTTAATGAATGTTGATCAGTAAGCCACCTTTGTCTAAAGAACTGTTCATTCCCATGAAATGCCTAATTGACACGAATTAAACGAACCAGACGACGGGATCAATTACTTCCTTAGTTAGAACTCCAAATTAAAAATTTAATAGCCAAATTTTTGTATAATTCACCGTTGTCTTAAACCCTTTAAACGTGTATGCGAATTAGGAACTAAGAAAGGGATTTTTAAAAAACAATTAAGAATAAAATAGTAAAACGCAAATGAATCTTCCCGCAGATGCAGATGTATTTACACATATTTAACAGTATATGATAGATACAATTTAAAACTACGGTAATTAGAAATCCTAATGAACTTCAGATTTATTTGAACTCAAAAATTAAGTTTATGAATTAAGTTAACCAACATTAAGATATGGATTTAGTTAAACAGTATTTAATTTAAAACATCTATCTATTGATTTTCTCAGGTTACTTGAAGTCGGGTGGTTACAGGAAATGTGGCGACCAGACTCTTTCTTCAAAAATGCCAAAGCAGTCACTTTTCAAACAATGACTGTGCCCAACCATTATTTGTGGCTTTATAAGGACAAAAGTATTCTCTACATGGTCAAGTATTATATGCTTTTTTTATTTTATATATTATATATACTAATGCTGAAGTTTAAAATATAAATAAATTTTGAAAATTTTTATGTAAAATGTTATTTGACATTGGTGTTAAAAAGTCAAATACCATTTTATCATTTGTCATTTTAATTGGGCAGTTTCTAAAAAGGTTAAGATATCGAAGTTTTTGTTAATTGTTGGCCGGAAAAGATTGATGTTATTCCATTTGGCAAATTTCCGAATATTCAAATAAATTCTTTAATTTCAGACTGACGTTGACGTTGTCATGTGCTATGAATTTTGCATTGTATCCCCACGACACACAAGAATGCAAACTTCAAGTGGAAAGCTGTAAGTGACACATAAATATGCATATGAGAGATGTCAAACCTGGCATCTCTCATATAAATGATAAATATGTGCATAATTAAAAATGCTTATATACATATAATTGCGTTGAAATGTCTAGAAGCATATATGTGTTCATGATTCCACAATTCGATCTCCTCCTTCGTTACTTATCCGATTTTGGATTTAAATAGTTTTTGAAAGCTTATATAGGTCACGAGTTCTTAAATGTTATCAAATTTCCAAAAATTGAACCTGTAGACCTGTCACAATACCGGTTTTTGACTATATCTCGACAATTATGAAATAACCCTCTCGGAATAATTTCGACCCTCATTACATAAAATTTAAAAAATTCAAAACCATCACAATCCAATCATGACAAAATTCCCTGCTAGTAAAAGTAGAAGTACCTAATGCCTAATTTTAAGTTGGAGTGTTCCAGCCATCAATCCAGCAGTAGCTTATTTTGTGATTGGAATAGTAACCCCAAGGGAATTCGGATAACACGCCCAAATAACAAATACCCTGCCGCTTAAGAAATGTGAAATTAAAATCGCTTAAGAAACAACTCCTCCTGAGAAATTGTTTAAATAGTTACGGTTATGAATTTGAAGTCAATTAATAGTTTTAGTCGAATAAATTCATTTGTACTTTTAAAGTGTCTCACACAACTGAGGATCTAGTTTTCGATTGGGACGAGGAACTGCCATTAGACGTTTATAGCATTGAATTACCGCAGCTTCAACTTGTCAGCAACAATACGGCCGACTGCACGCAAGTGTATTCCACAGGTTAAGTCTCATTTTCATTTTTTCATACGTTTCAGGCCCAGTCAACCTTTAAACGAATTCAATGCAAAATCGCTACTTTTGAAACTCTATATATGATCGGTTAAGATCTTTGATATATATCTAACCTCTAATTGGAACCATTTTCATTTCCCCTTCAAGCCTTCTAATTCCAACTAGACAACCGGTCAAGATTATATGTAGTAAAATAAAAGCCAAAACATACAACATAAAAACTAAATTCTACGATTTTGATGGTTGATTTTTTTAATTTTGTTGCAGGAAACTTTACATGTTTGGAAGTTGTTTTTGTCTTGAAGCGTCGACTAGGATACTATCTGTTTCATACATATATCCCAACGTGTCTTATTGTAATAATGTCGGTAAGCTTATAATTCCCAACAACCCTCCAGTATTTTTTTTTGCAATGGCTTTAGGTCCTACAGAGATGATATGATTTGGGATTTACTTAATTGGCATTTTGAGTGTTAACTCTACTCGTATATTTTACAGTGGGTTTCATTTTGGATTCAGCCCGAGGCAGCCCCAGCAAGAGTGACACTTGGCGTCACCTCATTACTGACACTTTCCACTCAGCATGCAAAGTCCCAGGCAGCACTTCCTCCTGTTTCCTATCTGAAAGCTGTCGACCTTTTTATGTCCGCCTGTACACTGTATGTGGAAGGGGACCTTGAAACAAGATGAGTTTATAATTCAAGATATAAGTAGAAATATCTTTGCTTTCAGATTCGTGTTCATGGCATTAATGGAGTATTGTCTTGTAAACATCGTTTTGGGAGACTCTTTCGAAAACGAGAAACAACGTACTCCATCGTTGATTCCTACAAAATCCACTAAAGACAAAGTGTTCCAGTTGGCCTCAAGGATGAGTTTTCGTAATGCTGCCAATCAGGTTAGCATGTTCGGTATATGTTTAACAAGAGAAATTTAAAAATGGATTAAGGCTTCCAAAACTTGTTGAAATTGGGGCTTATTTTATTTTGGAAATTTTACATATTTAAAAACATCTACGATAAGTGAAACAAGAACTTCCAATACTTGTTGAAATTGGGGATTATTTTATTTTGGAAATTTTACATATTTAAGAACATTTGATACCGCATAACTGTGTGAAAATGGCAATGTTTTCATTTAAACGATAACCAGTGACTTTTCCAGGAACATCAGCATCATCGAATGTCGTCAATTCAGATTGGGCCCCAAATGAACCAGTTACCACCACCCCCGCCTCCCCCTGCTTCAAAACCACCAACGACAACGATTACCAACAATAACACCAACGCAGAACGCCGTCGAAGGGCCTTAGCAGTTGACAGATTTTCACGCGTTGGGTTTCCAGCACTCTTCGCGCTTCTTAACGTGATTTATTGGATCACCTTCGCTGAATATTTGTAATGGAAATTTATAATGGAAATTCAGGATTCATTTTCAATCACATTGTTTATCAATCAAAAATTAGGCGAAATAATTGCTATTTAGTCAATATTCTTATCTGACAGACTAAACGCATACCAGAACATACGTAACCTTTAACTTATGTTGTCCCTTGCTTGGCTTCCAGAGACAAAAACCTCTCCCAATTGCCTATTTATTTATTCATGCAATGATTGGAATGTGTAGCTTTAGAATTGTTTTGAGGGCCGTCAAACTAATATGCAGCCGATAAAAAAATATTTTGAAAGTTCACACTACTCGTCAACAATTTTCAAGTTTGAAGATGGATGAATGTTCATATCATGATGCCGGACTATGTTTCATTTATTTTCTCTCGACATCAGTAGCGCCTAGGGTCGCTAATAAAGCAGGCAATGGTGGAGAATCGTGACTCCTTCCTGGATGACCGAATATTTCCTTTACAAAATTTTGTCGACCAATTTCAGATTTCTTAATCATATACTATTCTAAATTCTTTATTGTTATTTTACTTCCACGGATGTAAATTTATAGCATCCGTTAAAAAAAATGAGGGGAGGAGCTTTCGTTTATAGGTATCCAGAAACCGTGATTTTTTCAGTAGTATTTCAAAATGGTTCTCAACAACGGCAAATACTGATCGAAGGTTCTATAATAAAATCAGGAATCATAAACTACACATTTATTAACTATGTTTGTCGATGCTATGTATCATTTCATTACTCTATAATTAACGATTTCCTCCATGGAGTTAATTCGGCAAATTTTGTCGAATTGATTCTCTAAACGTTACTATATGTACAAAAGCAGAAATAGTTTTAGTTATACTAAATAGAAAAATAAAAGCGTCGAAACAATATATTTATTTGTTTTTGGATGATGTCCGCGATTTCACCCTGCACGTTTTGCTCCTGACAAATCTTACTTATAATGGAAGGTAAATTCGAATCCGAATTTCTCTAACTCTATATTTAATACTTGATCTTATTATAAATATAATAATACTTTTCTACTAACATAGGACCTTCGAGGTATATAAATCCCAAACGTACAACAGGGTGGTGGGTTAACAAGTCGGGGTTTAATATGGTCGGGTGTAAAAGGTGCGGGCTGAAATTGCCGAGAAACTTTTTTGTTACCATCTCATTGTCATTATAAATATGTGCAATGGATGCAATGTCCATAAATATATTCGCATAAATAGAGATATACATCTTGGTTTTATATGATTGTGAATGCTTACTCGTGATATTGTGACAATTACAAAATTACAATGGAAGTCAAATAACGTTTTTATCAATTTAAAACTTCGGATATTAATTTTATTCGTGAATTAACATATACCTAATATTATTTGAGTTAAATCTTAACAAAACATGCGACCACGCGATGACTGGAACTGATTTTTAAATCGTAAACATCACTCGGTAAATGTTCAGTTCATTATGATTTGACTTGCCGAAAAAACACCTGAAAAGAGGGCACGTATGGGAGTCATTATCTACTTCAAACCATAAGTAAAAATCAAGAGAACAGGAAAGTACCTTTAAATACGGCTTAAAATCCTTTCCGGGTGCCTGAAGGGCTTGAAGAAATTCTTGAATCTTGGGAGCAGGAAGATCAAGTGTTGGTAGGTAGTGAGTTTGAAGGTACACAATAAACTCCTCTGCCTGTTTGCCCACAACAAAAATATGATTTAAAAAAAATTAAATTATCCATAAATTGAACGCATGAGAATGGCAATTCAGCCTTACCCGTTTTTCAAATATAGTCTTTAAACATGATGCTATTTCATTCAAAAGAAACAGCGTTTGCGCGTCATTAATGTCAAAACTTGGTTTACATGGAGCCATAAAACAAGCTGGGACTATGTTTTTGTACATAAAGTCAATAAAACCAACAGGATTATCTTGACCACCCCATAAGTTAACAAACGCCCTCAAAATTGAGAAACAGGATTTTTGAGCCTGTAATATACAAAAATATGAAACTTTACTTTCGTTTATTTTTAATAAATTAAAATGAAAAGCAAACCGAATATTTCATACCACTGGATCCGGGAATTCTACAGATCCTTGAATGACACTGAGCATTACTTGTTCTAACACTTGTGAATTTTCTTCCGCCGAAAGTACATCGTTTATGTTATTGGTTACAATTGTAGCTATAAAATTGAAGTATTGACGTTGCAGCAATTGACGATCGTGTATTGCTATTTGATCATTTTCTTCAATCGGTTCTGATAAAGTTTTAAAGACACACTGGACCATTGGAGTAAACATCTGCTTTAAAAACGGCACTACCTCTTTCTGGAATATCCATGACAGCTAAATTACAAAATTTAACGGTTCCCAAAGCGCTTGCTTTTCAGAAACAAGTTATTTTATGAATGAAACATAGTAAATCAAATACAAACCTTAAATTTGCAGATAACTTGGTTAATCAGTGGTATGTATTCCTGAATGCTTTTCGAGTCACAATTTTTCAGAAGAACTTGTGAAGCTCCAGGAATGTATGGGAGTAATTCCTCCTCTAAGCATACTACCATCCGGTGCAAATACTGCCTAACACAGCTTTGTAATTCTTGTTGTTGCTCTCCACTTGATACCTATCAAAATAAACGTATTATAAATTATAAATAAATAAATTATATTTTATAAATTATGGGCAGCGATTCGTCTGGCTGCCACAAAATGTGATAATACCTCTACGGAATACAGAAAAATTGTCAGAGCGTCTAAAAATAGAGGAACACAGCCAAACGTCTTCATAGATTGTTGATTACTGAATGCTTTACTAAGTCGACCGGTAACAGAAATCGCTTGTCTAAAACAAATAATATTAGGGTCATAATTAATCCCGTTTCCAATGCAAGAAATAACCGATAGAGCGAAAAGAAAACACACATCATAACATTGGCAAGGTCTTCGATACGTTGAGGATCTTTTTCAAGATTGAATTGGTCAGTTATCGTACGACATGTATCCAACAGGGGGGTAACAACTCTTTTCATGAGGTCGGTTTTCTACAAAAAAACACGAATCGTTTACATTGTTGTATCTATCATATCATCCATCTACTTATACAAGGATGTTAATCTTTTTTTTTAAAGTATGTAAGTATTTATTGTTATTCCTATTCAAATTGCAAATAAGTACCTCATTGCTACGTTCACCAGCAATGATTACAACTCCAACCACTTCGTAAAGATACAACTGATCATCTGCAGACATTAATGGATCACTAGGAAAGTTTTTGGAAGGATTCTCCATTGCCAGTAGAGGATGTATGGCTTGAATGATATCGGTCCCCAGTTGGATCGTAATATGATTTCTAAAATCAACCAGAAAATGAATAAGTAAAAGTTTCTTGTTATCAACTGAAATACAAAGGTATTTAAAATCACATATGTACTGTTTTATCTACCTCACACACTTAATGAATCGGCAAAAAAGATACGCACAGCGGGATCGAACTTTTTTATCCGGATGAAATAGTCCGTGTTTTGAGAAAGTAGATAGAGCTCGGCCAATGTAGTCCGTATGACAAACAAAAAATTTATCATACCTAAAAAATGAGGTTAGAAACCAACGACATCGGTATATTAATTCACTTTATCATTTCAAAATCAGTTCGAATTTACTGTCCAAGAGTTTACCTAACTAAAGTTTCAAAGTACTGGAGAATAACTGCTCGATGTAAGTGTAAATGGAGATCAGAATTCAAGAGAAGAAGGAGAAGCGTTTGAATTGGGGACGTTTTTACAGGATCAACGCTGAATGAGCAGATTCCCGATATTGGAACTGCCTCTCCAAGGTAATACATCAACAGAAGGGAAACTTCAATATCCTAGGTGAATTGTAAAAGTATGTTTAATAAAATGAATTAAAAAAATACAACAATGATGACAAAGTATTGAAGTTAGCGATATTACTTCGAACGGTAATTTTCTCCAGTTATGTATTGTAGCCGTAACTAAATTCTGTACATGAGCTGTCACTAAATGTTTATTCAACATTCCGATGTTTTCAAAAACTACTTTTAACTGCTTCCTGTAATTTAAAATACAAAAGTAATGACTCCAAAAATGCAAACTTAAATTTCTTCCTAGTAGTAATGTAAATTTCCTAGTAAACTGCACTCAGAATTAAATGTGGAGGTAGACCGTACCTGAAATCTAGAAACTCCGCTTCATCTTCTCCATCTTTATCAAAATCATAATCTTCATCAAAGCGAAATTTTTTCGTAACGATTTCCAACATACGTACGAGAAATTTATTTTGAACATCGGTAATCGTCTGTTGACTCTTCAAAAGCTACCATCAAAATCTCACGGATTATAACTGAATCGCTGAATCCATACTAAATACCTTAAAATACCCTATATGGATATTTTATTGAATCTAAAATTGAAGCTTACATGTAAATACTCTCTAATGAAATTGAGCACTGACGCAGATACGTCATCGTAGTCATTTGAAAAAAATTCCAACACTAACGGAATTTTTCCTTCCAGAGCTTGGCTAACAGCCTGGCACATGTCGGTCTGGCTTCCATACTGTCTACTCATTTTGCGATAAGATTCAATAAGATTACTTCCCATTGCCATTGCGATTCTTCCTAATTTGGCGACATATTCAGAATCTGAACCGTCCTAAAAAGTAATGAATTCATTAAATTTAATAGGCTAAACAAATTAAAAGTACATATACTCATCGGTAACAACTTACTTGCAATGCCCGCCATGCTCCAACATTGGATAAAACTGTACTGAAAGACTCGATCAGTTTAGTTTTAAAAATAGGGTCCATTCCTTTAGAGATAATCTCAAAAATACAATCGGCAGCAGCTTCTCGAAGGTTGAAATCTGAGAGATGTTTCACAAGAATGGGGACAAACCTGTCATTGGCTACGAGATTGATGTCGATCCATAATATATATTTTCCAACAATTTGAAGACAATGACAAGTCACTATAGGATTTTGTTGTTCAAAAGCAGTCTAAAATTAATTTGAAACGTTTTGTCAAGACTATCGTATTTATCTACAAACATTAGTCTAATAATATATCTACTTCGTTATCCATACCAAAATTTTATACCATGAGTCCACTAGATCACTGATAACTTTCTCACGCATAGCATCTTTGATAGTATTATTTCTTTGTAACTCTTGGGGATTACGGGGAATATCACGATCCGCAATCTAAATTTACAATAAAAATACAGTAATCAGTAGTCTAATAAATTTATCAAGTACATAATTTGTCATAGTGCAAAGCTACGAACCTCTGTGTCAATTGCATCAAGAATACGGAGGTACTGATCAACAGCAGATGCACCATCATCACTAGAATCTAACGCTGATAGTAAAGTATTGAAAAAATTTGGCCATCTTAAAGGATAGTCTTGAATAAATAATAAGGCAATAATCTGCGCCACTTTGTTACGAAGAAAGGCACTTGGTGGAATTATCTAAATACCAAAACAAAATAGGTTAAAAGTTTTCTATGCAAACACTAATGCGGAATGAGGATACTCCTCAAACACAATTACAAAAAATAGTTACATATCTCATATCTTTGATCGTACCTGCAACCGACTCCAGTTGCACATGAAATCTCTCAAGATCGTCTGATGTTCAAACGACGACATTAAATATCTTGTTTTGACGAAATGTTCGATGACTTGAAAACAGAAAAACTGTACTTCTTGGCTACTATACGTTTTCGAAGACAAGGCTTGTACACAAATTTGCCAACCCGTTTCTGAATGTTTTAGTTCCTCGAAATAATTCAATGTCTGTAAAATGAAAACAATACAAATCAATTCGGTAACTATGCAAAATAGCTGTAATTGTAAACAATAACTAGTACACAGTAAGCAAAATACCTTGATTTGCTGCTCGGTATTAACCGGAGTAGCTGTGGCAATCATATGCAGAATCCCTTCGTCCATCATCTTTAGAATCTTATTATTGTATTGTACAGAATCTCAAAATCCACTTCACATGTGCTGACATGTGATGAATGTGGAATGACTGTCACACAAATAGTCGTTTTAATCGTCAACGTAATCGGAGTAAGCAGATTCCGACATTAGACCCAATACTCGTGTCCTGTGAATGGCATCAATTATTGATTGCCATTAACACATTACAAATCTGAAACATTTATAATAAATCATACATCGTAAATACATAGACTGCAAACCCTTGATTCCAAATCCTCATATGTATTTCACATTAGACGGTGAGATAACCCCAATACATTGCGAGTAACTCACAGGAATGGATGTATTCTGCTTTGGCAGTACATACAGACGATCTCATCGTCTAATTTCACGTGAACTATGACAAACTAACATGTTGATCTTACTGTTAGAGACGGTCAATGGCATATGGCTCAAACACAAATCAGGGTGATGAAATGGAAGGGACGATTGCTATTTTAGTAACATACTTACTATGTACTATAGTCTTTTTAGAATACGGGAAATGGCATGAAATTAAATTTCAAATTTTTAACTAAACTATTAAAAATTAATTCCTCTTCAGTTTGATTTTGATGGAACTAATCGACTAATAATAAATATTATAGTTTAATATTATTAAACTTGGGAATCAGGCACGTTCAAATCAAAGGGTGAAGGGGAATTGAATATTGTGACCGATCGCAATTGTTAAGTAAAAATGTGTTGAAATCGGACAGAGAATAAGGCACAATTCAATTATATTTCAAATTTAAGCTTAGTAAATAAGTACCGTTTCCAAAAGCTGCAGACAGATAGAGGATAGACCAGACCATGTGTCGGGAAATGTTAAATATTGTAAACTTCTTGTGTCTTGCTGTGTGCTGATGAATATGTAAAAACCGACATGAGCAACCAACCAGTCGAGCGAGAACAGAGTCAAAAACTACCGCCCTTATAATATTTTACGGCAAAACGAAGATAACAAAACAATGCCACAACTTGTGGATCTAAAAATGAGGCAAAACGTTAGAATATCGTAGAACGCAAACCCAAACATTACGCTTTCCCAATCTCTATCTAAATAAACCGTTGCAAACGCACATCAAAAAGGGGCGAAACAAAACGAAATAAGACTTTTAAAATATTTAACGTCATTTCCGAACACCTGAGAGCCTTTTTGTATAAGAATCTCATGTTTCCCCAACCATATAGTAAAATAATACACAGCTTTGAATAGTACTTTACCTGTTTTAATGACATGCATATATGGAGTAATTGAAACCTTAAAAATTATTTTTGTGTCAAATCGTATTTTTGATTTTAAATTGTAATAAACCCGTGCGGTGGTGGTTAACATGCTGCTGGTGGTTCTTTAACATGGGGGTAAATTGGCAAAATTCAGGGGGTGTGACAGATTTGGCTCACATTCGAACTTAACGTGTGTCAAGACGCATAAAACAAACTTTCGAAATGAAAAATTTAAAATGTTTATCCGTTCGAGAGTTAGAGCGCAAACGGACGGACGGACAAGGTCTTCGCTATAAGGGGTTTCACCCCTTAATAAATGTCAAATCCTAACCTAATCCTTTGTTTGTACGAATTAATAATGTCATATATTTTATGATTGCCTAATGTTTACGCCATACAATGAAACGACTTAAATGCATTTATGCGTTATTATGGATACCGCGGTAGCGTTTTTTTTTTTGGTTGTCATTTGACTCGATTTGTCCGGGACGGGTTTTCTCCGATAAAACGGTTATACTAATACTGAGAAAAAATACTAGCTAGAAATGCAAGTCCTTCGAACTAGGATTAATTTAGAGAATATCGCAAATTCCATCAAGAAATAGTCAGTAATAGTGACTTTTCTGTAGATTAGTCTCTTATTAGAAGAAGGAGATTTTGAGAATCTCAGGTTCCCCTCATCCAGCTTGGGCTTACTGTGGTTGGGTTAGGTTAGGTTACCTGCATCTAACTTTTACACTGTCTTGCATGCCCAACTGCGGAATAGATCGCGTTATCTCTCCATTTATTGACCAACTAAAACTAAACTACCAACTTCGTTCTATAGTAAATAATTTAATTTTCGATACTATTATTTAGTAGCTATCGAAAAGATAGGTAATGGCTTTTCCACCAATGCAGTGGGTTGTATTGTATATGTATGCATATGATGGATGTTTTTTGACCAACTGCAACTGATAACAAAAACCATGCCGTTGCCGCACAGGTAGGTATTATTGGCGCGTTGCATTGTGGTCTTATCAGCAAGGTAAGGTCACATTCTCACAAATTAAACGTTATGTATCATGCCGTAGAAAGAAGGCCCGTTTCATTAAATTCCATACACTACACTATTAAAACTAGGAATATTAGAGGATCAAGTTGTGTTCTGTTTTTTACATTGTATTTGAATGACATTCCTAAATGATTCCCCATCCCTATATCATGACCACGGCACTTGTGTTCACAAATGGTACCGGTACAACCATCACCTTACTGCATCCTCTAGTAAAATGACTTTCCAGTATTTTATCTTTATGATATTTCAAAACGATATTATGATTCAAAACCTTGTAAATGATGAAACCTGTTGACCAGTTGAGATGAAGGGTATACTACTTTTGTTTTTCGTTTTAATAATAACAATCGCATGGTAATTTACATTCAATCGAAATACAATTGGACATACATATTTACAGAGTCAATTTGTTCAAGATTTTTAAAGAGTCTGTTGGTCTGTTCTTTGGAGATGTGGAGACGTTATTCCAGCAAGTGGGAATTTGATTTGAAAGGTATATTTAATTGCATGTGCAAACAGGGCAGTCAAATACATAAAAAAATTGCACATGCGAAAAACTGGCCGGACGAGGTAATTTGCGTGGACAGTAATTGTTGATGAATAGATTCCAAATCAAAAGATTACGACGAAATTTCCAATGAAATACTCTTTTAGACATCATCAGTTCCGTTTCATTTCGTCGGGAGCAAGTTCGGAAGTCGGGTTTTAGAAATATTATTATTTTGAGAAGTTATTATCATTTGATTGCGCTTTCGGAATATCCGGTACTCAAATTTACTCCGATCGATTTCCAAGTATTCTACTTGCTACTAGTGACTAGGGTTTCTGAATACGTTGTACGAAGCCGATATTGACTGCCGTGACAGGAAACATGAGCATGTTGAGGGAATGACCATATCAGTTGTCCGTATTTTATGTTCTCGTGATTGGAATCCATATCAATAATCTCTGCTAATTAATTAAGATTAATGTCGGGGTGCGTTCGCATTCCTCTCATTTTCCTAATGACTTCAACAAATTAGATTGTAGGAGCTTGGAGATGATGTGTAATATGTGTATGGAAAGTTTCATATGAACTTTCACCATTGATTTTTTTATGTAGATATTAGCCGAGCTGCATTTTTAGCTTTTTGCAAGAGAAACTTCGTCTTCAATTAATAATCGACTCACTACTTGTAATTTATTTTGAGTATTCTTTAAAAATTCCTATTTCGTTGTGATTACTTTCTCTAATTTTGTGTAGCATTGTAAAAAATTGATCTGCAAAAAATAGCACTATCACGACAAACAGTTTCATTTACAGACGAGGTAAATGCAATTCTAGAGTTTTATTTAAATACTTTACGAATACAAGGCAACAGTGTAACAACTATTGTCTTTGTCAATTTGGGTACCTATATACTATCTAAAAACACGATGGAAAATTTGTTATTTAAAATTTATAAGCCATACACACAGGACCCAATAATCATACATTAATCCTTATGAAGGAACCAAACCATATAATTGATGCTGTTTCTCGCTTAGTAATAAAATCTGGTTCAACAGATGCTTTGTGTATTGCCATTTCACATTCACTCTCTCTCTCTGTCTCTCTCTGAAATAAAATGTTTCCGGATAGAAAGCATCCGCTGAATTTTGCTTGTATCCCGCCCGACCAGATAAATCAAAATAGAGGTTAAGATGAAATAATGGGTTCTAAAACTTCTTCCTGATTTCAAATGGTTTATTCCGATATCTAGGTTGATGAGCAAATGGAGTGAGTAATAATAATACACGGTTGACAGTCACCCTTGAGTTTACTGGGGTAGGGGTCATAAACAAGTGATCAAATTCGAACATAAAAATACACTTATTATTCCTCTCGACTCTCAGCCACTCTTCCGGTTCGCATCTATCTCACAGCTAACTCAGTCATCAAAATATTTAGCATTCGGCTGTAAACTCCTTTATGATCGTTCACTTTAGAATTGTTAATACGAGCATTATCATTACAATACAAATAAACCGATCAAACGCCTCTGTCAAAGTATCGCTCGAGAAAATAGTGAAAGTCGACCTTGCATTAAATTTGACCTGAACGACCTATATTCCTGGGGGAAGGACTCCAAGGGTTTGTTAGTAGGAATTACGGAAGTAAAAATCTGCGATTAAATAATACCAATACTAAATGCATGACAAGAAGTCATACACACGGACAACCAAGTCTTGACATAAAGTACTCAACATCTAGGTTTTCTTTAAAAATCTGCTCATAGCAATTAAAAAATTTCAATCGGACTAAGCGTAGTTTTATAGTAGATTATAAGTAAGTAAATTGTAGAAAACGAACGATTTAGCGTGAAAACATTCTGAAAGGTATGAGATGCTTGATAATAATAATAACTCCGTCAATGACATAAAATCTATCTAAATTCTTAAACCCATTCCACACAGTATGTTGCGATCTGAAACACTGTTACTGCTCGAGCAAACATGGCGTACAAAGGGAAGATGAGCAATCCATGCGATCACACTTATGAAATTTACTTAAAAAATTCTCTTATTTTTTGGTCTGATAAAATAAGTTATCGATATCTTCAAATATCTTTTCCTCTTACTCCATTTAAATCGCAACAACTCCCATCACCTTTTGACCTCAAATACGTCCTGCAAATCCAGAACTAGAAATTGCAGGTCCAACAATGAGCAATTGAGTTCCAGAAAATGGTACATAATTACAGGAATTAAAGGAATGGGATGTATTCAAAACAAACAGAGAATTATCCGAAACTATCCCTTCACGTTGACGTTTCTTAAGGCTGAGAGGTTCCAAAATTGTCCAATTACCTGCTATAATTACGGATCTGTTTCACCCGTAACCTGGAATAGATAGGGCATTTATGGAGGGAACTGAAGTCTTCTGCTGTGACGATAAGGACGAGTCCTTAAAATTCTTCTTCCACCTCTATTCTCGATGAGAGGAAAGTGGGCTGGTGAAGTGGAAAAATAGAGAAAAAACGAGTGGAGAAAGTAAGGAGATACTTTCACTCTCTCACACACACACCTGTTGGTTGCCATATAAAAGGGTTGAGACGAAGGGCTTTCGAGTCTCAATTCACAGTCTTCTCCCAGCCATCCAACAATCCCCGTCTCCCAGACAAGAAACCACCACTGATTTCAATCGCAGTCCTCCTCCCTCATTATTCCGATATCGTCTAGCGATCATCAACTATATTTATTCCTTAATTTCCCATTCAAAAAATTACGTTCATATTCATATATTGTATATCGTAGGGGCAGTAGGAAAGGATACAGAACAAACAGAGAGTTATCCTGACCGAGAAAGAAGAAGCTACGAGAGAGACAAAAGCTTACAGCCGCCGTTCGTTTGTCAGGTAAGAATCTCATTTTTATGGTATTAGGGTATGAATAACAGCCATAAAATTGGCCCCTTTTCATTAACTCTGGTTGTTACTGGTTTTTGACGGTCGTTTCCGTGTATTTGAGGATGAGTTCATAAGCTAATGGCTCAGGGTCTGTGACATTTTTTAAAAACTCATATGGAAAATCGAAGTATTCAAGGATGGACGAAGGAAATAAATTAAGGGTCACAGGTGGATTGACTTGGGGTTTGAGCTTGTCCGGGATTATGCATTTGGAAAGGTTCACAGCCGTGTTTGATGACATAATCCGATGATCCTCTATTTATCTCCATCCATCGATTCCTGTATTCATACTCGAAATCCTTTCAGATGGATGGATTCGTCTAGCTTAAATGCCCTACTTGTATTTTTTTAAATTTGATTCTTCCATTGATGTTAAAGAGGAACGATTAACAGTTATTAACAGATCTTTTTTATTCGAAACAGTCTTTTTTCATATGAGTACCTTTCAATTTCTTCGTGCATTTCATAGATACTTGTGACATTTTTATTCCCTTCATAATATGTTACAAATTAACATATTATTATAAGAAATTATCAAATGTGACTAACCCAAGTCGCATATGATAATTAATTAATATTAATTATTAATCAGGATTGTACGTACGGATGATGGTTAACAGCTTTTTCGATTTTTAGGGCTGTGTATTCACCATCCCTAACCCTTTTAGCAAAAGAAAAATGATCCCATCTTATGATTTTGAATTACAGGGCTACAAATAAAGATGCTATACAAAAGGTCAATTTTCGATTCGATTGATTCATTATTTCCGTTGTTTGAAAACCACAAACTTATTCAAGCAGGGACAAATAAAAAATAAACTTCCATGGCCGTATCTTCTTATCGAGAATTCACCCCTTGTATTGTTCTCCACTTTATCTGATCTTGATTCTCACAAAACACCCAAATAAGATATTCAGTGTTTAAACATTTTTATATTCTGCAGCTAACGGAAGTTCTACTTGTAAATTGTCCTTGTGCACAGTACAGAAATACATCTGTAACACTTTTGGGTAAACAATAAGTTTTGGGTACTTTTGATATTAGATATTCTAAAAGTGTGCAACTTGAACTTTCAAGGAGACGGTACAATATTGATAGTGATCCAAAATTTCATTGGTATTTGTATCTAGGGACCAAATAAAGTAGACAGCTTGCCATTATCCTTATATTATTTGAGTTTTGAGATAATTATGGTAATATTTCCTTGACAATGATAGCAGAAGTATCAGAAGTGGAAACGTAATGTCTTATTCATAAATTGACATAAATATTACAAGTGTAGCTGGTAACATTGTAAGTAGGCACAATTTCATTTTATTATATCGTTTCACATTACTCTAGTTTCATTGTAGGCAGTTTCATAGTGTGTTTTTGACGCTGAGATGAATGAATATTTTACTCGATAGGGATATCAACAATTTTACTATATTCAATTTTTAATTGATGACAACTTATTTCAATAAATAAGTGTAAAATGCGTTTTCGGGGCTTCGTTGAAATACCAAAAATAAATGATTTTGTTCTTTACAAAACTTCTACTCTGCTTTTATAACCAATTAATCCAAATATTCGACTATTCCAAACGATAATCTTTGAAAATTTGTCTCAGTTGTATAATATATATTAGTGTACTGCTTTATATTGCTTGCTTAATTGAGATTGAGACGTTATTCAAATCCCTGTATTTATTTAAACCCTCTCCAGTCATTCCATTACAACGAAGGCTTGTGCAACATAACAATATTTTCCATATAAATTTATTTTTCAGTACATTCAAGGCAAAATTGAATTGTCAGTTCCGTACCACAAAAAAATCTTTGTTTTATAATACAATTAAAATCTGTTTTCATCATTCCAAAACATGCGGAACGCTTCCAATATTCATAGCTAAATGTTAACAATGGAGAATAGCTTTCCTCACATTAAATGATGTCACAATTGTCACGAGGCTTATTCGGTTTTCAAATACAAGCACAGAATTCACTGGATCAGGTTGGAAAGTTCCAAAAGTGAAAACTGTCAATTTTCATTCCTCGAACTGTAAAGAAGTGGGACGTTGGAATTGGTGATCTATTGCGTCTTCCAGTCGGTAACTTCTCAAGGGATCCCCTGAAGGAGTAATGCTTACGTTTACCGGGGGTGTATAGTGAAATCAATTCATTTTGTGGCACGTAAGCAAGCAGTGCCTGCTATTACGGTAGCAATATGGGATGTTGGGATTTTGCATTGTACTTTGGTCTGAAGCGTTTGGCCCTTTGTCACTTGTCGAATATGTGCTCCGTAAATTCCGACAAGAAAGTCAAGGGGAGTGTGGAAGAAAAGAAACTGCCCTCCATCCTGTGCTTAACTCAATTATTATTAAATGGCATTGCCTCACCAGGAAACCAGTCGTGACTTCAGTTGTTGCTTTCACCACTTTCGCTTATGTACATTTCATATTAAATTAAATACCTAATCCAAAATCGTAGTCTCTTGTGAACCACATAACCCGGCCCAACGGTACAAGGAACAGTTTTCCTCCTCTTCCAAATCCAATAAGACGCACATACATGCCACATCCAATAGACCTCTTCTGAGCCAGGGCTTCGTTGTTGTATGCACTCCGTTTTTAATTTTTGCTTGGAGAAAGCTCGCCGGCTTTTACTTCTATTTATGCCATTGCACTACCTACCTACTACTTACAGCCTCGTGATTTTTTAAGCACTTTTAGTTGTGATTTATCCAATAACAATAGATACCACGTTGTTATTGTCAGCTTACACTTTTAGATACACTTTCAAATTTTAAATGACAAATTGAATTCATTGTCTTTAAGAATAAAGTTCATAAAATGATAATTTCCATCTGACTTTAAAATGTAATTTTCACTCAATTATAAATCTCCTTGGAAGAAAGAAGAATAGGAGGAATCTTGTGAAAAAAAATCTACATATATCGAGGCAAGGTGCGCACTCATTAAGTCTACGCTACGTGTTTATGAATACACCTTGGTTCAGATTTGTTTTTTTATCTTTTGCAGTAATTTAATTTTTTTTAACTGTAGAATTCAGATTGGATAATTTTCTATTTTTGCTTCTAAAAGAGAAGCCATTCCGACGTTTGGATATGATATTAAAGTTTTAAATCTAATTACGTTCAATAAATTTTATACCATGGTGGATGGATTGTTGTTTAAAGCTTTCTCTAAAAGTTTGTTATAGAATGCGATTTTTTTAAACTTTCTAGAAGATATTTTAGTGAGTTTTGTAGGAATTAGAAATATACAAATAAATATTTATTAGTCTATCTTGGATTTACAAGTAATCATTTATAACAAGCTAAGAAACCAGAAGCCAGTTATTTGCTCAAGTCGTACCAATGTACTTTTGGCACGGCCTGAGAAAATGTATTAGAATTTGGCCCTTCAAACTTCAAGGATTGCAATGAATCGAAATACAAGTTTTGAACCGAACTAAATGTCCAATGTGAAACGTAATACAGTTCTGAGAGATAATTGCTCGAAAATTGGGTAAAGCCTGCAAAACTACGAATAATAAAAATTTAAGCATTAGACAGCTTGATTTAAAAAGCTATAAATTTGTCCTTTTAAACACGCAGGAATGCGTAATTATTAGGGACAACATAAGAAGAAAAAAAGGCATTTATTCCTGTTGATCCTAGAACCATGAGACTTTGCAGGACTACTATTGGCACTCTAACGATCAGTTTAAAACCATTCTATTTTTGCCTTTTTTGCCTATTTTATGGGTTAGGTGCCTATTTTGCCTATTTCGCTGTTTTCGAGCTTTTGAGTATCAAAATGAATGGGTTTGTGGGTAATTTATACAAATTCAGGTTAAATTTTAAAAGTCATGTTTGTAAATTTTAAATTTTGACATTCAAAATCCTAAATTTTGATTTTTTTTGAAAATGTCCCAAAAAGCTCACTTGAAAAGAAATTTCATTTAAACGAATGTCCTTATGATTTAAACTGATTCATAGGCTTATATTGTTTCAGGTGAAGTGAAAATTTTAATTATTGTGCCAATTTTTGGGAACATTTGTATGACTAAATGAGAACCTTTTAAAAAATAGTCAGTCCAAATAAGCAAAATTGTTATTTTTATACCTTAAATAGTCTTTTTGCTTCATAAAATTCATTTTTAGCTGCCTATTTTATTCTTATTTCGGCATTTTTAGCTGACTTTTTACTTCTTTTTTTGACCTTTTTTAGTGCCTTTTTTGTTGTCCCTAATAATTATTTATGGTATTTATTTTTCAAAGTTGATAACATTGCTGTATTTTGTACAAAATCCGATTCCTATAGCCAACTAAATAAGTTCAGTAGGGCTTAGACATTTTAAACTGTTGTAGTTAAAAAAATCAATTCACTTTGGGATTTAAAAAAAATAAGACAATGCAAACACTTGGATATAAATATTCTATCAAGCCCTAGGCCTGCGGCCCGATGGCTCGAAAGGCCTTCCACGGGTCTGAAAGGAAATAGCTACGAAATTGTACTGGTACCAATTAATCCAATATCTAAAAGCGACATCCACATTTATAGTAATATAGAAAAATAATTGGATGCAATCTTTATCTCCAATTCCAACCGAACTGAACCCAATTCCTCCACTATTACTATTACTGTCTGACCACACTGTGACCATAAAATAGGAAAATTGACTATCCCAGTCCCATAACTGCTCATTAATAATCTAGAATAACGATTTCTATGGAAATCAATTTCATTAGTCGTCTTGCAGAAAGAGAAGTCACCCTTCTTTGTTCGGTCATGATTATTCATATCATTCTATTTGTAAACCTGTGTCTCTTTTAAGTTTTATGTATGTCAACACCGTTTGTAAGACTCTATTTACCGTCAACCGTTGGTTTTATACAAAAAAAATCTGTATTCGTCTCGTAAAAAGGTACTTTCAGATATTAGTTTCCAAATGGGGAACGTTGAGATTACTAAAACTTTTTCTCAGTTTTCCTCTAAAGTCTCCCATAGATACTATTAATAAAATAACGTTGCTCATTGCTGAGAAAGCTAATCAACCTTAAAATGCTTCCGAGTGGACAAAACACGTCGAAATAATTTTTCAAGTTAATATATAAAAAATGCACTTGGGTGACGATTCAAGCAGAAAAAACTATTCATGGTATCTGAGATATGTATGTTCAATGTATTTGGAGAAATCTCAATCCGTTGGTTATGAGACCTCATAACCAACGGATTGGGATTTCTCAAAATACAAAACCGTTTTTCTGGCTAAAGATTAGGAATAAAAGCTTATTGGAAATTTGTAATGAAGATTTATAATCAAATAACTTTTATTTCAGGAACAGAAAATAGTTTGTCCGTGGTTCGATTCGGTTTCGCCAACGTTTTATAAGTCAAGATGGTACAGAAATTGTGGACAGTGGTGTGGATACTTATTTTTGCGTCAACAGCAGTTCTTTCTCTCACACTTCCGGTGTAAGTTATTTTCTTGTGTAATTCCTTGTGAAATTGATATTGAACTTTGCTGAGTCATGTAACTTTTCAAGTATGTATGTTGTAAGAATTTATTTATATATATAAATTGAAAGAACATCATTTGTCATAATAACGGTCGTCTTATTCACATTGAATTTTATTTTTACATGCATATTATTTATTGTTTATCAAAAATAAATGCCATTTTCACATGCAATTGTGTTTTAAGCTTTGAAAAAAATGAAAATGTAAAGAAGATGTATTTTTTAAATCCAGACAAAAACGACAGTCCGATCAAAGGGTAGCGGAACTGGAAACACTTCTGGCACTGCATAAGTACGGAGTTGGATATGGTCTAGGGTCTCACAAACTTGGTGGGAGAAATTCACCTGGATATGGGATCATCGACTTCAATTACATGTGAGATAAGATTTCTGTTGGCTTTCACCACAATATTTACTAAAAGCTGTTGAGCATTTTTCATGTCTTATAATATAAATTGTCTTTTCATTAACTGAAGTAAAAAATAAATGTGAGGTCGCCGTATATAATCCTTCCTATCTAAATGTAAATTTTTATAACTCGGTGAAGGGTTTATACTTGAATAAGAGTACTGTGATTACGATTACGGGAAGGAAAAACTTTTGGCAAGTTTTTACGAAGGATTAGCAGTTAGCACACACTTTGAGACTCGAATTGTCTTGTGTAATTCTATTAGTTCATCTCTTTGCATCATTTCAAGACAAGAAAAGTCCGCTTTCCCATTACATTTCGTAGGGTGTTGCAGGTTGCAGTAATTACAATGTTGCGTCAACCATTATTAAAAAGTTATTCTTAACGACGCGATGAAACTTAATTTGACAAAAAACATTCTCATTTGATTGAATTAATGCGATGGTACTTTTGTGTACTTCATATGCTAAGCATGCAATGTTCTAAAACTACAAAGAGCCACGTCCACCACGTTCATTTAGCAACACTTGAGAGAAATAATTAGTGACATTTCAACTATTTCAAGTGAATCCAATGACATTTCAAGTGAATACACTGACATTTCTAGAGAATCCTGTGTCATTCCGTCGGTTTCGAGACACCTCCAAGACCATAACAACATTCTTTAAAAATCCTACGATGTTTTTGTCTAGTCAGAGCCAGAGACTCATGTATGTACACTTTGAGTGTATGCGACAACGTGACACTTAAACAATTCAAAATGCATAACAAAGTATCCGAGAGAAAGTATCGAATGAGTGAACCGTTTTTAAATTAGAAATTGAAAGCCATTTTATAACAAGAAATTGAAAACCATTTTTGTGCGATCAAAATATTAAATGCTATGCGAACGGGTTGATCAGAAATTGAAAAACACAAAATATTAAAATTCTCATTGTGCTCCAACGATTCAGCAAAATCAGATGCATCGTTGCTTAGATAGCCCTTTAAGTACCCTTTAAATAATGTATTACACATGGGGGTTTTCTACGTAAAACATTGTCACATTTAATCTCAAACTCCTTGACCTTTGACCTAGAAGGTCAATGAAAAAACTTAATCTTGCCAGTATGCAAATGATATATCTCCAAAGAATATTTTAAAAACTGTGAGCCGTTCTCGAGTTATCACACTGATATGCAGACAAACAGATAGACAGACACCACAAACGAATTACATAAAGTATCTCTATACCCAACTGTCCAGTTTTTGGTCATCCTTGGCATGCAATGGTACCCTCAGTTTCAGTGTATTAAACCTGTGGTAGATACTGTCAAATCCTATCCACATTTCAGAAACTATCAGTTATTCCATCGTTTCGATTAAACTCATAATATATATGGGACAATATCATAGGCCTTTTTCTCAGTCTATAATTCAGCTACCGGACCTTATAAACTGAACCAGCCATTATTTAGGGGCTACTGGCACGGTTATCCGTCCTTTCGTGGTCTAGTCAGTTCATTCTCGTAGATGTACTTGTCAGATGTACAATAAAGTCCTTTCCTCAAGGTTAATACAATTAGTATGACAGTTATAGTCCTTCAGAATATGAATCAATAAAATATGTCTCTACCAATTCTACAGTCACTTCCTAAAAACCAAAATTTGTAAACTACTTATGCGGGTAGTACTCACTAAGAAATCTGTAATCCTAGAATCTAGTCCGGGTCAGAATAGAAGATAGCGACAAAAACAGGACTGTTGACAATTAGCTTTCGCTTGAATGGCTGTAAACTTATCGCAAGGTATACATTCGGCGACTCATCGAACCCGGATTTTAGTGTGTTTACTTATTATCTCTAGTTTGGGAATTTTGGCTACAATTGAAGGGGTATTTACATGGCTTTGGCAGAACGTCTAGTGGCTTTTGACAATGATTTGATACATATGAATTTGGAAATTTTATTTGAAACGCCATTAGAGGCAGAAGGAAAAAGTCAGCAGGAAAAGGACGAAGTCTGGAAGAGGAACGTAGACGATTTGGATTGCCGTCATCATATTCATCATGGCCGTCCGACCTCTCAGGACCTTTTCATCGAATCCTCGTCAGCAGAGATTTCTCTTCAGAGCCGCCCACGCTTCGAAAAGCTGAGCAACAAGATTAAGATGCATCTACCAACAGGGAGGGGCAGTCCCATAGGTTAATATAGAAAGATTGAAGTTGTTTGAATGTTATATTTATTTGTTTGTCCAACATTTTAGCCCTGTAGGTCTATGAAGAAATGCTGTTAAATAAAATAATCCGATTTAAAAAGCTTTTATATGACGGCATTTATTTTTATGAACTCCCTTAGATAGAAGTTGTAGCAATAAGCCAATACCATTGGAATGCAAATAGCTAATGGAATATGCCCCGCACCCTTACGTTTCAGTTAATGGAATTGTATAAGCTGTATTAACTACATATATCCTCAGCGCCCCTTTCCAGTCTTAATGGGCGGTGAGATGACTGTATCAGTTAGTTTCAGTTATATTAGTAATTACTGATTATAATTGTTGATGTATTAGAAGCGAAATATAGGAGGATAGGTGATTTTGGAAAAAATAAACGTTGTTAGTGCAGCCAAGTGCATTATGAAATCAAAAGTATCAATTATCTTTACGACTCAAACTTAATCCACCAATCGCCTTTGTCTAAAACCAAATTAGCGGATCCTTCATTCATCATTTATCTCTTACAGCTTAAAGTTCCTAAGAAAATAAATGTTTCAACGGAAACGGAATGGTTCATATGATATGTTATTAGGCCGATCGATGTATATGTATTTATTACTTAATTAGAGGTTTTATTTTATAGTCATAGTTGGCGTTGGGGATCCATTTGTTATACTTTTTTGTACATGTATTTATTTGCATCATTAGTCGTTATTAAAATAAACTTCATCCAGGATGCATTTATTGTTTGAAGCGCCCAAAACGGGTTAGGTTAGGATATAAATATAGGACTGGTATGTGGGCCTATCAGATTCTAACAGATTAATTTTAACCTTAATAAAGTAACTTTAATAACTTTCATAATTAACGTTTGTATGAATAGGAATGGTTCAGAAAATTATATCCAAGGACTGTTTAAAAAAAAGTTGGAATTTATTTATTTTTTTTAACAAAATTTGTCAAAAACAAGAAATTTAACCATAATTTATTGATTTTCAGTTAATGAAACCCCCCCCCCCCTAATTGTTTAGGAATTTAGAATTACCCTTAGCCAGTAACATATAACACATAAATTGAATGAGTAACTCTGTAATAAAAATAAAAAATATAATTACAACAAACGTAATGTGCTTTTTATGATGCGTTTGTTGTGAAACATTTCAAGTAGACATTTAGACAAACTATAAATAATGTGCAGTAAATACGGCTGTCAGATGACAGGTTTTAAAAGTCGCGTTATTGAAAACAACGTTGAAGGTGGTTTGTTCATTTTATAGGCTATAATGAACAATTTCACGAAAATCAACAAACTTATCTTTAATAAATGTCAATCTTTGGGGTGGCTGGCTTATAGATTAATGTTAGAAACGGCTCTGGTCGATTATTTTTGTGCCTCTATTACTTTATTTTTAATTCGACTTACTTACAGGACTTTGCTAGTTTAAACTTTTATCCCTGCAATGAAAATTATAATTCAATGATGTGGCTGTAATGTAATTATTAATGGAAACAAAATAAAATTCTAAAATCACAATACTTTCAAATCAATCGAATCTAAATCTGATTTCGTTTTTCTCAACCATCCAAGCAACTAAATTGATTTTCTCGCATAAAGATATCCCAATTGATCTAATCACAGTGCGGAAGCAGGGGGTGCGGAAGCGGAAGCAAGGATCTTGTGAACAAAATCACCGCAAGTAAGGCAAAAATGGCCACTTTAAGAGCCCTGAAATGTTAATCTAATGAAATGCTTGTTTACAATGACCCACCCACTAGGTACCTAGAGTTTCACTCTAAAACATTCTTCCTAGTGATATCAATGCGTCTGTTTATCAACTTCAATTGTCTTAAAATATTCAAGTTTCAGTTATTTATATATTTATATTATACTTTCCATCTATCGCTCTTCCACAATTGAAACCAGACCGTGAAAGTACCTAACGAATGTAGATAGCGATCAGAGAAACTTGCATTACCTATACCTACCTGTGTAGGAGTGGATATTCATGGTTATACAGAAGCTGTATTAATATGAGACATGAGACCCCTTGAGAAAGACTGCTAAGACAAACTTTGGGTTTACTTTTTGCAGAAGCTTGTCGTTTTTATCGGCTATTGTGTGGCTAGTGTGTATTGAAGGGGAGAAAACAATCTCAGCGAAATGAGCTATACTTTCCTTTCCCTAACTTTCTCCAACCCGACAGGGGACGGACGAACCAGTAGAAAGATACTTAATTTTAGAGAAAGCTTGAATCTTTCTACGCTCTAGCTGTAGCTCTACTTTATTTAGTGGCTTTACGGGAGGGCAAATTGGATGATTTATAATAAATGAGTATACAACTATGGAAGATTGCCACCGAAATATTAAAATGTTCCATTGACTTTATACCATTATCATGAGACCGACTTCACAGTTCATACTCCATCCCGTACTATGTATTTATTGTATATCTAGTCAGGATAGACATAAGGTAAATAGCAACTTGAGTGACTTTACTATGATTGTGGTTATTTGCGATACAAATCTGCTAGGCCATTATAACCAGATTAAAAAGCATAGTCCTTCCACTCCTTCGCCAAATTTCGGAACTATACAAAATGGTTAGCTATTTCTTCTATATTTAAGTTGTATGTACCTTTTTGGAATTGTTCATATTTGAATGCAGAATACAAAAAATTGAACCTTTATCATGAATAATTAATGTTAAAAATAATGAATTAATTGAAGCCAACACAACAGGAGTTCCTATAGAATATAGATGGTAAGATATGAAACTAATTCTAAAATGCAAAGACAAAAAATGTGTATTATTATTCCTTCCACAATTAGTGGTCAGAAAGTCAGAACGAAGAATGCTAGAAATGAGTTGGTTTATAACGAATGATACTTCTCAAGAAACCGTTTTATTTCAAAAAGTAAGCCGAAAAGATTAAAATAGCTTAGACGGTCTCTTGAACAGGTGGTTCGTAGTCGTCAGGCTTGTCTAACTTCTCGCCCGTCTCCTCTGTGCCTCCTTTTCCACCATCCCCGTGCATTTCCAACAATTTAGATAGATCGAAGCGTGGCTTCTTCAGAACTTTGACCTGCAAGATGAAAAGGTTGGTTAGTGAATTGTTCAAGAAGCGAAAAACATGATCAAGTACTAGACGTGGATAATTTAAAATCAATTACCTTTCGAATGTAGACATCGTGAAGTGGATAGATTCCATGGCAGGCCTTTTCGATATCCTTAGAGATAGAATCAGGAATCAATTTATTTACGACCTCCTTCATGTCGTTTGCGGAGACTTCCTTGTTGATCAGGTCGACCATCTTCTTTCGAATAGCTTTAACCTGTGTTAATAATATATTACTTTTAGTGATTGCATAAATCATGTAGTGCTATAACAGAAATCTCACTATTGACTCTATAATTTATACTTTTAATTTAAGAAAAAAAACGAAATCATACCTGAGTGTGCTGAGCGTAGCACGTCTTCTTCTTGGACGACTGATCTTTATGAGTGTAACCAATACAGAAAACACGAAGCAAGTATCCATCAGTAGTCTTCACATCCGTGGTGGCCTCAATCAGCGTTTGCCACTTCTTCACCATCGACCTCAACTTGTCGGTAGTCAAGTTCATTCCATGAAAGTTCGTCAAGACATTGTGACCCTGAACATCCTCTGAAATCAGCTTGAATTTACGGAAAGACCTCTCGGCATCATTGTCGCTTTGCAAGTCGGCCAAGGAAACCTCGAATACTCGTCCCTTCAACCCCTCGGAAGCGATTTCTATTCAATATTAAATATTTAATTTAAAAATTGCTCACACCACACACAGTCGTCTGCCGGTCACTTCTGCACTTTCCCATGTGCCATGCAGTACACAGTACAAAAACAAGCAAATTTTTTCATCAAGTATAAAATACATAATTTCAAAACCTCTCTTTCACTTACTAGTTCCTTGGGTACGGTTGACAAGGGTCTTTCCAACCTGTCGAGTCTTGAAGATGGAAGGAGCCTTCACATCATACCAATCCTTCCTTGTGAATGGATCAATACTGAAAAAAAAATTTAACCGGTTAAAATAGGAATCTCTCTCAAAAGCAAAATAAAAACCAAAAAATCACATCGAAACTTACATCTTCTTCTTGGCTCCCTTCTTTCCTCCCTTACTGAGGCCCTTATTCTTACCCACGGCCATAATTACAGATTATAATTGACCAAAATTCACTGAAAATTAGTGTCAGAACGTGGATCCTCAGAGCTCTCCTCGTTGCACGCCGTCACCAATGAATGGAATGGAAGTAGAGGATGGAGGTGGCAGGCCGACCAAGAGCACACATACAAAACTAACTGCCTAAGTCTTACCAATTCTCCCTCCTTGATTCAGATGGGGTTACTTCTTTAAAACAGGAGAGTACTATTCCAATTCCTAAAAGATCATGGTACTAAAAGATGATCGAAATCAGGTGCCACGGGCCACACGGGCTCTAATTTACCAATATATAATTGTTAATTACAGGTAAGTAGAACAATAATAAGGCTTATTGAGCCCCTTTGCATGGTTGTGCCGTCCCTGGAAAGGAGGCCAAAGTTGGACGAAACATGTTCAGTGCCTCAGTTCGAGCACATGTTTGAGTTAGTTGAAGACTGACGAGGGTTTCCATCTCTGAGCCGCAATTCCTTTGGGGCCAAATTTTTAAAGTCAGATCGGAACCCGAAACTATTCACTTGAATTGGTTAGAAGTTACAAGGAGGGAATAAATGGGAAGTCAGAAGTGTAATTAATTAAGTTGGCAGAATTTTAAAGTATTTATTCAAGGTAAGTAGTAGGTTAATTTGAAATCATTTTACAAGTCATAAGTTGCAGTTTTCAGTCCACAGTGCAATGTGCATATAGTCTGTAGTCGAACCCTTCGTCATTTAATTGTATTGTTCAATTTTAAATTTCATTCATGCATTTCAGATTTGGCATTGCACATTTGATTGCACTAACGAATTGCAAGTTGCAT
This sequence comes from Desoria tigrina, assembly GCA_906901685.1. Taxonomy (NCBI): domain Eukaryota; kingdom Metazoa; phylum Arthropoda; class Collembola; order Entomobryomorpha; family Isotomidae; genus Desoria; species Desoria tigrina. Next base: position 12,128,724 of record CAJQTU010000004.1, read on the forward strand.
TGCAGGATGGCACATGGCACATGGTGATTGCATTTGGAGTTGGAGGCATTCACTGGAGGCAGGCAGAGTACAGAGTAAAAAAAAAAGGAATTCATGTGTCATGATTTATTTCATGAAATTGAAATATACAAAATTATGAAGGAATGATATGATAGGAATGTGCTAGGCTGGCAATGTTGAATGTGCCTGCAATAAATAAATACAAAATATCAATATGAAATAGTTGCAAGCAGTGCAATAATAATACAAAAATCCAATACATAGTTCAGTACTTCTGAGTTCTGAGTTCTGACCATAGAATTGGATAATATAGTAGACATAGATCAAGATAGTTCATAATTCTGACATAGCTCATTCACATTCCAACTATGATGTGTAATAGTGTAATGCATAGCATAATGCATAACACATAATGCAAGATCAAAGCACAAAGAAAGATGCAACTAAACTATGAACTAACTTATCAAATTATCAACTCTGAACTCAATGAATGATTTCAGAATTCAGAATTCCAAATTCGGATTTGAATTGTATGAAGTATTACGGTTTTATAATTTTTCTTTTCATTTCATAGATACGGTTTAGCTGGTTGAAGGTGAACTTGAAAAGTGAAAACAGATTCCGGCGAGGTGGTTTTACTACAATCAATACAATATCAAATATATAATTTAAATTCAAAATTCAAAATTATCCAAGGCTCAAGGACAAAGGAACGCCGGTCGGAGCGAGTTTAGTTTGCTGTTAACACTTTTCATAGTTTCAACGTTTCAAGTACAGTTTGGGGCTCATCTTTAGATCTTCATAATTCTTCTTATTCCTATTCCTAAATCCAAATCTGTAATCTGAGATCTCTAATCTGTAATATAATTAAATATAATTAATAATTATTATTAATTAATATAATTTAATCATGATTCAAATTCACAATCACAATTAAAATATACTTGATATTTTCAATTTTGTGTTTTGTATTAATGCATATATCTTGTTACAATTCCTGAATTTGAAATTAATTTTCAGTTCACTCACAATTGAAAAAAATAAAAAATACACAATTCGAAATCTGGAATAGTTTTCAAGTTTTGTAGTTTTGCAATATGATAGTTTAAGAGTAATGTCCATAAAAATTCCTTGATAAAGTGTGTCAATTTTGGTCAGAAAATTACTTAGTGTTCCCGCATCTGTGACGTGACACTGATTTAGTCAGACGTTCAATAAGTTATATAGAGGCCAATAAAATAACATTAATACAGTTATATAATAATAATAATAATAGACGTGCAAGCAATACTAAGATAAGATTGAAGATGCCGTACTCAGATGACGAATTTGACCCTGACGTTTGTGCTGGTGCTAGGGTTATTGACGGGCTCAATTTTAGGTAACTGGCAGTACTTGAAACTTCTCTATTAATTCCAAATTACTAAGTTCCAATATACAAAATAAATCGATTTATTTTGGATGTGGTGTGGTTATGCTGATGCACCGATACACCTTGTTTATTTTGCATTTAGCTTCAATTAAAAAAATTAATAATGAATGTGTGCTATGAATTATGTTCAGAGAGTTAATAGAAACTGGTAGCACGAACTTTGTCGTGGATGAGGACGAGATTGAGGACGGTTATGGCGATGAAGAACGAATGCGAAATGAAGTAGCGGCCGTGCACTCGATGGAGGATCCTTTTGTGCAGCTGCATAGTTCTACAAAGTTCCATGGAATTGATGAAAATGGCGATTTTGGAACTGATTTTGACGGCGACTTTGACGAGATTGAAAAACGTATGGAAAGCATCGAACCATCCGGAGGTGTTAAGAAGCTGGTACGACTACAAAGGGAACCATACAACATAATGCCAATATTATTGTGAACATATAAAATAAAATATATAAGCCGGATAGGATCTCATATAATTATTAATTGCCTTTATACCTTTCAGATAATTCAACCCGGCCTTGGTGACGAAATAGGGGAAGGCAAAATAGCATATTTCCATTATTTTGTGTGTCTGGAAGGAGTGGACACACCTGTGGATAATAGTAGGCAACATGTTGTTCGAGGTCGAAAGGGACAGCCGTTTCGTCACAAGGTTGGTAAAGGAACGGTTATTCCAGCCATTGAGTTAGGCCTTTCGACCATGCAACCTCGAGAGATAGCGAAGTTCTTGGCTCAACCAGATTGGGCCTATGGTAATCTCGGAGCCCCGCCTAGGATTCCTGCAAGTAATTAGTTATGCCATTATAATTTATAATAACTAAGCTCATACTATGGCAGTTCAAATTAAAAATATAAATTTCTTCATTGTTTGTTGTCATTCTAAATGAACTGCCTTGAGCTCTTTTAGCTCGCAAGGCAACTAAAGAAAAAAAAATGATTGGCGTTACCAGGTAAGAACACTCGAGGTATTTTGAAAAAAAAATAAACAACTTTTTTCACTGGTGTCACATTGACACCAATAGTCAAAGGAAATTGGCACCAGTTTCAGCATGGAATTCGTCGCCAAGGGGTAAAAATTTCATTACTGAAAATATGATTTTTTTTTTCAAAAAACCTCCGAATGTCCTTACCTGGTAACGGAACTGACTTTTTCTTTAGTTACCTTGCGTAGCTCGTACCAATTTATAATAAGCAGATAAACAAACGTTATAACTGTTTTAGATACTCGAGCTATGGTTACCATTGAGATTGTTGGAGTTGAAGAAGGATCGAAAAAATTCAATTTAGCTGAAATGGAACGGTCTGAAAGAAAGGACCTACCTTTCGATGAACTTTATAAAGGTGTTACGGAGTTAAAAGTTTTTGGTAACGACGCCTACAAGCTTGAAGAATATACACAAGCTAAAAACCAGTAAGTTTAGTTGTAGTTGAGCTTAAGGGGGGGGGGGGGATTGGGCGGATTTAAAAAACTATGGAGATTTTGATTTCCCTATCTAAACCAATTTTAATTTTACTGATTTATTTTTGTAGTTACAAAGAAGCCTTGAGAATACTTCAAGATATAACAACCCCAAACAAGGATGAAGAAAAATTAAAGCTTAATATGGTGTACATTATGCACATGAATATTGCTCAGTGTAACATCGTGACAAAATCATACAAGTCCGCAAAGGTTTACTGTGAAAATGCTTTAAGCATTCCATTGCCTGCAGAAAAGAAATTGAAGGCACACTACAGGTACTATATGTTCCGAGTCTTTGAGGCTAGCTGCATTTTAAATATTATACAACTAAGGTCTTAATAACCGAATTTCATAAAATAAAGAGGAATATCGGAAATGGAGTAAATATTTTTTTAAATGATTGTTAATTTCAGGTTAGCGAAAGTCCTAGACGAGCTTGGCCATGTTGAATTATCAAGGGAACACATAGATCAGGCTAGATCATTAGCTCCAGGCGACCAAGATATTATCGATCTATACGATAAGGTGTCTATTTTTTGTTATATTATATTGCAAATAATTACTTATTCTTATTAGTGTTTATAACGTTGATCCTATAATTTTTTAAATGTCTTAAATTATGTCTCTTTTTTTAAAGATTCATCACCGTATCATGAAGGATGACAAAGATGAAAAGCAATATGCGAAAAATATGTTTCTAAAGTAGAAACGTATCGACAATATCTTAGTGGCTAAGGTTGGCCCGAAGACTATCTATTACAATAATTAGATACTAATTAGGTAATTAAATTGCGATTTAATGAGTTCAGACCTTCACATAATATTCGGAGGTTTGTAAGCTTTTTGTTAAACCCCTATTTGTTTTGAATATACATACCTTAATGCCTTATAGGCATTACTATTTTCAAACTAACGATCAGTGTTGGGCACTGTAAAACTTGTAATACATTACAGCGGAAGTTTTTGTATTCCTAAATTCTGTCAATGTGATATTCGATTTTACAATTTTAATGTCTAACTAGTTAGACTCTAACTGCTTAACTCATTGTTAAACTATAGTATAGTGGATGCAAAACATGTGCTTTCAGTTCAGTTCCAAGTAAACTTAAATACTTGTTATTGAATAAATACTGGCACGTGCGTACCGGTAGTTGTCACATAATAGTCATATTATAATGCCTGATAATTTTTCATAAAAAATATTCATTTAATAAATATATAAATAAATGCACCGTTAGGCTTGTTAGCCGTGTGGACATCAGATCAGACATCACTATATAATATTTTAAAGAATATTGTAAAATATAATGTACAAGTTTCATGAATATGAAATAAATAAGACTGACCTTTAGATCAAACTTGAAGATATTCCTGATATCTCTACTAATATAATATATAGTATATAATAACAAGACACGTGGGGAGGCCACGAAAAGTTGGGCAGGGGCCATTCAGCTTTGCCTGAGGCCCAGCAACGGTATAATTCGATGCATGAGTTCAGATACCTATCCCTAACTACATCGAATAGCACGGTATCCCACCCCTACCTACCTCGCATAGCTCGGAATTCTACCCCTACCTACCTCGCATAGCTCGGTATCCTACCCCTACCTACCTTGCAAAGCTCGGTATCCTACTACTACCCACCCCTAACTACCTTGCATAGCTCGGTATCCTACTACTACCCACCCCTAACTACCTTGCATAGCTCGGTATCCTACTACTACCTACCCCTACCTACCTCGCATGGCTCGGTAGCCTACCTCTACCTACCTCGCATGGCTCGGTATGCTACCCCTATCTACCTCGCATGGCTCGGTATCCTACCCCTACCTACCTCGCATGGCTCTGTATCCTACCCCTACCTACCTCGCATGGCTCGGTATCCTACCCCTACCTACCTCGCATGGCTCTGTATCCTACCCCTACCTACCTCGCATGGCTCGGTATCCTACCCCTACCTACCTCGCATGGCTCGGTATCCTACTCCTACCTACCTCGCATAGCTCGGTATACTACTCCTACCTACCTCACATAGCTCGGTGTCCTTCCCCTACCTACCTCGAATAGCTCGTTATCCTTCCTCTATCTACCTCGCATAACTCGGTATCCTTCCTCTATCTACCTCGCATAACTCGGTATCCTACCCCTACATACATCACATAGTTCGGTATCCTACCCTAACCCTATCTTCCTAACCTAAATCAACGGGTTTTTTAACATTTTGGCGCCTGCCGGCGGGGCCCCTGCCGGGGGCAGGGAAGTGGGGAGTTCAATGCTATACTGCTCAGTATACGAGGCAAAAACTAAGACCATATAACAACAATCGAATGTTATAAAAATCAACGTGTAAAATACCATGATAAAAAATGAGGAAAACTCGTACAAAACTGATTTTTAATCGGTTTTTGGGTTAGTATTTGGCGCATATCTCACGAACGCTTCGGAGATATGACAATCTGGTTAGTGATAAAAACTCGTAATTAAATTGTTAACAAAGATTTACATCATTTTGTCCACGCATACAATCAAAAAGCACCTAAAAATAAATAAAATTCGAAAAAACCCGATTTTTACCCGGTTTTCGGGTTTTATCTCGAAAGTTTTTGTTACATTCGCAGGTTTTGTTTGCAGATTTGGAATCTACGCAAAATTTGCGATAAAATGATATATAATATGTCGATATTGAAAACTATGACCAAATCCATATGTAATCGTAGTAGCGTATACTAATAATAATATAGGTACTGATTTTTAGACCGAGTATATACATATAACATGTACTAAAAACATACGTTTCTATTCGAATATCGAACTTCAAATCGTCAAATGTTGAAAATTAGAAAATTCAGCCTCCTTTTCTATAAGGATGGAAAGGAGAGACTAAATTAAATACTCGTGTGTGTGGCCCTTGTTCCATTTGGTTACAATAAAAGCTTCCATACAGTAGTTTTAATAATGAATTTAAGCCAACTTAAACCATAATGGTAAGTGACAGTTTCAAAACTTACTACGAATTTTAGGCTTTTTTATGTCAATTTAAACCACAGGCAGTCACTTTAAATGCTTTTGGATCATTATAAGTCATAAACCTAAGACCTCTTTACTACAAAGTAGACCTTCTAAGGGCAGTTGAGAGCTTAGTTTTATCGGCTTATAATAATATAATTTGAAATTTTAACCCACCGCTTTGTGGGATATGGTTCAATATGAACCATTTTATGTTAATCATGAGATTATGGCCTGTTAATTAGAAACTAAGAAGCGCTTCGCCGGGGCACAATGGCCCAGGTCAACTATGAAGTAGGTATAATAGCTTGTGCATGCATGTTGATCCTGATAGTGACAGTGACGCCAACACGGAAGTACGAATATTACGATAATGTACGTATCTAAGATAAGGGTAGAGCGGAAAAAGTGTTTTATTTCATATTTTCTATGCTAACTCTATGACACGATGAGAGTATAATATAATCTCAAATAATATATATATATGACATACACTCAGGGATACATGTGTGGTCTAAAAGAAACTCGACCAGAACATTTAGATTTCAGAACAACCACACAAATTAAATACAGTCATTCATACACATACACAGACATACGACAGACTGACACAGCCGGATTTAGTTCTCAATTAATTAATGATATCAGGAGTTAGGAATCAGGATATCATTCGCTAAATCCGTAGTCTTTACGGTTTAGCTCAGTCAGACTCACCCAGCCACAGCCTGTGAGTCTACTACCAATTCATGTGGTAGGAATCCCAGCAATAATGAGGGTGATACGTGATTTGATTAAATTAGCAGTGGCAAATAAAACTAATTGATCGATGGAACATCAAATCGAACATTAAAGATTGAACGGTACCAATCAAATGTTGAATGTATGTACTGTTATATTTTGTATGGTAAATGGTAATTTAGATTTTTGGATGATTCATGATTCATAATTGATATTATAAATTTGAAATCTGAAATTTATCAAATATTTAGATTCTGGAATTCGTTTTCGTTCAAAAACTGTTCATTGTACTATTGCGCATTGTTAAATTGTTATCATAATAGTTCAATATTTGCGAAATTTCACAATTTCAATTAAATTTTGGCAAGCATTGATCTTAATAATTTGATGGTTGTACTAATGTCAAATGTACTTTTAAATTCTATGCCATTTCTTCAGGTAGAAGAAATATCTTGCACCTGACCTGGACTGGACAGTGTACCCTCCTTAAGTAATCCAACAGGAATATATGAGACAAGAGCCAAAACAAATTATTTTTTTCTTGAAAAATGAATGTGGAGAGAATTTCTCAAGACTTTAATCCCAGGTAAGATAAATATAGGTGTCCATTCACCATTGACTTATAATATTGATTGGCTTTATTTAATCCGACTTATTTGTCTATAAAGTAAATTCCTCGTGTATTCCTGCCTATTCATCTTCACGGTTCTACTAGCCCTCCGGCAGGACGGAACTATATCATGGAGTTACTGGATTGTATTTGCTCCAATCTGGCTATGGAAGTGTATGGTTATCGTGGGTGCAGCGGTAGGGAGTCTCGTATGGTGGAGATATCCGCATTTTCGGTTTGTCATGAATTGTTATTACTAAACTATGAACTAATGCTGGTATTCCAATTTCAAACAACACGATTCATTAAAAAATATGATTCTAAGTTTCTTGAATTTAAGAATGTAAATTATCTGGTTTGTTGTCATTCTTAGGATTGAAGGAGAAGCATATGTGCAATACAAAGCGATGATCATCACATTAGCTCTTCATTTATTGCTTCTTATGTTCGAACTACTAGTCTGCGATAATTTGGAATCACAACGACACTTTTGGATCCTAGTTTTTATCCCTTTAATATTTATTTCAATTATTTCGATTGCTATTTGTATATGGGCTGTCAAGAATGATCGTTCCTTTGATGTAAGTATACAACACATTTGAAGTCTTTAAACTTACTATTACTCAGCCTGATTAGTCAAAAATGTCAAAACCATTAACTAAGAAATATTTTAAATAATAGTTGGAGCTGTTTTGTTCCGTAAATATACTTCAGTTTATATTTTTGGCCCTTCGACTGGACAATTTCATTCAATGGCACTGGGAAGTTGTCTTCGTTCCACTCTGGATTCTACTTTGTGTTTCTCTGGTGGGAGTTCTGTATAGCATTATTTTTGCGGGGATCATTTTCCGAGCCCGTGAAGTCAACGCAGAGCAACGCAGAAATTCAACAAGTGCGGCCATAGGTTATACCTTTCTCGTTGTACCAATTCTAGTATTTCAAGTAAGACGATTATTTCCTTTAAATATTATTCGATGATTCAGTCCTATTAAACGTTTTCATTTCCCCAAAGCATCAGTGGGAATCAAGAACTGAAACTAATCAATTTTTATTAACATCTAGGTATTACTAACGAACAAACTGGATGGAGATATTAAGATCAGCTACATGGGAGTTGTTTCACCCTTGTGTCTCACATTTGTTCAACTTGTTCTCATGTCGTTCAGCAATAAGCGGAGTAACAAATGTAAGGAAGGACCTGTTGTACTACAAACTTAACGTAGAGTGGGATTACATGAAAAAAAGTGAAAGTAACCTTATTTTTTTGCTTTTAGGGTGGTTTGGAATCCGGAAGAGTTTTTGTCATTTCGTTCTTGACATCTGTCCTTGTTTCCAGGAGTACTGCAATATATCATATAGTGTTCAAGATGACGACGATAATGGAGGGGACCGGGATAACAGGAGGGGCTTAGAAGATGTTCAACCGGGTAGTAAAGTTCCAGCAACTTTAGTCACATCCAAAATTCAATCCAAGCCTGTAGTGCCGATTATATCTGTAGAAATGCCAGACTAATTAACAGAAAGCATATAATGTAGTCAACCCGTTAGTCGAACAAGATTACCACTCTCAGACTGAATAACGTATCATTGCTGTTAGGCCACATTACTCATTTTGCCGATAGATCTAGGCCTAAATATATAACTAACAATAATTTCGAGGCGAACTATGCACAATGATAATTTAATAATTTTGCTTAAAAATATGCAAAAATTCGAGTTCATTTATGGATGTATTCAAATAAATATCAGGCACTCTATGATGATATCAATATCAGATACCGTTATGGACAGCACGACGCGAGGCGGTTGTTCGGGTTGTTCCACCACAGGTAGTCAAGCTGAGCCGAAGGCATATCCTAATAATTTGTAATGTAATTATCGGAATGACTTGAGGTTTGTCGAAAGCACAATTAACAGTTTTTGTTTTCGCATCATTTAAAAAGGTCGAAGTAGAAAACTGTCAGATTCTAACAATAATTAGCGTACAATGGCCTTCAGATATTGAATCATTTAAACGGATTATACAACACGAGAATTCACGAGATATAGAATAATATATGAGATTTTGTATTTATACCAGTAACCAGCTCTTTCATTTTTCAAGGGTTCTCGTTATATACCTAAATAAAGATAATAACAGTATAAATGCCTGTGCCACCGTACACCTTTTGTAATTGAATTAAAGTATGAAATAAAACCAACTGATTTATGAATGATATACCTAGAAATGAAATTTTTGTTAATTAATACGACGAAATAGGTCCAAGCATAAGGATGTATCGGATTCGGATATCCAGCAAATTCGGACAAAATAAAAAAGAAATCCATAAAGCCGTATATTGTTATTAACCGGTTTAAATAGTAACTTCTTCCTCTTCGATGTCAAAATAAAACTCAAGGTTAATTTAGTTTTAGGCGTATGAGTTACCCAATTAAACTATGCAGCTATTACGGCTATGGGTTATAATTTTTAATGACTACTTTACGTTTTTACTAGCATAGTAACAGCAACGATGTATATGTAAATGTAACCTTGAGTTTTTATTTTGACACCGTAGTAGCTACGATCTACGATTCAGTCAGTAAAAACCATAGATTTCTGTGGTAAAAACTTTCCAGTTTCGGATATATGACTTTTTTATTTTTACCGAATTCGCTGTATATCCGACACATAATTGGGTGACAGATGAGCCTAATTTTTAGTTTAGTTTAGACGTCACATATTACATGTCGTTGTACCGCATAGTTTATGAACTACTTCCTGGCTTTTTTCTGCTTTTTTGCCTGTGCCTCTTATTCTCTAATCAGGCGAATGGCTTATCTTTAATTCGAGTAAGATGTGTAGCGACTATGCGGCCGCAATAATTAGTTGCACTAGCGTCAGTAGTCCGCGTTATCATTCTTATTACTGGAGCCTACTGGGGTGGTGTACATAAAATTGTAAAGTAGCCAAGCAGCACAAGTGATGACTAGAAACCTTTCACCTCATCACCTCATCCTCACAAAAGCGTCATGAATGATATATTATTTGTGATTGCGCCTGTGCGGTATGCGTGTATGCATGCGTAAAGCATCTTCGTTGCGTCTGCGTGTCAGATTTACAAGAACAAACGGACGCTTTCAAGAAAGTGGCACACATCCGCTGTACCCATCTTCATATCCCTGCAATATAAATCAGCAAACGTCTTCGAACGTTCCAAGGTTCCAACTAAATGTATAAATGTGTATTTATTCAAACTAGTAAATGATTGAAACGCAGAGTTTTAAGAAAACTTAGTACCTTAGTTGACATTAGTAATACAAAAGCTGACCTTTGACCGTCTCACAAAAATGTTCCCTAAACAGTATCACCGTAATTTAAAAAAAATTATCACTCTCGAACACACAAACGTCTGAAATCCATTCTGTAAACACAGAAAAAAAAAACCACTTTTAACTTAAAGGTACACAATAAAGCATCGTAAGGACACAAAATCAAAGCAAAAAAATCTCTTCCAGCTCTTTGCCGGCTGGAAGAGTACCAAGAATTGATGCCACGTTCCCCCTCTGAATAGCGATACCCAAACGCTGAATCAGGAATGAGGAAGACCTTGGTTCCCCAGTCACATCGGAAATCCTCTGCCCGATAGAGGAAATGAGGCGAAGTCCCTCCTGACCCCAAATACCGATTGTCTCCACTGCCACAGGGATAAAAATATACCGATTGAGGAGAAAGTCATACTTTCTCTTCTTTTTTTCCTCTGCCGACTCGGCGGCTGACCCGGAACGGGCGGCGGATTGGACCACGTAGGAAGGGGCAAAAGTGTCTACACAGGTGAAGTCCCACACCAGTGACTTCCCCCTGGCCCATGGGATGAGGGTTTGCCCGTCTGGTCTTTTCCCGTCTGAATTGGAACAGCCAGCCGGCTCGCGAATACAGGGTACCTCCGCGGAACGGAGGGCCCTGGCAATGACATCATTGGCGGCCTCATGTCGGGACCGACGTCCCGCACTTCTCTTACAGGAAAGGCCATGGTAGCCCCTCGAAGTTACTTCAGCCCCACAAGGGCACTTGTGGGGTTCGCATATATCTGCCCCTAGGCGCAGGGCACATGCTATGCGAAATGACTCGTTGGAAAGGTGGGTCCCAAGCTGTGGGGAGGGGAGGGCGTTGAGCCAATCACCAGCGTGAGGTCTGGCTATAGCTAACAAGCGGGCTTTATCTTCGGGACTAGTCGCGGCTATATTAAGGGACTCTATTGCCTGAAGGACAAGGGGCCCTTCCCAACATTTTTGAATACCCCTATCCACAGGGTCCGGAAGGTCCAGTAAAGTGAGAGAAGTCCATCTCTCCACGGCTTCGGCTAAAGAAATTTCGGCGCTAAAAATTTCCGGCGGCGCCAGTTGGGAAATCAGGGGCGACACACTATGAAAAGACGCAATGAAACACGGAAGCGCCGTATCCACAGCATGTCGGATCCCTAGACCTCCCATTTTTACTGGAAGAGAAGACTGTAGCCACGCCTCCGGTGACAGGTGGCAGTTCAGGGTGCCCTCTACCGCCAGTTTTAAAATGGCATCATAGTCGGCGAGAAGTCCCATTTTTTTGTAAGTGGGGGCACAACGGAGAAAATATATGAGGCGGGGGGTGGAAATTGAGGCCCTCAGAAGGTATAGGGCAGAATGGGCAGTCAGCGTAGCGAGCCTAGCCGAAAATTTTTCCAGGTCGGCGATTTTTTCCGCTAGGACATTATCCATCGCCGAATCAGTAAGCGGGCTTCCCAGAAGCCTAGCCGACTCCGGAGTGATGACTTGGATACCTGGCATCGTGTCAGAAAACTGCTGTTGAATAGTTTGGCGGTCGGCGTCATTCGCGCCGAAAATGGCTAACTCGCATTTAGAGGGATTAAGGGTCAGTCCAACCTCTTGGCCCTTCGAAATAATTGATTTTAAGGCTTTGAGGGATTTTTCCGGGCTGTCGGCGATGGTACCGTCATCAAGGTACCAAAGGTTCAGCTCAGCCTTAAGCGACTCCACAATGGGCTGCACAACAAGGGCGAAGACTAAATGTTAGTCAAGTCCATGTCAATTTATTCTATAACACGGGAGAACGTAGCAGGACCGAGCGTTTGACTTGACGCGGATTGGGCTCTATCTCGCATCTTGAGGACTCTACGTTCACCAGCAACCAGAGCTTCAAACAAATACAAAACTATAAGAAAATCCCTCGTTTAGTCCGGCATTTTGGTCCCGTAGATTGGAGCAGTACCGCTACCGCTAGACGCCTATGCTATCGTTCAAGGTTACGGAGGATTGTTTTAAATGGCTGTTGCTGTTGCAATTTGGATTAGGTAGCTGTGAGCTGGAGGTAGTTACAGCCAGGAGCAGAAGAGCGGACGAGGGCTGTAATTAATTGTAAAAGGTATCGTGGAGTAAGAAGGGAAATGGAGGTATAAAAAAGGGTTGTTTTTGGAGAGTATGGAGTGTTGTAGAAGAGCTCGCTCTAGAGGAGGCATAAGTCGACTAGCCGGAGTAAAGATTCTGAGATCCGACACTGAAATCAAGTGCTCTCCTCTCTCTCCTCTTCTTATACACTCCAATCCCATACAACAGTTTAACCACTAATTATAAATATATACCACCAAAACATCAGACTTTTTAAGTTTTTCAGTTCAGTCATCTCCACTCCCTTTCAAATCAAATACCCTTCAGCCTCCAGAGCACTTTAAGAATGGAACTCATATAGGACAAGGTAACCCCACCGACTTATCACCTATCACATTTCAAAACAAATACTTTCCAACACGTTCAACGTTCCGCACAATGAATGTCAAATGTTGGACCAACCGAAAGATCTAAATCAACACTGCAAAGCAAACTCAGCCAACTTTAACTTTGACTTCTTAAAAATATGTAGAGTCAAAAGTTTGAAGTTTGAAGTTTGAAAGTAAAGGCAAAAGGGTAAAAAAAATATCACAAGGAAAAATCATTTTGAATTTTCAAAATTAATTTCTACTAATCTGTAATTCAAAGTTGAAGTTAGACCTATCCTGTCACTGTCTGCTGTTGGCTGTGTGTTTGGAGCCTGGAGACTGGTGACTGGAGTCTCCCCTTAATTAATTAATTTTGTAATTAATTAGCAAAGCAAGATTGGAAAGGAATGATTGAATGATGAATGACACATGAAGAGATGGTGGAAGTGGATGGATATTATTATTTGTTATTGTTTATAGTCAATAGTTCATAGTTTGTAGTTATCGTATCGTTAATCGTCAATAGTTGTATGTAGTATATAACAGAACATGTACAACATACAATGTAAGGATGTGTGATGTGATGTGGAACTGTTTACTAGCTAGACAGCTCTTTCCAAGCTCACGTCAGTCAGTGTTCACAATTGATTTCGAAGTCTTGAAATTTTGAATTTGAAGATTGACAATAACAAATAAAGATTGAAGAACAACGAATGGCACACATCACAAATGGAAAGTCCAGACATCAAAACCGATGACAGATGACAGAAGCCAAAATAAAACTGGGAAACTCTTCTAGCATCCGGTGTCCTGTCATTTGTCTCATGCATGCATTTGACCTTTGACCTTCAACATTGGACATTCAATTGTGATTCAATTCAATAATAATTTATCCCGGCAACTGTTTTCGTCAATCTTTGGCGTTAAAATTTAGTTGAAATGTGAAACGGATAATATGACAACAACAACGAACAATCATGAAGCTGAATGAAACCGAATACGGGCAACGCTGAACGCAGAACGGATGCAAGACACAAGATGACAGGATGGGAACTAATTCCAAATTTGTAATTACAAATTATGAATTGCAAATTGCAAATTCAAAATTACTACTCACAATAAATTTGCAATTACAGGTGTGAAAAAGCAAACCCCAACCCTACTGTTCACTGGATGCCTGATCACTGAAAATGTGAACTGTAATTTGTAATGCATAATGCAATCACACATCAAGATTTGATATTCAACATTTCACATACATTTGACGTTCCACTCTACAAGCAAACATCCACAGACCTTCGACTTGCCAGTGTCCACAGCAAACATTTGACATTCATCGTAATTCTTAATTGAAGTTGTCTTGTTTGTTGGTGTGTGATATATGCAATGCAATTATGGAATAGATAGGCAGGCTGTATGGTGTATGATATTATGGAATATGACATATGATATGTGTATTGGGAATTTCATTAATTTGACATTTTAAATAGTGAATAATAATCAAATCTTGAATAACGTACAAGTTTCAAATTATCAGCACTGAGCATATCACATATGTAAATATGAACGAGTGAGCAACCGTGAACAGCAATTTGCAATCGAACTTGATTACAGATCATTCATGTGTATCTTCGTTTGATCTATTGGTTATCGATATGCCACAGTTTATGGTTTTGTAGTTTGTAGTTAGTTTGTCGAAGGTCATAAGTTGTAATTGCTGCTCTTACACTTCTTATTTTATGTCACCTTGTACTCATAATCATACCGTAGAGCTCGTAGTGGCAAAATTACAGAAAACAGACAGGTGGTGGAGTCCGATTATGATATTTCATATAGTTTGTGAATTTTGAATTTGAAGTTGATCAATCGATATCGAAATTGTGCTTGGATTCGTGTTGTGACCTAAGAATATTGTGTCTGTGCACTGTGTGTACAATGGTTAATTGTTAAAAATAAAAAGTGAGGTGAAACAATAACCTGTGAAAAAGTTTTCCGGAGTTTTCACTTCACACCAGATTGTCGAAAAATTTCACTTCCACGCACTCCTGAAACAACGGGATCTAATTCAGTACCAGTACCTGAATCGAAAAATCGAAAAATATTTAGATCCCGATCTAGTGCCTGAATCTCTCCTCTTAAAATATTCAGATCCCGATCCAGTACCTGGACCCTGAGGTTCGGTGTGAGGTTCTAACCCAGATCTCAGATCCTGAACCTTAACGCAAAGGATCTAGATCCCTTTATTTTAAGAGTGCTTCCATGGCTATTAGGCAAATTATTTTATGTCTAGTCAGCATTTGAAATTCACGAATAATATGCAATTAAAGACTGACAACCGAGCCGGACGTTGTGGATGTGTGATGTGACAATTAAGACTGTTTGTAATCTCAAATCTCAAAAAATCATTGTATTTATATTTTGTTTATATTTCATAAACATTAATTATGAATATTCAGTCAATATGCGTATGTAAAATTTAATTTAAGGAGTTATATTAATTAACTAGTATTCATAGTTTGTTATCTGTTTGTGATTTTGCATCATTTCAAGTCAATCCATATTAAATTTCGCGTCATATTATACCATTCTTACATGCCATTTTAAACAGATTGGCCCCACAATGCACAATTTTATATTTGTTATCTAATAAAAGCATTCATTTAATAATAAAAAATTACAGATGACTTGAGAGGGACCAGTGTAAATTCGCTCGGGATGGAATCCAGCAACATCACAATGACCCAATCTGAAGACCATTCCGAAGGAGGAGAGTTTGTCCCCACTGAGAGGATCTCCAGTCATCATGATCCTGTGAGTCTCATCGACGACGGCTCTCATCTATCATCAAATCAGACTACTTCCTCTTCTCGAAACCAGTCTTCATGCGTTTTGGATGGCCAGCCTATTCGTTTGGCACAATCGGCCCTTCCACCCCATCAATTTAAACCTAAAATATCAATTCATTCTGATGATTATGTTCCCGAGACAATTTGCCGTAATATTTTCCATTTTTTACGTGAAAGTATTGGTTTATTTAGTAGCACTGTTTAAACGTGACATGTTTTATCCTTTAGACGGAGTTCAAGGAAATCCGGTTGTAGCAACAGATTTAAAGCTTCCGACCAAAGGCAATTTTTCGGCCGTACGATCATCAAAATCACAGGAGGAAATATCTTCTAATCCAAGTCATGGAACAGATGTCAACGGTCCCCTTCATCCTCCAAGTGGAAACCCTAAATCCTCCATCGTTAAGAGAGGTCCAGGAAGACCAAGGAAGGATAGCTTGGGAACTGGAAAAGTTCCAAGGCTTCCAACTGGACAAAAGATTAAAAGTTTGTTCGGGTAAAATTGAACACAAATATTTATTTTACTGTTTCAAGATGTTTAATAGAGGTGCCATTCAAATTCTTAATCAAAATCGTTTTTAAACAAAGGAGTGTGAGGGGCCGAAAAAAATTCGATGCGGGTAATACAGTTGGCGGGTCCAACATTGCCTTGGTTACTGGAGGTGATGTCAGTGCTGGTTATTCTCCACCGTCTCGCGGGACTGACGATACTGCAGAATCAGATAGTAGCAGTGTCGCATCTTCGATGGAGAAATTAAATGAAGAATTTACATTGTTCCCAGAGCTATGGTATGCTGTGCTGTCATTATTTCGTGAACTATTTCTAAAATTCAATCAAAGCTGTAATTCTAAATCGTTATTTTATGTAATAGGCCAGGAAAGGTGTGTGCGTTTTGCAGTTTAGGGGAAAGAAGTATGTTGGGCCAAGGTGACCTTCTAAGGCTGGAAATCTCGGAAGGCTTTGACCCAATCACTGCTGCTAAAGGTCCCAAAGTTGTTAAAAAAGGGGAGAAGGATAATGCTATAGATAAATGTCAAAAACCTGGTCTTTTTGCTCGTCGTCAAAAAGGATCTGGAAAAATGAAGTATGTTTGTAATACTAAAGACAAAGACCTTAAAGTTATTTGTAATAGACCTCTATTTTAATGAACTATTATTATCGTTTTTCTTGAATTTATAGGAGGCTAGTTTCTCAGGGTAGTCTGGAAAGTATGAACGAACCTGTTGATGAAATTTGTGGATATGCTGACGAGCCCGAATATTCTGTCGTATTTGACTCTGTTTCAGGTATAACTGAATCTGTTAGTTCGATTTTTGGTTTAAACTCTATTAGAAAAGGTTTTAACAAGTGGCATTTTATTTAAATTTAGGATTGTTCTATGTTCATTACAACTGTGCACTATGGTGTGATGGAGTAGAAAAGAAAGAAGATGGAAGTTTTAAAAATTTGGAGATAGAAATAGCAAGAGCCATATATCAGCGATGCCATCACTGTGGAAATCTTGGAGCAGGATTAATATGTAAAGTAGAAGGCTGCTGCAGCTTGTTACATTACCCATGTGCTGCATTAAGTGGTGCATTGCAGGATCCAGTGTCACGAGTTTTAGTGTGCTTCTCTCATATTGAGTCATCAGAAAGTATAGGTAATTTTTAATGAATTTAATATATGTGTTTAGGTACTCATTACTTATTTATTTTAAATTACCTTGTAGTCGGAGTATCTGCAAATTGCACTGTGTGTGATTCGATAGGAGATGTATCGTCATTGGTAATGTGCAGCTCTTGCGGCCGACATTACCATGGAACGTGTATGGCTCTTAACTCCGATCCAGGTTGGTATTACTGCTGATATCTCTGTTGAATGTTCTTTTTTAATTGAGCATTATCTAAATTCAGATTTTAATTTTTAGGCATTCGCGCAGGTTGGCAATGTCCAGCATGCAAAGTATGTCAAGCTTGTCGACAACCTGGAGATGAAAGTAAACTTCTTGCCTGTGATACATGCGATAAAACTTACCACATTTTCTGCCTTCGACCTGCATTATCTTCCATACCCAAACATAGTTGGAAATGCAAGGTAGAATTGCACATCAACTTACCCATTCCGTATCTCCGCGTTTATTATTAATTTATTAACATTAATTTGTAATTGTAGATGTGCAGAATGTGTACTGACTGTGGGGCAAGAACTCCGGGTTCTGGACCATCATCCCGCTGGCATGCGAATTTTTCGGTTTGCGATTCATGCTATCAACAACGAAACAAAGGTTTAGCTTGTCCACTCTGTGGAAAAGCCTACCGTCATGTTGCCCAAAAACTCATGCTTCAATGTCATCTATGCAAAAAGTATATATTACACTGTTGCGATATTAAATTTCAAATAATATAACTTTCTATACGATTTTGTTAATAGATACGTACATGGGACTTGCGATCCTGCTGCGGATCGTTCAACGTACCAACAGAGAAAAGACATATATCCCGATTATGAATACATTTGTATCCCATGTAAAGCAGCTGGATCGGGTTTGAATACACTAGGAGGAAATCCAAGAATCTTGTCTGCAATAAAAAGATCAGACAAAGAGGACCAAGATGGAGGAATAAGTCCCAGCAATTTCGCCGTATCTCAAGATTCTCTTGTTTTTTTGGAAGAAGATTCTTTACCCGGAACTGAGAGTAGTAATGATCTCATGTGGCTTGATAAGGTATTAAATGAAAAAATATAGCTGATTTTATTTTGTTTTGAGCCAACTAATTGAAGTCAGCTGGCTCATAATGTTGTTCATTATTCATACTAATAATAAGAGGCGTTCTGTTAATTAATTTCAGTGTCTCACACCGTCATTAGAAGACCTCAAGCCATTATTACCCATACCCCCGCTTTGTATCAAAGACAAAATTTTAACTCCAGAAAAATTTCAAAAGAAGAAAATGATAACTGGTAGGGTCAAGGGCTCTGGAAAATTGGGACCAACTGTAGTCAATAATAACATGAAAAAAAGTCGTATGAATGAATTTGCGAAGAAACGCGGACCCAAACCGAAACTTAGACTTTTCGGCAACTCTAGAGTCGGCATGAACGTGAGTGCCCATAGTTAATTAAATCGTGTAAGTATTTCAACATCACTTAAAATAAGCGTATTGAATGAAATTACAGAGAAGTTCTTCAGAAACATTTAAACGAGATGAGGAACTTGGTGTTGAAAATCGGATGGTGCTTTGTTCTGCTCGTGATGAATTTGTAATTCAGCAAGATGTTTGTGTCATGTGTGGAGCTTTTGGAAACGATTTTGAAGGCCGTCTTATATCTTGTGCCCAATGTGGACAATGCTACCATCCCTTCTGTGTCAACGTTAAAGTATATCGCAACCCCTTTCATTATTTTATCCGCTCATTTTAAAGTCATCTACAAAGTTTCCAATCTTCCAGGTTACCAAAGTGGTCCTATTGAAAGGATGGAGATGTTTAGATTGCACTGTGTGCGAAGGATGCGGGCAAAGAAATGATGAGGCACGTCTTATTCTCTGTGACGAATGTGATGTGTCGTACCACATTTATTGTATTGACCCACCATTGGAACGGGTTCCACAGGGCACATGGAAATGCAAATGGTAAACAAAGCTTCTGGCTGGTCCACTAATTTGTAAGATTCTTCCAATAACATTATTCAATTTATTTTTTAAGGTGTGCCGTTTGTCAATATTGCGGTTCTAATGATCCCGGCTACAACAGTAGTTGGCACTCCAATTACACTAAATGTGGTCCTTGTGCCTCCAACAATATGTGCCCAGTATGTAACAGTGGTTATAATGATGGTGATCTTATCATCAAGTGCTTCCAGTGTGAAAGGTGAATGCTTCAATTTTTTCTTTAAATAATGTTGCTCGACAATAAATTTTGACATGCATTTTTTTGTTTAAAGGTGGCTGCATTCATTGTGTGATATGATAAAAGACACTGACGACGCGGAAAAATGTGCGGAAGATGGATATTTTTGCATTTTGTGCCGCCCAGTTGATGTTTTACCCCCTCACTTACAGCCTCCTCCACCAGTAATTATTCCTAAATTAGAGAGTCCACCTCGTAGTCCAGGTAATGTCAATAATTTTTCAATTTATTTCATACCGTGTGCTAACTTTTGACTTGATAATGTTAATGTCAATAGATCTTCCAGTGAAGAGTGGAACTCAATTTTTAATAGATGGTATATGTCTGTCGGAGTCTGGAATGTGTCATATTAAATCCTTAACCTTCGAGCTTCCACGGAAGAAACGAAAAAAGATACCTAGTGCAGCTGACAGGGAGGCAGGCATTTTGGCTGCAATAGAAGCAGTGGTTTCACGAGAAGGTAATAGTGAAAATGTAATTATTTTAATTGCAATCAGCTCCAATTTCAACAAAATTTTCCAAATATTTTAGATGACATGGTACAAATAATAGATACAAGTATATCTGAAGAACTCAATGAAAAAGGTATTCTTATTCATCATTCATACTACACCTAAATTCATTTAACATTAAAGATATTGTGATTTCACGTACTAGCTTCAGCCCTCGATAAAAGTGATTAATAAATATTTACTTTTTTTAAAGAAAAAGATGCAAAGAAAAGACAAAAGCACCTTCAAAAATTAGGAATCGGAGGCTTCTTAGCGAGATTACGAGGTCCGAGATTCAAGGACGATGAAAATGAAATTTCTGAACTTAATTCAGTAACAGTTGACGGAGAAAAACCAAAAAGAAAGGCACCAAGAAGGAAGAATAAAAATAAGCTGATCGAGACATTTCCATCTTATCTACAGGTATGATAAAAGCTTTCAGCCGTATCGATGTTGAAATTATTTAACGTCTTAACGATAGCAATTAAATGTAACATACTCATAGAAATAAAAAGCATCTTATTCCATTTTAACTCCTTATAATTCAATGGCTTTGATTGTTTATAGGAAGCGTTTTTCGGAAAACGTTTATTGGATCCTACAAAATGTTCCGATCTTTCTACGGTTGAAGATTCAGAGACAGAAACCGTAACTGGCCTCAAAGTAGAAAGTACAATAAAACTTACAGAGGTTAGTTGTTGATAGTATTTGTTATTTTCATTTTTTATTAGCCATCGATTTTTTAACGGAATGTTTTAACTTGTTTCTGCAGGAAGAAATTAAGGAAATAGAAGCAATTAATGAACGTCAACAGCAAGCTGAATTAATCCGAGTCAACAAGTTGGGAAGTAAAATAGTGCAAAAACCACACCAAGATGATGTTAAACACAATATTAAATCAGTTAAAGCTCCTGTTCCGGTAAGTTTTTATACCTAACTTAATATTTTAGTTTCAATGCCCTTGTCAGTGCTGTTATTAATACTAATATTTAATATTATTCAACTTGCTAAATGTCGAATACTAATTATTTAGGCCATTGATATCGGAAGCGCAGTTGCACTCCATAATATTTTACCTCTCGCTGGGGATCTATTAGATCATGATTTGGTGGATACAATCATGAACGAAAGGGACAGCACCAAAGATGAACGCTTAAGAGACATTCGACGTAAGGTTTTATTGATTATCTCGACTCAATGTAAATCCAAGTACCTATGTTTTTACTCTTCCATTGGTGTGTGCATTAGACGGCCAACTTGAAAATTCATCCCAGCTTGAAGTTGATCACAATTCTGATGAAAACTGTCACAAAGATGAACTGACAGACTTCTTAAGCACTCAGTTTAATCTGGAATCTATGGATTCTGGCCTTCCAACAATGGATAGTAAAGACGTTGAAGACATTTTTAAGGGTGTAGAGGAATCTCAGGAGAATTTGTTTTCAATTAATGGTACTATTGTAAAACCTCAAATAAGCAACTCTAACTCTACTGCTGTGATAACTGCTGGAATACCGGTTTCAATTTCACCTTCTATCTTGCCTGTTTCGATAACACAATCAGGTCCAGGTAATTATTGGAGCATCTTTTATTTTCATTTCATTGTTATTACTATTTTTATTATTATTATTGACAAGTTGAATATTCACAAGGAGTGAAAATATGTTTAGCTCAAGGAAGTCCAAGCATAGCCAGAGCTACGTCGGTTCATCAAAACTTAGCTTCGCCTGTTAGTTTTCCACCTCCATCACCCTATCATTCCGAATACAGCAAGTAAGTATTTTTTACCTGACTGTCTCATGACAGTCATGACTGATAGGCATCTAGTGATATGTTCTTAATTATAGTATGCAATGGGTTTCTAACATAAATCATAAACGTAATGCTTTTTAATTATTACAGCAGTCCTCAGTTTAGCCCAGCCTTTTCGGAGCCCCCGAGTCCATGGCCAGCGCCTACGGAAGACGCAGATCAACCAAGTAGTTATAATCAGAGAAGTATTCTTAAATGGGAAGCCGACGAAGGATTGGGATCGAATGCAACCATTTCCGCTGTTTTGTATGCCAATGTGAACCATCCCGAGTTGAAACGGGACTACACAAGTACGCCGTGAAATATTATTTGGTTGCTAAAAAGCATCACATTATTAAATTCATTATATTGTTTTAATAGATTGGAGCGAGCGATCGAAACAAATTGCTAAAATATGGCGAGGGCTCCCATCCGAGAAAAGAGCTCCGTATTTGCAGAAAGCTAGAGAAAATCGAGCCGCCAGCCGTATGCAGAAAGCTCAACAGGTACGTTGACAAAAACCTTTAATCAATTAAATTAAAAATTCATTTGACATAGCTTAGGTGCTCAAAACAAAACTCACTTTGCATGCCATCAATAACCTCATTGACACTGCTTTGTCAGGGAATTTCTTGGTTTTGCATTAATTACATTGTACTTTGTTCAAAATTCAAATATCAATGAAGATGTAAGATGAGGATTTAGATCATATAATGACGGTTATAAATTACATGGTCATCTCAGATGCCGAAAGATATCAGGGGTGGCGCTTCCTGTAAGAAGGAAAATTCACAAATCCCTTCCCCCGAAGGACTGCAGTCTTCACCCAAGATAATTTCTTCCCCTCAAGTACCCACTGGAACATTTGCTGACTCCAACAGTGCTAGCAGCAATAATGAATGTTCTACAAGTGGTGTTTTACCATACACGACACCCTGCTACTCAGTAGCTACTGCATCAAATCCCACCCACTCAGTGGTTTCTTTTTCACCTAGTGGAACTTCTGGTCACCAATCCGGAAGTTATCAACAAAGTATGTTCATGAATACAGCAGTAGTACCAAAAGCGGTGTCTTTCGCACCCCCGGTGAAAGATGATTGCGGCAGCAAATTTTCATTCGGCGATCGGGATCATTTAATAAAAGTACTCACTCCGTCCGAAATTATGAAAAGCCTACCCGACCTGAAGCAGGATGATTGCAGTTTTACTTCAAGAATGGTGAGCTAGTACGGGATATCATCTGGCCTAATATAGAAAACAATTACAAAATACGGATATTCAAGCTAGCTCTACTGTATATCCTCCGTGGCTTTCTGTCTTTTTATTTCAGTTCATATAATTGAACAAATTCTTATTAACATGTTTAGTATGCATTTTAAAATCTGCAAGTGTCTGACTCTGAAATTGTAAATATGCATGATGATTGCATAACATTTGTCAATGTGATTTGAGAAAGTACAGCGGTACGAGTACCGATCGCTAATTAACGCATGGATTGTTTTTTCTGTTACACAATTAAACTGTAAACGTATCCAAAATTTACCGTTTACAGTTTTATAGTGAATTTTCTTTGTCTTTGAATAGATTGATTTATCTGCATGTTTTGATGTATTATTGAGTGTAAGATAATAAGATAAGGAGACCTCTTGTTATCACTCGAAATCATAAGGTTGTCATTAACTTAGTTTATAACTATTTTTTCTGTGAATGCCGAATGGTGTGACTACGATAGTCATATATATTATTATTTGGTTTAAAAAGAGAATTGAATGAACCAGTCTAAGCTGGGAATGTAGTGTTTTGAACTCTTTCAAGTTTAGTGGAAATAATTGCATTTTGTGGCATATAGATTGATTGATTTACTTTATCAACGTGTTAGTAGATTCAAGGTACATGCACATGCTACATGGATGCTCCTAAAGTTACAGCGTGATACTGTTAACTGCAAAAAGCATCCATACTTAGATACTGTTGGCTTGCTTGAAAAGTCTAATTTGCTTTATAGCTAATGTAATGAACTTTTTCTTTGCGATTGTAGGACCAAGATAAACTTCTTACTGGAGGACAACCAAAGACACCGCGATTAGAAACCCAAGAAGAGCGCCACTGGAAACAAATGCAAGCTCTTCGTCAACACAATTCCCAAGTTCCCATTCAGGAATTAGCAATCAAAGACAATACGAGTAGCGGGCATTCTGGAATAAGTCCAGGAGGATCTCAATTTTCTTTTCCATCTGGATCAGGTTTGTTAACTTTGAAGTCCATTTCGTTTGTATTATTCTTAGAATAATGTTATTTTTCAAATTTCATGTTCATTATCTTTAGGAAATTCTGTAAATGTGTTGATGACTCGAAATGTTGGGCCCGACAATGTTCCACATAACATCACGCTTGCTCCGGAGAGCGTCCGACAGCCACTTCAAGTTTCAACTCCACACGTAAGATTCAGATATTTAATCCTGTATTTGCTAGTGGGAAACCTCTAGCAGGGCTGTTCCATCAGCGGTAATGTTTTTATATTACAATTCATTAAAAATTATTTTAGGATCCCAACATGCCTAGTATACATTCTCATTCCCCACGAGTAAAGTCACCAGTATCAAGACCTCCAGTAGCAATTGGATTACAAACACTTCGTCCAGGTGGAACGACAGAAATGCCTCCACCGATTCCATCACTTCATTTTGGACGGCCTCCTTTACCTGTAGGTCAAGGACTTCGATCTCCACTCTATTCTAGAGGATCATTTACACATCCTCCCAGAATGCCAAATTCAACTCATAATGATACATACACAAATCTTCCTCCATCTGAGCAAACTCATTCTCATCCCCCGTTACGAGGATTCAATGAAACAGAAAGCGTTTCTACCACAGAATCAGGTCACTATGGTCCCAATAGTATTAACGAAAGTGGAGATATTGGAGTGGGCAACCGTTCGACTACTTCACCTCAAGGGCAAGAAACAAGGCAACATCTTCGTGATCTTTTGCAACGTCAACATGTCAAGAAACTGGAGCAGGATCAAGTATCTCCAGTGCTACCCGAAAGTGGACAGCGCCCTCCTTGGAGTCATGGTAAGTCCCTACTTTAAGATGGCATCTTTATAAAAAAAAACTAAACCTTACGTTTATTATTTTGAGTAGATGATTGGCAAAAATCTGGTGCGATGGATGGTAATACTATGGTAAGACATCCCGTCGGCACTATGCAGAATCAAGTATTACAAATTAACCAGTTTCGCCAACCGTTTTTACCTTCTCATTTGCGGATGCCACCAATAAGTAGCCAAATTCCCGTTGGCCTACAACCTATGAGCCGACCTGTTGAATTTCGTATGGGAGTCAATACTCATGGTGCATCTGTGCAGGTAATTCAATTACGGTTCAAGTTCAACAGTCATTTGTGATGCGAAGTTATGTGAATTTCATCAACGAGAGTCATTGAATGTTGTAGTTTAGCTAATTTATTTATTGGCAAAATAACTTTTAATTAAAATAATGCCTCATTCTTTCTAACAGATCGGCGATCCAAGGGCAAGAATGCTATTAAATCAGCAACGATTGGTACTAAACCCTATGCAACAAAGTCCCAATCGGCAGCAAACATTTCTTGGCTCGCCACCACCTCAGTTTCAAGTTAGAAATTCGATGGATCCCTATGGACATTTGGTATCACAGCAGCCAAGAATGCAAGGTATAGATTCAATGTTTATTATGATTAATACTGTTAATAGTATGTTAAAGGATCAGGATTTATCAGTATTTGTTGTGGCAAAGGTGGAGGCATTGTAACATCGTCTTCGTCAATGCTGGCTCAACAACTTGGTCGACCGTTAAACTCCATGGTTGGTGGAAGCCATCGTGTCCCTGATTCGGGACCTCTACAATTTTCTCAACAACCAACCGCTTCGACAAATCAACAACATAATGTATCCGAGTCCAATCCTATTTCATCACCTATGCAAAGTGATCATCAAGAGCTACCCGATAGTGTCACCGCTGAGCTTGAAAAACTAGAGCAGGAACAGCACAATGAAAACAACCAAGAATCAGAACTGGCAGACTTTGGCATGGATGATGATGACTTGTTAGGAATGGGTGCGGATTTTAACATATTGGAGTACGCTGACCCAGAGCTTGATCAAGTTGTTGGTGGAGAGAAAACCAATATATTAGATAACATCGACTCAGAGGAAGAAGACAAGGATGAAAATAAAGAACACAAACGGAAGGAGGACTCTGAAAGGTACTACATTTGAGATACAGGAAACGTTTTTACAAAATTTTCACAAAATTACATGTTATATCATCTTTTAGACAACACGGTTCTTTAAACAGAGGGTCTAAGAAAGAGGGGATAGAGTATTCAAGCTCTGGGACGCCTTTAAAACCAAAAGTAGTGGTAGCCAAAACCCCCGTTCAAGTTTCCATACAACCTAGTACAACATTGATGTCCCCTTCGAAATCAAACATTGGCCATGGAACTGGGTCAATAGAAGGAAAAGTCCCACCAACACTACGCCCAACTCAACCACCTCCGCCCTATCCAGGCCCGCCTCCGCCTTACCCAGGGCGACCACAGGTATAAACATGCACACGGATAAAATTGTATCTAAAAGATGTAGATTTTTATTAAGTGATCAAGTATCTTTCTAATAACCAAACCCATTTTGGTTGACTTTCTGAATTTTCTGGCACTAATGCTTACTTTACTAATTAATTGCTGGGATTAGATGGGGATTAGAAATGGTAGTGGTGTGGAGATTAATGTACCGCCTGTGGCAGTGGGGTTGGGAGCGAAGAGCTCAGTTACTGGATTCGTTGGTGGCGGACGACCTCCCGCACTGCAAGTTTCAACTCTTGCCATGCATTCAAATTCTAATCCTCATTTGTCGTTGCATCAGCGTAGAACTCTTCTTCTACAGGTAATCTAAAGGTCAAATATACGCATGCTGCTTATCTATTGCCCGTCTTTTTCGCACAATCCATCGTGTTTATTCTATCCTCCTATAATTCGATTCAACTGTTGAGCAAGTTCGATTGAATGTTGGGCTATGTTTTATTTCATTTTTTTTGCCACTTTGTTACTCCTACTGCTTGTGACTTTGTTCACATCATCCCATCATCGCTATGCTAATTGTAATATTTTGAATGGTGCTAACGATCAAGGTTCTTTGAGAATGGGATTTCTTCGGGTGGCCATTATCAAATAGTCGTGGTTAATGACGAGGACATCAGATTATACGTATCTGTAATTTTAACAGTCCACTAATGTGCATACCTATAATGAAAGTACCAAATGCCAATGCTACTAATTGAATGGGATTCAGCTGCTTCGAACAAGCCATGTAGAAACCTTCATTAAAAGGGAGGCTTCCTTTAAGTTTGGATGGGAAAACGGATGTAATTGGTATGATGTGCTTTCATGCGTCGATAAATTCAATTCTTAAGTATCACTCCGTGTAATAGTTTATCAGACCAAAACCGTTCAGCTTTTATTTGTGCTACGCACCGTTCTTAATTGTACCCCTTCAGTTTTTGCAACATAAATGGTAAAGCTTTTTCATGAAAATTCACCATTTATCTAGGAACAACCACTTTTATTGGAGGACCTTCTTGAACAAGAAAAACGAGAGCAGTTAAGACAAGGTTCTGGGCTTATCGGTGCTGCTCCGGAGGAGCCCCTGCTTAGTGATTTTGATTTCGAACGACTTAAAGCGGATGTCCTTTCGTCCTCTAATTTACCAGTTAGCCTGTCTCCTCCTAATGTCGGTGGTAAGTTTAACTAATTGAAGAATCTTAATGAATTTTAACAAAATGAAAAATACTTAAACAAAGGTAAACCGTTACAACATATTTCTCAAATCGCAGGACAAAATGTGATGTCTATGCCTTCTCAACCTTCCGGTTTAATTATTCGAAATTCGTCTCATACGGTAACAGAGTGGCCAACCGCGAAAAGTAACATTTTAAGGCAAGAAAGTCAGCCTGTTGATACTATTTCAAATATTCGTTTGGCCTCTCCCCATCCTGGAAAACCCACTGGGAATACATCTGCAAGCAGTGGTTCAAGAATGCCTATTTTTCCACTGCAATCTCTTCCTCCGCCACCAAATCCTCCAGAACATCCTGCAACAGAGCAAGAAAGACAAATGCATATTCAGTATGAACAATGGCTCTATAACCAGCAGCAGGTACTGGCAGTGCATCTAAAAAGTTTTGAAACCGAGGTGCATAAGCTGAGAAAAGGAAAAAAGGTATGGCAATTTTTATTCAATTTAATATAGTAATTAATTTGAAAATAGTACAATTTGTAACTTTTAAATTTTTGCAGTCATTGAACAGTAAACTTCGACAGTTACGTAAAAACGGCAACGATTTAAACGAAACGGATGGATTGGAATTGGAGAGAATAGGGAAGGAGTTGCCTGGTTTACAGAAGCAGCTCGATCAAGCCAGGAAACAATCAAAGCAACACAACCTATTGATACAGGTAATTTCTAAGGCTTTTAAGTTCTTAGACTTCAGACTAGACTAGTACGATTAAACAGATTGTAACTTATCATTTGGATGTTTTGCAGGACTTCCGAAATAAACAACAGAAACTGCAGCAAATTATGGGACTGAGTCCTGGTCCACCCCCAACCAGTCTTCCGACATTATCGTCTCCGTTGGGTCCAGCTTCATCGCCTTTGCATTCAACTCCACAATCTCCTATGCTTAGTCCCTCTCCTTCAATGGGAGGTCCATCACCATCTCCTCATATGCAAAATTCTCCAATGGCTAGTCCATTGACTCCTAGTCCTGGCCCAACATCCAATTCTCTGTGTCAAACTTCTCCAAGAGGAAATTTGAACACTAATGTTCACAATTTAGATGATACTCCTTTTAGCCCTCTCTCAGAAGGACCTTGCAGGCAAATACATGGTCAGAATATTTCGACAGCGGCACGAATTCAAAGTCAGCACATAACCCATGTATCACATATGAGAATGGGCTCACCTGGCGTTTCTAGCCACCAGATTGTAGTATCTCAGGGAAATATGAATATGGTAAATACTCCTGTGAGTTCTGGTCTTATGGGAGCCAGAGGAATGAATGTTAATATGGCAGCAATGAGCCAGCAACGTCAGAACATGGATGGCCAAGTCGGTATGCAGAGAATGAGAACACTTGGTCCTCATGACCAAATAAGGTTGGTATAATTGTTTTATCCTATAATGTCATGCAATTCAATAGCAATCAAGCTCAATGTTGTTGATAGGATGAACCAAATGAGTCAACGGTTTCAACGGATTGGGGGGAACCAAGATCTTATCATGAGAAGCAGACCTCCTTCTAATTTTTCGGGCCAATCTCAGTTGGCATTGTCTCCGGGAGCCCAGCTGTATAATCCTGCTCGAGTTTCATTTCCAAGTCAAAGTCCCTCTGGGTCAAATTTGAATACAATTAGTTTACGAAGTCCTTCGCCTATGAATCAGATTGGAGGGATGGGGAGTCCTCCCGGCAATCAGGTATGTATTAATCATGTTCAAGCAGTGACACTATTAATTTT
Organism: Desoria tigrina; assembly: GCA_906901685.1. NCBI lineage: Eukaryota > Metazoa > Arthropoda > Collembola > Entomobryomorpha > Isotomidae > Desoria > Desoria tigrina. The sequence continues at coordinate 12,158,288 of CAJQTU010000004.1, forward strand.
GAAAATCGTGTCGAGCGTTGGCTAATTTTTGCCTCTTACAAATACAGTTTTGATGATATGTGTGTTATAGATATTGATGTCCCAAAACCGTGTTTCACCTGCACCTTCACCAATGCGTAAACCATCAGGAAATGGAAGTACTGGGAGCGCTAGTCCCATGACTGATAGACCACAGAGTGTAGAAAATCCTCTAACCCCGAGAAACCCAGGAAGCCGACCTCATACTCCAATTAGTTCTGGTGGTTTATCATGCCAAAGTGTTGATGGCATATCGGTTCCGTTGCATGGTCAAATGGAAGGTCAGCACTTTAATTCTAACGAAAATTGCGGATTAAATAGTGTAGGAAGTCCAACTGCCCACAATCTTCAAAGCTATATGCCAAATACATCGGATTTTGCACCAAATGTTGGCCATCTTAATACGGAATACACCGAATCAAATTCAAGTGGAAGGGGTGGAGGAGGCAACACTCAAGTTTTACCGTTTCCTACGTTCACTTGGTTTGATCAACCGTACAAATTTGGTCTCAAAGGGGGTAATCCATTTTCAGTCGTAGTTGAACATACTCCGTCCACTTCTAATCCAATTGTCCAAGAAAATCCAACAGCTCCTATTGGGCAAGTTGCGTCTAATGTTTCGGAGGTCAATAGCTCTCAGCAGCCAGCTTCCTCCGATTCAGTATTTATTAACACTATGGAAAATGTTGAATCCCTTCAGACGACATCTCAGCCACAAACTCCGACTCTTATACATTGCAATGCCTCTACCTCTGTTTATACTGTCCCTGTAGAAGAAAGTTCATCAGGAAATATTGGTATGGGCAGCTCTCTTTCATCAGAAGGCCAAGCGGTAGCAGTGATTATCAATGAAATTCCAACGAGTTCACTGAAATCAGTTACTCAATCTGATGGCTTAAATACAGTGATCATGCAAGACGATGAATCGACAGTTAATGACGAATGTGTAAATGTTTTAATCAAAGATGTCTGCCCAGCAATTAAAAACTCACCCCAAGCAATTGATAATCGAGACAAATTGGAACCACGGACAACAGCCGAGTCAAGTAAGAATTTCATAATTTTTATACATGCAGTAACATGTTTTAGGAAAATAAAGTTTTACTTATTCGACAACTAAAATAACTTTTTAATATTTGTCAGATAATGCGGTTGATGAGCCCGAATCTTCCAATGCTATTGAACTGAAGAATTCAGACATCTACTCAGCAAAAGATTCTGGAGTGAGTTCATCATCAATTCCAAAAGTCTCACCGGACAAATTGGCATCCCCAAATTCATTGCTACTTTCGGACTCTCAAAACAAAATAGAATATTCATTAACGGAAGGAAATTCTCGCGCGGAGGTGAATAGCACTTCGAACGATATTTCCATTCCTGATTCATGTGGAAAAATGAAATTGTTAACAAATCAACAAGTGGTTGAATATGATTCGACTAATCTCATCGGCAAACAAAATGTTGGTTCTTCTCAAACAAAAATAATCAACCAAAATACCACTGAAGACTCAATTTCGTCCAAACTGATCATAACATCTGGAAGTAACTCGGTATCAGATCTAACTGCAGACCCTCACATGACCGGCTTTACGACAGCCGCAGAGACACCGCAAGCAGCCAATGAAGTTCTTAGAGCGACTAAACTGGTTTCAGATCGTTGTTCCTCGGGCATTCCAAATCAACAGGAATTACCAATTGTTTCAAGGTCGATAAGTAATGTTTCGTGCACAATGAATACGACTCAGAATTCAGGTGTATCTCGAATTGATACTCTGACCTCTAATAGCATACTTGTAATCAGCAATCATTCTCACGTCTTGGCTAGTGAATCTTCTAAAGAGCATCAAAGTGTCACAACAGCTGAAGTAACAATATCCGACTCCATAGCTTGTCATAACGCCGAACCGACAGATAATAGTTCAGTAACACAAAACAACACAGTTTTAAATCTAGTTGCAGAATCAGAGAAAGACAAAGGCGTGGCAACTGTTAGTCAGGTTGTAATAAATAAAATTAGTGTCGAAGAGGTGGGGACGCCGCAATCTGAAGCCAATAATCAGGACATTTTAACAACCAAATTGGTCGATGTTAAAAAGGAAATAGGAGAACCTGAAGCCACGGCAAATCATAATCCAAATCAAAATAGCAACTTAAATTTTGTGATGTCTGAATTAGTAACTTCTGCTCAATTTTCAAGCTATACAGATTCGTGTCTGGAGATGAGTCAGTCCAAAATAGAAACTCCTCTAATATCCAACCATTCCTCAGCCTCAGTTATTTTGTCTGCAACAACATCTGCTGCAGCTCAATTAATACATCAAGGGTTAATCACATCTGCAGGAGAATCTCAGAACGCGCTTTTGAAGCAGTTACTTCAAAACACTGGGTGTGCGAGCATGGCTCAAACGTCAGAAAATGTTGGATTTTCTCTAACTTCATGTTTACAAAGCAGACCTGTTAATACCGTTGTGCATACGTCTCACCTCTCTGAAGCTGCTACCAGAATCCCACAACCTACGCCTGCTGTACGCCCTGCTGGACCACCTACACCAGGATCTTCACCTTCGAGGCTTCAAGTTAAAATCGAATGCTCCGATGGTAATTTTAAAAAATCAAATAATATACAGAAAAATTTCTAAACCCATAATTAATTTTATTTGATAACCGTATATTGCAGTGTTAGAATCCAATTGTACTGTTCCGGTGGTGATTCCTTCGCCGAAGGTATTAGAAGAAGTTCCAGTACCACAAATAACTGAAGAACAACCCAACTTTGTTCCTTCCGCTGTACCGGACGTCTTAGTGTCTTCCGAATTATCTGTCAGTGTTGAATCCAAAGAAATCGAAGAAACTGAACAAACAGAGAATCGGATAATTGAAAACAATTTAAGTAAGCCATTATAAGCTTTTGCAATTTTTTAATCCTTATAATTATAAATAACATAAATACCATCAAACAAATGTACCGTCGTATCGTAAGTGAGCTGTTTTTCACGTTATATACTGAAAATGTTCCATATTAAACTGTTTTGTGCTGTTGGAAAAACATATAATATGGAAAATCTCAATGTGCCCCAACCATAAGGCAAAGCTACATAAGCCATTTAAAAGTACTCGTCAACCCCATCCCCAAATCGCATGCTCTATTGAATTGCCCTGGACAATACCTTCCCGTCGATGTATCCCAAATGGATAATTGCTATTATAAATGCCGTCCGTGTAATAGTCCTAAATAAGTTCATAAATTGGTCCTGAATAATGAAAAATTTCAAAGAGTCGAGCAGCTCGTCACTTACAGACTTTCTCGGCAGATAGACGGACGGAAGGACATTAAGTCTTTCGCATAATGTATTCTACGATACATAATCATTGTCAATTAGTTGTTATTCGAATGGTTCGTCGTGTATTGTTTTGTTAAGACTATTTAATTCCTATCCGTCTTCATTGTTTTTGCGTGTCTGTTTAAAACTGCTATATAGTTAAGTTAATTATTTCACATATGAAATACTTTTCAGAAATACCGGAAGCCAAGAAACCAGACGAAGAAGGCAAGAAAGCCAAACGACGACAATATCAGTCAAAACGAAAAACTGCTGCTGTGAAGGAGCCATCCGCCGCACCTAAAAAGCGACCAAGAAAAGCTGGAAAGCCGGAGGAAGATTTTGATGCATTTATCGACACATTTATGATTCAACTTCGACAGCTTCCACCTGTTGGAATTGTTGAGCCTGATCTTAGTCATAGCTTTAATACGCGTTCTATATTTGGTGTCGGAGATTATTCAAAACTCAGCACTAAAGGCTACAGTACTCGTGTTGGAGAAATGACTGGAACATTCGGTGAAGGAACGTTCACAACCGGTTCAGAATCGGATTATTATAGTGCTAAGCCGTACGGTAGAGAAAATTCGCGACCCCTTCAAAAGTCGTCTCCCACACATCGAGGATTTTACAATCAGGAGTTTGCAGCACCCAGAACAACATCTCAAGGTGACTTAGCTATGCATAATGTCACATAAAAAACAATGATAATGTACGAATTTACTAATTTTAAAATTTTTTTATGTAGTTGAAAAGTCCCATGCAGAAAATAGGACTCCGACACCTATTAGAGATACGGACACTCCGGATACTATTGTTAGTTCTTCTTCTCCAGAATGTACCACGAGAGAAAGTCCAGATATGTTCCCAGGTATGTCTTACTGTAAATGCCTATTTATAAAAAAAATTCAATATGAGATTGTACTTTTAAATGAATTGTGCTGCATTCCTTCAGGTTTAAAACTCGTAGAAACAGACGAAGATAAACTAAGTCATTTAAGGGACTCACCTACTATTCCCATTGTAGTTCCAATTCCAATACGACCATTGCTTGCTGCGAAGTTAGCCAAGGCTGCAATGGATGCAGTAAGTTTATTACCTTATTTTATATGTGTATGGTTGTACGTGTAGTTAATTTACCAAATCGTAGCTTACTGAGTTTTATTTTTTTAGGACAAAGAAAATGGTGTATCAAAGACGAGCATTTTCACTAAAGTTCGTGGCTCAGGACCTTTGAAAGAAAATGGCAATATCACTGTAACGCTAACGTTATCTGCGACGGCAGTTGACGATATTCGCGGAGTTCTTCGAAATTTGGCAAACATACTTTCCATTGCACCTCCAGCTTACCAGCTTTACGAAAGGCCCCAATCTCCAATGGATCAGAAATTCTTTACTTATAAAACAAAAGATGGAAAAGAAGCTGTTGACATACAAAGTATTCTAAACGGTACTGCCAAGTTTTGCCGGCACTGTGATGTCCTAGTTATACACAATATTATAAAAAAGAAAGCCTCTGATCTTCCTGGATACACATCGGAGTCTTCTGAGTCGTCCAAAGAATATTATTTTTGCAGCTCGAATTGCTATATGCAGTTTTCGATGACAAATGGAGTAGACATGGCATCATGGAGCAAGGTAACATATCACTGTTGAGAGGTCCAATGCTAGTAATGCTGGCGCATGTTATATTAATAAATTATGTTTCGTTGTAGACTCCAGTAGTTGTTAAGCACATTAGCGATTCAAGAACAGAAATCAAGTCTGAAAAGCAAAATATAGCAAAAGATTGTAGGAACGGCCCTGTACGGAATATATTGCAGCCGGCAACTCGCAAAGATGCCCTGGGAGTAAGTGATCCATCTCAATATTTAACACGATGAACGCTTATATATCGTTATTAATTTAGCATTTTCTTTTGAAGCTTAAAATAGAAACTGAGAATAAATCCCTTGTTCTCAAACGCCCTGCAATAAAATCTGAAAATGAGCCTCCAGTTAAGAAATGGAAGGGCAACAGATACAAGAATTGGACGTCTCAGACTCAATCTCTTAAGTATAAAAAGCCGACGGAAAAAGAACTGACTGAGGTAAGTTTTGCCGCTGATTCTTGTTTGAGGGATGTATGTTAGTAAGATATCAATAGTACCTACTTCCGTTCTGTTAAAAATCGTAATAATTGGTTTGAAATTAATATTGAAGTTGTTATACCGCCTGGGAATTACTGCCATGCCAAGCAAATTTCCGGAAGACACCCGTCGGTGCACATTTTGTCATCAAGTCGGGGACGGTGTTTCTGATGGCCCAGGAAGGTAATGACTAGTGTTTTGGTTTACTGGTGAATTTAAAATTGTCGTATAAATTCTGCACAGTAGATATTTACTCAGTGCTTGTTCTTTTCAGATTATTAAATTTTGATGTCGATAAATGGGTGCATTTAAATTGTGCCTTGTGGTCGGAAGAAGTGTACGAAACAGAAAATGGAGCACTCGTAAATGTTGAAGTTGCCTTAAAACAGAGTTTGACCCTTACTTGCATAGTATGCAATCAAAGTGGAGCATCAGTGAAATGTTTTAAGGTTCGATGTACATCAGTATACCATTGCGGATGTGCTGTCAAGGATGGATGTTCATTTTACAAGAATAAGGTGCCTAATATTTTTTTTTTTATTTATTGTCTTCGTCTGTCTTGAGTGTCTTATCACAGTAGCCAACTCATTACTAGGTTGACGTTGATATTAGCAAAGCTATAGTCAACGGCAAATTCACAAATGCTGGTTATGAGTCTGTCTTCATAATAGACCGAAAATACACTAATTTGTTTGCACATATTTTGAATGTCTCTGTTGACCTTTCTGATTTTAGAGCGTGTACTGCCCCACTCACATTCCAAAAGGGGAAAAAGAAAATGAGTTGACCTCGCTCGTCGTTTATCGAAGAGTATATGTTCAAAGAGATGAAAACCGTCAAGTTGCTGTCGTAATGCATCATGTAGATCAACATCATCTCCTTCGAGTGGGGTCATTGATTTTTTTAAACGTCGGACAGCTGCTTCCGCATCAGTTGCAAAACTTTCATACAGGAAATTACATTTATCCGGTTGGCTATAAAATTGTAAGTTTGTGTTTGGATAATTAACGTCACATATTCGATCATTTGATTTTAAGCTGAGTTTATACTTTTTACATCTAAATTTTAGGTTCGATTCTATTGGAGCATGACTAAGGTCAATAAAAGGTGTCAATATATATGTTCAATACATGATGCTGAAGGAAGGCCTGAGTTCCGAATTTCAGCACAAGACGAGGGACTCAAGGAACACACCGTCAAAGCAGGAACTGCTCAAGGCGCTTGGCTTCAGGTTCTGCATGCAATTTCTAAATTGCGCAATGATCATGACTCGATTAAAATATTTCCAAAATTTATCACCGGAGAGGACTTATTTGGACTAACTGAACCTGCAATTGTGAAAGTATATTATCAAAACTTTTTAATCGATAGATCTGGAAGAAAATATTACTTTTAAATTTGCAAACCTTGAATGTTTTGAACATAAATGTTAATAGGTATTAGAATCATTGCCTGGGATTGAAACTCTCACGGATTATCATTTCAAGTATGGAAGAAATCCCTTATTAGAGCTGCCACTCGCCATCAATCCAAGTGGAAGTGCTAGAGCTGAGCCCAAGCTGCGTGCTCATTTTAAAAGACCCCATACCCAACGTACTGGTGCATCTCGAACGTCATTACCATCGTCTGTACTTTCATCGAGTGAGGCCGCGTGCCCGTACTCAAAGCAGTTCGTTCATTCCAAATCTTCTCAATATAAAAAAATGAAACAGGAATGGCGGAATAATGTGTATCTAGCAAGGTAAATAAACACTGTAACTTTGAATCCCTATTCACAACAACGTTCATTGTGAAATTCTAAACTATAATGTTTCCAAACTACAGATCCAAAATTCAGGGACTGGGTCTTTACGCTGCTAGGGATATCGAGAAACACACAATGGTTATTGAATACATCGGTGAAATTATCCGTAACGAGTTGGCGGAATCGAGAGAGAAGAAATACGAATCCCAGGTTAGTAGTCTTCACACGTCATATTAAAATTTTGATTAACCCAATAAATAAAGATGGAGGGTAAATGGGAATGTATACCATAATCTCCCATATTTTTGTAGAACCGAGGGATTTACATGTTTCGAATGGACGATGAAAGGGTAATTGATGCTACTCTATGCGGGGGATTGGCACGATACATCAATCATTCCTGCAACCCCAATTGTGTTGCTGAAACAGTAGAAGTCGACCGAGATGTTCGAATCATAATTTTTGCAAACAGAAGAATCTCAAGAGGAGAGGAACTTGCTTATGATTATAAGTTCGAGTTTGAAGACGATCAACACAAAATACCGTGTAATTGTGGAGCTCATAACTGTCAGCAATGGATGAACTAAAAATATACCGTTTTAGGTTGTAATACATCTTATAATTTAAAAAAAAAATACGCATCGTTTTTGTCAAACACAATACTATTTTGTTCTCATTGAGATTGATATAGTACTATACTATGTCGAAGGGCACTGCGCCAATCAACTACAAGTAAGGGAGTTTACGGACCTATTTTTTCTACGAAATACTATTTTCTACCCGTTGAAATTTGAAACGGGTGTTATAGTAATACGCCAAAGAACTACGTATCCGTCATCAGTGGACTGCACATGCATTTAGACGTATTTTTTTTAACAGAATACAATTTTGTACCCATTGAGATGGAAATAGTACTTTGTCGAAGGCTACGAATCAATGACAGCGCAGAGCCTGGATTCGTTGCCAATTTTGTTTTGACAATAACATTACTACATTTACTTGGAAAACATTTTGTACCCATTGCAGTGGTACCGAAACATGTCTATAAGAACTAAGCATCGGTCGGCCGGCAGACTGTTTGCTCTTAATTTTCCAGTCTTTCCTCCTATTTCATTTTTCAACGAAAGCATATGTGATTTATAAATTCGAATCACATACAAATCCTGCCTACCGTTGAAAATTGAACATTATATGTTAAAGAACTTTACCTAGTCGTTTCGTTGTAGAATGAAAATTGAGTTCAATAGTTCACAATTGCTGCCGTTGGAAGAATTTAAACTAATATCACCTTGAGTTTCTTTATAGAACGTTAATGGCAGTTTTATTTCTAACTGTCAACGGTAACAGTTTCCGGATAAACGATGAACCGTCATCATTCACCTCATTCCAAGCCTGGAGGATTAGTAGTTAACAATTAACCCTTCGACTTTAAAGTCATGAAAATTCTCAATACTGTTTTATGTGGTTGTGAGGATTTGAAATACTGAAGAAAAGTAATCTGTTAATCGTTTTAATAGTTAATCATTGACAATTCTTACAATCAGCGCGGCTGTGTTTAGTCTTTTCTGCCTCATTTAAATTATAAATATTCGTACGTGGGGGAACTCGTCTGATACATACAAAAACTATACAAACTGACTGTAATTTGTACACTGTAAAATAACTTACATAAGAAGTGATGTCCATAATTAAATTAAATATATACTAGTTGCAATATTTATGTTAAGCCTAGGTTTATGACAGAAGTTGTCCATAAACGTCGTCAATCGGAAATCGTGTATTTTTATCCCATTTTTGCTTAGCCAGTAACTTCTTAGCATTAGTGTTATGGCGAAACTTAAGACACGCATTTGAATATTGTCAGTTTGTCTATCTTCTAGTTCTAACTCGTATAGGACGTATATTATTATGGATTACCCGATATATCATGAATTATGGAAATATCATAATAGATAATCATTATAATGTAACTAAAATAGATATTATAAGCGCACCACTAATATATTGTCCACAGTCGAGAAAATGTATTTATTCCTACATTCATTTTACGGAAGATCATTTGTATAGGCTTCTTTTCGAGATCTTGTATAGCTTTGATTAAATCTTTTTGAAGTACATAAGGTATAGGTTTGAGACCAAAAGTTGTAAAGTTGAACTATAGAATTAGTCGTTGGCTGTAAATATATATATATATATATATGTGAGTGAAGAATAACTGTTAAACGTGTGCAGATTTTGCATAATAATATTGTTATTACTTGTTGAGTGTTCCGTCGTGACCACTATGTGACCCTATGAAAATATACATAAATGATTTAAGCTTTAAAAATTCCGTATTTGGTAATTTAATTACTTTTCCATCTGCATCCGTTTGATATTCCAAATTGACATTGCCTTAGCTTAGATCATAAATAAATATAATAAAAATAAAAGCTAAGTACCGAATTTAGATTTCGAGAGACTTCTTACGCTGGTACGTGGTCCAATGCAGATATTATACCTTGAAATGCCATTTTTGGTAAATAACATGTCTCTTTCAAGCTGAGTTATAACTTGCTTTCGAAGGTAGAAAGTTAATTATCAACTCGCATCTAATATTTTGAGAAAAGGCTGCCTTGTAATTAAATGTATATCATAATTTCACATCAGTTCTAAGCGTTTCTATCAATAAAAATTATATTTAAGGCTCCAGAGTATTAATCTCTATAGGGGAAAAAGTGCCATTGGGGTATTTTGAACACCAATATTTCTTGACCTAAAAATGTAACATTTAATATAAATCCAATTTATTGCGAAAAATTACCAAATAATTTTCGGTGCACTACGAAGTAACGATAAATGGGAATTCCAATATTTATAAAAGTATGTATTTTTTACGCAGCGACACTCTTCGGGCCCGATATGGCCATTGCACCGACCTAATTGTTTTTTAATCATATCATGTAGACAATTTCATATGCAACATGTTGTGGTGAGTCAAAATCAACCCCTTTTCACGTATGACGCAGAGCCAGTCCAAAAATTGCACCTTTTTAACCCTTCCTGACCAAATCTCTTTGGACCACTTTTCCAAATATAATTATATGAGGCCGTTCCAGCCAACAATGTAAGCTATTTCTATATTATATAGAATAGTATGCAGTACTTGAAATCAATTTCTTGTTTCAATTGTTGATTTCTAATTCAATTTCTGCAATGAATAGAAGAATATAAGTTGCAATAATATATAATACTTTTTGAATATCCTGGAATTACTTTGCATTGATGAAATAGTGATAAATAAAATAATAGTCGAAATCAAAATGAAGGACGAAACTCCATGGAATAATCAATTTTGGAGTCTCAGCACTCAGCAGCTACTCCATCAAAGTATGCATAATTTAAGGATCTCAAAGAATTTATATTATAATTACAAGGACACAATATTTGTAAACAAAATCAGAAATAATTGAAATCAAAATGCATGGTCATGGCATGGCCACTACTACACAGTGTGGTGAGAAGAGGATCTTTCTTGGTTGTGCCATTATTGGAGCGATCGCGATTGAAAATGGTTGAGAAAACCGGAGACAAAATGGATGACACCAATTCACGATCTAAACTTTGGAATGGCTGCTTGTATTAATTTCACAACTAAACAATTAACCACTCACCGCTCAGCACAGGAGTCGGAGTCTAATTTCATCTTTCATATTTTTTGTCACCTAGTAAGTCGGCCAGTACTGAGATTTTTCTTGTAGAAAACGTTAGGGGTTGCCAATGTTATTATTAATTACAACCGTTTGTCTGTCCGTCGGTGCGATAACTTGATTCGCAGTTCGCACACAGCTTGATCTTGTGTCACCAAATTTTATACATGCAAGTTCTTGGGCTCATGGTAGGTAAGGTAAGAGCTGAAGCGAATTCTAAATGTGGGTCGAATTGGTCATTCAATCTGAAGTTTGGTACATCCATGATCCATCCAATGTTGAAAAGTAAATTTTCATACTACAAAATTCATATAAATGAACCAAGAAATGGAACGCGTAAATGTTGAAAACTAGTTCACCACTTGCCCTTGTAAGGGCCTGACATAACTTCGTAGGTCCCTTTAATCTGGAAAATAAAGCGAATTATTTTGACCTACGAAATATGAACAGGCCGATGCGCGACGCCCGTTCGTACGACTAACGGATTCAAAGTGTTTTTGAGAGGACACATTAATAAATGGTTTTGATTACGATTTTTATTATGCATCAACCTATGAAATCAATTAGTGAAAGCGGCATTAAAAATAATTCTTTCCGAATTGCCATTTGGATTTTGTGCCTTATCCTCCGCTTCGAGTGTACAAAGTGTTTTCAATGCAATCTATTAAAAACATACCAATATCTCGAAAAAAAAATATAATAATCGAATGTCGCGAGCTTCTTAAAAGAGCAAAATTATACATATATATTTCTAGATAATGAGGTCCATGAGATGTGAAAGCCTAGTCATAAAATATATTGAGAGTTTGGAAACATGTCCTGTGATGAGCTAATGAGGTCTCCCGGACCAGAAAGAGCCTTGTGATACTTGTGACCTCCTCTGGGCTTTACCGTATCCCCCCATTCGAAAAAATTAACGATTTAAATTCTTGTCGTTATTTTTCATCTTGCTTTTTTTGCTTCTGTTCTTTATTCTTTATCGTCACGCGGTTTCGCAATGCATCGCAGCTTCGCATTCGCAGATAATAAAATAGCTTGTACTCGGGATGATACGAGATTACGGCACACCGAGTCAGTGTCACCGACTACCAGTCACCCGCACCTTTCTAGTCAAAGTTTCAGACGTATTCTACATGCCAAATGACAGTAGAATTTTCTTCAAATATTATTCCTGAGATTAATTACCATATAGAGATATGCTATGCTAAGCTGCTTTAGCAATTTAAAATTGCAGTCTCCCAATGTAGTCTGCTTGTTTTGCAAGGCATTGAAACCGATGCCGATTCCTTGGTCACGAATTCTGAGTCGAATCCATAGAATTGGATAATATAATAGAGCTAGAAGGCCTACTCGGGATTTTCAGCCAGATCTCCATGAAGCGCCCCCATGCTCAACAATTTAGTTTAGATTTAGGTCGAATCATTCTAGTTTGGAGCAAACGTTAGATACCCAATCGTCTGATTTTTTTATGGTTGAATACATTACTAATGAAACTAATGATACTAAAGAACCATAAAATGGGTAACAAAAACCTACCGTGATTGGTCTTGGTGACCATTTAAAAAAACATGAAATAAAAAAACACGAAAACTGCAAGTCTAGTTCCGTGCACTACACTGTCTCTGGTTTCGTTTGAAAGGATTATTTTTATCTTTCAGGAACGAAAAATTCCATTTCAATTAAATTTTTATATTATAGTTTTAATTTTCTACATTATAATTCCTTTAACTGAAAATGCTAAAGTATTTTTAGAGCGCATTAACATTATTACATTAAAAATTTATCTAGATCATTGACATACAAATATTCTTCTCGTTTAGTTTTCAACTAATATTATGCAGCTTTATAAACGAAATATTAATTGTCCTAAATCAACTATCGATCCGAGTCTGATCTATACAGGCCGTGTAATCATTTTTCTTATCAAGAGTTGTGAGTAATGTATGCGTTTGACTCTAAAGTTAAGCATTTGGACGCTTAGAACTCTTGATTCAAACATCTTTCAGTACAACCGACCTCATCTTATCATATATATATTTATATATATATATATAAATTAATAACTTGTCTAACTAGTTGTTACTACTTGTAGTTGTAGTACTTATGCTAGTTATATTTTATGTACATTCATATGTCTATAGACTAGTTATAAACTAAGGTAAATAATGAATGGATCATAATATTATTATTTTGAGTACATTTAAAAAGAGAAAATCCATGCCTAGTTGTCGCTGGTCGCATTGATTGTGAGATTGTGACTTTGTGACTTCCATTCATTCTATCCTTAGTCGACCGAGTCGAATAAAAAGTGACTTAAAAGCAGTTGCTCATAGTGAGTCGAAGTCAAGTCAGTCGTCATATCATAACCTCATAATTACAACTCCGAAGGAATTAGTTTAGGATGAAAAAATCTATGTGACATTAACATTTTAACATGGCAATGGATGGTTTATAATAAGCATGACTTTTTGGCTTTGCGCAAAATCGATCACTAACTTCTGTAAAAATCAAAACCAGTTTTCTTTGAGATTATGAACTGAGCTTTTACGCAAGCACCAAAAACACGTAATCGTTAAAACGTAGAATGAAATTTCATTGAATACGCTGGCACATCAAAAGTTGTACACACTCCTTTTAAATCGAAGTGTTATAGTGAATGAATGTATATATCCGATTTTAAATAATTCAAAGCATTTTTAAGTTTTCTAGGAATTGAATATATTTTTATTGAATTGTATGACACGTAGCTTGATACCCCAAGACCAAGACTACCTTCGACCTACTTCGGATAGCTCAGTCAATAGCTAACGAGCTAACCCTTACCTTGCTAGTTTCGTTCGGTCATCGGTCTACCCTACCGACCCTATCTACATCGAGCATTGCATAGCTCGCGTAACTAACATTTTTACACCCTTCCGACAGTTCCCATGTGCCTTTCCAATAGTTGCAATTATAGTATTTTTTCGACGAATTCCTGGGCAGCAGTCCCACATTTCCGGGTAACATCTGTACAACGGTTTCAAGATGTATAATTATGACTATAAAATATAGAGATGTAAACTAGCCATATATGGAATTTGGGACCGACCGATGAATCAAATCATACACATTAAAACGGCAAAAGCAACGTTAATAGCAAATTCTAAAGAGTAACGTATTTTTAGCCGTTTTTTAGGGGATCATCCCAAAACCGACCAAAAGATCACACTTGAAACATGTCTTATCAATCGTTGTACCGCAATTTTTGTTACAATTATATGTGACGGGATTATACCATAACCTGAAACCTTTCATGTCGAAGAATCATTTAATGACCGATTCCAGAATCCAGACTCTGGTACATAATATTGGCGTGCAGAGGTCGAATTTGTACGGTTCTGAGGGTGGTGTTGGTCATAGTCTCATAGTTGGTTGGGTGATTTCAATGCAGTGGTGAATGCCACTATACCATGTAAATAGGAATGAGATGGAAGGAAAGCAAAAAGAAAGAAACCTTGATGCTGAGTACGACTTGTTTTGCTACCACAACTGAACAGTTACTCTTCATTCTCCACTAATTCACCAACTACTTGCTCAACAGCTCAATCTAAGGTAAAACGCAAAATACAAATAATTTCACCCTGAATTTTTTAAATAGATCCGAATAATGGTTAAGGCACCTCATCCTTCTTTATTTCGAAATGTTCTTTACTATTCTTAGATTATTGTAAATCGATTTTGCGAAGAAAGGTTATCACATTATTGCATGTACAATATATTATAATATTATGTGTATATCTTTAAAATTAAATCTCAGTGGCCAGATTTAACATCCAAATTATTGATAATTCGGAACAGTTATTAAATGAAGATGATTAAATATTAACACAGGGAAGCGCAGTGAATTCTGAGCTGAAAATTAAATAGCATATATGGTACCCAAATCCAAAATCGTTAATTTATAGAAAGTTTTAAAACTCCAATTCCCCACACCTAAAAAATTATTCATTCTAGTACACATAAGTTGAAAAGGTCATCGACAAACACCTTTTATTTATGTTAGGACCACAGGACGCAGAACCTTCAGTCATCATTGAATCATTTAGTAACAGTTGCACAATGTAGAATAATAAATTTTGCATTCATGAGCATGGCCGATGGACATACTTATAAAATTGTAATGCAATAAAGAAAGTAGAGGCATTACATTTAAACAATAAAAAATCGGATCATCACATTGTGTTAAGGCTAAGTGTGATTTCCAAACTTAGCAACGCTTACGACAGTGAACGGGAAGCATATTCGAAAAAGTTAGGCACCAAAGTTTTGTTTGAAGCGCTGCTACTAAGTAAGCGTCGTTAACTTCGGATTGTTCGGATCGCCCACCCATGTTAAAATACAGGGATTGTAGCAGCATGCAGCAGTAGGAGTTCTTGTATATTATGAACACGTATATAAATATGTGTTATGCGTACAATCAGGGATGAATTAAAGCAGTAGAGAGCTATTATCATGCCATGGTTTGAATTAGTCGAGTTTAGTTGAGGCTGGAAACCCTTAACTTTGAAATTTCTCGAAATGTGCAAACAATACAGCCTGAAATATTCATGAAACTAAATTATGCAGGCTTGGTTTCGTTATGTTATAATTGAACCATTTCTACTATTTTTGTCATAAACGGTGCAGGCTTGGTCCAAGTTCCAATCGACTGGGTTCAATTTTCATTCTTATCTCTGTCTTGACACAACACGTAGACTTTATTTTCTAAAAGATAGATAACCAATACCAAATCTCTAAACTGTCCTATGCTGTTTGGGAGTCTGTTACTGTCGAGGTTTAGACTAAATTGTAATGAAAGGCATAAAATACAGGGTGTCATGTTACCACCAGCAACAAAAATCGCCCTTAATAACGAATGTGAACGTCTAATGATCCTTTGATAATGAAATGTTCCTTTAAGGACGGTTTTTGTTTCTAATGGGGCATCATTGTGTTAGGACACCTTGAATATTGATTTTGCTCCCTTCGCCCTTCTCTTGCATGTTAATTTACCAACATTTACCTTAGTTTTCAGCATTTCAGCTTTAGTTTTGGTTACTGTTTGATTAACATAATATCAGCGATAGTAGTGAATTATTCTTAAAATGTAAAAGTGGCAATAATATAATTAAAAATGTATATTAGCATTATTCCTTGCTAAAAGGTTCTTATCTTAACAGCCTATTGTGATTGTTCCTGGTTTTTTATGCTGATGCATGGCTTGTAATGTATATTTAAGGCATACTATTTTTATATACCCATTCGTAAATTAGACTATGCCTATTAGATCAAGGAAGCATTATCTCGTAAGTGCAGACCTCCTGCGCCCTGCACTAACTTTAAGTCCATTCTCGTGGACATAATTGACTATTGCGTACTTATCGGTTAGCTGCTGGTGCGAGGTACATGCTGACTTTCATTAATTAACACACCATTCAAATATCGTATTTCATTCGAGTTCATTCACATTATTAATGATTTTGCAAAGAATTTGATACTTCCCGACTCCAGAGTACAGACTTGCCATATATGCCTTCCAGAATCCATACCTTCGCTTCTTAGAATATTCATAATTATTCTTGGCTCTACAATCCATAATTTGGTCGATGCAACGGTTTTTTTAAATGACGTGTTCCAATTATATTGCAGTATATTACTTTTTGCTTCCTGCTTTAAGGAGCTTTGATTTCCAGAACTTGAATGAATGAATGAGTTGTTTTTAATAAATATCCGGCCATTAATTGACTGAATGAATTATATTGAGTTTCGATAATATATATATTAAATGACCTCTTTATAAATTTTTTAATATAGTTGTGTAATGTTTAATATGTAATTTTTTCACAGGGAAACCCGACCTTTTTGCCGTCGACGTTCTTTCTTTCCAGAATAATTTGGGTGCTAGAAAATTATGAGTACCAGTACTCTTTTGAAAACCACAAATCTCTCATCGTTATTTGTTCCTGAACAAGTGTTGATATCAAGCAATCACGACATGCCTGTTTTGAAGCGATCGAGTAGTAGTAGTAACGGTACTTGTAGTACCAGGTAACTTCATTTAAAATTATAAAATAGTACGGAATTCCGTAGCTAATATCCTATAAAATGATCATACACATGTAAGCATAAGAACTGAAACTGATTCGAATCCTCATGTATTATAGCACTCTTCAGCCCTTCGCCTCGCAACAGATCTTCGTGACTCTCGGTGTGGGGCCTCGGTGGTATCGGTGATGTCCCCCACTCCGATGCATCTAATTTGGGGGCAGAGGGCGGTGGGGGGAAGGAAGCGGCGCTCTCTGTCAGCCACCCGTTTGAAACCTACGTATGATACTATTTCTATTGTTAGCGCTTTGTAACGCATTTTAGCCTTTGTAAGTAGAAGGCAATTTCATCTCTCCCATTCTGTTTCTAGGAACAAAAAGAATTTCCAAAATCCCAACCGTTAAAAATAACTTTCCGCTATCCATTGACACCACAAACAATTCTCACCTGGGACACAACTCTTATGAACAACAACTTGTATATCGAAGTGCCAAATGGCTGCTTGCCGGATGCTTCCAAGGAGGCATTTGTCGCACTTCTGGAATATGCTGAAGAAACTTTGGAGTGTCAACATGCTATTGTTTGCTTCAAGAAAGATCGTACTGATCGAGGTAGGTTCAACTCAACTTTTGATTACAGTACAATGGTATTCAATATTCGATTACACTTTTTTTTAATCTCTTCAGCCGTTCTCATCCGAACATTCATGTTTCTGGGATTCTATCTTGTCCCCCCTGGAAACGAATTGGCACCTACTTCAGACAAGGAGCATGTTTTCATGGTGTACAAAATTGACTAAATTTAGCGGTTGGATGAAAAAAAAACTTTAATTTCCTTTTTCTGCGTTGACTTAATCACTTTCAGTGTGTAGCTGTAATTTCCATTCTCGTTTTCCTCTGCAATATATTCTAATAAATCATATTCATTAATTGTATTCATAAATTATAATGTACAAGTAATCAAAAAGTGTAATCAATAAACTTTGCTCTCTCGTTATTATCAATTAAGAAGGAAATTGTATTCATATTTAGTAATTAATTCCGTCAATTGGACTCTGAAACTTTTTTCAAATCTTATCGCTTTTAACGCATCATACTGGTTATATCCCGACTTCTAACAATTGACCAGTTTACCCATTGACAATGAAATACATCAGTACTCGCCTAAATAAGCCCAAAACACACAAGAGGAGTTTTATGAAAAGAAGTTTATACTTTTTATTATGGCATTTTCAAGACTTCATAGGAAATATAGAGGGTCAATTCGTTGACAAATGTGTGTACAATGACTAGAATGCATACATACTTATCTTCATATCATACGTACTTAATAATAATATTCATTTCCTCGAAATAGGAATTCGTAGTGTATAATTTTATATACAACGCGAAGGAGAGGAAACCATTTGAAAGGCAAAAATACTTTATTTCTGACATGGAAGATCCTATAAGCAGTATATAGGTACATATCATTTAAGACTATATCAAACAACGCATACGTAACTCACACCCACATCAAGTTAAAATCACATTTTACTCAGAATCAATTATGGTAACCAAAACGGATAATACACCACATCTTCAAGTCCAACCATATCGAACAAATACAAAACTGTGCTGCATTACACAACGGTATGACGTATGAGGATGTACTTTTTGTGTTCTTCTCTAGTTAATTTTGATGCGCCTGAAGCCATTTTTCAATTTCATTTTCATTATTCTGCAACCAAAACATATTTAACCGGATCGTCTCCAGGCTTTGGTTGAGAGCTCTTGTTCCGGAGCCTACGTCTTTGTCTTTGAAGAAATCCGTAACCTATTATTCGTAAAAAAGAGCATCATCAAATAAAATTAGGAAAAGTATCGACCTTCGAACTATTCAATGCAATGTCAGAGCATCGTCAAATAAAATTAGGGAAAGTATCGACCTTCGAATTATTCAATGCAATGTCAAGCTATTGTTCTAAGCTTTTATGTATCAAAATATTGATATCAAATGCTACAACGGATTTTTGGGTCTAACTACAAAACAGATTTCAATTCATGACTTTATAAAGATTTAAATTTAAAAAGCTAAAGGGCATGCTAAATCACGAATTTATGGAACATTTTTTAGGAAGTTAGTAGGTTGACCCCTTAAACCGGTTTTTAACATTGGTTTAGATTAAGAAATAAAAATTTCATAGTTTTTTAAACCTCTTTTTTGTCAATAACTCTAACAATTGTAAGATATGGCAATGAAATTAATAAAAATTAAATTCTAGAAGCAATATATAAACTAACAATAACCCAAATTCACCATTTCCATTTCACAAGATCTCTAAGAGTGGGTTCAACATAAAATTTCAGTATCTTGAATTTCATCGACCAAATATTAGTGATTTTTGTGAATTGATGTGGTATCGGGATTCATCTATTCATTTAGTTATTAAATTATTAATTGGAGAGACGTCTCCAAATAGGGTATGGATTATTCTTTTAAATCCCTAAAAACGAGGGAGGATCAGTTGGACTTCGGGGTTTTTAAGGCAGGCGAGCTTATGTTTAGAACGCTACATTATTGTTCCTTAGAACTCATTGAAATATTTACTTACTTCTTTGTAATCAAATTCGTTTGAAAAATGAGCCACAACGGCTGTAATTAGACTTCCTATTGTGAAGGAACCCTCTCCAAACATATTCTGGAAGGTATACCAATGGGCTCTGAGATGACGCCATGCTAAGAGTCTACCGGCAGGATTGGAGGCCACCACCGCTAAGACAGTTCGAACATCTTGAGGTCTCACAATTTCACGGTCCAGACATGATTCCAAATACCTAGAATAATTTTTTAAAAGCCGAACCAAACAGTTACTTTCTGTATTTTGAAACATCAATCCATATAATATCATTTACTCTTTGACAAGAATAGAATTAAATGTATTAATGGAAACATACTGGTGAAGTAGCCAGGGGTCAGAGGCAGAACCCATTGCCTTAAGCAGAATTTTCTTTTCGCTTGCGACTCTGGAATTATTGTATTTTGACCAACAATGATCCCAGCCAATAACGCCCCCGTATTTTACCCCTATCAAACATTTTATTCTCAGAGTTCCGTACATTTATCAAACATTTATCATGTGAACTTATATTAATTATCAATACATGAAACCGTTGCGAGTTGGGGATTGCATACCTGCAGAATAAACCACTTCGCGAAGATTAGGAGGGACTCGTACATTCTTTTGCATCCAACTGTTAAAGCGGCCACTTGCTTCTTTCACTGCGTCTTTGTTGTCACAATAAATTGCGGTAGCAAGTATCTCATTCCGAAGTAACCTGATTGTGGCATTAAATTAAATGAATTACATACTTGGAAAATTGCTACACTTTTATTGCCGACATGAATATTCCGTTCTAGGTCTCTAAAATCGAGTTTTCAACCCTTTATTCAGGTGCTTTCTCAACATCCCTAAATTGAGAGATTCTACTGCTCCAGTTTTCACGAACTAATTAACGACAATTTCAATATATATGTGCTATAAAATAATGAGTAGGGGCTTATTACTTGGACAGATGAGATCCGGAATCCGCCCATCCAACGCTTTGATATACTGGCTGGATAAGTTTGAGGAGATACCGCTTAAGGAGTCGATGTGCCTTCCTCTCGTACAATATTTTACTCCAAGAACGAAGGTGTTCCAACGCCGTGGCCCACGGGACGTATTCTGTTTCTTTGAGCAGATATTGTGAAAGCTCTAACGGAACAGTTGCATCTACGATACCGGCCCTGCAAGCATTTACATTATGTAGAATCTTCTAACTAAAGTTAAATGAAACAACATATGTAGGCTAGAAAATAAATTCTCACTTGCACAAAGTGAAAGCATCATCAATGAGACTGGCTCTGTCAGTTGGACTAAGGACGAAAGGATTGGAAAGGAGAACCTTGACGAGTGAAGTCCAGAGTTTCCCTTCGTAGTGAACTCGATAAAACCCCGTTTGATTGACGTTGAATTTTATCCATTCGGCGCGATATGGCATAGTAAATTCGTCTATTAAATAAAAAAAATTAAGTAATTCATAATGTGAATTCTAGATGCTTCAAAGCTGGAATATAGATTGGAAATGTGGCTGATTACAGGCTACTGGAAAACGAATTTATGCATTTTCTTAAAATCTAAGAAGATATTTTGAAGATGACATAGCATAGTAATTTTGGGTAATATTTGTCCCATCGTATTTTTTGGACAGTGATTTAAAGTAATTGGAAAATTGAAGATGAGAGTCGATAAGATATTCAAAACCCACTTACAGTTTGTCATGTTCATCCAGACAAGTTGCATCCCCCGTGGTTTAAGATCTGTCACGTAAGTCAGCGGTACATACCATTGGTATCTAAACTTGGATTGAATTGCACTGTATTCAAGCTCCGTTACGTTGTCTGTGGGGTTTAACACGAATCTCTTCTGAGTGGCTTTTATTGTATTATTTTCACACTGCACAACAATTAATGGAAATCCCATCTGAACAGTCCATGTATCCATAATGGTCTGTAAATATTTTGATTTTATTTATACTAATTATTTGAAAGGGTTCAACCGCAATTTAAATCGCATGGAAAAAGCGCTGCATTTACGCACCTTAACTTTCATGGAATCATTCGTGCTCGAGCTTAGAGAAGCCCACAAATCATCAGTTTCCGCATTGTCAAACTTATGCTCGTTAAGATATTCCATCAATCCGTGCCTCAGGACTTGTTGTCCCAGGACTGACTCTAGCATGTATAAAATTGCGGCTCCCTGTGTAAATCACAAACAAATTAATAATCCAACGCTTTTCCTATATCTGGTAGCAGTATGGAAAACTTGGATAACCTTGTTGTAGGAAATTGTGTCAAAAATAGCCTCGATTTCTCGGGGATCGCTGACCACGACCGATATCGGATGTGAGCTTGCGAGGGCGTCCAAAGCCAATGCAGGTTGAGTTTTTTCTAGTACGAATTGCTCCATCATCTTCCAGTCTGGTTGAATATAGTCCACCCCGACATACTCAACGAAACTTGCAAATCCTTCGTTTAGCCACAGATCATTCCACCATTTCATTGTCACAAGATTTCCAAACCACTGACACAAAAAATAGAATGCTTTTGTTTATGCATCTGAAATTTAAACAAACTTTTTGACCTTAATTTAATATTTTCATACTTGATGTGCCAGTTCATGTGCAACCACAACGGCTACCCATTGATGAGCTGCGGAACTGCTCTCGTTCTTATCATACAATATAGAGGTTTCCCTATATGTAATCAATCCCCAGTTTTCCATCGCTCCAGCCCCAAAATCCGGAATGGCAATAAGATCTAGACGCAGAAAATTGTTACCATTTTAATATTCTAAAAAGACACCGAAATGAAGCTCAACGAATTCGATCATGGACGCTAACCTTGTTTTGGAAGTGGATACGCTACACCGAAAAAGTCATCGTAGTAGTCCATTAATCGCACGGCCGTTTGAAGTGCAAAATGAGCTTGATTCAATAAGCCCGGTGGGGTGTGAATTGCAACTTCCACACCCTTCAAAGTTTTATTGATAATACTGTCGTAGTCGCATATAACAAAGGCAACCAAGTAAGTACTCATTTCTACCGACTCCTCGAATTCATCTCTCCACTGGAATAGAACAAGAAATACGGTGTGAAGTTGAAGTAATGGCGATTATATTTACGATAAAAGCATTGCATTTTAACTCACCAATTCCATGTTATATCCATAATAGACTGTCTCGATTTTTTTAATCGGCATGTTAAATAAAGATTTATGCATTTGGTTTCGGATAATGATCATTTTGAACGCTGCTTTAAACTGAGGCTCGTCAAAGCAAGGAAAGGCAGATCGTGCGTAGGTGGGCTCGAAGTGGGTTGTTGCTAGATATCTATGATATTTAAAAATGGACAATTAATGCTTTTTGTTTTTTAAAATTACAATATATTCTAATCTATTTGCAATTATAAGTCACCTTCGTTCGCCCTGTGCATTGACATAGCTACTAAGGTAAAATCCTTCAAGTTCTGTGCTAATATTTGTTTGAAAGCGGATTCCCAGTGAGTAATTTCTTCCAGGTTGAAGAGCACTTTCTTCTTCTAACTCCAAGGATATCTTTTATGAAATCATAAAACGTTTAAAAACTACACAGTCAATAAGTAGGCGTGAAGTAATTTGGGTAGTAATATTGACATATTGGCAAAGTGTACCATTTGAAGTGGACGATATTCTAAAAGCTTGGAAACATTAAGAGGTTCCACCCGGTGGTCGTCCTCCACTTCCTCTTTCACCCATTTCTCAATAATTCTAATGTTACGACTATGAAATACTATCTGAGTGGTTCTTTGTGTGACTTCGAAACGTATTACTACCCATCCTGAAATAAAAAATTGTCGGGAGCATGTAAGTCAATGAAGCTTTATTTTAAAACATGTTCAGAACGAGGAGTACGCTAAAGTTACAACCTGTCACATCCAGAGTGGTCAGATTTGGATGTATTGAAATGGTGTAATGGGTGGGTTTCACAAAATCGGGAAGTCTGGTTTGGTTCCATGGAAATTCCTCTCCAGTTTCAGAAATGAATCTGTTGTCTTCATCCGAATCTGTTTCATAGCCTGCTGACGAGTCTGAAGATCCGTTGGGGAAGGAACAACCTATACGATTCAGGTTTTAACAGTGTTAATTCAAAAATTAAGTACCAGGATAAATGTAACTACAGAAATGCAATCGTAAAGTAGTCATGATTTTATAAGTATCATACATTATCGAAGGTATTTTATATCTATGTACATGAGAATTTTTAGTTGTTTGCTTATGTTTGGATATACGGTACGGATACTGGAAATCGAATGTAAATCTGTCCCTTCTGAATGCGCTTTAAAGTAAAAACAATTTTCCTTCATATAATAATATTAATATAATAATGTCTTAAACCTGCTAACGAAACAAAACAACCCTATAAAATCAGAAGCCAATTAAATTGGAAATCAATTGGATTAAAGATTCGACTATTTAAGACTTGTTGGGCAGTAAACTATTCTGTGATCCCTAAATTGATACTGGACTAAAATGGAACGATTAGCACATGTAGTGGATGATTAAAATTGTAAGTTCTTGCATACCGCTGAGTGGAGTTGCAAATGCTATGATGACCGCAACAAAGAAAAGTGCAAAGAAGACGAGTAATGCAACCCCAACAGCTCGTTTCTGAGAACAGACGGCAATCCTGTCCTGTTCATAGAGGACCCTTTTATTCGCATTCGTTGACTCCCCTGTGAAAGCAAGGAAAGTTTAATGAGTACAAGAACAGTACGGCTAGGATTCATTACCATAATGCACGATGACAGGGATTAATAAGGATGTTTACCTGTAAGGAAGGCTACTTCGTCAACTTCATGCTCGCTCATTCTTACGCTCATTCTATTTGGTTTAATGGATGGCATTTACTGCTTTCACTTGGCATCGTCAAACCAAACCAATTCACTTCCTATTATTCCTTCTGTTTATCCGAGAGGAGGACCAAAACATTGCTGAAAGTGAGAGTGTCCTCAGAAGTTCGGAACCCTGGCAGGAGGTCCAAGAGGGGGGAGAGGGGGTGTGGACTTGATTAGATTTCCGAGCCCTTCCTAATTTCTAATAAAACACATTGATCGGACGTGTTGTTATGTTATTATTACCGCTAATGTTCAGTAACGCGGACTGATCCCGGTGCCCAAAAAAGACTTGTCGGCGGAAAAGGCAAATCATCCAACGGAGAGGTCGGAGAGGTTTCGGTGTTTACTATGCAGAGGATCTGACATGAGATACGATATCATCCGACGGCAGAATCTAGTACGGTTCTTTTTTATCGATCCGCAAGCCTCCGCTCTCTCGTCCTTTCCCGAGATCCTCCTCCTCTCCCGGATTTCGGCTCCTCTGCGTTTAATATCAAATGTAGGGTGGTTGGGAAAAGGGACTGGGATTTGTTCCATTATGCCAATCCGCCGCTATGGAAGGCATTAGGGTAGGATCCGACATTCGGGAACAATAATCAGATGCCTGTTCTGTGCAATAACGGTACTCCAATTTCTCCAGCACAGTAGTCTAGGGTTACGTACGGCGAGAGGGAGGGAATAATAATATCTATATCAGTCACTGATGCATTCTTACTTCCATGTACATGTATATATATTTATGTTCCGGTCTCTGGAGAGAGAGAGGCTCCACACTCAATCCCTGGATAAAGTTGGATTGGACTCTCTGGACAGATATCAAATACGTGTACGTGGTCAAGGGTCTTGGGAGAGGACGGAGAGAATCTTTATGAATCTCATATGAGATGATATATGACGTCCAGCCCACTTCATCATCATCAGAATCTCAAAAATATGATTGTTATAAACGTCCCTGAGAATAGGACAGGGATTTGATCTAATATTCCGCTCAGGTAACAGATATAGCTTCAATTCGGAGGCTACAAAGGTGCTTTGATTTGAGGTAAGCCTCAGCTAAATAACTTTATCCGAAAACCAGCTACTGACTCCCTGACTGCAACAACCAGCTTTGAAAGCCCTACTCAAGACTTGTCCAGTCTGAAAAGGAAATAAATTCACTTAGCCTTTTATAGAATCCCTAACTCAATTCTGAGGGTTCATTTCACCTACATGGATTTCATTCTTAATGCCTTTGACATAATCCGATGCATAATAATAATAAATGGAGCAAAGATATTAGATCACGTCTACAGCAACAATGTATGTATGGTGGTGGATATTGTAATCGTAGACTTCGTGGAATACATACAGCGTATAGGGACTCTAAAATATTCGAAACTTTCGCAATACTCATAAGAGCAGAATTAATGTTCTATCCTACATTTTAAACAGCACTTTCACAATGGAAATGGCTAGTAGTTTAGTATAAAAAACAGCATAAAGTTCGTAGATTCAATATATACAAAGTGAAATAGGATCTTTTCATTTTGTAGCCGTAAGCTCTTGATCACTCCGTTCCCGTTGAATGTTCTCAACTCTAGAAAAACCTCAATAAATAATTGGCAATATATTGGGCTGAGGAAAAATCAAACTTATTTTTCGGGATCAAATATCAAAATCTCAAATCCGATTCCCGTCTCCAAATTCAATCGCAGTCCTGGAACCTACATTTAAAAAAAATCCATTTGTCACTCCTTTTTGTTCTGGATAACTTCTTTTGTGTCTGGTCTCCTGAGTTTGTTCTGCCTGAGTGCTGTTGCCTGAAAGGGTTCTATCATCAAAATAAATGTATCTGAAGGGAAATTATTTGAAGGAAGGCAATAAAGTAATAATGAAGCTACCGAATCTGCTTTAAAATTATACTTTTGTAATTAGCTATTCACTTTGATTTTTGCACGAGTCTGTGGATATTAATTCCAGTGCATGCTTTCTCAGGAAAAGGACCTCGGAGTCAGAGAGGGCCAAGCCTCCAAATTTCCTCATTATTGCATAATCTAACATTTGTACAAAAAAATAGGTGAGGCAAGAGAGTATTTTTTTTTCAGGACAAAAAGTTCAAGTCAAACTTTTCCTCGAGAAGACGAAGTTGAAGGGGAAAAGTTGGACCCTATATTATATTTACCTGTTTCAGTTCCTCTCCGATTTCATATCCATATTCCATATGCTCACGTCTAATCTTAAAGTCCTTTCCCATTTCCCACATACCTTTTCTGAACTTTCCCTTTTATCCCCGTCATATCTGACACAAACTGAACTTATTCACCCAAGTGTTGGGAAAGCGAAGGGCTCCAAACTAATCTTTTTCTGCTTTCATTGTTTTATATCTGTTTTGTAACCGTACATGAAACTAAGGCGTGATATATGGTTTTAGGGAAAGCACATAAGCATCATGAGATCTTCAGTCAGAAACTCTACAATTTTAGTTATGATGGAAAGATGGGATGAATCGGCCGCTGATGTTTTTTATCATATCTTTCACGCTTTTGAAGTTACAGTGTTACCGAAACTAATTTGGTTTTAAAAGCCGTTTTTGTAGAATCTTAATTTTTCAAGGATGCAATTTTTTAACAGGTTTCTTGACAATGGTTCAAAACAGACTTCAAAACAATTCTTTATAGAATATAAACAAATTCCCGGTTGGGTGCAAAATGAAAGTTTCAAGGTGAAAATAAAATATACATTTATATGATATTCTTATTTTTTATGGAGTATTCAAAAATAGAAAGTATGTCCGGGTTCAAAGAGGTCTTTTAGTGTGCATTGTTGTGTTAAAGTGAGTTAGTGCCTTGCATTCAAAGTAAAAAAAAAAAACGACACAGGAAGTTAAATCAAGTTCGAATGGAAATTTAGGTAGTTTGTTTCACATAACCTCCAACTCTAATAACAAGTTGTTATGCATTTTTTTTAAATGAGATTTTTTATACATAAATTCTCAATATTAAAAAAAATCATCTATGATAGTAAATATAGTGATAGTCTATGTAGACAAAACAGAAAGGAAC
The DNA here is from genome assembly GCA_906901685.1 of Desoria tigrina. Lineage (NCBI taxonomy): Eukaryota > Metazoa > Arthropoda > Collembola > Entomobryomorpha > Isotomidae > Desoria > Desoria tigrina. Next base: position 12,185,745 of record CAJQTU010000004.1, read on the forward strand.
GACAATGCCATAAATGCCTCAAGTCCGTTCATCTAGATCGACCGATTCCATAGAGCTGTTCTGTTGTATTTTCACATGAATTGCTTGTTAGCTGGTATTTTGTTTTTATGAATGAAAAGAATATAGAACACTTACTGAACCCTGAAAACAATTAATTCACAGTAAGTTCTCTCTTTCATCAAACAATCATAATATAATTCTCCCGAAATAACGTATCAGTCGTCTTTAGTGTACAAGTCTTTTCAAACACTCAAAACAGGATCGAAATCCACACAAGTTAATACGAATACATTTTTTTAAAGGATGAGATTGATCAGATTCATATAGATGATAGAACAGGAGTGTATTAAAGTACATGTAAAAAAGTGGCATTGCCTATTAAAGAAATCGAAATGTATGCAATGAGGATATTTTAGCAATAGACCGGAGGAATGTACAAATAAAATATGCTGATGACCTCCCGAAATTACTTGCAGTGTTTATGGGGCATAATGACAATCTTTTTCTTTCGGGATTCTTTCAGGAAGCCCCTGAGAAAAAAAGAGGTCCTGCTTCCTGCTAATTTTATTTTCTCTTTTTACAAATAGCTAATTTAATACAATAATATCTAATAAGATCTAGTAGGATAAAAATGGCTAATGAAATCAAGGTTGTCCCAAAGGGATTACTATGGGACAATCGTTACTAGAGATTTTCACAATTACTAATTGTTATAATTTTTGCTGCGATCAAAATTGATAGAAAACTTACGTTTAAACTAAAACAAAAAAAATGCATGTCAGACTTTCAGAAGAAAAGAAGAACCTCTTATATACATACTATTAAATTCCAGAATCCCTATTCGCTTTAAATGACAAAATATGACACTATCAATTGAAATGCTATGCATTCATATATGTAATCATAAATCATAATCAACCAATATTCTGATCCTATATAATATGCAATAATAAGTGTTGAGTATAGAAAGGATTAAACTGAGATGATCTGGATAATAATTATAAAATCCGGGTTTCAGGACCTTTAACCTTAAAGCTGGATGAATTCCTCTTATATTGTGTATATTATATTATAACATGACATTCGTTCCGATTTCAAACTTTTGCTGTGAACTAGTGGCGTGAACCAAAAATACAAATGTTATGAAAGTACAGCATGGGAAATAAATCAATAGGCTTTTTTTCTTCAAATAAATATATAAAATAAAAGTTGAAAACCCAACAGTGAGAAAAAAATCAGAAACCATAACATTCATGTGTGATGTGTTAGTTTAACTTCATGCCTGTATACCGTAATCCCGGACCTAGTCCTTAAAGTTGTTGATTCGGTGACAGGGAATCAGGGATATTATGATTTATAGAGTAAGATGGTAGAGATTTAGAGTCAGTGGCTGTCTTCAATGTGGTGTAGTTTTCTGTGAAACTTGGAATTCTGGAATCACTTACAATAAATTGAAAATGACATTTTCCTATAGAGCATTGGTTTCTCTGCAGAGTCCTAGTTTCTATTCATTATTCTACAGATCCCGGATCTCGAAGAACCCCGTTTTGGGGTTCGATGGAAATTGGAATCCTCAGACTCTTTAGAAAAATACATCCCTATTTTCATTATTTTACTGGTTGCAAACGACTTGACCATGTTTCGAAAAAGAACAAGATCATAAAATTTCAAAAAATTTTAGGATTAGGGGCTAGTTGTAACTGTGATTATCAGTCCTTATCAATCCACTGCGGAAGTATGAATTTCATTGTAGGAGATCTATTGTTTATCACAGAAAACTTTATTTTGACATAACTTACTGATCTCATTAGGCGATGTTGGATCTGGATGTAGTTTATAGTGACTACATCTTCTGAATTAAGCCAGTGAAAGTGTCCAGTAAAGTTCATTAAACTTTAATCTAGTTTACCCCATATTCTAATGTCTCAGCGAATCTGATAACATTAGGGAAGGTGCCCATTTGTCTCCGAAAGATATGAAATAAAGTTAATCAAGAATAGAAACCCATTTTCTCCATCTTTTAAAATGAAATCCCAATGAACATGAACACTGAACACGAGGGTAACGATATATTCTCACAAGTTGTGTAACGAACTCAACAAAAATAGTCGTCAAAAGTATTCCCCGAGAATCTCAATTCCAGAAATACTTTTTTCTAAATGTTAAGCAATGCCAAAACGCCAAAATGATTTACACCAATCAATATGTGAATGATACAGATATATTAGGGTTTTATATGTCACAAAACGTATTACATGTAATACGTATGAAAATGTACGAAAATGAGAAAGTTTACCGAGGACGGGGATACAACTACAACTAGGATCCAAGTTCCTAAAACTGTAGCGCAGTAACTGGAGGAAAGGAAATCAGCAATAGGATTTTATGTAACTTGCCAAACTGAGGGCAACTCTTTTATTACGGGAAAAAGTTTGGAGATGGATTTCTCCGTGTCAGGAAAATTGTTTTGAAATCTCAGTCGGCAAAAGTTAGTCCGCCAAATTCTCCGTTTCCGCTCTTCTATCCCTTCGGAAAAAGTACTATCGCGAGATAATGTAAAGCATATATGATAATGTGATATGTTTTAAGAAAATTTCAAACCGAATGAGCTATTGAGGAAAGTGCTAATGATTGTTACCTATCGACTCCTTCAATATATTTCTAAGACCAGAGTTCACGATTGAAATGATAATATTACATGGCATCAAGTCGGAATTAGTGGGAGCAGGAACGAGCGTATGTCTCGGGGATTTTTTCAATTAGATGCACGGGTGAGTGAGCATAACATTAATGTTAGAGTTGTGGAAGGACGCTCTGGAATCCTGAAATGATGATTAATGGTTAATTCAAGCGTTTTCACAGTGTGAGTTGAGCTTTGACGGTACTAAGATTGGAATAAATGTATAAAAGAAATGATCGTTGCCCTGAACGGAGGAGTCTGTTTAATGACTTCGTGCTGGATTTTCTAGTGTTGGGACTAAATCAATAACCTCATCGTTGACTGCTTCTGCCTTGTATGCAGTTCAATTGAAGATAAAAGGAAGGAAGACGTGGTATTTGTATTGTTTTGGAATCGGGAATGTGTGCGTATGTGTGAAGTTGGGTGGCAATAATATTGCTGATCGTACATGACTACTCCAAGAAGTCCCAAATCCCAAGCCTCTCCTGGAACTCGAGTCTGGAGACTCCGACTTTCTCCATCATCGGCATGAGCTACAAAACAATCCCATCCCAACGCCACATTTACGTAAAATCAGTGTAATTCAGTTACCTAAGTATGAATCTATGTCATTTCCCAATCACGACAATCAATAACTGACTGACCATGTATGATGTATAGGACGACGGAAGAAGCGATATGTCGTCTCTTGCTTCACGGCATATTTATAATATTTACCCCTTCCAACTCTGTCGTTCAGGAATGAAATCGAAGCTGGAAATTAGTAATTGAGAATTAGGTCGAGGACATTTGTCTTGCATTATACAGTTGCGAGTTCTACAAGAATACGCTTATTCCCTCTCCGGGATCTAAAACTCGAGAAAAACCTTTGCGCTTTAATATCAAACAAATCCCACAGACACAGAAGAATACTTTCTTTTCAACTTTTTATTCACGAATGCTTGGATGTCTCAGTTTGCTTGATGTACTGTAAAGGGGGAAAGTGATGTAATGGGAAAATATTATGAATCTTGTTTTTCTCCTCGAACTGAACGTCTTTCCGCTTGTAAGGACTAGAATCCTGGTTTTTCTACATTCCTTGAAGTGCTTAGTGAGTGAGACTTAATGGACTAACATAATTACAGTTAAACTTGCCCTGGTAAAATAAGATTTTGCAATTAGGCCTTAATTATTGTAAATTCATTATTGCATGGAGTTGTGAATCTTGGGATTTTGAAGGCTTAGAAGAAATACTCGACTTTCTCCTTCTTCTTCGTACCACGAAGTCTTTAGATGCCTTGCCAAATAATAGATGAGCTAACTTTTCTGTCATGAAATAATACATGTTTCAATTTCCGAACTCAACTTAACTGATGCATAAATATGTCAGTATTCTGTGGAAAGTACTTGGGACTCGGAAAGATTTACAACAACTCGCTTATAGCATGAACTATACAACTCCCTTACTTTTATTTACAGTTGGAAACATCATTACGTTAATTACTTTTTTGTCAAAACAAACCTTTAGTCATCATTAGTTCATTTCGTTTTAGAGGATTTGAGTTCATTATTATGTGTTTAAAGCTTTTAATTCTGATTTTCGGAGTCGTGGAAAAATTTAACGATTACTTTTTAAAGAACGAATTCATTTTTGGGTAAAGTGAAACTATTCTTCCAGACTAATTGTCGTTCTAATTAGTGTACGATGTTGGCTGAAAATCTTTCTTTATATGCTTGAAAAAGGGAAATCCTGCATATTCAAAATTTGTATGAGAACAATACATTTAGAACTTCTTACTGGCAGCTATTCTTACTCTGCATTTTTCTTCTAACAATTTTAAAGGAATTTAAATGTATGGATTTTCATGGGAAAAGGTTGAAACGAAATAACAGAAATAACAGAATATAAAAATTAAATCTATTTCAAATTCAGGCGAAGAACGTTGATTCAAATAACTATTGGAAAAGGATGTAATTAAAAGGCATCTAGAAAACGTAACTCTTAGTTTTTATGTTATATTAATCGTAATATTTATTCTATTTTGCTTGGACAAGTTGTTTTAAAGGTTTTCCATAAATATACCAATTTTAAGAAGGAAGATAAAATCAATAATTAAAATGTTGTAGTGTATGTGGACAATCAAGAACACGACATTTTTATCCAACTCGGATATGCCGAATTGAAATATCCAAGTTATGTCTGTATATTTTCTATTCCAGCATTGTAAACAATAATTTTTCCGCACACGATCATAATATTTATACCTAAACCTCAGAAAAAGTTATTAAATCAAAAGCTGACATAAGTATCGTTTCGAATCCAGACAATCCGGTGATTGTTGGACAATTGAATTATCTATAAGCATTGAAAACTAAATGAATGCACGAGAGGAAATTGGTATTTTTTGTTTGGGCTCATGAAACATTCATAAAATCTGGGAAACGACTTCCTGCCGACAATGCAAAAAAATAGAATCCGGACGATGCCCAAAAAAAACTCTTGCCATTTCCCATTGTGCCCAAGTTGTTGGAAAAGTACAGGATTCCCATAAAGTCGTACGAATACTGACAAAAAGTGTACAAAAACCGGTCTGGCCCCGAAATTCGAGATGAATGGTCAGATTATCGGAAATGGTCGGAGATACGGGTGGGTTTACTCTTTCAAAATATATCAATCTATGAATCCGAATGGGAAGCCCGTCTTGTCGGTCGTGATGACAGGTAAATGGAGCTGTCAATTATATTCTGCGCGGTTTAGGTGAAAAGACCACACCGGATTTGATGATGATTGAATGCGTATTAAAATGTATGTGCTCTCTACTACTCCTTGTTGATACTATAATTTCTAAGAAAGTCCTCTGCTCCCTTCCTGTTTACAGTAAATGAGTAAAAGGGATTCCTTTCAGTGTTTTTCCTCCTAAGATATAAGGTCAATTAAATGTTAGAAAATACTTTGTAAGAAGTGAAGAGAAGGATGTGCTTAGATGGATTCGCGTGACATTTTATGTTAGGTCGTCAATTGGGATAATGCTTGGTTTAGTGCCATCGAAGCATGAAGTCCATTCTGGAGAGTAGTGTACCCAAAAGCTGGTTGATGGCTTTTCTTCCGATTCAATGGGGTTGAACGATTGGTCAGTATGGAGGAACGTCAATCTCAGGGCAGATTCCTGGAGCAGTGTCACTGTCGCTCAATCATTAGGAAACAAATAGCAGGGAGGGATTGAGCTCTTGTTCCTGCAACTAATAATATATAATAACAATCCTTGATCTCTCCTCTCGAGTCCTTTTATTCAACGACATCCATCTTTTTTATTGAGCCGCCTCCTTTCTTCTAAAGCTAAGGTGTCCGATCTAGCAAAACTTCCTTTTTATTAGTACAACTTCCATAAATGACGCCTTTTTTTGACTGCTCGGAATGAGGAAAATTCGATTTTTCTGTCAATAAAAGACAGGTTGTAGGACAATGTAGGAAAGAAAGAACGGTACAATCCGACCAGAACAGTTTGGCCGTGAACCAGTAAGTGCTCTCTCTCACGCAGACTGCATGGGATGACGGCATTGACAGTTACAAATTACTTTCTCTAATGCACAAATCTCGGACGGAAGTAATGAAAGAGGGAAGGCGTGTAAAATTGAACTATTATGCAAAATCAGGTCTGAAGAACTTTACCTGGAATGTGGATCTATGTATCACCGGCATATATTATATTTATATATTGGGATTAGCCAACAGTCTGCTTCTGACGATTGCAATCAGTGTTTCCGACTAGTAATTCCTTGAACCTGGAGGGAACCTCTGCTATTCCGTCTCTCGCCTAACTTTAATCCAGCCATTCTAATGATTTTAGATTATTGTGTTTTATTGTCCTCATTTTGTTCACATTGTCCTCATTCACAAGTGAAGGATACGAAGCATTGTATTGTATGAAATCAATAGCTACTCTTTTCACGGTTACGGATAAAAATTTCAATGGTTTGAACATATTTTATATGGCAATTACGTTCAATTCGCTATATTTAAAAAATGACTTTTCGGCAACCTTTCGCTGTCGTTTGCTTTAAATAAGAAAACGTAGATATCAGATATCATACAAATAAACCATGTTACGGTTCAATTTTATTATTTGATTGTAAAATTAAGATAGTCGCATGTCCAAATTTTACTTATCCAATGTTGCAAAAAATTAACAGGATGTAATTTGCTTATAAATACCTTTAAATTCTTTCACAAAAACGCCTGATAAAAGAAAAAATAGCAAGTAATGTCATACAAGGGTAATTAATATTTAATTATATCCAATAGATAGACTTTACGATTACAAACGTACATAGATTGTGGTTGCATCGTGAGATTGAGGTATACATTAGCGGACGGAAATAACACAACGTTTCCGTCCGACCGATGCTTAATCTTCGGTTATATACACTATTAATACTTAATGCATTTTCACACTCGTCACTTTTGTTGTTGTACGTATTTGATCAATAATAATAAAAAAGCATGGAAAACCAGATCCTCGATTCCCTCACACTGTTGATTTTTCTTGCCCAACAAATCAGATCTTCCTCGACAGTTTATACCAAAAGACAAACTATTGCCAACATGTGCGTCCCTGTCGTCATTTTTGTAATACTTGTGGAAAGGTCTAAATTACAGGTCAAAATGTGACCAGGATATACGTACTATATAAAATGATTACTGTCACAGGCTACGGTGTCATCATAGTCGATCAAAGTAAACAGTTTTCTAATCCTTGTCACCATGTACCATGCATGGGGAGGGTGTATTATCCAGAGTCTGCCCTTTTCCGGTTTAATATGAGATAGGTAATTCTGCTATAGAGTACAAATTGACATTTGTTTAAAGGTCCTGCCCATTTCTAAATATCATAACAATATCCGTTCTGTAGTTGGCTTTAAAATGTTTCCAAGCACCACACGAAACAGAAAATTATTATCTCCTGGAAGAACTTTTAATATTCTGAGTACTGTTAAATGGGTCACGATGGTGGAGGGTCAGGTCAGAAGACGTATCTATTACAATCGCAGGGGTGTAGCCTAGTCTATAGATGCAAAGACGATAAATTTGTGGTTCCCTTTGGTTCGGTTGAATGAAGCTTTTCTAGCCATAATAAATGCAATCTTGGGATCACTCTGAGTGTAATGTGGATTTGTAGTTGAAGAGTCCTGTCAAGACAAACACTAGCCGAACTTCACTTCACATTATTGACCTTCATTTTTAATCACATTAAGTAGATTCACATAATCTCCCGACTTTCTACTCTAACTTTACAAGGGCTACGAAGCAGAGAGGAGTATGGATTTTTCCATTTCGCAGCAAGATTGAATAGTTGTACAAGTATTCGGTTCTTTATATATATATATCTATAGGAACATTGAAATAAAAACACTAACATGTCATAGTTCAGTTATCATCTTTGAAGATAAAATCCACATCCCCTGTGGACTATCTGTATCGTAATTTTAATATTTCATACGTATGTCTTCTTAGGTTACTTCGGCTCCCGCAGTTACAAAGTTTTTATGAGTTGCATTGCGGCTGGGAAGGGTGGTCGGGTGTGGTGGTGAATGGTGAATGAATGATGAACTTTCTACTCCAAGTACTGTGCAAGTTTATCCTAACGTCTAAAACCATGAATGGTCCATATCTATCACTCAATCAAGCTGTGTACGACCTCAATCGTTTTCTAAGTTCCTTAATTTAGATTAATTCTGAGCAATGATATTATTTGGTACGAGACCTCCTCCGACCTAATCGCCTTTATGGAAATGACTATATAAAGGGTTTGGAATAGTTTCCTTACTGTATATGAGCCACCAGCGTTGACACTACCAGTGACGTGTGGATGCCCAAATACCCATGCCAGATAAAAAATTCATCGGATTTCAAAGGACGATGGTGAAGTCTTCGGACTTGGATGTTGTCGACAATATTCCACTTGTCAACGGGTTTAAGGAACTACTCCCAGAAGTGGTACTTGGCTGGTTGGGAGCAGAAGTTTGAACCAGAGGGATGTGCACTTCAACTTCATTAGTGGTGGAAAAATATTTAGCCGTCACTTGGTCGTAGTTGATATTCTGTACCGGAGTCTGATTCTCCGATGCTTGCTCATCGATAGTTTCCAGATTTCCCAAATTGGGGGAAGATCCAGGGTTGACCCCTGCAGGGTCCGCCGTCGGTGCGGTGCTGGGGGTCGCAATTAGTGACTCTTGGACCGTCTCATTCCCGTTGCAGGTCCTCTGAGAAAGAAACGCGCGGCCGGATCGGTTCAGCGCACGTTGAGACGACGAGAAGCAAGGAAGAACTTGCTTGAACTCTTTCCTAAAGTTTTCGTTTAGCCATGCATATAACCATGGATTGTAACAGCAAGAGGACATGGCAATTGCATGAGAGAGGAAGAAACACAAATTATAGAATTTCCAGTCCCCTGCACCGATGTATACATCGTTCAGTAAATTCACAAGATTAATCGGGAGCCAACAAATCCCAAATATCATGACCATAGCAATGAGCATCCGGTTTGTTCGACGTTTTCGTTCCCTCTCCAACGCTTCTTTTTTGCTATTCTTGCTCCCAGGCTTTGCTTTTGCACGGTCCGCCAGTTTAATTGACACTTTGACGTAGCAGAACAAAATGATTATGAAGGGCAGTATGAACTGGACGGTTGCCGTGCAACCGCTGAAGATGTGACGGACCCGTTCCGATGGCCATGCCTCGCTACAAGTATACTTCTCTTCCATCTTATATTGGAGAAAAATGCCATAAGGTAGTGTTGCTAAGAGAGCAAAGATCCAAATGCTGGTGATGATAAGTAGACAGGTTGTCAGTCTCATTCGAGGTTTAAAGGGATATATGATTACGAAGAATCGGTCAATGGCGATTGAGGTGAGCGTCAGCGTTGAAATATACACACTTGTGCCCTGAGCATATGGGACCAAGTGACACAGGACTCTGCCAAAAATCCACTCTTCCAAAAACGTGTACAACGGAGTGAAGGGGACAGCAAGTGCTAGATTTTGGAAATTGTACAAAAATGTAAATTATTACATTGTCATCAGTCTCATATTTTTATTAAGGGATCAGTTCATTTCATCCCACATGTGAAAGTATGTACAGGAAACGGGAATGAGAAGTGAAGGTAAAATGACAGATAGTAATACGAAATAGGGAGTTTGAGAAGCTACCTAGCTACCGAAAAGGGGTACGCGGTGAGGGTGTTTTTGACCCCAGCAAACTTCAACAGGGAGCTTCCAAAATATATAAATTGACAGTAAGTGGTTCCAACTGTTCAAAGTGGAATGAATTGATCGAAAATGGTTTTAACAGCCCTTGCGGATTTTATGAAACAGACGTTTTCTTAGCTTTTACGAAGTGGCTCAAAATGATTCCAAAGTGGTTCGCATTGCCCCAAAAATTTTAATTAGCCTAAAAACCTACCTACAGTTTTAATTGGCTTGAAAGAAAATGGTTCATATGCTAAATAATCAAAATGAAGTTTAAAATTATATAAACCGATTAAAACTTTAAAACTACACTTATGGTAAAAAATCCTGAGATGCCTATTTGGTATGTATCACTACATGGGAAAATAGGTGTCTAGGGGGACATTTTGAAGCCTTCCGTTTCCGTCCCCTTCTCATGAACTTTTTAGTGTAATTCTTGGGAATACAATTTTATTTTATGCATGCTTTTTGAACCCAGAGCCGAATAGAACTCTATTAAATTTTACGAAAACACGTTTTCTTGTTTTAGTGAAAGGCATGGGTTAACTTATTAACTTAAGGACACGTATGGATTGTTCCAAAGTTGTTTCAATTGGCCTGAACTCATGAAAAAAATATATGCTCATCTGCAGAGTATTCAACGGGAAATATTATTACAATAATGGCCACACAAGTTTTTGAAATTGAAATCATACCAAAGGCTTGAGAGTTGCTTTCGCTGTGGGAAAATGAAGCTCATTGGGAGTTAGATTGAGTTTCGATAATTGCAATAAAAACAGACGTTATCGAGGTTCTTAACAAGTTTCGTTTAAGTGATCAAAGTTGACCAAACTCAGTGAGTCAAAAAAGATCCCACCTTCTCATCCTATACATCTTCCATGTTAAACAAAAAATTAATTTTTTGAACTTTGCGTGTACATTACCAAAAATGTTCTTCAGGGTGACACTCTGTGGGTACAGTTACCTTTAAAACACTTGGTTATAGCCGGTTATAGTGGTTTATATTACAAAAGGAGTCACAGGATAAGTGCATCTTTCAAGATATACCTTTCACTTTCAACACACGCGTGTAGTAATATATCAAATGTAACATTTTAATTAAATACTACTAATACCATTGAGATCCGTTCATTCAATAATACTCGCTTGGTTTACGATGTTTTGTGCCTAATTATAGTTTTATTACCTAGACCCAATTCTGGATTCGGCTTATTTTATTGGATACAATGTATTTTTGTAGTTGCATCTGTAACTAGCCTAGCGTTCCTAATCAAATAAACGACGTCAAGGATCATATCTACCTGCCGAGAGATCCGAATTTCTGAAACCCTCTAAAACATCGGTTTTCCACCATCGTTTCAGGACAACAAAATAAGGAATAGAAAATTGTAGAAATCAACGTGCGATTTTTCAGCTATTTCGATGAAGTTTTCCAGCTATAGAAGGCAAAGATCGAATGTAATATATTTTTAGGCTACGGCAACGTTGCACCACGTTGCCCCCTTCCCCAGTCCACGTTCAACTGACGCGACCTTGTGATCCTTCATTAAAATGCTTTTAAAATACAACTTGATCCTTAATCCATCCTGTATTCCTTCGAGATATTTATGGGATTGATGCTCGGGGCATTGGAAACATAATTATATTTTATTTATCCGTAGATACTAAGGGAGCGCAACGTAAGAGATGCTCTGTAATTCCATGCCCTGCATAATACATTTTGTAATTTTAGTCTTGAAGGTAAATGTTCCGAAACTAGATTGATGGGACGAGAGGTTAGGGATTTTGGAGCAGTGTGATCGGATGGAATGTGTTCGATTCGTAAGGTTATAAGTATATACAATAAAATTTTATCGGGAGTTATTTAAATTTTATAACTGAAGAGCAGGTTTGAAGTGAGAGCTTACCGCACAGAAGGATGTCAGCTAAAGCCAAATTTGTAATAAAGAAATTGGTCACAGTCTGCATGGCTTTGTTTCTCCCAACGACGAAGCAAACGAGAACGTTGCCGAAAATGCCGAGTACAAAGATTGTTGTGTAGATTACGTAGAAGATGGCTTGCACACCTGGGTTACTAATTATATCGTCATCCTGTGTCCCATTTGTGAGGAAGTAGCTGTGATTCAACCATTGCTCCACCGGGTCTACAGAGACTGTAGCCGAATCCGTCTCCCACACTTCCTCCATTGTCACCCGCTGCTATCAACCTACCAAATACCAAAATGTTAATTAAATAGAACGATATCATAAAACCGTTTTGTCATAATCGATTCTATAATATCCTGTTTAACTAAGAACCCGGTTCTGATCCTATCTCGAGGGAATTTGTCGCCCATCCCAACTTCATGAATATAAAGGTATATAACCGAATATAATAGAGTCCCAGTTTCCTCTTGCTCCAAACCGTATCATCTAAATCGATGAAGCCATGTAAAATCTAATCACGCTCGGAACAACCCGTCTTAATCAATTAGAAGTACTTCTCGAGCGACACGATTCAAGTCGGTGCCAAATAGAGAGACGAAAACACGTTCACAAAGCTTTGCCAATTTTGACTCCGGAAACTTCCAGGAATTTTTCCAACTGCTTATCATACATAATCTGAAGCTGGGTTTCTGGAAATTTCGATTCTAGACTACAAGTAATAACATAAATAATAGAATACCAGTTTCTAACCGTTACAGATACAAAAGCAAGTTTGTTTTCTGATTTATAAGTCGTCTTACACATTTCATTCAATCAATTACATTTACCATAGTTCTGTGTGGATTGGAGAAAGCAGGCTAAAGATGCAGTACCTTCGCATACTCACAGAGAAAAATATTTCTCTGCCTGCTAATCTTGTTTTATTCTGTTCTACATGCTTTATTCACTGACGTTGATGGTCCTGACCTTATATATTTTCTACAAAAAATAAGAGTATCCAGACAGGTAAACTGGTAAACAGATCTCTCGAAGTAGACAAACAGTTTTTGTCATCTGTCAAGACGGATTTTTATTTTTTAAATTTATTTTTCTAATAATATTTTTTTTCTGAGCAACAGCCACGACCCTTCACCCTGAATTATTTTCCAATTTCAAACACATCTGGTGTCATATGTTGGTTGCTTCTTACTGAAATTCGATGTGAATAAAGTTCTTACGAGTTAATATATAGTTTCTCTTGAATCGATAATATTAACTTGAAACCCACTGGTAAATCCCTTAATTAGACTACTTTGATTACATCGACTATATAGATAGAAGTTTCATCAGTTAAAGAACAGGACAGTCAGGGATCGTGTAAGAATTTCAATGATGTAATCATTTTGATTAATAAAAGTTGTTTCTCAAGATAATTGAAGTAGATATCGTGACATAATGCCTTGCTTAAAAACTCTTCATTCTGGGCTCAGATAGTCTTATAAATAATTAAAACTCTAACGGATTAATCCTGGCAGATAAAAGGAAAGGAGCAGTCTCTAGCCCAAGGCAATTTCTGTCAAGACAGGAACAATGATAATCAGATAACAATAGAAAACTCAACTCGAATATCTCCTTTGGGTTAAATTTTACACTTTTTCCAATCACCTTGTTCTGATTGGGTTTGAAATTTCAATCTCACAATCTATTTCCAACAGGATTCAAGGAATACAAAACCTGCAGATTTGTTTAAGTTTGAATTACTTGGTATGTTTAATATTCTACCGTTTAAGCACTCGAACGACTCAAAAGGTCCTATCAATTTATAGTGCTATATTACAAGCTTGTATGGCGCTTAGAAATAAAAACGAAAGGCATTTTCAGAAAATGAGGCTTATCAGAATTTTCAATTTTTCTGCGTTACCCAAGACAACGACAGAATTCGTAAGCCGTATTCCAATATCGTCTCACAAAATGTACGGGAAACAGTGAATACACAGCGAAAACGCAAAACCTTATAAACCGACTTGTGGCTCATTAGTTGATTTTCGCCCGTGCGTGATCCAGTCACATTTTTTATGAAGGCGTTTCTGTATTTAATAACACTAAATTACAATATGAACAAGAGATGAAGGATTCTTACCGGAATACTTAAGCTGAAATTGTCAACGGTTTTGAGTATCTCCGATCCGATTACAAAGAAAGAGGATCGTAGCAGAGAGATTCCGAGCCACATGTTAGTACTTAACTCATTGCCATTGTTGGTATTGACAAGTTCCGAGAAATATCACTTCAACCTCTAGTTAGCTTTAGTTTATGTGGTCGAGTATCAAAACAGAGGAAATAATTCCTCCTCTTCTAATGGATTTCAAACGACACTTTGGAAACTGGGAAGGAAGTCATAATTAGAATTCCCTAATTAGCCCTTGCTTAAAAACAGTGCAAAGGAAGGAGCCGTGTTGGAGAAAGGGACATTTCGAAAGCAGAGGGTATTTATATATTTGCTGTAGCCGAGCCTGCATTGAGGATTGACGGAGCCTCGGGAGAGAAAGCTGGAGTCTATCCGACACGAAGAAGGTCGATGAAACTGAGAGGAGATTGAACTGGTTGTAGGATGGGATTCCAAGCCAGGAAACCTTTAAATGATTAATGGAATGGAATATCGGAAGAGGAAGGAGGACGGGACGGTGGTGTTGAGTGGAGGCTGATCAGAGATTTGATAAGGGAGCTGAGGACGGTGGGGTCCTGGAAAGGTTCTCTGATCAGCTCCAGTCCTCATGTACTGGCAAATGAGTTGGTGTTGGTGACGAAGGAATGATGAGGATTGTGAAAGGGAAGAGGGACAGGGGGAAATTAAAATGTAAATGACTGTCTTGATGGCTCTTTTGGGCAGAAAAGAAAGTTTTGTGCAAGTGAGGAACGGTGGACTGATCTGTAATCGAAGAATGGAGGTTTTGGATCGGAATTTCTAAAGCTCCTCTTCCTCCTCCGTTGCTTTTGGGGAAAGTCTGGAGATGAACTGGTGTGTCTGACAAAAAACGGGGCTCGTGGACTCCAGATCCTTTCGGATGGGAGACTCGCTCATCTTCCAATACTTTCACTGCTCCTCCGTACATGCTCCAAATGTTCTCTAAAACTCAGTCTTCATCTCTCCCATTTACTCATTATGACCCAAACCCAATTGCTATACTTGAGACCCAACCGAGTCTCTGTCACCCTCGTACTTTCACCAGAAAAGAACGTTTCAGCCGCAAAATCCTCCTCTCTACTTCGACTGGAATACTTTACACCCGTATTTATTATTCCTCTCTTTCTCTCTGGCTCTCACTTCAACCTAGCCCAACTTGAGTCTATTTCATATTATGATGATTATTATTATTATCATCATCATTTTACACTTGCAATCCAGCACTCAAAGGCTCACTTGATTGAAAGAGGGAGATGTGTTGACAATAACTACAAGGGTGTATATAAACATCCATCCCGCCTTTTGCCTACTAAATTAACTTCTCATTCCCGTTTCCTCATTATACTCCAGTCAGCCTAGCTAATTTCAATCCTCATAAATTTGCTGGGACTAAACTATGAGGACACAGTGCAGAAGTAGATTCACAGCTTTCCGAGACAATCACCTCCCCCTTCTCTGGCCTAAGATGACTTGGGCTGCCGAGCTCTTATAAAATAAAATATGTAAACGTGCGGACGAGTCCCGGAATATAAATACTTTCTCCCTGGATGAGGTAGAGTTGTTATAGGGCTTCGGTATTTGTAGTTTATATGTCTTCGTCAAGTTCCTTCCAGTTCTTAGTTAGAATTGAAAAACTGGTAAGGACTGGATTTAAATGATGACGGGGTGGTGGTATATCGAAAGAGGAAAACCGTTACCTGCACAACCGCCATCAATATGCATAGAATGCCTGTAGAAAAATAGAAGTCACGACTTTCAACTTTACGACTTCACTACATCTAATGAATACGAGAAGAGCCTTCGAGTCGTCTTGACCAAAACGGGATCTTGTCGTATTGAACATTCGTTAGGAGATAATATAGAGGAGCACAGACCAACCGTGCATCATCATTCATTAGGGAAAGTTACTTGGGCTAGACTATCGCAGAGAAAGTGCCTTATTTTCTCAAGAATCTCAATCATGATGCAGATGGCAGGAGATAAAGCTAGACAGCTCAAATTCACTATATCTTTGTTTGAAATACAGAAATACTTTTAGACAACCTCAACGCTTTGCACACTGTGCAATTCAGTCCCTGGATCAGGTCCGTACAGACCTAGCCCGTAGGACTATGATGCTTCTGCCGATTTGACTTTAATGCAGTCAGCAGTTCTTCGCTGACTCAGTTTAATTGGTTTAAAGACACGTTTCCACTGGATTGCTTCTACTGGCTTAAGAGCTGTTAACATTTAAATCTCACTTACACTTTTAAAGGAAAAGTCTGTAAAAATAGAGAAAATTTCATATAATAAAGAATTAAAAATGAAATGAACAAACTCAGATATAGAAGTTTTTCTCGAGTTGTTAAGCATTTTATTATGCAAGAGGCTTTTTCAGTAAACTACAAACTTTTCGGTACAAATTCATTTAGTCTGGGGGAGACTCTATTAAGGGGCCACTAAGAAAGTGAATGAAAAATTCGTTCTCCAAAGCTTTCAAGAAGATACAGTTTAGCATTCGGTATGCAAATCAAATCCCAGACCTATTAATATATTATTGTTACAAAAAATATTAACTATGGTTTACCTCCTGAGGTCCATATTCTAAAAATGTTTTTCTTTGTAAATATAACTCTTGTTATTTGATGCACTTCAATATAGTGTACGAACATAGGACGTCTAAGTCTTAAGAGGCGACCCTAATATGGGGTTACCAAAATTTTAGAACTTTCTCCGTCTAAACGCGATTCAATCAGGATCTTCAGGTTCAGTGGGACTCAGGAGCCCCCAGTCTCTATCCGGGGGTGAAAGCAGTTTGGCCGTCCATGCTCCAACGTAATATTATATAAATGTATTTGGTAATGTGAGAATGAAACCTTCAGCCAAGTTGGCAGGTTCCTTATACTTGGTCAGCGGAATGTCTTAATTTCTTGTATAAATATTTTCCTTTTATTCTCTAAGATACTAAATTGCTATCTCTTATTGGTTGAATAAATAGTGAAAAGGCAGAAGTAAAAGCTGCGATACTGAGGATACTGAGCAAGTCTACTGCTACTCCATTTCCTAAATTAGTGTGCCTTAGCATTAGAGTTCAGTCTAAGGCTGATCTCAAGAATGGCCCCTCAAAAGCGAGTTAGTAACGCTTGAGGAAAGGAAGCAACAGACGTAGGTATAAGCGTAGTAACTGATTGTGAGAGAAATCCGGAGTGAAACTCATGCATACATAATTCCGCATAACACAAACACGTTCGGGCTTGGAAAGGTCTGTTTTCTAAAGAAGGAAATACATCGAATGAGGAAGATTCCTTCATTAGATGTTAAATTATCTCAGAGAAGTGAATCTCAAGCAGTCCAGCAAGTTTCATCAATTAATGGAATTTCATTGTCATGAAACCTAAGCTCCAACTTAAATAATAGTTTAGTTTTGTTTCTTAAATTGAGCTTCACGGATTTAAAAATTACAACAACTCATGATGAACTCATGCGGGGGGAGGGCGTTTTTAAAGAAATGTTTTATGACTTAAAATGACCATCCATAGATACACATAACGATGAAACTTTGATGGCGATTTCCATCAAAAATCTTTCCCAGTTACCATGTTTATCGTCTTAGAAACCCATAGAAACGACAATTAGGCCCTGCTTTTAAATTGGTCTGAAAAGTATTTAAAAAATTGTCAAGTCTACTGCGTACCAGGTATTTTTTTGAAAAAAAAAAATTAGTTCGATTAGATGAGCGTTTGTGGTTTTGCCTATTTAAGAAAAGTGTATGGCAAATTTGTTGTTGCTATGGGTATATATTATGAAAACTACGGTAATATTGACAATGACCATGGTAGCAAGTCTCATTAAGCTTGTATTGCTAGGCAACTTTCATATTTTTTAGAGTTTTGAAGAAAATTCTTCTTTAAATTTGGTCGAGAGTAGAATTGCGAGTCATTTTAGAAGACAGAATTTTTAAACACCCCCTTAAGGGGGGGTTTAAAAAAGTTTTGATGTCCTAAAATGACCATCCATAGATACACGTAACGACCAAACTTGGCTGGCGATTTTTATCCAACGTTCAAGCAACTTGAAAATTCCTTGCCAAAGCTAACATTACACGACTTATTGCCATGGGGATTGTCGGAGTTTCCATAGTTACCGTCTTAAATTCCCATGGAAACGACAATTTTCCCATGCATTCAGACTTTTCAGAAAAGTCCTAAAAATGGCCAAACCGGTTTACGGGGTCAACCTACCCGCCCCCACCGGTCAACTAATCAAGCTGATTTTTTTTCCTAAACATTCTTCGATAAATTTCGTATTCAGTATAGTTTTTTCTTTTTTTATTTTTAACTTCTATCTGTTTCAAAATTCAATTCGCAGATTAAATAGAACGGTTTAAAACCATATAATTTGTTGTATTGGTTTTACTGAATGCACAGGGAAAAGAATCAAAAAAGTAAAAACTATACTGAATACAAAATTTATCGAGGAATTTTTAGGAAAAAAAATCAGATCAATTGGTTGACCGGGTGGGACGGGCAGGTTGACCCCGTAAAACGGTTTTTAACATTGGTTTAGATAGGGAAATCAAAATTTCCATAGTTTTTTAAACCCCCCCTTAACGAGTTTAATTTAAGCAATATTTTTTACGGGAGAGAATTTTAATGATCTATGTCGGGAAGGCATGGAATTATTCGTAAAAAGTATTCAAGTTCATCCTGATCGTAATAAAAATGTAATTTCATAATATTTTTCCTGTATCCATTGGTTAAAATAGTTTTGTTGTGTAGGTTCTTATGCGAACCGATCAACTTCCACATTTTGAGGTAGCATGATTTTACTAATACTGATTATGTTTGCCTGGGTTCATGAATAACATTCACGATTTCAATAGATCGTTAAAAATAAAATTCCAAGAATGTGCCCCCATTAATCATGCATCAGGAATTTAACAAACTCAATTCATCAATTTCTTGTTTCAACCAGAACAAATTTTTATGGCAACACGTTGTCAAAAATAAAAAAATAATGCACATTTTTCTGACTATTTAAAAAAATGTATATAGTTCAAAACAAGCCCTCTTAAGTATTCTGTATATATAATAGGGTCTTTTAATCGCAAATCTAAAGGCAATCTAATTGCAAATAATCAGCTCTTAACTGACCCTTTTTTGTATCTATTAAGATCGTATTTTACTAAAAGCGCCATCGATACCTTAAGTCAAATTCCCGATTAGGAGGCATAAAACAGTAATTCCTTGAAGGACCTCAACAGTCAAGGAGTAGAAAAGCTGTAATTAAAAGTGACTTACTCTCGAAATTAAGAAATAAATGCAAGAGTATGGATATGACTAGATATTCATACTGTATTGTCAGCAGGTTCAACGAAACAAGCGATTTTTTTTAATCTCTAGGGAAAGGAATTTGCTATCGAGGATTCTAGTAGCTTTGTATGCATTACAATAATGGATATACTGTTTTACTTTATAGTAATTTTAGAATGAAACCCAGAAAAAGCTAGAATTCTTTCGTTATTTTGGTTCAAGTATTTAACGGAGCTCGTGTTGGCATTTTCAATTTGCCGATGGAACGTGAGAATTATATTAATGTATTAAAAGACATATTAATCGATTTAAGTTCTAACCAGCAAACCGGGTAGTTGAAGACTGATGGGTGATGACTCAGACAGACCGTCCTTGATTATATTATAGACCCAGATCACAAGTCAAATGCCGTTATGCCACCATGAACCTTGAAAGTTGTAGTTTATTTATTTACGTGCTCCTTAAGACTACCAGAATGAATGACATCACAGGATCGGAATACAAATTGCATTCTCAGATTCTTACATACATGACTCAAAATAAAAGGGAATCGAAATACCGAGGCAGAGTAATTACAAGTAAACCCACTGTCTTGAATTGCAAAAACTAAAATCTCTGCAACTCTTTGTCAACCACAAGAGGTGATTTAAACCCATTAGAAATGAGAATACGATCACTGACTCTAGGATGTAACCGGTTAGACGGTAGGTTAACTCAGCTGGATAATGGGATAGACGGGATAGACACATGAAATTACTTTTCTGCCATAATGCAGAAAAAATCCCTTATAAAGTACTTTATTATATATGTGCATATTGATATCAATATCTGATGCACAAGAAGGTATAAACTGGTCAGAGACTTGGTTTCGATCTCTAGAAATCTCTGTTGAAAATAAAAAGCCTCCAGGACATCAAACCCTTATGTTATTATCATAGGAAGATCGAATAAGTCAAGAGTCAAGAGGCTCTGCCTGATAAGATCTCAAGACACGTAATAAGTAATAATATATGAGTGGGATAGGAAATGAGATCTCCGACCTTTAGATCAGCCTCATCATTTGCGGAGATACTGTAATTACTGCATTTCATCGGAAGGAGGATCCCCGTATTTAATGAAATAAGTCCCTCCGTAAGTCGGTTTTCAACCTCAAAATTGTTGTGGTTTAAACCTAAACCCTAGGATACAGAAATTTCTAACTAAAAGGACGGTAGTGTTATTTCGGGGGGGGGGAGGGGGGGGGGGGGTGCTTATTTAGATACATACGTTACATAGATAATTGATGGATTCCAAGCCTCCTACTTTCTTGCAGTCTTTTCTTTCCTAATTCCTGCAACACAGAAACCGAAACTAACTCCCGTCCCCCATAACCATAACCCAGTCCTGAATCCTGTGTCAAGGAATTGAATTCTGGTAAAGACAATCGAGATAATGCACGCAATCTAACACATCGAAAAATAACAACGGCTTTTAAAGTGTTGACTTCCATTCTTCTTCCAAGGAATGCATATATATGACTGAATCGAAATTCATACGAGTTAAAAATTCATAAATATTTTGTATTCCAATGGCCATGCAAGTGCAGCCAGCAGTAAAGGAATAAAGAGAAGAGCTATAGTAAATATATGGATGATGGACTTGTATTTTTTTGCCGTATAAATTTATTATTTACTGTCACCCAGCCAGGACAGGTCACCCTGAGGTTTTGTTATTTCTCCAATGTTTACAAAAGGAGAGAAAGAAGAAGGACTCTCTTCTATGGCCTTTTAGCAATAGGAACTTAGATTAGCGAGAGAGAGAGTGAGAGAGAGAAAGTCAAAAGCTTTTCATGTTGAAGTTTAAGTGAAAGTCTGACAGACAATCCCTGACTTTCCTTTGCTGATAAAGTAAAGAACTGGTCCCGTATGTCCCTTCCCTGCCAGTTCCTCCCTTCATCCGTTCTATCCTCATTGTGTCATTGTATGAAGGCTGGAGGTTAGTCAGGCAGGAAGGCAAGAGTTTAAAGGGGACTACGATCGTCAAGCAGTCTGCTAGAGACATGATGCTCTCTCTTGAGAACTCTCCCGAGTTATTCGGTGAAGACAAGTTCCGACAGGAAGACAAGTTCCGAGCTGAGGTCGGACCTCAGCTCGGAACTTGACCTCAGCTCGGAACTTGTCTTCCTGTCGGAACTTGTCTTCACCGAGTAACTCGGGAGAGTTCTCAAGAGAGAGCATCATGTCTCTAGCAGACTGCTTGACGATCGTAGTCCCCTTTAAACTCTTGCCTTCCTGACATACCTTGAATAACATCGTTTTGTTATTCAAGTTATGAAGACAGACTAGCTGGAGGTATATATTTTAGGAACATTCGGCATTGAACATTGTGCAGTGTAGGTAGTAGGTAGTAGGTAGTAGGTAGGATTCAATAAAAATGTATATCCGATCCGGCAGTCGAATTCAATAAAGCGTAAGGACGGGAGTACAATAAATGAAGGGCGATGGGAAAAGGGCTAGATTGGATCCCGAATTGGAGACCAAAAGTGTGTCGAGATTCCAGATTCTCGTTCCGACCAAAAGGACATACAAACACGTTTTACAAGCAATATTACTCTACAGATCTCCGGCCGACAACTTTATATCTCTTTGCCTGCAGTCCAATCTCCAGCTACTATCCATATCACATCTATAGAATCCTCCGTAAAGGATGGCGTATTCCTGGGGGAGAAATTGACTAAACTCGGGAATGTTATGATTTAATGATAAGCATTGTTTAATGGGAATTAAGATGGCTTTCGATTTCGAATCCTAGATAACTGGTCCCAGAACGGGAAACGGGACAAGTTATGAACAACTGAATTTGAGGCTGAGGATGCAGAAACCTCCCGTCATTGGCTACAGAGTACAGAGTTGCCCGGAATCGTAGAAACCACATTGAATTGGAACCTCGTAAAAAGAGAGCGGGAGTACACTCATGTCATTCCTTACCAAGTTACTCAAGTCGGTTTGTTTATTTGTCCTCTTCGAGGAATTGATTGTGTTTTTCTCTGATTTTAATAGTTCTGTTCGAAATTAAAGAGAAATCGGGTTCTGGTATGTTTTTAACAAATTATTGGGCATTTCGGATCTAAGGATCGAGATTTATTTATATGCGAAACGATGAACGGGACCGGGTGTGGGGTGCGAGGGAATTTGATCTGTATTTTTGTTTTTTTTTTTGTTTTAGTCAACAAGTTTACGACGACGTCCACTTTGTCGGATTTTCTATTGGCAGCAATGGAATGTAAACGGGAGTTCTCAGCCGTTTCCAAGTCAAAATCCAAACCCCTTTTCAAGAAGGAATCGGAAATACAGGAAGCTGTGAAGCCGGGGCTCACCAAATTAAGTCAAGATCAAGAGGTAAGTTTTGTTCGTGAGTGGTTATCTTTATCCGTCCTATTCTCTATTGAAGTTTCATGATTGGATTTATTTCGATCGAAGAATCAAGTGTGAGTAATCTCTAATGTTTGGGATTTTAATCTCTACAGCTCTCTGGTAGCCTGGTGCTTATACGATGTAAGAGGTGGCTTGTTGGATGTGAATGTGTTTAGAAAAGCTAGTGCTGCACACCTCCAAGTCTTTAAGATTATAATTTTTGAAGACTTCCGAGTCACTTTCGACACGTAATTAGCTGGCATTCCTCCTGGCACCTGAATTGATTTGGTTTATTAGCGAGCCGGATAAAAATACTAGACTCAAACGATAAGATAGAATTCCCAATCATATAATGCCCCATGACGAATATATGGGGTATGATCAATGGCGTAGTTAATTTCTACTGAGGGGAGGATCTCGTTTCGTTTGTTTGGATTGATGATAGAAATGATAGAATGTATATTGTCCACGACGAAAATTGACATATAAAGTATGATTATAAGTGAAGGAGCATCTTTAGCTGTGGAGGATTGTAGCGTAGAAGAGGAGCCAGGTAGTAAATCCAAGGTCGAAAGGTCAGGGGTAGGAAGAATGAGCTGGATATGGATGGGCATTGTGAAAGAGACGGCAAGACGGATTTAAATATTGTAAATGATTAGTTTATTGGGAGGATTAAGTATTATGGAAAGGAAGGAATGTGCGTCCCTTCTTGGCTGATTCCTGATTGGATGCATTCTAAGCTAAAAACGATAGCTTTATGATAATTCCAATTCGGGGAGTTCTACACAAGCTCTTATTGTCTGTCTTCTTATGCTATATACCAATTCAACGTGAACGATGAGAGTATGAAAGAGGCATATATAAAATATAAAGTTAATCTCAGGAATCTTAGAAATCTTATGAAAAGATTTTGGGATCCTTGATTTTGCAGTAGATCTGTAGTTCCAGAACCTTGTCTTTGATCACAAGTCTGTATTACTCTGTATTCCTTAATTTTGAGTGTAATTGGAGTTGTGAATTTAATAACAGGAGATTGCAAAAAGACAGTTTAACCAGCTAAATGATCAACACCGAGTGGCATTAACCCATATTCAAAAATCTGGGACGACAAGAGAAGATGAGATGGTAGGACGTCAAAAAGTGGTGACGGGAGCCCGAAAAGTCAGGGACTGCAGCAACAGTCCAGCAGACAAGCCTGGCTCGGCTCCAGCCAAACCAAAGACCTCCACTCCTAAGACTGTAAATAAAGTTGGACATCGAGTCATTACCAAGCGAAAGTATGCTGATAAATTTGCTCAAACTGAGAATCCTGATATTGAGTTGATCACGGGAGGTGAGTGATAGTGACTGCATTCCATTTATTGAATTTAATTAGGAGTCCTCAATGATATTCTTGGAATTGATGGCGAGATAGTATGCATCTGTATTACTCATCAACTAATCCGATTTGAATTATTTTGTGTAGAGGAAGCCCCTCTGATTTACTGGAAAGAACTGGCCGAGTCACGCCGTTTAGCATTACAAGAGGCTCTTGAAGAGAATCAAAACTTGCACGAGAGAATAGATGACCTGGAGAAGGAGAACGGAGTACTTGAGGAAATGGTTCAAGAAGCAAAACATCTAGCTGAGATAATATCGGTAATACTTTATATAAAATTACTCTAAAAAACATTGAACCGGGACCCAAACTATTGACAGGGGTCCATAGCATTTCTTTTAGTATTGGCAAGGAACTCAGAGGAGTAATTTGCTTGGGTTTGTCGGATGTGTTAAGAATTCCTATTTAGTATTTATACCTGATTTTCGGGGTATTATTTAATATTTATACCTGATTTAATACATGATAAAATAACCTTGATACATTTGATACATACAAACCCGTTAGTAAATATCTAAGCATGATACAAAGTTTAGAGAGTTTTAGACAACTCATGCCACTTTAAATGCCAAATTTTTACCCTCGACGTCCCATAAAATTACTGAAAAATTTAAATCCGGTAGGAATAGTACTGACTCTGATGCCCAAACTTTAGGACATACTATACTACAAGTAAAGAACCAATTTGTTTATAGTTACGAATGTGATTTATTTATCTGCAGAACATCTCTGAGGATGAAAATGACGAATCTGGAATCGGAGGTGACAGTGAAGTTGTAGAATACGATCAAGATGTATCATCGACTTACTGAACCAACTTCGTGTATATAGAAGTATAGAAGTTTCAATATCCACTCGATATGAATGAATAATTTTAACTATTTATATCTATCAAAATTAGCCTTATTATATGATAAACAGGATACTAGGAGTTTAAGATGAAGGATATTTTCTTCATCTTATTTTATTTGGCGATGTATTGCCTTATTAATAAAATGCAATAACTAACAACGTTTATTTAACTGAAACATGTACTGCGGCATTGCACATTGTTCACACACATGTACGTTGTTCACCAAACGGGACTGGTAAGTTGGGTGCAATTTTAAAAGGGAAAGGGTTCCATGTGAAAGTATCATTGCTAGTCAGTCCTTTATGGGACACCCGATACACTACCCTCTTGATATGGACTGAAATTATTATTGTGATTTAACTGTGAATGTGATATGCTCTACTAGATCTGAGAATTAATCTGTAGAAAAGTCTTTTTATTCTGCATAGAACCGTAAAATATACAGTCAGTCGTTACATGACTAAAATATTAATTGAGAACACTCACAAAATACACGGCTTTGTTACAACTCAACTAGAATAACAGCCAATCGATCATCCATCATTGTTGAAGAAATCACAATAAAAATCTTCAGTTCTGAATTTGTATTGCTGCATGTCATCCAAGAGTGAAAGCAACCTCTTACATGCAGGAAATTTTTTTAGTGTGTTACTGTTTCCAATCAAAATGACTTTAGCTCTTGCTCGAGTTATCGCAACATTAAGACGTCGAACATCGTTTAGAATACCCTCCTACAACAAAATATATTATATTAAAAATTTTTTTTACAATAAAAACCAAACAAATAAGTTCCGATGTAGAACCGCATAATCGAACTCCCCTTTTACAATGGGTTAGGATTAATGTGCCCCCTATAAATCTGAATTTGCCCCCTATTTGGGATGAACTTGACTTGGCCCTACTTAACTTGCCCCCTATCAGGCTGAACCTGCCCCACCTTAGGATGAATATGCCCCCATCGAGGATGGAAGTGCCCCATAAATAAATACTCGAAATACTCGTTAATATTAGAGGGGGCAGATTAAATTTAATCCTATTACAATTCGGGGGTTCCAAAAACAGAAGGTCCCGTGGAACAAATCCATATTTCACTGCAAGGGGGATGGCCATGGAAAATAAAGTCCCTTTGCTAGCCTTTAACAGAATTTGTAGTGCTTCGCAATAAAAACTGCATTAACGAAAAGTAACGGTATTCATCGACATTTTAAGTTAAAAAGTCCAAAAGTTGAATAATCTCAGCGCCTGGGGGTAGGGGGGGGGTGAAAAATAAAACTGCAAGGAGTTCTAGGATTATAGATGGGGATTAACGGTTTACGAAAGAAAAAGACATAAACATGGTACTCACTTCACTCGGATGTTGTTCATTTTCAGACATCAGACTCTTCGTAAACGATACAATTATAATATTTTTCTCACGTCCTTGATATTGATCAACAGTGTTAACTTCAATTTTTAGTCCTCGTCTTAGAAAGTTTTCTCGTAGAAGATATACTTGACCTCGGTAAGGCGCAATGACGCCGATCTCGTCCGCTAGTATGCCTCCCTACAATTAACCAAGTTTAATGATTAAGCAAGTAGATTGAAACTATTAATACAATGAGTGCCAACTCCTTTACCTCCATCAATGTTGGTATGATGCCCAAAACTATATCCCTCTCTCTATTGTTTTGCAAAGTCGAAGATACAACTTTCTCATAAGCTCCAATATTTTCCGTATCAAAAAACATGACGGATCGTTCAGGTCGTCGGCTGACAGAAAGGCAAAGCCATTTACGGGTTCGTTCTGCCGGAACTTTTTCGATTAAATATTCCTTAATCTTACTTCCAGACACGACCAAGTAATCTTTGGCCTGATTTTCTGAGGCGCATTTCATTTGGTTACCATATAGCAATTCGTTTGCTAATTTCATTATATATTGATTCATTCGGTATTGAATAGACAAACTATATGTATTTTCAGGTTTGGAGCACAACGAAAACATGCTCTCTTCAATTCCCATGCTCCTAGAAAAACAAAATTATTTATAGTTCAATATTAATTAATCTGTAGTTACAAATTTTTGACGACTTCATAGAACGCTTCAGATACACTTACTTAACATCCCTCGACTTGATTGTCGCTGGAAGCTGATTGGGATCTCCAAAAATGATACATTTGTGGCATAACAATAAAATTCCAAATACTGCAGTTGGCAATGCTTGTGACCCTTCATCAATTATGCAGTAATCGAACTTCCGTATTTTTAGTATAGGGTGTTTTAAACTCAACAATGTTGTTGCTACAACCGGCTGTAAAAAAAACGATGTACGTTTAGTTCTGTATATGAAAAATTTTATAAAAATATGTAATTAAGAATTGTACCGTTGTATTGTAGATCCCAGCCAATTCATCCATATCACCAAATTTCTTACGTAAAGCACTAGTCGAATTTTGCGAGAGTTGGGTTTGCACAAGTTTACCACCGGTACCAATGCGTATGAAATTTTGAGCGTACTTGCTGTATCCGAGAAGAATATTGTCGACTGCATTGCTAGTGTAAGCAGAAACTAAAACCGTTTTTTTACGATCCACTAATAAGCGAATTAATCCTACGATAGTAGAAGTCTTTCCTAATAAGAATAAACAAAAACGAATTAAAAAATGTTAAATTTTACCTGTATATATATATGTATTTATAATTTATATACAGATATATTTATGAGATGACAGATTCAAGAAAAAAATACCACATCCGGGCGATCCTTTGATTAGGAGGAAGCTATCAGTGGACAATGATTTCACGATGGCAAGACGTTGCATTTGGTTGTGTGCGGATAAAATTTTTACTTGCTCTACAGAAAAGTCCTTTTTATTTAAAGTATTGAATTTTGGTTGTTTTCTACAAATATAAAAAATATTTAATAGATCGTACTATTGTGTATGATAATTTCTATTAATCTCAAATATTTTGGTTACTTTGAAATCACAAAATTTCTAATGCGAGCAGCCTCTGGTGTATCCTCCATCAATTTTGAAATATAAGTGTACGTCATCATGCCAGCACTGCTTGAAGAAATTTTATCAAGAGTAAACGTTAACCCGGGGACAGTGTACCGGTTGGAAATTGATCTGTTCAAAGATAACACGGTCATAAGTTACCAGCAAAAAGTCATGAAAATTAATTTTACTTTAATTACCGCTCAACGGAAATTCTAATGCCGTCTTTTGTAATGGAATCAACAGATCCATAAGTTATACAGGGGTCACGATCTGTTCCAAGAACGATGAAGTCTTGTTCAAAAATATTTCCTAAACCGTGAAGTTTGGTACTTGGGATAGCTAATGATATATACATTGTTGATTGTTCCTCGAATTGAGCAACGAATTTGAGATCACCGAGGCATTTCCCATAGGCTTCTCTGTAAAAGTACAATTTATTTATTATTAGAATAAATATAAGCCAAATCAAAAAGTTATAGTAGTTATAAATATTGTTATCCAATATATTCCATATTTATTATATAGTTACCTCTGGCGAACTGATTTTAGCCAAAGGTTTTTGGAATCAAACGATTTTTCATCTTCATCAGCCTCATAGTTAATAACTCGAAGCCATTTATCAAAAAATTCCAATTCTTCTTCGCTTAAATACGAAATCGACTTGATTAAATCATCTGCTATTTCCGACTTCTGTCCTTCTTCAGGCAAATTTGCTCTTTTCAGTCTGAAATACACAAATGATCCCATTATACAAACACAAGTTTGAGTGTATGAAACGCGCGTATGTAAACCTGTACATAAAGAACGCATGGTAACATGACAAACTGACAACAAAAAATCAGTCAAGTGAGCCAACTCTTACTTGATGGACACAGCGCACATGGTACGGTATTCACATCGCTGACAATGAACATTAAAGATGACTCCTCCAGGTTCTGGCAATGAGGCAAATGGTCCATTTTTTCCATTTAATGGAGTGTTTAAGACAATGTCATTCCTTGCCATTATTAATGCCTGTAAGTCTCTCAAAGCGGCTGAACACTCTACTAGATTGTTTTCTCTTGAATCAGAACCAAATGCAAAATATAAGAATTTTACTTAATAATAATATTATTTTCCATTTTGTACAGAATGAATAGTAAATACACACTTTTGTACCTTATATAGTGCAAAATGCCATGATTATGCAGCAAACCTAGGCTTTGTCTCATTAAAAGCGTATAAAGCCGTACTTGACCAATATGTTCACATCGAGGAGAGCCAACACCAGCGAATCTCGGATTTCCTGTTTTGAATTCCAATGGAACCACCTAGGGACAATGTAGATCACGTCTTTAAATCTTCACTATGAAATAGCGAAGCGTTTGAGATCCTGAAATGAAATAACAAATTACCAGTGTCTCTCCCCCGACGCTCACATCTACAGTGCAATCGACTTTACCCTTGAGGCCAAATTCAGGACTCCAAAAGCAGTCTTCAATATCTCTCACGCCATTGATTTTCATTTTCTGACTTGATGGTTTAGTGAACATTCTAGACTTGTTGAACATCAGAACCCATTCTACAAGCTCTTTACCCATGTCTATAAGCCCTTGTTTTGACATCCCAATGCCATAAGCCTTCTCAATAATTTCGGCACACTCCAGTACACCCATGAGCTCTACTGAGATTTCAGGCGTTGTTTTTAGTTTCTTCGACATTGACTATGAAGATCAAAATAAATAAAATCTAAATAGTAATTAAGCTCGATATGTCGACTACTTACAAAGAATCCGCTTAACTTACCCGACTGATAAGTTCATGAGCGATTGTGCCTCTAAGCGTATCAATGTTATCAATTGGGAACCGAACACGCTCTGAGAATGCAACTTTTCTCGGACACCAAGCTTGGCTGGCGACATTAGTAACAGAAATTAACCGATCTGGCTCAACGACTAAATATCCACAATTTCGTTCAATTACAAATACTCCATTCTCATCAGAACTGCAATCAACGATATTTACGAGAGTTCCTTCTCTTAGGGTAGGACAGCGTGCCCTATAAAATAAAACATATATTGAGTATATTATATTATTTTGTCATCATATCAATGACGGAACAGCAACAAGAAAAGATATTATATCACATCGAATTTTATTTGATCGTCTAAACTAACCAGGCATCGCGGAGTATTAGTTTTGTATATCTGTAAGATTTCTCATGGCGAATAGTATAAGACGTTTCCATAGTTTTTATCGAAGGTTCGTGACGACTGTACAAGAATTTTGAGATGATGTACCGCTGATGCAGATGTACGAATGTTTTTGGTCGATTACACTTGGGATCAGGGCAAGCACAGAATTCGGACGCTGAATTCAAGAGAATATTTTCTTGTGAATCGATCACTGCCGCAGTGGACAGATGATCATTTTCCATTGCAGCAGCTAACAGCAGTTCATCTTCGTCCTGATCCCATACAAAATCATCCGATTCCACTGAATCTTTCACAGACAGCGCATCACTATCAGTGTTAGCGTAATTAGAAACACTGGACGTTTCATTACTTCCATTGTCTCCTTCGTACTTGACCAAAATTCTTCTTCTTTTGTTGCTTGCCTTTTTCTATAAAAAAACAAATCAAATAAACAATTACGGTCAAGTCTCAGGAGTGTGGTGACAATTTGATTTCAGGTTAGTTGAACTCTATAAACCTACCCTCCAATCTTATAGATCAACGAAGAAAGATCTATCCATTATCCATTGCCCATCCATTCAACAGAAAGAGATAGGATATGCATATGCAATATGAATGCAATGAAATTATAAAATTGTAAATGTAGCATATATCAATATATCAATCATCAAATATTTATTTTAACGTTTAACATCAAGGTTGAAGGTCAAAGATCATCGATAATAAAATACCTCGTTCCCCGTGATCTCTTCAAGAGGGCCCTCTCCAGAGTTTTGCTTCCGACGAGGTAAACAAGACGAGGACGATGTAGATCTTTTTCCTCCCTTGTCGTCCATATCTACTTTCTTTCAGCTTTTGAAACCACGACGGCTGACGGCAGAAAGTCAACGTGCAGCTTGAATAGATCACTGAGAGGTGCGAGGTTAGAGGTCATTAACTTCAAACTGAAAACAAACAAAACGGAATTGAAAAGACTGGAACAATCAATGTGCAATGCACAAAGCACAATGTGCAATGAATAATATGTAATAAATACATAAAATGACAATAACTGATAACAATGTCAAATGCCAGAGATTGGATTGGTGATTTGGAGTTCACAAGTTCACATGCAACATGACAATACATGAAGTCGAATACGATATACAATATTAATGAATACGTTTTAATCTTTAATTTTATCAAAGTTAATTTTGTGTTTTGCAACGACAATCCCAAATTCCAACCCAACTCCGAACTCTAAAATCAAAAATGCAAATGAGAATAAAACTATTTTATTTCATCATACTCACGGCAAAATTGAAAGATTTTTAAGACCGAAGAGGAAGACTGCTGCTGAGAACCAAGAAAAAACATTCCCCACTGCACTGCCAATTCATAATCAATCCTGTTGAATTTCATTGATTCATGATAGTTTCCAAGCACAAAACAAAGTCAAAAGTATGAAGTATGAACGAAGTAGAAAGATAAAAATGTTGTTTTCAGAGTTGACTGACATGAGTTGAGGATTATCCCGCTTTCCCAATATTCTATGATCTTCCCGCCCATTAAGACCACCAATCATTAAGAACCCGGGACTCTGCTTACGAAGCCAATGAAGCTGTTTTGGTTGTGTTGTTGTGGCTTTGGCTCTCTCTGAGCCTGAGCTCTATCTCGCTGATGAGGCTGCTGGGGCTGTGGGTCTGGTTGCGTTGCGGTACCCAAATGGGTCACCATTTCACCAACAATGGCGCAGAGGTCTTTTTTATTTTCTAAATCCGTAATCTTTGATCTTTTGCTTTTTTGTATATATTCATTTCACAAAATTCTCGAGATGTGATAGCCTAACTCCACGGATTCCACATTTTGCATTTCCACGCGACACGCTGCGTTGTTTTTTGTGTTATTGGAGATATTTTCGAGTCTCGAAATCATTTCTCCATCGATTATGCATTTCATATTTATTTAGGTACATATTGCAGATAGACAATAGAGATATGAAATATTTGACATTCTTTAAATTTTTTTATTGATTTGTAATTTTTAATTAGATATGACTCGGACTGACCGGAGCGGAGGTGACCAACAGAAATTCAATTAATTACAAACATGAATCACAAATAATCACTTAATAATCAGTAAATATATAGGAACCATTCTGATTTCTGATCTGAAGACCCGGAATCCTGAATCCACACCAGATGCATAATGCATACACTACACTAAACACTAAAAAAGGTGCAATTTTTGTGTTGCTGAGTAAGAATTGCTTAATTTTATACTAATTTATGTGTTATGGACGTTATTGTGGACTCTTGGAGTTAAGATAACTTTGAGCACGATTGACGGTGAAATTGATGAAATTCTGCAGTTGTATTGCAATTGCACTGGATTTTTACACGCGCAAACAACTACATCCCTGAAAATGCATGTACGCTTCTTTAAACTTCGGGCTCGGTTAAGTTATCGAGTTTTTTAATTTGAAAAATAATAATCTTACCTAACTTCAAAGGAGCATGTTGATTGCGCATGTGTGGGGACATAGTTCAACTGCAACGTCAACCGTTGACCGTGTATGTATACATGAACTTAATTTACTTGATAATTAACTGATGGACCAACCGTTAAACGAAGTAAACGAAGATCGCAACATTTTAAAACCTTCCTTATCTGACAGGGGCGCTGAAAGCCATCAATTAATAATACTAATATACGCATGCTTGAAATGTAACTCGTTTTGCTATTACTTATTAAGGATTTTTATTAGGTCCTGTCGCATCGTCGATCGTCGTATGTCATGAACGTGATTAATGGACCATTCAACATTCCGAATTTTTATGATCAGTAATTAATTGAGTTTGATCGGCACGTTCGAAATGAGGAAAGCTATGAAAAAGTTCATTGCCGAAAAGTTCCGAACACCAAAACTGTGACGCCTAGCTTCAAAAATTCCTGCCACGCCATAACACCTTTAATTTGCCGAATATGCTTGAAATGTAACTATGTAACTCATTTTTTAATTTTAATATTCATTTTCATACTTTATCATTTTTATTGCAAGGTTTCTCATTTTCTTTACTGCACTATTTCTATTTTTTTTGCTATTAGTACATAAGGATTATTGTTGGGTCCGGTGGAATCGTGGTATGTCGTGATTTATGGACCATTTAACATTTCAAATTCATATCATCATTAATGAATTGAGTTTGATCGACATGTGGAAAATGAAGCTGATACGATGCCATGAAAAAGTTCATGACCGAAGAGACGGAAGAGTTCCGAACACCAAAACTGTGACGCCTAGCTTCAAGACTTCCTGCCACCCCATAACGCCTTTAATTTACCGAATATGCTTGAAATGTAACTCATTTTTATCAATTTTATATTCTTTTTCATACTTTATTATTTTTACTTCATGGTCATGTCTCATTTTTTACTTTATCAATTCTATTTTTCCCTATTACTAAATTAGGTGCTGTCGCATGTGGTGATTAATGGGCCATTTAACATTCCAATGTTTATCATCAATAATGAATTGACTTTGATCGAGATGTTCGAGATGAGAAAAATTACTCTGATACGATGCTATGAAAAAATCAAAGGCTATGGAACTAAATACGTGGCTGATGTATGAAAGGAGAGAGGGCTCTCTTGCAATCGGGGGGAAGCAGGGAGCACAATATAATGTATTTTAGCACGTATTTTAGTAGTTCAGGACAACAAATGCAGAAGGTTCATGTATTGACTTCCCTATCAAATCCCACACTATCATCCGAGGGGGATTGAGGGAAATAATACCATTATTGGAGAGGTGTGATAAAATACAGAAGCAGAAGAAGGAACGTCAGATCTTTGAAATCATGATGATAGAGGTGCATAGTCTCTTTTATTGTGAAAACTTTGAAAGGTTTCCTCTTCTCCAACCAAGGTACGATACGACTTCAACAAAACTTAATCGTACATAATAGTATAATATCGCCACAGCAAATATGATGAAAATATTATTATCCTTCTATTTTTTCTTTAGTACTACTTCAACATGTAATATAAAGCAGTAATGTACAACTCTACATGACACTAACACACACTACACACTATCAAGATACGAAATACGGAATCAAATCAAGACGAGCGAATTTACTTCAGCAACATCGTATGTATGTAGTCATCTAAGTCATCTATACTGTGTACTGGGACACCCTTTTGTCTTCTGTTAAATTTGTAGTTGTGAATTGAGTCACAACGTCAAGATTCTTGCAAATACAGAAATTAAAATATATTGATACTATGATGTCCTTGTTCTTGTAGATTCCCGTGAAGTTCCTAGCCCTGAGAAAAGAGACTCAAGAGTAAAGGGACTAGTCAAATAATTTACCGTAATCAGTTTTTGCTTCTTATACATTTGGAATTCAAAGAAGCAATTTAGAGAGAGAGAGAGACAACTTAAAAATACTTCAAATCTACAATCTACTAACTTCAGCTGCAAAAACATTCATTCAAGACACAGGGCGGATTGAAAACTTCAGTAAGTTCACGTATTAGTTAATGTTGTACAATTATACAAATTAAAAAAATATAAATTTCATAATAAGTATTTTACGCTGTCAGCTTGTTAATTATTTCAGAATTACGTCTAAGCGCATGTATTTCAAGACGGCTGACTAGAGGCTTGACGGTTCAACAGTTCTACAAAACTACCACTACCGACGGAGAACATTTATTACCAAATTTGATACTTCAGATATCGTCGATCGGAGTATTAGGACTATCAGGAGGAGTTTTCCTTATTTAATACTATAAACCGGATTAGAAGTCGACAATGTCGGGAGAGGATCAAGAATCGGAATGTGAGATTGAAGATGACGATTACGACAACTACTATAATTCTCAAATTGAAGATGAGCTTGATATGAATGATATACGGAGAGATCCGGAGAGTTTTCAATACGAATGCCTTCGAATTGAAGAAGTTGAGAAACTGCTCAATGAACTGGTCGAAATCCTTTCAATTAAATTGACAGTAAGTTCTGCAGAATTTGAAATATTATTTTTGATTCAGTGTTTGAAAAATTATAGAGTATCTAGTTTGTCTTACACTATTGATTGTTGATTTATTTTTTAACAGGTGACACCTGCATTGGCCAAGTTACTCTTGCATACTTTAAAGTGGTCACTCGGAGAGATAATTGAGC
Source organism: Desoria tigrina (assembly GCA_906901685.1). Lineage (NCBI taxonomy): Eukaryota > Metazoa > Arthropoda > Collembola > Entomobryomorpha > Isotomidae > Desoria > Desoria tigrina. The sequence goes on from CAJQTU010000004.1 coordinate 12,220,978, forward strand.
TCTTTGAAGGTGACGCCCACGGAACGCTTGTTGCGGCGAAAGTAAAGCCTGCAAATAATAATGTGCCGAAACCGCTGCCCCAGTCGTCCACAAGCATCGGGATCATTATGTGTCCTGTATGCTACGGCAATCAACCAATAGAGTCCTTCAAATCCCTCTCGTGTGGGCATCCGTTCTGCAAGGAATGTTGGGTTTCTCATTTTGAAGTTCAGATCAGCGAAGGAACCAGCACTGGTAAGTTTCTGGTTTACTTTTAGCTGTACCATTTAGTCATCAAAACATTCAAAATATTAACAAATCTTGCGTATAATTTTAATCATAAATTAAAAATTCATCCTCATTTAAAATCTAAAAGGTTTCAGAAAGTGACACGGTCCTCTGACTTGTGTTACTCGTGATAAATGGATGACAGGTTAAATAGGTAGCTATTTAAGGGGGGGGGGTTTAAAAATATTGTATCTCCTAAAATGGCCATCTATAGGTACTATATAGGTACACATGACGACAAATCTCGTCAAAATTCAGATATTTTCATTCAAAATATAAGAAATATGATGTTGCTTAGCCACGCAAGCAAGCCTTTTGAAGCCAGTTACCAGGTTACCACCATAGTGATTGCCACAGTACAGTTACCATAATTATCGTTAAATATACACATAGCCAACGACAGTTTTGTCATATTTTCACATTTTTCCGAAAAGTACTAAAAGACTGGCCAAACTGGTTTTCGGGACAGTCCCTACAGCCCTAACCGAGTAAAAAATCGTTCTGATGTTTTTTAATTACCCGATAAATTTCCGACTCAGAAGAAAAGTGAATTTTTAAATGGTCCACCGTACAGCGTGTTATTCTGTTATTTCGATTTCAAGGGAGTTTTTCAAACCCCACTTAAAGATATTATCTAGAGATAGATAGACGTTCTAGCCCATATATGAGTGATGGCGATGGAAAGGGAATCTGGTCATCACTCATATATGGTTCTAGCCAAATCAAAGATACTTGCCTTACTATGGTTGACTCGATGCACAAGTAGTGCTTCAAATTAATCTACTGATTTGTCTATAAAGATCCTGATGATGATTTTTTTTCATAGGAATTGGATGTATGGCTCAAGACTGCGTTGTTTTGGCACCAGAAGACTTCGTTTTGTCTATTGTAAATAGGCCCACCCTTAGAGAAAAGTATCAGCGATTCGCGTTTAGAGATTACGTGAAATCTCATCCTCAGTTGAGGTATGATTTTTTAAGCTATGTTGATTGTTGAAATAATATTTAAAATAAAATAAGCCTGAATTGCCCATCATAATCATGTTCATTATCAGATTTTGTCCGGGACCAAATTGTGATATCATTGTTCGATCCAAAGAACCCATGGCTAAGAAGGTGATTTGCTATCAATGTAAATCGGATTTTTGGTATGTGATTTATATTCATTTTATCATGTCATTTATAAAATATAATAGGTATGTCTTATTGTATAGTCGTAAACTAAAAAAACCTCGTATATTTCAGCTTTAAATGTGGAACCGACTACCACGCACCAACAGACTGTGAAACCATCAAAAGATGGCTGACTAAATGTGCAGATGATAGTGAAACAGCAAATTACATCAGTGCTCACACGAAAGATGTAAGTCACTTGACTTGTTCTATCATTGTATATCATTGGAAAGATATCCAAAAATAGTAGAAATGTAATTTGTCAATAATCTAATTACGAAAAGACCGTGGAATTATAGACATACATATTAAAAATAAACATTGTTCTTAATGAGATAATTTTTAATTATAACGTATGTATTTTTATGATGTTCAAAATACCTCTTCAGTGCCCCAAGTGTCATATCTGTATTGAGAAAAATGGTGGATGTAACCATATGCAATGCTACAACTGCAAGCATGACTTTTGCTGGATGTGCTTGGGGGATTGGAAATCTCATGGTTCCGAATATTATGAGTGCTCAAGATATAAAGAAAATCCGAATATTGCGTATGAATCCGTTCACGCACAAGCAAGAGAAGCTCTAAAAAAGTACCTTCATTACTACGAACGGGTAACTGATTATTTAAAATTTGATTATCCGTTGTGGTACGTACTGACGATTAAGATGCTATGTTTTTGTTTGGTAACGTTTTCAGTGGGAAAATCACTCCAAGAGTCTACGACTAGAAGAACAGACCCTACAGAGGATAAAAGACAGAATAGAATCTAAAGTATGTACAGTTTATTATTATTCCATAATACAATGTTATATACAAAGGTGATCTTACAAATGACCTGTGATAAGGTAATGGAGTCCGAAGGAACGTGGATCGACTGGCAATATTTGTTAGATGCGGCAAATTTATTAGCAAAGTGTCGCTACACGCTCAAGTATACGTATCCATATGCATATTATATGGAAGCAGGTTCCAGGAAGGAACTGGTAAGTGATATTTTAAAAGATAGTGCATTTTTTAAATATCCATATTGACCTAAGATATATATTTGTCTATTATAGTTTGAGTACCAACAGGCGCAATTAGAAGCAGAAATTGAAAACTTGTCATGGAAGATAGAACGAGCTGAGTCAACAGATCGTGGTGATTTGCAAAATCAAATGGATATCGCAGAAAAACGACGAAGCATTTTATTAAAAGACTTTCTAGAAGTATAAACATGTGGTATGCTAAGGAAACAGAGATGAATTTTGTTCTACTCGAATCGTCATTCTGAAAAACGTTGTTATTTAAAAACCATTTCAAAACAACCAATTTATCAACACTAGGCCTGATATAATATAACAGTATTGGATAGAATATTATTATGTGGTAGGTCTATGGAGATGAAAAGTTCTGTCTTCTTCTCTTCTAATTGCCAGTTTCCCAGGCCACTGTAGTCAGGCAGGAAGGCAAGAGTTTAAAGGGGACTACGATCGTCAAGCAGTCTGCTAGAGACATGATGCTCTCTCTTGAGAACTCTCCCGAGTTATTCGGTGAAGACAAGTTCCGACAGGAAGACAAGTTCCGAGCTGAGGTCGGACCTCAGCTCGGAACTTGACCTCAGCTCGGAACTTGTCTTCCTGTCGGAACTTGTCTTCACCGAGTAACTCGGGAGAGTTCTCAAGAGAGAGCATCATGTCTCTAGCAGACTGCTTGACGATCGTAGTCCCCTTTAAACTCTTGCCTTCCTGACATACCTTGAATAACATCGTTTTGTTATTCAAGTTATGAAGACAGACTAAGGCCACTGTATGATTTATGCCACTTATTAATGTATGTGGCACTCCCAGTGTATATGTTACAAAACTACAAATCCTTCTGAGCTGGCTAATGTATAATATATGCATATGGCTGCCTTACGTCAGAAAACCCATAATTTTACAAAATTGTTTCATTAAAAGATGTTGCTTAAGGCTCCATGCTTCCATGTAATATTTCAGCTTCAACCATCGTATAATTTTTGCATATTGCGGCATACATGTGACTGATCTCTACTTTAATAGAATATTTCTATTTATCGTAGCTGTCCTTTGTATTTAATAATCGAGTCTAGTTAAGATACCTATTAGGGGGAGGGATTTAAAAAAATCCAGGACCTAAAACTATCATTCATATATAAGTACATAACAACAAAAAGTACGATCCTGACATTCATCTAAAAGAATCTGAAATTCCTAATTTTTCATTTCTATGAAAAGTGGCCAAATCAGTTTTCGGGGGCCTTACACAGCCCCAACCCAACGGGTCAATCAATCCAACTGATTCATCAGTTGTAGTCCGATTTCCAAAAACTTTGCATTTTTAGCCCGACTTCAAGGGCTTATAGAATCGCGCCAGTGTCCTGTTTGTTTCTTTGTTTCTTTGTTCATTGACATCAAGTTACCTAACTGAATGGGTCATTACACTTGATCATTACAACATATTTAATTAATACGATTAAGCTTAAGGTGGGGGGGGGGGGGGGGTGTTAAAAAAAACTATGGAAATTTTGATTTCCCCATCTAAACAAATGTTAAAAACCGGTTTACGGGATACCTCCCCCAGCCCCACACAGTTAACTAATCGAGCTGATTTTATTTTTATAAAATTCCTCGATAAATTTCGTATTCAGTATGCCCTATGCCCTGATGGTCTGGAGATTTTGTTACGTTACATGAGAGTAAACATTGCAAGTGGCCATGTTTTGACAGGGGGGGGGGGGGGGGTGATGTGGGTCTGAAAAATCATCAGTAATGAAATTTAATGAAATGTAATGAATGGACGGTCGACCTCGACGGTCCCTCATGAGGTTAGATCTTACAAATAGATTTCAGAGTCAAAATCGTGAATTTCAGAATTTTTAATTCAAAGAATTTGAAAAAATCGCTGTAGAAACGATGAAAATAGTTTGTTTTCCCGTAGCCCTAAAATGGGAATTCGAAATCCAAGTTCCTGGACAACCTCCTGAAGAAAAGACACCCAGGAAACCAAGAGTATAGGAACCTTGCCCTTGCCCGAGTTAGGAAAGTCAGGATGTATGAATTTGTCAGTATTTTAAACCTATTCCCTTGGCAACACACCTTTGGATGATACTCACGGGTCAGCAGCTTGATCGATTTTTTCCATCGTCAAACTCAGCCTTCGCTTTTACAAAATATACAAATGGGCCAAATTTTAAGTCGATCGGTCCAGCCGTTTATCGTCTCTATCGTGTCACGGACGGATGTACGGACAACATGACATGATGTGCCCTGACTTGGACTAAAAATTCGAGGCAATCGCAATCGGAGATTCCGCTCTGTGACACCTCCTTTGTAAGGCATTACAAGTGTCCAATTGACTTGACGGAAAGTTGATTTCCTTACTCAATCAGAAAATTGACGAGTTACACAAGTTATACATATATTTTTTAAATTGACTCGATTAGATTGATTAGACGGTTCGGATCGGAAAGATCTCAGCCCACACCACATTTCCTTAAAAGTGCAAATCCAATGTTAAATTGTTACAATGCATGCGTACCCAAGAAATTTAAAAAATCAAATCACATCAAGTGTCAAGAAATTGCCAAGGATCTACAAATATGTACTGGTATGAAATTCGATTTTCTATTTATTAACATATTAAACAAATTCGCCTTGAACGATTCTTTTAGAGACCAATTTACAACTTTGAAGAATTGCGACGATGACGTTGTAACACTCGACCTTTTAACCACCTTAAACTAATTACAATTGCTGGATCGGATGATATATTAGGAGATTCTCTTGGGCCTACTCTTCACATTTCTTCCCAAAATAAAAACTACCTAAAACGAAAAGTTTCATCATACAGGCCGAACCTATGATAATATAAATTCATATATTATATAACGATAGTAATAGTACCTCTAGGTAAACTAGAGTTTAATCTGAACAAATTAACTTCTGACTTTTGAAACACTAAATTCGCATAAGTTTTTGATATCGAAGCGGCAGTGACAATGGATTTTTACGACAGTCCACTAATTCTATTATTGGGAGACACCTTTTAATTAGTTCTTCCAGTTTTCGTTGTTTAGTTTTCCGACGATTTTCTTCTTTCTCCCGTAACTGATTGAATAAAGCTTCCGGTATGCGTTCTACGGAAACTGACAACCCCTTGCATTTATTGAATAGTTTGAACGATTTTCGAGCCATACCTGAAAATTTTAAAACAGTGAGCAATTATTATTTTTTATCTTTTATGTTTATTAGGAAAATTAAGAAAAAATGTTTTTAAGGGGTGAAGATAGTTTACCAACTATTAGTTCTATGCTCCTTTTCTTCCGTTCGGATTTGGAAAATGAAAATTTATGAATATATTGATTGTCCTTGAACATGTGTTTTTTCAACGTGGATATTGTTGGTGCAGGTCCTGCAGGTACGCGATAGTTTCTAGAGTTGCAGCATTTCTCGTACTCTATGCGCTTCCCATCAAAATGCTCTGCTTTCATTCTTTCGCCAAACTTTTCTAGCAGTCCTTGACCTCTCTCACTAGTAAGTGGAAGTGGATGTGCCTTGAGGATCGCTCCAATTTTGCTTCTGGAAGCGACCTTCCGAAGGTTTCTCGAGCCAGCTTTCAAATCAACCACTACAGTCTCAGGGACAGGTATCGGATTAGTTTGGCTTTCCAGTATCGAAGAAGTGCTTCGAAGCCCCAAACTCGTTAAAAAATTTTCCTATAAAAATTCATTAGTTGGAAATGGTATAATATTACAAGATTGTAAAGCATATGAATACATATTTTAGATTACTTGTTTAGAAACATCATCGCGAATATCTACTAATTGTTCTTGCGGATTACAACACAATGTTTCATGCTCCTGAAAGAAATGCGATTAATCTGATTTAGTAAATCATTAATTAACATGTACAATTTTTCTTATAACATTCTTACTAACTTCAAGTATCTCCTGGTACGTAAATTCTTTGCCACAGTGCTTGCAAGGTAATTTTAGAGGAGCTTTCGGGTTCATGCGTTGAGGTCGAACATGTGCTTTAATTTGACTTTTTGATTTCTGTTTGGATCCTTTTGAACAAATTTCCGGCGAATTCAGTGATGCATCTTTAATTTGATCTGCATTATTTTCAGCTCCCACAGATTTGCGGCAACTTCGTTCCAGATTTTTTCTAGGGCGCTTATGACGGCTGTCATCAGTTACTGAATTATTTGATTCTTCCAAAACGGTATCATATTTCTTCTTCCGATTGCATGATCTTTCAGACTTGGTTGATTGTGTGACTAGTCTGGCTGATCGTCTTCTCTTTTTGGTCTGCGGCGCGACGTCGCGGTCATATGTCTGGTAAAAAAAATCAGCGATATACCATTTGTTCAAAGATGCTGGCTAAAATCCTCTCCGCAATTTCTCCAGGATTTTTTGCAGCGATTATGTAAGTATTATTATTATTTTATCGGTATTAAAAACTCAATCAGCAGTTAAACTGATATTGATGCCGGAAGCCAGAATCCGCACTCAACTAAGTGTCAGTTGTACTTACAAATGACATCGAAAAAAAATAACACACAAAATCAAAAACGTAAGAAGTGGATACGAGAGTTCAAAATTTTTTTTTAACAAAATAAATGCATGAGAGGGTTCAACAATGTTTTTTTAAATCAAAGAAATGGATGAGAGGGTTCAACAATGTTTTCTAAACAAAAGAAATGCATGAGAGGGTTCAACTATGTTTTTTAAACAAAAGAAATGCAGGAGAGGGTTCAACAATGTTTTAACCAAAGAAATGCCCTAGAGGGTTCAACAGTGTTTTTGAAACACAGAAATGTATGAGACTGTTTGTCAACTATGTTTTTTTAAACAAAGGAAATGCCGGAGCGGGTTCAACAATGTTTTTTTAAACAAAAGAAATGCAGGAGAGGGTTCAAAATGTGGTTTCCAGATTATCGTCGTAGATATACATAGCACCGACAAGTCGGCCCCAAGCACCAAGACAGGTAAACGTTGAATCTCCAAGGAGAAATTTTGAATAGCATTTTACAATTTTTCAATTGAACTGCCTTGAGTCGGCCCTATTTCCCTACTTTCCTGAAAAGTATTTTAAAACTAACTAAAATATAGTGAATCACAAATTTATCGACGAATATTTACGGAAAAAATCTGACCGGTTGACGGAAAATGTCTCCAAAGAAAAACAAGAAACCACAAATAGTAAAATTCTATTTGGATCGTTTGCTGTCGTTTATATTGAATTTAAATAAGAATAAAAAAACTAACCTCCATTATTAAACGTAAAAAACGGCTACTAATTCTCCCAAATTGGACCGGAGGGATTGATCGCGTTTTTAATATCCTGTATAGTCACTTTAGTATAAGAACATGAGTGGCACAAAATATAACTATAAAAAGTGTCAGTTAGAAGATTAGAAGTGGATAATCGAATTTACGACCCAGTTACATCTATTGCGAAATTGCTAATTATAGAAAAAACTGAATACAGCTTTCGATTCCCTTCGACTCAGAACGTTCTATAATTTAATTTAAGTAAAGTTGGTAATCGGTATGGTTTCTGACAAAGAGACTTTGGAAAATTGGCTTGAATTAGGTGGATGAACAAGCTAGTCAAGTCACTCTGGTCCAAGCAACGAGAGAGTACTACTGGAAATGAAAAAGTGAAACAAATACATAATGCAACAAGTAGGTATTTTCCCCGCCGGCGATGAAGCTGATACCTTTGACCTGATAATATGAAACTGTCACAAAATTCCTTACTTAAAAACACTCTCTAACACACAAACATTGTAGAATCGTTGCGAATACGCATGTCAATATTAAAAATTCAAATACACGACTGACCCTAGTTGTTGTTCGAACAACGACTACAAGTTGACCCTTGGCATTGAGTATACGGGTTGTTCCATCGTCCAACTCAACCATAGTTAGTTTCCCAAATGTTTGCGTTTCGACACAATTTCCACTCGCGAGCGAAGAGCTGAATGCAATGAGGTATGAACTGTTATGTTGAGCATAACAACGACTTACAATCTTAAGCAGTCTCTGGATCATTTCCTAACAATTCAATAGAATATTCTACTGTTCAATTTTGGTTCACACAATAATTATTTGTGGTGATGTGCTTGTACCCTTGTATTTACCTTCGGTGGCATTTTTTCATTTAAAACCGAAGTCGCAAAGGCTAGATTGGCGGGCCACCAAATCGGGAGTTCAATATCAGGGTCCAGACTTGTTGGCATTTCTTTCCGGGTTTCACATCTTACCAAGAACGGGACAAATTTCCTCAACTGGACCTAATCATGAAAAAGCAAGAATATACTTGATTAAAATAAAACGTCAAGTATGGCGTACATAGTATGATTTGAATTATATATGCATTTTCACAATATTTGTATGAGAATTTGTCTGCATGTATTGTATTAATTTTACTATTATATTATATGTATATCTTTTGTAATTAGAAAGATGCAAACTCTTTTCTCTTGCCCCAAAACACCCAACTACTAAAACACAAACAAAATTCGACAATATCGTAATATCACCAGGTTTGACCACTTCAAGTTATTGCAGTTTGGCTGTCATTTTAATATTATTAAACTTAACTTACAAGTGTCATTTCATGTAGCTTTGCGGGATAGCCTTTCACAAATATCATTGGAAGGCGAGTCCCTATCCGAGTGCCCATGTCTTGTCTGACTTCGATTCCTGGATTTCTTTGTTACGGTTGGAAATGTAGGAATGTATTTAATGGCCAACAGATTCTAAATAGACATTAAATAAATACAAATTAATATTTAGCAATTCCACATAGCAAATTGTACTAAAAAATATTGTTTATGTCGTATATGGTTGTATAAAGACAAGACATATTCAGTGATTGTTTAATCTAGAAAAATGATTACATTCCCTACCACGGCGACAATTATACAACGATTCTGAAGTCTAATAATATGTAATATAAATAATATAATATAAATAATAAACTTAATTAAATAATTTCAATGTAGATTATTGTTTCGCTACAACGTGGACGTAGTATTGAACTCTTCGATTCGAATAAAAATACCAATTCACAATTAAACATTTGCAGAAAATTTTCTGATGTTGGGATTTTTCGAACAGGTTTATCAAGTGCTGCTAAGACAAGCCTCCCCCCTAACAAGGGACATCACCCAAAGGTCAGAGCCCGAATCGTCTGACTTTTTTACGGTCGAACACACAACTAATATGAACCACAAAACTGCAAGAAATATCTGCGGTAGTTCGTCCTGGTCATTTTTTAAAAATCATGAACTAAAAAAATCACGAAAATTGACTTTTTCAAAAATTAATAAAACATCGATTTGTGGTCCGATTTTCAAAATCTTTCGAGTTTTGCAATGCTAAAGAGTTGTTCTTTATAGAAATCTAAAGATCTGAATTTTCGTAAAAAATCGAAAAAAAAAACTTTTTTTTTTAACGTTCCAGTGGTTCAATTTTTTTCAAAAATTAAAAAAAATTGAAATATTTTTAAAAATTCAAATCTTTTTATTTTCATAAAAAAACAACTCTTTAGCATTGCAAAACTCGAAAGATTTTGAAAATCGGACCACAAATCGATGTTTTATTAATTTTTGAAAAAGTCAATTTTCGTGATTTTTTTAGTTCATGATTTTTTTAAAATGACCAGGACGAACTACCGCAGATATTTCTTGCAGTTTTGTGGTTCATATTAGTTGTGTGTTCGACCGTAAAAAAATCAGACGATTCGGGCTCTGACCTTTGGGTTATGTCCCTTGTAAGATGTGAAATGCTAAGCCCTAAACATTGAACATTATTTGATATTATTTGAGTGTCCTTGCGTGGTGGCTGGCGGGCTCGCCAATACACACTAATTATTAGATAATTAGATGTTAATGATCTTATTTCAAAGTAGATATTAAAGAATTTCAAATTTGATTTTGAATTAGTTGCAGTATGCCGGAGCAAGATAGTTCATAATTCGTATTGATACAGTTTTGGTTATTAGTGTGTACTTCATATTTGTTAATTTCATTGTTGACTAATGTTGAATGTTTGTACTGCCAGTCCCAGTCCACAGTCCACATCAGGACCAGTCCACAGCCACAGCCACTCTACATTCATCAAACATTGTGCATTCTATTCTTCTGATGTAATTATGGAAGAATGACGAATCCATTCCCAATTTGTAATTCATTACACATTACAGATTACAGATTAAAAATTGAAATGAGATAACAAAATAATTTTACAATATTTTTAAACCTCACCGTTGCGTTTGCTGACGATCAATTGTGAATTGTAGCTCTGAGCAGAACTCAGAAAGTCAGGAGTCAGAATCCAGTCAATTCACAATTCAATCCAAATGTGAACTCATTCCCTGCATGCACAATACACAATATTGCACAATACAATTAACAGACGAATATAATTCAGAATCGACTATCGCCATTCGCCTCTGCAACCTGTGATGTGTTATGTCCCTAGTGTGCGTGTGCTTTGTCCTTAATCCAGGAATCTGGAATGGAAGATTTCTGATGTTAAAATTTGATATTTTCAATTTAGTATGATATTTAATATTCAATATTTGTGATATGGTTTATAATATATTTATATCATATCTTATGATATTATATTCAATATTAATTATTAACTACAAATTATAAACCACAAATATGCAATACACAATGCAAAAAATCTCTGATATTGTGTATTGGATATGTGATATGAGTTTTCAGTTCACAGTGCAGTGCAGTTTAGTTGAACTGTGAATTGAAATACTGACTGTGGACTGTGTACCGCAGTCTGAACTCTGTAGTCTGTAGTATGTAGTAGTATGTAATTGTATTATGTATTGTAATTAATTGTGAATTGAAATTAATTGACTATTATTTTCAATTCACAATTCTCAATTTTGAATTTGCAAACTCCTGTCACCTGTGCTGTGTACTGAGCTGACAAGGGAATGTTCTCAGGATGGAATTCGGGAATTGCCTGAAACTTTTTTGGTTAAATCTACAAGTCAAGTGAACAATAAAACCAAAAAAATTAGCTGCCCTAATTGATGTTATCCATGTCAAAAAAATTGATGAACAATGGAGCTGCAAATGAAAACACCGGAATTATTAAACATAATATACGAAAAAATCAAGAAAAAAATTAGAAAAACGAAAATCATAATATTTTGCTTTTATTCCAAGCGGATTTTGAGAAATCGAGGTGGGAAGTTGGAACAAAACGGGTGCCAGGGCGCGAGCTCAGTACAAGAAAACTTTTCATGCCGCGACGTAGAAAAAGACATTGAGTGAAGATAGGAGAAGTCCAGAAAATAGTATAGCGACACAACGAGACTTTTCACTAAAGCAGACGGGCAGTTACTATAGGAAATCACAATAATTTCAGTTTTCTCGCTCCCTTTTTTTCCCTCACAGCCGCCACACCCCTTATCCGGCCACTTCCCACCTCGATTTCTCAAAATCCGCTTGGAATAAAAGCAAAATATTATGATTTTCGTTTTTCTAATTTTTTTCTTGATTTTTTCGTATATTATGTTTAATAATTCCGGTGTTTTCATTTGCAGCTCCATTGTTCATCAATTTTTTTGACATGGATAACATCAATTAGGGCAGCTAATTTTTTTGGTTTTATTGTTCACTTGACTTGTAGATTTAGCCAAAAAAGTTTCAGGCAATTCCCGAATTCCATCCTGAGAACATTCCCTTGTGAGACTGACTTAGTTCAGTACAAATACAAAATTGAAAATATGAAATAGGAAATACAGAACTTCAAACTTGTAAATTGAATTGTAATCCGTAACATTGATTGAATAGAATATCAAATAAATATTATTAAATTACAATTTGAGAGTGCACGGCCTTAGTCATTATTTGTTATTTGTTGTTAATTAAGTTATTAATGACTGATTTGTACTTACTATTTACTATGTGCTATGTATTTACTGACGACTACTATACTATATATGCACTAAATACAACTTAACTTATTTAATATTTTTGATATCCTTTGTCGAAGATATACTTACTTCATACCTATGACCTATATACAATATATACACTATTTACGACCTATGCTGCTGAAACGGGCAAGTCGACGTCAACTCCAAGTGTGAAGTGCCAAGCTGTCCACACTCGCACTCCGACGACAAGAAAATTTTAATCAATCTGGATTTCGGAATTGAATTTATTTGTAAATAATATAAACTTCATCAGCTTTTCAATACTCAACCTTCTTCTCATCTATCTCTATCTCATCCCCAAAGTGAAAAGGCAGTAAAGTAGAAAAATTAACTAAATCTCTCCGTCTCTTCTCTTGTATCTTTTCTATGTATTTTCTGTCGCTACTAGGCCCAAGAATCCCATCCCACCAATGCAATGCAATATGCAATTACTGATACTTTTCGCTCGTTCCCAAGCCCAACGAATCTACTAATCCCCTCCGTTTCCCTTCTAAATCCCAGCACAATCTTACTATTTTATAGTCAGAAAAAGCGAGCGAGAGTTGAAGAGAAATACTCGAACCACTCAAACTCCCATTGCCGCTCCCAAACTCGCAAATCCAAATGCCAACGGACAGATCACAAGAGCTGAAACCCTTTGTTCTGCCCTGCCCTCACTACTCACTGCACTGAAATGCCTGGCTGGCATCATGTAAATATTATGATTCTGAAATTCAATGAAAAACCATAGCCAAAAAACCTCCTTCCCTAATGATATCATACCTCTCCCCTCGACAACGGCCAGAGCCTGGTTTTTACATGCTGTTCGGTGACTAATTAAGTACTATCAATAGTAGACAATTGTCCGTTTCAAAATTATTAGCAGCTGGCATTTAAACGCTAAAATTCTGCGACCTTATCTGTCGGTTTCCTTGGGAGTTGGGAACAAATTTTAAATCGCATAAGGTTATCTTCAGAATCAGATAACCTCATTCAGCCGCCAATCATTTTGAAACAGACAATAATTTAATAAATTATTACTTCCATTGCGGCCTGTACAATTCAGTTACATCGCAGCTTTGCGCCTGCGCCGATATGGATATGTGCTATAGTTTTCATTTCAATGAAAGCTTAATTTTAATTCCAGATTACAGAGTTGAATTCATTCCGGTTGTTGGCATCATGTTTACCAAGGAACGTTTTTTAGGGCGTAATTATGCATGAATACTATTGAGGATAACTGTGTTTTAGGTGAAGGAGGCGTTATACTCTAACTACTATTCGGGTAGGATCAAGGTTTCTTTACACTTGGTTTCTTTGGGCGTCTTTTCCTCCTGTGGAGGAGAAAATGAGATTGGGTAACGGTTAATCGTTCCCCATATATTGTCGACTAGCATGGTTTTCGCGAACGGTTTTCGCGAAAACAAAAAACAAAACGCGAACGGTTTTCCCTTCCTCAAATCTCATTTTTCCCTCCAAATTCATGGGAACGATATACATACCGTGCCTGGGGAACGGTGAACCGACTTACCGACCGTTCCCGAGGAACGGTTAACCACTCCAGTGGAACGGTATTCCGTGGCTTTTGGGGAACGGCATACCGTTCCTCGGGAACTGATTAGATAAAGGTGAATCCCTACTGCTAGGCAGTCGCAACCGGAGATTTCTGGCAGGCACGTGAATACACTCAATACACTCGTGATTTAAATCTGTATGGAGACAGTCTAGATTTCAAACAGTTCAACCATCGCTCCGCTCGCGCTTTCGAGGTCAACTCAAAACTCAAAAAATACTATTTCTATTTCTGGCAAGCACGTGACTTTGTCACGTGAATACACTCGTGTTTATGATAAATTAAAAATGACGTTTATCGTTTTTCTGTTTATTTTTAATTTAATCCAAGATAATATAGAAAATGAACACAATTTTCAACAGAATAACTTGTATAAAAATAGTTATTTTCCATAGCGTTTGTGCTTGAATTAAACGGTTGGATGAAACTTTTTGAATTGTGGGAATTGTTCAAGTTTCCTTTTGAGAATTTGTTGCTTAATTTCCTCGACTTTATCGTAAGTGTCCAAGATGTCCTTGTAGAGAATGGGTTGGGCACGAAGCAGAGACATGCGATGATCTTCCAGCGACTTGAAAAACAAATCCTTCTTGTCAACACGTTCCCTCAATACTGCCATTCGCTCGAGACATTCTGAATCGCTCATACTATCAGGGATCGTGAAGATCTTACGCTCTTCCGGTGCATTTGCAGATTTTTTAATTTTTATTGTAATTAACTCGTTTACAGGCAATTAATTAATAATTAGGTTAGTCTATTCAACCTACTGCCAGTTTGTTGTGCTGGAATTTGTCCGAAGAAGAAGCAACCGCGTTGGTCACCGTGGTCGCTGTTCCCGTTTTGATCTCAAGTTGAGAAGCAACTTTTTTTTACCCCATCGGGTTTCTTGTCTACCTCGTCTTTTCCCGACTCAATTGAGATTACTTCTCGCGGCACAACCGGCCCAGTTCCTGTTCCAATTCCAATACCCAGGTCAGTGGCATTCTCAACTTGAGAATTTGTAGTCTGAGTGACACTGCTCGAAACTGGTACGTTTGATTGGGGTACAGGAATCGGGACCCGTGGGGGCAGAATTGCAACCGGAATTCCTGGAGTGGCAACCGGACCGGCTTTGTTTGTTTGTTGTTTAGCTTTATTTGTCAGATCGAGTCAGCGTACTGTTCTTCCCTCGAGGACTTACCAGGTAGGAAGGTAGCTTTCGCTCGTTAAGGGATACCGTACTAGTTACACCGAGCCATATCCCCACCTTTCCTTGCTGAGATTAATTAGCATATCAAGATATGCTAAACTGCTGTGGAATTGCAGGCTCTCAGTCTCCAGTCAGCTTTTTTTGCCCAGACTCAGAACCGACAACCTTACGGTCACCCATCCCAAGTCCTTCGATTCAATCATTGCTTAACTTGAGATTCCATTACAGAACCTAAGCCTCACTCCTGAACTTGCTGACTGGCTGGCTGGAGTGACAACCGGATCTGCTGGAGTGGCAACCGGTGGCGAATCAACGGCTGACGCATCCAACGGAGCATCAGTCTGTGAATAGAAAAAAATCGAGTTAAAACTTAACTTACAATGGACCTATTTATCCTTATAAACTGATAATGGGATGTATTATATACCAAAAAATCAAGAAAAAAAATTAGAAAAACAAAAATTATAGTAGCTCTTCTGAATGGGCAGTGGTTTTTGTTAATGTACATCCTCATAGGGTTGAAAACTGGTCCTGGCATGAGATGTAGTAAATTAAAAGTGTTCGATACTCCTGACAAATCCTAGCTTTCCCGGACGAGGAGTAGTTGCATATGAATAATTGCGAGTTATGAATAAAATCAACATTTCACGATATTTAAGAACGATTTGATTCCCGAAACTGGAAATTTATGCATACATATAAAAATATCTAGGATTTATCGTGTCCTTAATTTTCAGTTTACAGGTTAATTGGCCTGCAACACGGTTCGTAAATCGTCAGGCAAGGTATTTAAAATCGATTCTACATGTAATTGAAGTTTCTCTCGAACTGCTGGCTTTACAGGGAGATTCGTTTGAGCAATCTGTTCTCTCAGTCGTAATACAAGATCAACTGCTTCAACTTCGTCTCGGCCACAGATCCAGCTCTTAACGTCCTGTCAAAATGTAACAATAAATATAACCAAGGGAATATGCCAAGACAATTTTTTTTTAAAAATAAAATCCATATAGGTAAGTACCGAATCGGAAAGGATCTCCAAATGCAAGGCCTGAAGCTTTTCCGCAGCCTCCTTGTATCTCATGTTATACCATTCCGAAAAATTTATGGAACGGAAGAACTTTTTGTATAATCCCGTCCAGTCTCCTTTTATCCCTGTGGTTAATTGTGGGCCGGATACTTCTAAAGTGGCTAGAAACTCATCAGGATTGAATGGTCTAGGCAGTGGGGCTGCCTAAAAAAATTATGACGATATTTTTAAGTGACTCATTACTTGAGAGAGAGAACTTTAAAATATATTTTATGAATGAAGTACATACTTTACATGGACTAATGTTCTTCTGTAAAGGCATTAGACTCGCCATATATCGTTCCAATGGAATCATCAAACTTTCCGTCAGTTCATGCAAATGTTTTCGTAGTATAACTGTTTGGACTTCGCCTGGTCTTTGGGATTGCATTCCAAGTAAGATTTTCTTTAAAAGATTTTTATCTTTCTGTAGAAACGGCCTATGATTAGTTGTAAGATCAAGTTAGCTTTTCTTGAATTAGATTTTGTATACACCCTTTTCATCGTTCATCCTTAGCGAATTTAAACGAATAATTACCGGTAACTTGTGTATACTCCAGGCTGAGAGTCGAGCAACTTAATGTTGCTTGCTTTCTTCAGCTTACCACTATTCATCCCTGTAATAAATGAATATTAAAAGCATTCGTTTTTCCCTCAATTCATTGCATAATTCTAGTGTTTCCTTGTACAATTCAACATATTCGTCAGTACCTGTTGGATCGCCCATCCTAATTATGTGAGGCCAGTGTTGCAGAGTCTTGGCAAAAAATGGATTGGTAACGCCTAATACCACTGGTGGTGGTGCGATAGACCGCAATGTATATTCTTTAAAGTCTGTGTCATGTATTGTAAAATAGGGTCGAAAATCAGCCGAATATCGAAGCGGAAATATCAAACTATAAAAATCAAAGTGAATTATGGTGAGTTTCTCCTGATTGTTTGATTGAGTTCATCAACAATACACAATATATTTGGCTATCGAAGCACCAAATTATCCAAAATGCGTTAAAAATCTTTTAAAATAAAAAAATTCAACCCGTGTGGGGGTTAAAGGCAAGGCAACTAAAAGACTAGTTTTCCTAATAGGTAGCCTGACTTGGAGAGATTTTGAGAAAAATATTCATGTTTTCAATTTTGAATTCGTCGTCCCCTGCCGTCGAATTCCTTCTGAAACTCTTGCCAATTCCATAGTAAGAACATTGCGAATTCTCTGCCATTCAAAAACTTTTGCAAAATCCTTGCTGAAACGATCGCCAATTACATTTTTCTGGCAAAAAATTTAAAAAAAAATCCTTACAAAATTTTTGACAAATATTTCTTGACATTTTTTCATTCGTAAATACCATCAGATTTTCATTCATAAATACTACGAATTTTACTACTGGAGGACAAGTGTCCTCCAGTTTTGAAAAAAAGATGTTAATTTTTTGAAAATCCTTCTATCTAGTCAGGTTATCTGGTAACAGAACTAGCTAAATTAACTTTATAGTTGCTTTGAGTTAACGGTAAAAATATCGTTTTTTTGTCGTTGTCAAGAAAGAATGGCTTGAAAAAAGCAAATATAAAACTGGGAGGTAGAATTTGGTAAATTTAAATGCCCATTGGTTAGGCGAGCTCGCATAGTAAAATATAAACTACCTTTGTAAAGCATGTACAGTGTTGGCACACATATCAGGTAAAGGTGCCATTACGACAATAGGTTCGGCTGTAAGGATGAGTTCCCAAAAAAGATGAAGATGTGATAAAACAGGTCGCAAGCACTGGAATAAGTCCGGCTGGTAAATTGACGGTATCAGTATTACAGGTAAAGGTGGGGAGTAGGAAGACGAAGAATTAGTACCGTCCAAAAGGCTTTTACATGAACTTAAAGGAGATTCGTTCCTCAATGAATTTTGAGACGGAATAGAGATCTAAATATTAACGCGTTTAAATATAAAAAACTTCATTGTTTACATTTTAATTTACTATACAACATTTCCACAATAAGCATACCTGCAAGATCGTCCCAAGGAACTTTAAATTTAAAATTTGGCCTGGAAGAGGAGCTGGCCATTGGTGCACATCCCCACAAGCTGTTCCGATACTATCCGATCCTTTTTCAAAAAAATCCGGAGCAAGAACGTCCAACATTTGATTGAATAAGTTCAAGAATGGAAACTTGGATAAAATTACCATAGACTATGGACGAGAAAAAAATCAATATATTTACTAATTTATAAACTATGCATGGTTTGCCAATATTACAAGACAGTGGTGTCTCTCAAATTTTCATCCAACTCTTCAGTTGGATGCATTTTTTGCATGTCGGTAATTGTTTAATTTATACACACCTTCTGAAAATATCCTCTCCTCAATGTGGCGTCCTTTACTTGACGAAAGTAGACATAACCAATAAGGAATTTTTGTTCCATTTGGAGTGGTGGGGGGCATTTGAGATTATAGGTTTTACTAAATTGATTGCTCCCAACTAAATCCAGCTTTGTTGGACTATGACGAATACGGAAGTGAAACTGAGTGTCTCCCATGCATCCTGAATTTGAATCCGGAAAAGACAAGTAACAGATGTTACTTTTTTCTGATTCGGTTAACTTAACATGGGACGGGTAGATTGTCTAAATGAAATCCAAAACACAATGAGATTTAGTATAACAGTACCTATTTGGCATCCGAATTAATTTTTACAAATCGTTAAATAATCCCATAAAGTTGTATTGTAACATCGTGCGTAATAACCAGTCGCCATTTCTGGCCTCATTAAATTGGGAAAGGACAGGTGACAGGTCAAGAGACTGTGTCTATAATGCCATATTCATATTGATAAATTATCACCTCGAGTGTTTGGCCAAGTTCGAGATCAAACGTGACCACTGCAATGCAATGTATCCAGTCGCGAAATCTATCCCAAGGCAAAACTTTTTCCATTTCTTGAATATCAAAGGTCAAAGGTTAACTATTCTTGGTCTTGAAATATCACTTAAACCAGCAGACTCAGCCCAACTCTAAAACAATAACCGCATAAACCATTTTTATCAGATGCTGCACTGCAACATTCAATGCACTATACTACATGATTGTGGTATCAGATACGCCAGCTTTAAAAATACTTACTTTGAACGTACAAGGTTGTAATTTCAAATTGAGGTTTAGATAATTACACATTAGATCCAAGATCAGTGTCAATTAAGTGATACAAGAAGTTCAGCCATGGATGCAGATTGGGATCATGATTAGCAATATTATTATTAGCATTTAGCATCCTCCATTCGATTCACAATTCATATTCATATTCAAGTACAAAGTATGAAGTATTATACTATTATAGTATGCAGTACATCAAAATATTAATGGAATTTTAATCTCAACTCCTCCACTCACAATCAATTAATAATTGGCTACGGATTTCCTAATTTCGAATTTGTATTAAAACTTCAAACTTATTTGCGTTTTTTAAATCTGTGATCTGTGATCTGAAACTTTAAAAAACTACAAACTATTTTTGACCATTGACTGTGTTTTATTTTGTGCTTTACCTGCTTATGGCTTATGGCTTAAAATGAAACATCAAAATCGCGTCAATTCGCAATTCCAAATTCACAAATCTCTTTCAATGAATGTGAGAATGAAATATGTTAATTCATAACTAAAGAAACGAAAGATACAAAAAGTCAATACCAATATAATAAAAGGTTCAAGGTTCAGGCCGCAATCTGCAATCAATCAATGCAAATGTGAAATGCAAACTCAAAATTTGAAATTAAGACTTAATTACAGATCTCTCTCTCCTCTCTCTAAAACACAGACAACTGAAGAATACAAAGCTAAGGTGAAGGTCAGTAGTCAAATCAAAGGAAGGTCAAAGGTTTGTTTCATGTTTTGTTGTTGTTGAACTTGAAGGCTTACTATGTGCTATATTGACTATGTGCTATGTAAACTAGATCTAGAGTTACTATTTGCTAATTGCTATTCCTTTGTTCTTTTGTTACATTCTTAAATTGTATTGTAGATGTATGCATTGCACATTGTACAAGTTAAATAAATACAAAATATCTTAAAATCAAAAATACTCTTTTGTCTTTGTGCTTTGCACTTTGAGTTTCAATTTCAAGTTCAATCTTTGATCTTATCTTAATTCACAAAAAGGAAAAACTGGGACTTTATGCTTTACTCTTTACAGTACAATTGACTGTAGTCTGTTGTCTGTGGTCTTTAGTCTCTGTAGACAATAGAAATCACTGGATCACTAAAGACTCTATTTAATTGCAGTGTGCAGTGGGAATAAGTGTCTCTGCTTCAGTTCAAGTTCAGTACTCAGTAGTCGTTTATGAATGTTGAGACGTAGAGAGTTAAGGTCATAGAATGTTAAATGGATGGAAAGTACGTAAAGTCGTGATAGTGAAGTGAATTGGATTGGATTAAATTTCACTTTGGATTTTACATCCTCCCGCTTCCATCCGATCTCTCTTTGTTCGCTTCACCTCACACCATGCATTATCTTTTCTTATATAAAAAGTTATAAAAAAGGAAGAGAGGGGACTTAATTGAGACCTTTAAAATTGTAAATGGAGGTTTGAGGTTATGATATAATGATATTAGCATAGCAGGACAGAATTTGTTTTGTGAAGGATGACAACAGAGTTTGAATTTTGAAACAAGATCTCTTAGACTTACAATGCAACATGCAACCAGCATTTTTCATGTTTAACCTTAACCCCGATCCAATCATGACTGTTCGATTGGAGTAAAAAAAATCAGAAAAAAATTACATTTTCAAAAATGAAAATCGTTTTTTATAATGCTGCCTAACGGTGGAGAAAATGAGGCGTGGTGGTACGGGGCGCTCCTCTCTTTGTTAATTCTCCTGCCATTTAACACATATATTTATGAGTGATTCCGGAACCATGCGATCACTCATAATATATGATTTAACAGTTTTACAAGCTTTTTGTTAGAAACCGCGGACTCGCTAAATAGTATTGCGTCAGAACGAGGGGAATCACTTAACACAGTTGTACGTAAAGTGGAGAAGTCAGTTTTCTCGCTCGATCTCGCAGCTAGAGGCAAACGATCTTCCTTTTTGAAAATATAATTTTTTTCTGATTTTTTTTTACTCCAATCGAGCAGTCATGATTGGATCGGAGTTAAATATGGAAAAAGAGTTCCATGGTTAGACAAGCGTCATCCGTCATCACTTTTTAGCCCGAGTCAGGACTCAATTCCGTCCGTCCGTGACACGATAGAGCCCAAACAAGCGGCTGGGCCGATCGACTTGAAATTTGGCACATTTGTATATTTTGTAAATGCGAAGGCTAAGTTCGAAGATGGGAAAAATCGGTCAAGCAGTTGACCCGCGGGGGTCATCCAAAGGGGTGTTTCTAAGGGATATGGAATGGGTTCAAGATAGACAAAGTGCATCCTGACTCACTGCTAAGAGGCTACATACTGTAGGTTTATTATACATAGAGAGTAGTGTCGTTATGGAATGAGTTGCCGAGTTTGGTCAAAAGTGTAGAAAATTCCAAAAGTGTAAATAGTAAATAGTTTCAAAAATGGAGTGGACCAGTATTAAAAGCAAGAAAAAAAAGCATAGTGATGCGATGGTTACATGGGAAATGGTTTTAGAGAAATTGGGGTGGGAAGTCAGCGTAAAATGGAAGTGTGGGGCGCGAGTGAGGTTGTAATTAAGCACACAAATAGCGCGGAACGGAGAAAGACGGAAAGGCTCGATTTCGTCCAATGTGAGTGATGGAGTTGACCGACGCGACGGGAACCCAACCATCGCTAATATTATTGGATTTCGTCTATACCCTTTTCCCTGAATCCTGATCCACCTCAAAGTAGTCGGGAAGTTAACATCGGGAGAGTCTAAAAATAGTAAATTATTGAGCTAGAGAAGAGCTGGATTAACGAGAACGACTAACCTATAGGAGATAAATGCTGAATTTATGATTAATAACATGATTTTCTTCTTGGAAAGCTAGTGCAATAATTTTATTTTAGTATGGTTTTCAGAACAACAGCTTTCTTATCCTAATGTAACGGTAAATCCAATTAATCATGTAGTAAAAACGTTGATTAAAGCAAATGAAGTTAACGAGCCAAACTCTTTATAAGATTAAACCAGTCTTTATTCCATCAACTTTAAAATTATTATTTCATTTTAAACCCAAAAAGGTGTCGGGTTACTAGAGTTCGAAGTCTAGTATGAGATTATAATTGATATTCCAATAGAGGAATTGCCTTCATTCATTCATCGTTGATAAATGGAGGTTTAAATTAAACGTGGGCTTTGCATAGAAATGACAATGTATAAAACTAAAGCTATTGCCACCTTAGTCATGGAAGACCATGGGGCAGTTCGGTTAATTATCACATTGGTGCTCAAACTAATACCGAAGCACAATGAGTAAGACTAATTAATTAAGTCTGAAACGGGATATATAGTATAAATTGTTCATCCTTCCAAATTCTGGTATCTAGCCCACGTTAATTTTCGAGCTTTTGTTTGTCGATCATCAGATTCGTCTACAACTTCGGCTCCGGCCACTCCTAGTCCTAATTTCGCAACTCGTCTCTCAGCCTGTAATTTAAAATTAAATTGTCAAATATCACGTAATGCCTAACATTCATGATTTTAATTGAATATAGATTACGGACCGTTATAGGATCAATTATTCCCTTGTTATCCTTTCCTAGACCTTGGCCTTCTTGCCAACCCAATTTCTTAAGCATGCGATTTCCGATGTTATCATGTTTGATGCCTTCTTTCGTTGGTTCCTCGACAAATGAAGTGACCACATCAGTCTTTGCTTTCATATATAGATCCTGTTTAAGAAGGCGAACTTATTAATATAGAAACTATATACCTCAATAAAAACATTATTTTCGTCATTGTCATTAATTCAACTTTACCCGTACTTTTAGTGAATTTGAAGCCACTTCCTGTTCACTTCCAAATCGCAATCGGCGCTCTTTGGCTCTGTCACGATAAGCAGAGCCACTACTTCCTTGAGCACTCGTATTTGAGTCGGTATTCGATCGGCCCATGGCTGATGCTAGATTTTGCTTATGCAAATCTGACAACCTTACGTGTCTAAAGTGCAAATAAGTATTCAATTAATTACACGTAAATGGAAAATAAGATATATACATGTAGATAATTGAATCGATGGTCTTACTTCATCAGAATTTCCTCACACGAAAACATTCGTTTACATAACAGACACGCCATTTTTTTCAAGTCAAGAAATCTTGAGTCCGCAGAAATAATGTCCGAGGGTACTTCAATTGGCATTGAGGCCGAATAACTAATTTCTTTAAGATTTTTTGGGCTATCACTCCTTGTAGGCTCTATTGCTTCCTACAATTAAAAGGATTTATACAATTTTAACTCGTTACAATTATTACATTTGAAAATATAATATATTTTCAAATAACTTAGAACGGGTGTTAGTTGTACAATAAAAGAAACCCAACCTTGAGGCTTTCCACATATGACACCGGCATAACGTGATCTTGATCTACTTTAGACCACGTCCCAAAACCAGCATTTGGCTCGGGTGATGTTACCGTGACAGATTTTTCTTTATTATGTTTAAGCGTTTTTTGCCATTTTTCCATATTCTACGACAAAATCATTATATAAAATTGAAACGAATTATGTTCATAAAAAAATAAATACTTGCATATATCGGATAATTCAGTCAAGCAAATATTCTTTTCACCTTTGCGATACTCTTTGCGCCTCTGATTTTTATGCCCCCATCGGACTTCAATGGTTTAGGTGCGGCACTGTTTCCGTCTGTGATTTGTTTCTTGTTTGAATTCAAATTTTCTCCTTGGACAACACTATATTTCTGAGTACTTGGATCCCAATACATATACTGCTGCTTGACCGAGTCGTAAAAATATCGAGTATTGGCGTCATAATACAAACCAGAAACAGGATCATAATAGTATCCGCTATTTTCGTCATATTGATACCGATTTGCACCAGGTACACCTACAAGTTAATATTATTTCTTATTTAAAAATTAAAAATCACATTCATAAAAGGTTTTAGACTTAGATTTACCTTGGAGTGCCAATGGTGTCATTGGATCGGTCCCGCTGAGAGATGCCTTTGTGCCCTACATAAGGAAAAATCAGATCCGCGTAAGTCATTGGCAATATGGAGAATCATGAAACATGAACCGATTCCACTCAAAACAGCATTTCGTACTGTAGCAGCCAACTCTACTCTTTTTTTATCAGAAGATTGACTAGAAATTTCCACAGCCACACTAGAAGATCCTTTCTCGTCTCGGCTCTGTAATTCAACATTCGATGAAATAACAGAACTATTCTTTTCGGAAATCAATGTTATGTTTCAATGTTACAATTTAACAAGCATACCTTCTGTGCTTCCTTACGGTAGTACTCTCGATAGTACTCTAAATACGACACTTGTTCTTCTTTGGTTTTGGCATACAAATTTGCACTGTACTCTGCCATTTGCTCGATATCGTCCTGTTAGAAGTAAATTTTTATAAACTTTATAGACACGTTTTAGATTGACGTAATCCTAAAGAATAGGGTTTTTAATCTTACAACGGTAGTGTTGCATTCGAACTGTGAACTATTCGTCCACTGAGCAGCTGCCAAGGCAGCGGCAGCAGCATTGCTCTTAGGGGCATTATTGGGTGGTCGATGGTAGGCCGCTTGAACTGTAAATAATAAGTTTGAACAAATTCGATTGTTTATTGTTTGAAAAAATTATTTTCAGAGCTTATTTACTGGTAATATAGGACGACACGCACCTTTTCGCTGATCCACTTCGAATGGGTCTCTTGTAAATATCCCATACAATAGGATTGCATCTGCGAGGTTGTTAGTTTCAACATAACAAACACCCCTAGATAAGTTTGTGCCGGACTCGCGAGAAATCCTTACACTTCGAATAGGAATCGACGCCGAAGGTTCCTGACGTTGGAACGCTTGAAGAACACTTTCTTCAGTTGTCAAAATATCCAAATTGTACAACATTATAGCTAGAAAGAATTTGTAGATTTAGAATTAATAAATAAGCCATAGATAATGTTAGGTATCAATTGGCGATTTATTCGGATATTTTGTTCTTACTAGATGTAGGATGCTGACTGATTTCGCCAGCTATCTCTGGGTTTTGATCTGGAGGTCTTGGTTCATTGCATTTATAGCATGTCTCACGACGCTTAAAATTATATCCTCGACACTACACACAAAAATATTATAATATAGTATTATTAAAGATTTCTTCATAATAAACAACACCATCCTTAACAAAAAGTGGCTTTGAAAGATTACCCTTGAACAATACCAGTCTGCAATAGACCTGGAACTCATGTCAATGAACCCTTTCGTGACGCTGTAGATAAGATTTGCTTCACACAAGTCCGGTATGACTAATATTCCCTACACGGAAATAATATATTAAAAAGCTTAATAAATATAAAGTTACAGGATATTATTTTGGCAAGGTTTGTTACATTGCTTCATACTTTCTTTTGTTCCATCCACTTAATAGCATCAGCAACAGTGTGGAATTCAACAAAAGCAAACCCTCTGGACGCACCTGAATATAGATTGACATCTTTGTTACGTACATGACCATCATAAATCACAATGTCATGATAAGTGTGCAAAATGAAAATTATTTAATTACCACTCTCTCTATGACGAATAAGTCGAATATCCTTGATCGAAATACCACACTTTAATAAATCTTGCCTGATCTGGAATTTTTATAAAGCTCATATTCTAAATTTTGTTTCCTTCATAGAATCAACTCTTGATAAATAATGATACTTACATCATGTTGAGTAACTTCAGGGCCAAGTCCACGGGCCATCACTGTATTATTCGGCACTTGGGATTTATATGATTCTTCAGAGCGCCCATCCCCAAACCGACCTCCATATTCGCTAAAAAAAACAGATTAATTTTTTTTGCTTTGAAGACATTAAAAACATAACATTTAAGCCAAAAATCATTTACTTTCCCAAAAAAAGATTTTTTTTGGTTTTAATGATTAATGAATGAAATAACGAAATACATAATAGTCGAGCAAATGTTTTTTAAACAAACCAGCTATTCCAACTATCACAAGACCCCCTGGAATCCAAACTTCTACTTCTGCTGCGATGTCTTCTGTCGTTCCTTCGTCTATCACTTGACCGAGATGCAGAAGTAGACCTTGATCTTGAACGAAACCCATCTCTTCGTCTATGATGTCTTCGCCTGTGACGATAGCTATCTCTGGGGTGGCGGCCCTCCGACGATGAACTTCTCCTTCTATGTAAATCATGTAATCAAAGGATCATGACATGGCCATTTTTTTCGGTTGGAATGTAGTGACCAACGGAACGATGTCTGAAGACAAAGGACGATTAAAATTGAGAACAACGGCGTCAATCAAACCCGAAAATCATTTCACGACATCACAACGACATTGTTACAGGAAGCATCTTCAGTTTCCGTTATTATCTAACTCTTCCCGTTTCAGACCCTTAAATACCTCTCTTTCCTGTATTGTCTCTCCTTCCTATCTCTTCTTCTTTCATCCACTCCGTCTTCCAGATCAGATGTCAACTCCCCGTCACTCCGTTTTTTATCCTCCTGGAAATTTCCTCGATTACTGCCTCTTTCCATCATTGGTCATCAGGAGTGAGATCCCTTTGCCGTTATGAGTCGTCTTGTACGTATTACTAGTGAAGTCAAAATAACATCAAACATAAATTCAATACTCCGAAATTAACGATCTAAGGGGTTATAGAACGAAAGAGTTAACCATGACGAATTAATGAATGCAATAAATAAAACTAACTAAAACTAAACTACAAAATGCAGTAAACTACAAAATGTAATATTATAACATAGTTACTATATTTGATATTAAATTATTTGTGTAAGCTTCTTCAGAACACAGTAACGTTGTACTGTACTGGAGAAAGTCAAAAGTGAAAAGTATCCAGCATCGCACGGGCAAGTCCCTCTTATCTACTTTCAAAATCTGCTATGCTATGGGTGCGATGTGCCATGTGCCATGTACTTTATGCCATACTGTACTTTAGCTCCCATTGCCATTGTCATGCACTACAAACTAATAATTTAAAATGTGAAATGCGATGCAATCAATCAATCGATGTTTAATCCTGAATGATTCTGAATGATGCGAATATTGAACATCAACAAAATATTGAATACCAGACAAAACTAAAACACATTGCATATTGCATATCACATCATATATCAAATATGGAATATGCGAAATGCACTTCAAACTTTGAAATACAAAAAAAAATAAAAAATACCAATACACAATAATCTACAAACTAGACATTCAACATTTGACATTCCACATTCAACATTCAAAATATTCAAATCTGCAATCTGCAAATCTGCAAATCTGATCAGTTGATCTCAAATCAAAATTCAGAAATTTTGAATTTAAAAATTTCAAACTTCAAACTTACGAATTGCAAATTGAAGATTGCCCTTCACGTTCAACGTTCACCCTTGGTTGGACGAGACGTCCACTAGTCCCAGCCCAGTATACTCCGTACTTTTGTAAGACAGAATTAGTGTATAGTTATTGATTGAATTTGTTGTATGTATAAGACAATTTTTCATACTTTTGTATTCTACATCATATTCTACAAAATTCTAGCTATATCGGACTTGTGACTTGCTTGTGGTTGTGTACCTTTGGGTATCCACACACAACAAGTCAAAGTACTGGCAAAGTTGCAATATATTAACAATATATTATTTGAATACGAGCAGTAACTATTAAATATACTAAATATTGAATATAGTATTCTTGTACGACTTTCGGGATGATTTCTACGAAACGAGATCAGAGTAAATCCCTTGCTCTTGTTCAGATTTCAGAACACATCTATACTAATCTATAGCCAAGACCACACACAGAGGACAGAAGAGAGCCTTCTCGCTTCCTTCGTACTTCGTAGTATCGTAGTAGTAGTATTCGTTGGGAACCGGAGAGTTAAAATTTTAAGCTTGCGCACACTTTTCCGCACTATATTCCGGGCATTCGAGATTCGAGGGTTCTTCATTTCCACGTCGACTTTCGCCGTTTTTTATAATGAAAAAATGCTCACCCATAATAAAACATAAAATGTTTCCGGGGAAAGTTAAAGAACCCTAAACCCTAACCCCAACCATAGTTGTCATTATAATGGGAGATTGGATGGCGTTGGGGCTGGCGCACGGTAAAAATGCAAAAAATTCGAAACGGATGAAAAAGTCGCCTTAAATCAGATGCAGAAATATCCGAGGATCAGAACCTGTCGAATTCCTTGCAGATCTCGTGGCGGCTATTAAGGAGGGGCCGTCTGTTATGAACCAACCACACCTGGTCCAACACATACTAAATAATATATTGTTTCGTAGGTTATAAAAATAAAAGCATTGAAGGTAGTAGCCTAGGCCTAGTAGCTAAGGAAGAGGGAATGGAATTCGTTCATTTGCATTTCAGTTGTTATAATAGTCCTACTATAATTTAGTAATCGTTAGAGTTATAACCTGGAAGAAGAACTAAGACATAAGAAGAAGGCGAATCAGAATGATAGTAGGTTGACCACTGTCCTTGTGTCCACCGGTTTATTTGCATGTAGTCGTTCCCATCATCCCACCTCTCTACTAGATATAAGAGCCTAGTATAAAATATGGTACCAATAAAAATCATAGTAATAATGTAAAACTGGAAACTTTTTCCCTTCTTATCTTTATTAAAGCTTACTCCTTACTGTCCAAAACTTCCTTAACTGTCCTTACTTTGTACTTACTGACTGTCCTGATTTGTTTACAGTTA
Organism: Desoria tigrina; assembly: GCA_906901685.1. NCBI lineage: Eukaryota > Metazoa > Arthropoda > Collembola > Entomobryomorpha > Isotomidae > Desoria > Desoria tigrina. The sequence goes on from CAJQTU010000004.1 coordinate 12,250,059, forward strand.
TTTCTGTATCCAATTTCTAATTCTGTTACCAAAATAAAAATGCTTAAAACTCAAACATCCTTTGCTCCTGAAACCGTCAACAACTAAAACTTCTATCTGTCTCACAAGCTCTGTGCTCCGCGGCCGGACTAAAATTAACCCGTCTGCCTTACAAATAAAGTAAGTACTTTCTCATTTCCGTTCCCTCGTTGCTTCCAATAACAGGAACAACAATTCCGGGTTTTTCTTCCCTTCTTACGGTTACGATTTACGAGGTTTTCGATTGAATTTTAACTCCGCGTATCGCATTTCATCTTTCATTCATTTTTTGATTCCAATGACAAGTGGTGGTGGTGGTGGCATGTTTTTCGGTTTGAATCTCATCTCTTCCCTTCCTTGTTTATACACAACCACCCAGCACAGCAGGCTGAGTCAGAAAAGACCCGGGTAACTACATTATTTGCCATCAAATATATAGAAAGGAGTGCGTCAAAGGCTGGGAAGTGGGAACCCGTCTTAGACTGCCCCTCCGTAAAAATCCGTAGTAGTATCTGTCTGGGATCGGTTGTAAATCTTGTAAATTGCATGGACTCCGTTTTCATACACTTGAGACTACATGGAAATGTAATCTATGATGCACATCCGGATATGTGATTAGCATAAATTAATTACAACATTAGCATGTTATATTCTATAGTTTGAGTCACAGACTAATTAAGTCCTGCCTATTTAGCCGTCCAAGAACTGAATAGTCGTCCTATGAGTTCGGTCTCACTCAACTCGACAAAATTATGCATAATTCTCAAGATCCCTGTCTGCCTGCATTCCATGAATCATCATATCCTGAGTCATATAGGTTTCAACGTTTCCAATCGTCTACAAAAAGGTACAGAAGTTTAGGAAGAATATTGTAGTTTTCCACAAATAAAATAAGCCTTATTCTTATTGTGAAAAATGACGAGTCTAGAACTGCAAGTTGCCTGACTCCTTATTCCATAAAAAAGATTCTATCAGATCCTAGGAAACGTGAACCTATTAAAATAAACTGACAATTGTCAGATAGAATTTACAAGGATTCAAAACCTTTGATTGGTCAAATTAGCTCTGATTGCATTTCCTGGTCTATCTGTAGAATCAGAATGAAGTCTCGATTCTCGATCTCGAAAAAAAACTAATCAATCTTAAGCTGCCCCGTCCGTACTCCTCTCCTACCGTCCTACCTTGAGAGTTGCTTCCCAAACTAATCTATAGACTTGTCTAGATTGATATGTGATTTTGCTTTTGTGTGATTGCTTTTTATCCTGGTTGTTAATTTAATTGATTCAAAATCTTTTATGCTTCACGTCACGTTGCAGTAAAGCAAACTATGATTGTGGGAATAGAAAGGCGATGTTAGGAAATTTGTCAGTGGCATATGGATATGGATGGTAAATGGTACGGCACATTGTTCATTACCTCAATAGAAGAAGAAAATAGGTGCATCTGTTTTGCATTTTGTGTTACAAAATAAACATAATGGCATCTCTGTGTATACATGTTGGATCTGTATGTAGAGATGTTTGACAAGCTATTTAAGAGTCACGAAATAATGACAAAAATTTGAATTTCCAAATCATAGCCTAAAATAACAGCACCTAACCTAGGTAAATGAGAAACCTGCACCACACTGAGCCGCAATAGTATAAATACATCATAAGATAAAAATTGGATTGCAAGTTATTGGCAATTGGAGCCGTTTAGTAAAACCAATGCTCCATTTTTCTGTCAGTGTGACTCTGTTGTTGAGAATGTTGCAATAAATGTACTATTAGATGTCTTTTCAGACACTGTCACTTCCATTTGCCTTGGCTTGGCCCGTCTAAAAGATACTTTTGCAAGATCAGTTAAGGCTATTATCTTTGGCCTTCACTTATTGATCAATAGTAAAGATTAGGCATGAATACATTATCATTCCTTGAGCTGCAATTCCAGAATGCATGTTTTTTTATTCAGTATACGTACCAACGTACCTTGCTAAATTAGGTCGGGATTGTATTTTGTATATTTAATAGAATGGATTCCTTTCATTACGACTACGTACACGTTTATGCCTACAGAAGGGACTGAATTTCAGTGATTGTGCTTTTAAAATGGACACGCCTTTGAGCTTAAAAAACATTTCGAACGAAATAATATAATACAAGAATCGTACACTCATTATAATGAATATTTTCACATCCTGATTGGATACGGAATTAAATAGGCTTTAGCACATTAAAAAATTAAAGGAATGGTAATTCGTAATTATTTATCTGATATGGGTCATGGAATTATGATAACCGACCTCATCAAACATGGACAGTTGATACGGTTTCGACTAAAAATACGTGCGAAGCGAAGAAGATGCAGTTTGGTAATTTACAACAAAAAAGCTATACATCAGAGTCGATACTCGATACTCAATACTCATTAGCAGGGGGATCGGTCCCACAGTTTCCGATCATTGAAACCCTTCATCTCGTTTTTTACAAATTGATGAATTGTTTACAAACATCGTTTCAATAGAAGCTCCTAATACCCTCCTCATTTAAGAACCCCTTAATGTTAATACTCTACTAATGATAATGTAGGATTTGTACGTATTAAAGACGAAAAAAACATTGGAATAGTTGTGTACTTATAGAACCGACTTATGTTGTTCATTATATGCTTAAATATGCTAATACTACATGATAGAGTTACTACCATACCACTTGCCATTGCATTTGCCATCATATGAAGAGAGAGAGAGAGGCTCTCATCGTATCGTAATATTATGGAGATATTATTATGTTAAAGTAATGTCATAGTCATAACCTGCTTCACTGTACCGTCAGCCGTCAACAGTGTACGATGAACCTTGTCGATTACCAAGTGTAGAATGTGATCACATTGTTGCTTCTTGTTCGTATAACTTTCAGTTGTCAGTTCCATCGAACTTCGTCTAAAATCCACAACTTCACCTCCGTTCCTCCTGCCATTCCATAGCCATTCGACCGACAATGGACATTTCTACATTGCGAGCTCAGTTGTCCCAGTACGGGCAGGAACACTTGCTCCAGTTCTGGGACTCCCTAGAAGCCACGGAGCAGAAGGAATTGTATCGGGACATTGTTGAGTAAGATCACCCTTTCAAAAGACACTAGCCATCGCGTCCTATAAGAGGAACAATGCATTTTAGGTATTCCAACTTGGCCTACTAATTCCATACTTTTCTTTCCTGAAACTTCCAGGCTGAATTTGGATGAAGTGACAAGATACTTCAAGGACACGCAGTCCAATGAAAATACCGAGAATGTTGGGAAACTTGATGACCGCCTTCAACCCATTCCAACGGATATTCATGGAGCAGTTGTGCGGACGGATATGCAGCGTTTGAAGCAGTATGAATCCGAAGGTAGGTTTGTCCCTGGAAACATTCCAGAAATCATGGTCATATTCTGCGATAAGAGCTGAATACGGGACCCGCTTTATCTTTACCCTTGGGTATGGTATTGAGAAATGCATGCGTTTTTAAACGGAATATTGAAGGGACCAAAATACTCGACTCTTCTCGTTTGTTTTTAAATCCTGTATCGGGTCACAGAGTTCAGTAGAGAATTTATTAATTAGGGCTTGAGGCCATAAATATTTAGATTTGGTGTTTAGGTTTACATTTTTGATAACAATAACAATTAATGTATGGTGTCAATATTTAGTGAATTAATCGACCCATCTTCCACCTCTGGGTGGTAGAATATTTAGATGTAGACCAAGCTTTGAAGCCTGGACCTTGATTTTGACATCTCAATAAACCTGACATTTGATAGTTTGACACTGATGTGAGAAAATATTGTGATTGATTAATTTTCTTGTTGTGGTTCCAATTCCAATATTAGTCATTTCCATTCCCAATTCCAACGCTCCCAACATTGCAGATTGTGTTGGCTTTGACTCTTACTTTCGTTTTCCATGTAATCTAAACCCATGAGTATAGTGGAGAATTGCATTCTTGTAGTAGAGGCTCAGAGACGTGTTGTATTTGCGTGTATGTATGTATGGTCGAGTGTGATGAATCGTGAAGGATCGTGTTACTCTTTTAACTAACTCTTTTACTGTCCCATCTTGCATATTGCTGGTTCGTAGGTGATAGGTGATACTGTATTTTTCTAATTCATGTGTAATGAGAATGACTTTCTTAATGAGATTTATTATTTATCCTTGCTCAATTTACCCTTTCATTGAAACTTTATATTACACGTTATTTTACACTAACCAGCTATTGTTTATCTGAATTTCTATCAGTTTCCCTTGTTAAAATCTGAATGCGACGGCTTTTATTAGTTTATTAATAGGGGAAAGGGATATTATTATAGTCACGACTTTAACAGCCCTAGTTGATCCTTTCTGTAGTCGGTGACTGTTGAAAATGAAGATTTTAAACGGTTTTAAATGCATGTTATTGACTGTTATATTGTAATATTAAAAGATAGTATCCATTTCCCTGTGCAAATGAACAAGTTGTTTAAACAATGCATGAACAGGAATAGAAGCAACTGAGATTGAATGGATTTAAATACTGTTTTGATTTTAAAGTTTTATATCTCTAGCATGTAATATTGTATAGTATATAAAAGTAAGTTTGGGAAGAAATTTGAAGATGTTAGCATAATATGTCATAAAATAGAAAATGCAGTAATCTGAGCGATACTATGCGATTATTTTATGCAGGTTTGAGACACATCAGCCGTGGGAAAGTTGCGGTTTTGCTTTTGGCTGGTGGTCAAGGAACTCGCCTTGGTGTATCCTATCCTAAAGGCATGTACGATGTTGGACTTCCTTCAAGGAAGACGCTGTACCAGCTTCAAGCTGAACGAATCTTGCGACTAGAAACCTTGGCTCAGGCTGCAAATGGTTGTCGCGGTGATATTCCATGGTATGCTTCTCGTCCTGACATTCCAATCTCATGTTTATTCTTAATCAAATCGTGTTTATAACATAAACAATAAGGATGGTTAATGAACTTAATGGTTAAAAACTGTTGAAAAATTGGGTGGTCCAAAAATTTATGATTTTATAGTCAGGGTTATTTTTATGTGTGGGAAAGAATTTTAAAATAGCAGACCCCAGATCAAGTCACATTTTAATTGTTTAACTTAATGGATGATACGAGAGACTTGGATGATCTCAAGTGGCATTACAAACTTCCAGAAAAGACTAGAGCCGTCAAATTTTTCTTTTCTTTTAAAAGTAAGGCTGGAGTTTTTATAGTGATTTTTTTGCGTGGGAATAAGTTTGCAAAAAAAATTGTTTTTAAATTATACAAGTCCGGCGTCTGTCCTTATATATTAGGTAGTTAAAGTTAAATACACTAATGAGGGTTTCATAACAAGCTATCGATATTCCAGTGAATACTTGAATTTTAAAAACTAAACGATGAGATCAATCATAAAAATATTGCTATGAAAATTCTATTTTATTGTAACATATTTGTTTATCATTTGTAAAGGTACATAATGACAAGTGAGCATACAAAGGAGCCCACTTTGGAATTTTTCCAAAATCGTGATTTCTTCGGTCTTAAACCAGAGAACCTTGTTGTCTTTGAACAAGGAATGCTTCCTACATTCACAAATGATGGAAGAATCATTTTAGAGAAGACACACAAGATATCCAAGGCCCCAGGTAAGCGTTTTCGAATTATAAGGTCTCTCTCTCTGACTTATTTTGTACAATCTGTAAATAACTGTTTATGATAAATCGGATACATTTGTAGACGGCAATGGAGGACTTTACCGTGCACTAAGAGAGAAGCGGATTCTACAAGACATGGAACGACGAGGCATCGAATACATCCATGTATACTGTGTGGACAATATCTTGGTCAAAATGGCTGATCCTACTTTCATTGGATATTGTGCTGGCAAAGGGGCAGACTGTGGGGCCAAGGTCTAGTCGACATAGTTCACTTTATGTCCGATATCATTCATTTCAATTAAACGAAAATTGTATTCTTTATTAAAATACTTTACTAATAGGTTGTGGAGAAAGCGTTTCCAACTGAAGCTGTTGGGGTCGTATGCAAAGTAGATGGTCACTATCAAGTCGTCGAATATTCTGAGATTACCCTGAAGACGGCCCAGAAAAGAAATCCGGACGGACGATTGGCTTTTAGTGCTGGCAGCATTTGCAATCATTTTTTTACAACCGCTTTCTTAAGGAGAGTTACAGGGTGAGATATACGGACAGATGCCGTCGAGTCACTTATGTAATAAATTAGTTATTTGTTATCGAAAATAAAAATGGACACTTATGACTATCAGGGGTCTTGAGAATGAGATGAAACATCACATTGCCAAGAAGAAGATTCCATATGTCAACACTGATGGAGAATTGGTTCATCCCGAGCGACCTAATGGAATTAAACTGGAGAAGTTTGTGTTTGACGTATTCCAATTTTCTCAGAAATTTGTTGTCTGGGAAGTCCTTCGAGAGGATGAGTTTAGTCCTCTGAAAAATGCGGATGGGGCAGAAAAAGACACTCCTACGTCGGCTCGTCACTCTCTTTATTCTCTTCATCAGCGGTTTGTGTTAGCTGCTGGGGGACGTTTTGTGGACGAAGCTGGGATGACCATTCCATTGATTCCTAGGTAAGCTCAGTGCTTTTTAATTTAGATTTTTAAATGAAAATAACGTTTTAATGTAATAGGATGCACTTTTTTTTTGCATGAGCACCGACGATTTTTGTGTTGTATTTGGCATGTGCTATTTTCAATCTCGTTGTAAGTTTTCTCATTTTTCACATCAGCTTGTTGTGCTTAATTTGTGTTTTAGTTTGTTGAATAACAACGCGATCCAACTGGAAACCAACAACAACGAGATGTAAGTGATTTAAAGTTGTTGTGGTTTTTTACGTGCTTTTATTATTTGAGCACAGATTTTGACCCTTCGAGATATTATTTTGGAATTTGAATTTGTTATAAATTTCTAGTCAGAAGTCGTGCATGAGCTACAAGGCACCTGTGGTCGTGGAAATTTCTCCACTAGTGTCTTATGGAGGAGAAGGGTTGGAAACGGTTGCTGACGAGGGCGACTTGATGCCCCCAGTTTGTCTCATTACACCGTCGGAGCGAATTCCGGAATGTCAAAACCCAACACTCTCTGTGCCTTTAAAGGTCCTAATCGTTGGGACTGAACGCTCAAACTGAAGATTTATAAGGATCGTCCGTAATAGCAACTCAACAGATCCCTAAAATTTTGACCAGGAACTTTAATTGTCATTCAAAACTTTAAAAGCATCCATTGTTGCAATTGTAATTATGTCATGTGAACTCAAATTTTTTTAATGCCATTTCATGGAAAAGGGCTTACGTCACCCTGGATTTTATTTAATACCAGTCGCAACCTGGCGGGTATAATGGCTGCTGATTTTTAATTGTATCTGTAACTGACATTTAAATTTTATAAAACTTTATTTTTGAAACGTTTTTCTATGAAAACAAAACTGTACTATAATGTATGTTATGTATCTACATCGAAGACCATTTAACGAAACGCGTGTATGCTTTCATAGCCTATTCGTATTCTGATAGTGTCTACTCAAGACGATAATGTTATTCCAAAACGTCATTGTAATACAGCGTACAAAAATAGGGCTATACTTTAATACTTTTAAATCGGAGTGTTCGACTGATGTTCTTCCCACATATAACTGACTATAACTTTCTAGGTCGAATATTCACAAACGTATTTTTATACTCAATTGGAATGCTGAATTTGTCGGTGGTAATACTTAATTGCGACTATATTTTATTCAGATTGACTTATGAAATGAATGTGTTGATGCATTAGGTTCAGGTAAATTTTAATTCTAAAATCTAAAATTTTCCATTTTTAAATCGCGTGTTTGTCTGCTGTATTAAGAAACGTCTTTACTGCAAAAAATTATGATTTTGTAATGTTATAAAATCCGAATCATTACAATGAATAATCGTCGTTAATAAACGCTAAACTGGCTAAGAATCTCTGAGATTAATTTTTTAAACATGATGGCTTACATTTAACCGAAACAAATTGCGAAACTGCACTTTTACACAGGCATTTCATAAAATTTAGAGGGGGAGGGGGTTCCGGTGGATTATTTTATTTTGTCGTAGCATTTATTTGTATAATATTATGTCTTCATTTTTTTATAGTTTTTTACAGACAAATTATGATTGTATAACATTTCATGTCAGTAGACGAGGTTTACAGTATTAAACAAAAGTGTTTGAAGATAACATCATCCATATCTATGATAACATCTAATGTTTATGAATCATTTGTGTTAAACCGATATCCGTGTCACGGACCACGGTTGTTGGAAAAAGACTGACAATGGACCTATTTCTGCTTATAAACGAAATATGCTATGTGTTATATACCAAAAAATCAAGAAAAAAATTAGAAAAACGAAAATCATAGTAGCTCTTCTGAATGGGCAGTGGTTTTAGTGAAATCGGGATGGGAAGCGGCGGGAAATAGATGTGGAGGCGCGAGGTAGTAATTAGTAGGGCGTGGAACGGAGAAAGAAAGTCGAGTTTTTCTCTCTTGGACGGAAGCGTAAATGGACATTGGGGGGACCCCGGAAATAGTATTGCACGAGATCGAGACTTTTCACAAAACCAGACGGGCACTAACTATAGGAAGGAAAGCCAAAACAAGGAAAATCCCAACTTTCTTGCTCGCTCTCACGGCCTCCGCGCCCTGCACACCCATTTTCCGCCCACTTCCCACCCAGATTTCTCAAAAACGACTGGCCATTCAGAAGAGCCACTATGATTTTCGTTTTTCTAATTTTTTTCTTGATTTTTTGGTATATAACACATAACATATTTCGTTTATAAGCAGAAATAGGTCCATTGTGAGTTATGTTACGGAACTTAAATTTCGTCGGAAATTTTACGTATATTACGGGCTTCTCAGTAAATCGGAAGATTTGAATTGAACCCAACCGCATCACAAGCCCAAGCTAACCATGGGTTAGATTGAGACTAGGTTTCTCAATAAATCGGGAGACTCTACTCTAACCTAACCATCAAAGCCCATGCGATTTGGTTAAACTACGTCTGCCTCGCGTAGCTCGATACCCTGGCCCTACTAACCTCGCATCGCTCGGTAACCTAGTCTTGATACAGCTAAAAGAACGGTTTTCCACCCCTACCCTCCGATAACTCGGAACCCTACCCCGGTCCCGGCCGAACTAGACTAATTTCTTTAATCATTTTGGGACCCCTATCGCTGCCGTCCAAATTTAAAAATCCATTGCTCTAATTATCGGGACAATTTTAAAGATATTCTAAGATTTTCATAAGAAATTGATAAAGTTCTAATATCTTGGTTGTGCTGAATATTAACTCTAACGACTGAAGAATAAAATACACAATTATGAATGATATCGATTATTACTTCAAAAGTCTTATACAAACAATAATACATTGCTCTTAACCAAATAATTTCCAATCATAACATACGGAAGTCTTACGTTAGAAACTTCACCATACGAGATCCTACCATATATATATATTATACAATTTATAACATTATAACCCAGTGCATTATATTAAACTAGCACAATGCTATAATAATCCTACGTTATAAAATTCTAAGATGGCAAAAACGATTTTCCGTAAATCCACCCCCAAATACAGCTCCGGTTAGGTCTTGATTTGAGTCTGTCATACCACATATATTACATTATTCCAATTGAACAAAATTTCCCGTCCACTATCATAAAACGAATACGACTCACGGCGTCTGGCCTTGGAAGTAGGGATGACCCATGACCCCTGTTCATTTGTACTCACAGTGTAGTAGGAAGTTAATTTTTTTATAATAAACAATGCCAGCAAACTATATCCTTACGTTTGTATCAATTTGATAACTGGTGAAACGAATATCGACATATTTGAAAGGATAAATTGTCCTAACTGTTCTAGAAACCCATTTCTGCATTTTGGAGACACGGACCCAAAAAATTAATTAGTAAATGGTTGTTGGGGTCGCTACCTTTTTTATTGTCATTGTAATTATAACTATAATCTTAATTAAGTCTCTTGGTATGGCTGGTTGGAGTTTTTGTCAACCAATGTCTGTCTGTATGAAGTGATTGTCGATTGAGGCAAAACATGGAATTCCTGAGTGGCTGGTTAATCAGGATAGGTTGGAGGAACAATATCAAGGATTTGCTGCTTATAAAGAGTTTCTGTATCGCATATCGAATCGTAGCTTGATAGCTTGTTATTATTCTTTTTTCTAACTTGGGACGGGAATCATAAGGAATTACGATAAGATTCATCTCTGCATTTCCCTTATCCCCTGAATTCCGCAGCCCTGTATTCCCTTTCCAATCGTTGTAGAAACTGTACAGGATCAGTTATGAAAGAAACCTACCTCTTCCTGCAAGCCATTATCAGACGGCGTCGTCCTTTCCACGGGCAAGCTCAGGTCGCCTTGCATTAGCCTAATGTCATTCATGCAAAGTAGGGCTGCCTGTGTGTTCACAGATTTTTAATTTGGGTGTCATCTCCATTGCATACGCTTAAAGCTGAACTCGTCAATTTTAACTTTTAAGGATTTTATTTAGTCGCGTTTAAGGATAAGATTTCCAAGTTGATAAACACCCTGACCGAAGATTACATCTTGAGTTCGACTGTAGTCAACTTGACAGTCGACTGTTCGAGCTTGGTAGTTGTAGTTGACAATGGTGTTGTGGTTTTAAATCTGAAGGAGTGAAAAATCCAGGAAAATCTGGACCCGTCGTCACTCCCCATCGCTTTAAATTTAGCTGTACGTTCCTAGAAATATTGAATCTAAACATGGTTCCAGTGGGTCAGGTACGTATCTTCGAAAATCTTTTTATCTTGTACGTAATGAAGCAGAAGTTCATTAGTCAATGAAACAGGGATAGCTTTGGCAGGATTGCATGATTGGAAATATTAAATCAAGAATGCCATTAGACATCTCTAATTAAAATTCGGGACAACCGTTTTGACTTTTACTGAACCGTTCGCCCTCGTTAGTTTGCCATGTACTTTAAATCGAAGTTCGAATGACTTGATTGGATATAATAATGTGTGTAATGTGCATGCATTGATGGTAGTAAGGAAACAGTATACAAATTTATTTTGCATATATTACATATAGGCTTCGAAGATGATTTTAATTGCTGACCCTTTTCGAGGACCGACCCCCAGTTCATTTTTAGAGTCCTATAGAATTTTTTGTCCAATTTTATCCAATCTGTTACTTCAAATAGGTAAATGCCATTATAGCAGGCTTCGATAAAATTTTGTAACAGCAAATGAAATTCACTTGTATTTTTTGTGTCAAATCTCAACCGATACATTCAAAATCACTGATTATGTCTCTTTTCTAAAGACTTCTTGGATAGGAAGTCATTATTTCTGAATGAATTAGTTTGTTTGTGTAGTAGATAATAAACCCCCCAATTGTTACTTTCCGTTAACCTCGTAACACATTGAAGTTAAAGAATACATTATAAGGATCAAGGATGTCTAAATCAGATTATAAAGTAAATTAAAGTGTATTATTATGCCTATTCAAAACATTACCCTGCCCCCACGGGCAAGGGAGGGGGTTCCAGTGTCATTGGCAATCATATGGCATATTTAAAGATATAAATTTATAGATACCCTATCACTGTAAAGGCCAGGTGTGGAACATGAATAGCTTTGACTTGTTCGTATTAATTATCAAAGGAAATATGCTAATTTCCGAAGTTAATCCCTGCCATATCCTCATTGTCGTACTCAGATATTCAAGGAAAACTTCGTCGGACTAGAATGGGGCGATGAATTGAAGTCCCTCGATCAAGAGATGACCGGTTTCTCTACACGAATGCGGTCAAATACGAAACTGAATTGCTCTCCACCATTCCTGACTGATCCAAATGAGTCCATCTCACACAGTGATGAAGGTATGTCTGATCCTATCCTACCTATGCTTCCATACGCAGTATTATGTAGATAAGATTAAGAGGAAGCCAAAAGGCCGAAGAGATTTAAGACGGAGAAGGGATGTTAGAGTAGTTAGAGGTTGTTGGAACGTTGGGACTGATAAGATATCCTTTGGTATTCTGATTCCCAAAATGAACACCTGCACTCCAGTCCGAGTTCATCCAATGCTTCTGAATGATAACCAAATTCTTATGAATGTTTTGTAGCTTTGGGTTTGGAATTTGCATCTTCAATACCTTTCGTGTCGACCCCCACTCCTGCACATATGCCCAGACTGTTATCAAAGACTTCAGAATCCGGATTTCAGGAGAACAGCTCAGACTCGTACAACCTCTCAGGGGGTTTTGATAATTCAGGCTTTAGATATCAGGGGGTTGGAAATAACGAACGGACATTCTCCAGCTCATCTAATTCCTCCAATACGTCATTTATTTCTGAGGGTTCGTTCAACAGCATTTTGCGAAGTGCACAAGGAGATGGGTATGTTCTAATTCTACGGCTTATCTTCCCTTTGTAGGTAACCAGGGGTAACCGGGTGGCTATAGGAATGAAATATGTAAATGGGGTGGGCGTAAAAGGGAGGGCAGCTAAAAAATGCAGATTCTTGAATGGCTCAGCATATGAATGGCCCCGACTTGTATGGGGATCGTGATTTTAATGAATTGATCGCTTTTGTACCAGGTTCCGAGACTCAACAAGTGGCTTATTAACAGCTCCGACACAATATAGAGGTGACGGGTTTGTCGGGAATGAAGGCACAAATGCCCGAAGTACCACTAGGAAGGTGGAAGATGGATATGGTTATTCCGGTAGTTCGTACCAGCACCAGTTACCCTCAGACGTGGAACCTCATCGTCGATGGAACTTTCTTGAGCAAGCTGCTCCCCCCACAACACCATCCAGGTCTCTTAATCATGGACTTGACCAAAGGGGTCGATTTTTCGACTCCCCTCACAACTCCAAACCCCCTGGCTTGAATAACGCTAATGACCGCGATTTTTCATCTATATTGGTGCGTTGTTGGCGACTTGAATGCTCTTGATTGTGGATGTAAATGCTTACGATTTCATGATTGTACGTTTCAGGACTCTTTGAATCAATTGGAATGCTCTCCAAAGACAACTTCTTTGTTCAATAATTCCGTTTGGGGCTCCCCATCGGGTGGGAATTATAATAACCAGTCGAACCAAGCGAACCAGTCTCCACAAATGAACGTACTACCGCCGGGAATGACGGCAAAGCAGACGTTTGAATGTATTCAAGTAGGGTTATCAAGTATTTATAATGGCAAATGTATTTGATGCTCTGAATTTGATAACCGCTGTAGTGACAATAATATGTTGCAATTCTAGCTCCTACAACGTATGCTTGATGAATACAAGGAATCGGGGGACAATGCACGTGCGATCCAAACTTCTGCATTAATGCAGGTATTGAAGGAGCAGTTTTTGTCTGAACTTGACCAACTTGGGACTCCGACGTCCCCTGCCAATTCAACTGGGCCTGTAACTCCGACAGAGCCAATTCACGATCGGATAATTGATCGGACAGCAAAGCACCACCGGGACGTTGCAGGTAATCGCAAAATAAAAATTCGGAATTGACCATTTTATTTCGGATCTCTATTACCACTTCTCATGATAAATGTTGTTTACTTCAGGGATTACGGATGCGACATTTACTTGGAGTGGTCAGTTACCTCCACGCACCCATCGGAATCCAACATATTCTTGCAAGGTATACAGGAAATAATTAGAAAAAAATCTAAATCTCCGAAAGCCTCCCAGGGAAGTTTTAGGTTCAAATACCAAAATCGACAAGCTTTAATTTAGTAGGATAAAATAGTCAACTTCGAAAGGGTAGGAGGCGAGTGAGTTATTCCAGGGGAAAGCTTACGCCGGAATCTACGGCATTTAGTCGTCGCAAATATTGTATAGTAAATAATAATGTCTGTTTGGCTCCTAAGGTCTTTTTAGGAGGTGTTCCTTGGGATATTACAGAAGGAGCCCTCATCAGTGCCTTTAAACCGTTCGGGAATGTCAAAGTCGAATGGCCCGGCAAGGATGGAGTTCCATCCCAACCCAAAGGATACGTTTACGTCATTTTTGAACACGAGAAACAGGTTCGGTTACTAACTACAGTTAAATATAAGCATATGAATTGTGAAATTGTCCTGATGTCTTCCCCATCAAATCAATTCAAATTTTAATTAAAATAATTTGTTTTTCTCAGATAAAGCTGTTGTTGCAGAATTGCACTCATGACTATAGCAGCAACAGGGCTGGAAACTGGTACTACAAAATTTCTTCAAAGCGAATGCGAGGAAAGGATGTTCAGGTGATTCCATGGGCGCTGTCGGACAGCAACTACGTGAAGTGCCAGACAACAAAATTGGATGGCAAGAAAACTATATTTATTGGAGCCCTGCATGGAATGCTGAACGCTGAAGGACTGGCAACCATCATGAACGATTTGTTCGGTGGTGTTATTTATGCTGGTAAGATAATTTTTTTTAGTTCACATCGACATGTTCATATCCGACTCCGTTTATTTTCGTATCATTATCCAAGTGTGATTTGTATGGATTGGATACTCGTAGGAATTGACACGGATAGACACAAATATCCTATCGGCTCAGGTCGTTTGACTTTCAACAACAACAAATCGTACATGAAAGCTGTATCGGCGGCATTCGTTGAAATCAAGGCGCTCAAGTTTACGAAGAAAGTGCAAGTGGACCCCTACTTGGAAGATGCCACTTGTTCTATCTGCAATCTACAACAGGCTCCGTACTTCTGTAGGGAATGGTGTTGCTTCCGCTACTTTTGCCGGACTTGTTATCAGGTACAACACTCCGGGGAAAGTTTCCGTACACACCGGCCTTTGATGCGGAATGCCAGCAAGCCTCAGGGAACTCTGGGCTCCGTCGTTGCTGCTAATTTTTCTCCGGAAGGAAATCATGGAGGTAATAGCAACAACAACAATAACAACAACAACAATTTTTCAACAAATGTGAACTCAGCTTACGGTAACGGTGGATTTCAACGACGGTACGAAGCAGCCAACAACACGCGTTTTTCTCAAATGCGTTGATAGGTCGAATCCTCGACTCAACCCACAATGCGGTTATGCTATGATTTTACGGTGCGATATGAAGTTATCGAGTTGCTTTAAAATTAGTCGGTTATGGAATCCATCAAATTTATAGTACTTAGATAGATATAACTACTAGTGTAGTTCTTATTATTAGATTAAATGCTTTATATGTTGGATTAATTAGTCAATTAAACCAATACGTTTTTCATATTATGTATTCTTGTCACTTTAATAAAACACTGAATTGAATTAAATTGGGTATTACATAAGATAACATAATGAGGCTCTTTGCTTGCAAAAATTGTTTGTCCATAAATTTAATGGCTTCCAATTTCTTAATTAATTGTCCTAAGTAATTTTCATTTGTTGAATTTTATGTTTGATCCATAATGTCGTTTTGTTGTGGCAATATTTATGTAAGCATGGTCTATGATTTACAGAATCGTTCTAATAAAAATAGGAACAATAAAAAATTGGGTAAATATCTTAAAGCTTTGTTCTTTGCCGTCTCAGTTGCCTGTAAATGTCTTTCAAGTGACAGCACACAGATACATTAATTTTTACCTTAACTAATAACTTAAACACTAAAGAATGCACATCCATTAATGAATAATTTGAATAATTTCCTCGTTCTATATTCCTATACTTTAGCATGCAATGAAGAGATTTCACATAAGCCGACGAGGATTTTAAGTACATTGCTCCGAACATACATAAATTGAGAGGACGGTCAGTAGAATAAGGTTTAATGACCGACCGATTCCGACGATTAACATATTCAAAATCACGGTTTATCTGGCGAGGGTAATTATCCCATGGTCCTGATGATGGAAACCTTTTAAAAAATTTTCTAGCAATAAATGCCTTACTCATATCTTCCTCTCTGAGGAAACTTAACGCGATTCTCGAAAGCACATTCGAACGGTGAATTGACCTGCCCAAGCTACAAAGAGGCATCGTCCTCAATAAGTCCTTAATTGGTTAGGCCAAGTGGAATGTGTTTCCACGGGTTGGGCATGGGTTTCCTGTTTTTTATCCCTTCATGTGATTACAAACAAGGTAAATGTACTTTGTTCCCTTCTCTTCGAATCGTTTCTAAGCTAGGTTATGACCAATTGAGTTCACAACCAACTCAATCTCGTATCTTGGGCTATGGCAATTTGATTATTTGAAATTCTATAAAAGCAAACAATCTAGTTTCTGCCCTGATTTTTTAAATTTTATTTTTAGATAGAATAGTTGGACAGGACAGGCATACGAGGCTGAAGGTATTATAATGACCGAAGGCAAGGCAACAAAGTGAAGTTATCTTGAACGACCATTGAAAGGGCTTTATAATTTTCACAAATGACAGAACCAATACTGTAGGGGTTGAACTTTGAATTCCATGGCAACCACCTCCAAGTTTGAGAACAACGGTTTATGGTCGGAACTTGGAGTAATCATTTACACTTTGTTGTGAAAATCGGTTGTTAAAGAATTCAACGTTCCTATGTTCCTATATCTTTATCCGGATACGAGTTCATAAAAGCTTTATTCGAATTCTCAACAATATTCAAATTGTCTAGATGTGGAAGGAGGAGGGACATAATATAAAAAACCGATCATGGGGCTATGGCAATAAATTTGGCAAAGTATCATCGTAGTCAATTATCAGACTGACAACTTTTGACAGACATCACAATCCCAGTAGATGTTGGACCTCGATCCAATTAAATGTTTAGACGCCTCTAGTGTACACTATTGACTTCCCTAGCTTATGATAACAGACCTAATCTGTAACAAATTAATTTGGAATTGACTGCTTTATAAGTACATCGGAAATCATTTTTAAGTTCCGTTGGAATACATGAGAGGCACAGTTGCAATTAAAGCGTGTCGGGTTCATGCAATTATGCACAAGACTGAATTTACTAGAAGGGGGTTTCTACTGGGATTTGTTTGGCTGATGGGACCTAGAAGTTTTTGGACATTTTGTGAAGAGTGCAGTGACACTGATATGTCAAGATACGGTTTTGGCAAGGAATGGTCAGGGACTTATTGAGGTAATTGCCTATGAATCTACAAGCACTGCTTAAGAATATAATTGGAGTGAGAACACTTGTTAAACAGATCGGAGCCCGATACTAGTACATAGTAGATGGCATTTCAGCTGAAGACCACACAATTTGTAGAGGATACATATCGTTTTGTGAAACGACTTAAGGACGGCTAAATATAGACAATTTCCTTCTACACTAACCCCCTTTCTCCTTAGATACCCGTTTAACAAAATAATGACTGTTTCATCACGACCTGACTAAACTAATAAACTACCTCGTCAGGTTGGAAAAATAGCCTGGAATGGTATTGTGGTGTGGTCCGTGCTAAAAAATTATCATTTTTGGTTCTCTAGCAATATTACGACTAAAATGGACGTCTTTGGGATGTTCCCCTTTCAGTTCATAGACTGACGATACTCTTGAATATAATATCACGGCTCCCCGTGAAAACACTAAACGTAGATCTCTAGATGGCCAGCTAAGGACTGGCAATGCTCAGTAAACTAATTAAGTAAAGGTTGACGTGAGGTATTTTCATTGTAGTAATATTTACAGCACTTGTCTCAAAATTGAAAAGGACGGTAGTTTTCAGTATTTTGATGTTGAATTCAACCATCGGAATCCCGACATCAAACTCTACCAAGAATTACTTAAATCAAAGGAGTCTATTATGTGATCCAAATGGTTTTTCGTTTGTTAGCCTTCTAATTCTATATGTCCTAATGACGATTAATTTACTATTTGGAAAGTATGTTTCAATAAGTATTTTCGTTTCTTAAGAAGATACACGGACTGACTGTATAGTGGATTTCAATAGTTTGATTCTGGACGAACTCGGCATTGTTGTGGGCAAAATTAAGTACTCACAAACAAGACTTGGAGCTTGTTATAATTGGACATTTTTACAATCCCTTGTGGAACTTTACGAGCACATTATAAGTACAACAAAATGAGAATTCTTGCCACAGAGACGGATTTCATAATTTCGATGTTTGGAGTGTGACATAATGTGAGCACCTTTATGAGTTTCATTGCGGAAATGATTACACATTCTTCAGGTCCGCGATTAGGAGCTATGAAAAAATGAGAACACTCCACTCGAAGATGGTCCCATCAACATGGGCACCTGATTTTTATGGTTGATGACAATCTGTGGACATAAATTAAAATCGAGTAACCATTATATCCGGATTTTTATAAACGCCGTAGTGATGATATATCAACTCAACTTACCGTGCAAGGTGGCTGCATCCATGGCTCCCCGTCAATTTGCATTGGAAATCGTGTTTTTGTTCGAATGACGACAGAGGAGCATTGAGCTAGTCTACGACCAGATGACCTAAGTCCCGTCCTGACTTGTCCCATGTGTATACAGTTTTCAAGACCTATCACCTCGATAAGCTTGTCCCCAACATCTGGCGAATATTTCCAAATTATCATACACTGTAATCACATCCTTATTAGTAATTGCATAAAATTTGAATGTAACCTTGGATTGCCGTTGACAAGTTTGCAGTAGGCGAGCCACCGTTTCCTGCTTTCTTTTTCATGGGTAGTCGTTTCGCACGTCTCCTTGATAATTGATCTCCCCACATATTTGTACCACCATGAGTGTATGGAATGTTCAAAAGTAAAAGACCTTGAAGGGCAGGACCTGAAGCCAACTCCAACGACACTCCGTCACACTGTAACAGTATTACAATGTAAAAAAAAAGTGTATACAATCATTGTCTAAGCGAACTACATATCAATGTAAATTACTTCGATCTCCAGTTCCTGATGAAGATTTTTACATGACGACGAAATCTGTTCAGTCATGCCGAACTCGAAGTACCACATTTTGTTCCTCATTCTGGAATTAAACTTGTGAGGATTTTTCTCTCTTTCTAAATGGAATTTTACGCATATCGCGGCATCCTGAAATATTCCAAAACCGTATTTTTATTCTGATTTTTACTGTAAAATTATAATGCCAGTTAAATATTCTACCTACCACCCCAACAGAGAAGTAGTTGTTGATGATATTGTAAGGCAAGGGGTCTCCGTGTGGTTCTGTTTCAGCTACATCTGATAATGTTATCTCCCATCTATCCATCATCACTGATGATGCTTTCTCTATTTTCTGCAAATCGAATAAGGTTACAAAGATTTAATTTTTACGTCGACTAAAGCGTAGCGTCATTAGCGTGTCTTTTACTGTAAACGTTACTTACTTTCAAAATCTTTTTTATAGATTCCCCTTCGTAGCCACCACCCCATTTCAAACATCTGGCCAAATCATTACCAGTTCCAAGTGGAATAACTCCGACAGCCGGGTGAGTTGTATATTTGACTTTATCTGGAGAAAAAAATTAAACGATATCGGCTTGGATTTTAAGACTGATGCCTAGAAGATTTTATAAAAAAGATAATAATAGTCTTGATATAAATAGAATTAAAAACTTGATCGATACGGTAGTTAATTTTTAGTTTGGAGGATGCATTATAGCGCATATGAAATTAAATAGTTTCCAGAAATTCTATTTCTTTAGTTTAGGATCTTCAAACGTACCCATGCTGTCCAGTAACCAACCAACAGTTCCATCACCCCCGCAACATATAACTCGTAAGTTTGGAGCATCTTTAAACATCTGCAGTGCATGGGAAGGGCCACCAGACGTAATGTTATATACCTAACCACAACCATAATTTCAGTATTAAAATAATAAGATGACGGGTTGGTTCCGGACGATGTTACAATTTTTAGTTATAATTTCATCATACCTGTCGTGGATTCAAAAGGTATTGAAATTTTCGGAATAGCTTTGTTCCTTGCCGGCCCCCACTTTTAGGATTTATGAAAACAAGTAATGGTTTTGTATTTTCTAATGCTGTAACTTGGAAAGACATTGGACCAGATCCAGTTGGTCTTTCGGAATCCACGACAGCATCTGGAGTTTCAGCCTGAAAGCAATGTCAAAAGTTCGAATTAGTTAGAGCACAATAATTGAGGCTATTTTTAATTCTCTGGACTAATCAGAAATACCCCATTTTCCGATGTTTCTGCTCTAGATAGACCTGACAAGGATCTGCCTTCTCGAGAAAAGGATCGCTGTCTATCTAAAACTCCTGGAAAGATTGAAGTAGGGGGAAGAATGTGACTCCTTAACTCCCCAAGTGTACATTCTGACTTGACTTGAGCCGAACAACGGTTATGCAACTGAAATTTAAAGCAGTAATGTAGCAAATGAACCGTTTTGTGGAACTAGAAATACGACTGACAGTAGCTTACTGTCATTTGACACCATCGACAATGCAATCCGGTGATTCCATTATAGCTTTTTATAGTCTTCTTGCACTTGGAGCATTTCCCATGACAATTTCCTTCAACCCAGTGATGAGTCATTACCTGCAATTAATTTACTCGAGTATATTCTAGCAAGCTGGGTATGGACTTTTTCCGGAGCGTACCTGCGAGTTTTTCTTGGATTTGACATAGGTGGTTATGCAACTGGCCGGTGCGCGCTGTACACATCGTTCATGAACTGTGTACTTACACACTGAAAAAAATTGCATGTAAATATTTCGGACCATTGCAATGTTTCCTGAGTTTTATTTTATTTTAAAACTTACGAACACAGCACAGGCCTTTCTTCCCCACTCCGACCAACATTGTCAAGCAAAGGTTGCAATAGGCTGGGCGATTGAAATGCTTCAATCTCCACAAATGATTTCCATCTTCTTTTACATTCTGAAAATTTCATTTTTTATTTGGTTTTAAGCACAGAAGAGTTAAAATTACTCGTGTGTTCACCAAGGGATTAAAATTTATGATTATACCTGATCGAGACCCAATAATACAAGCAATGGCACAGTCGTCAGACCACCCCTTTTCCATTCTTCCAACGAAACGGTCCCATCAGAATCATAATCAATTTCAACCATCATGTCCTCCAGAATCTGCATTAATTAGACCTCAATTATGGCCATATTTTCTATTTATTGGCTAGTATATTTTAATTAGACTCTCCAATTGACAGTGTTTCTAACCGGCTTAAGCTCAGAGACATCCCATCCCAAGTATTCAGCAACATTCATCATTTGATTTACAATGCAATCAAGTTCCTATTCGAAAAAACCATTCAGTTCGGTCAATGATATTGTTATGCAATCAAACTAGTCCAATGTAGTGAGTTTTTAATTGTAGCTCTACACAATTTTAAGATTAAACAATAAACAACAACCGAATAAATGTTCATATATATACTGAATCAAATGCATTATTGCAGTTGCACAATGATACAGACCCCCCCACAGTGTCAGTTTCATCAAATAATGACCAATATTTTTTCATCAGAGCAGTTTTTAATTTAGATGCCAGGCGAGATTAAAAAAACCGAAATGTGGTTAATTTATTCATCATATACAATAAAATTGTTGAAATGTATGTATGTCATGATTCTACTATATACATTACTTACTAGGTGGAATTATCAATAAACTGTGATAAAATCAAAAGTTTTCAACAACATTTGGAACTAGTGTAGGCTATATATGTGCAATATTAAACTATGTTTGAATATGTTTAAAGCACATAAAATATTAAAACTCTCAAGTTGCCCCAACTATAGAGGAAAAGTACGTATGGCGTTTAAAAGTGCTTAATCGTATCTAGCTTTCGAATGTTGTATCAAACATATGATTGTAATTTGACCTTTCTGACCCCGCCTACAAGTTAGGGGGACTCGACCCCCAAATTATTATGGTTCGTTGAATAGCCCTTGAAATATCTTTGAATGGATGTAGCATACATGAAATTACTATTTGACAATGGCCATGCATGCCTTGGTTTTAAAATGTCATTTCGTACTGGCATAAAATATCTTCATTTCATATTTCATCCCACCCTACGAATAGCAATGGCTGTATGTTGACTCGTCATCATAACTCACACTTATATGTTTTGGCTTCTTGGTTTTCTTTGTTCATTTTATTTTTCATTCATTTATAACTTGATAAGTCTTACACATTATATTATGAATCACGGACAGGAAGCCAGTGTTTATGAAACTACGAATAATAAACGAAGTGTTTCCCATATATTATATGAATGCTATTTTTTGTGTTGTAAATTAAATTTTAAAACGAGTAATAAAAAAGAAGGAAGCGAAAATTGAGGTCTGGCTGACTTACATAAGTGTCCAAAACTCCATTTCCATCGGTGTCATAAAGGCGGAACATGACTGAATAAGAAATATAAAGTAGATACTTAATATTTTGAATAGTTCTTATGCAGTGTTTCTATTTGAATAATATAATCAAAAGCCATTTCATTGGAGACGCATTGCATTTTGCATTGCACGCCAACTCACATTCCAGCTTGTCTTCAGGGCGACCGCCTTCCATCAAAGAAAGGTAACAGACGACGTCTTTGAGGGGAACCGTTAAAGAATTTATGTCGATCTGTGGATGTTTTGACCCGTTCGTCCCTCCTAAAAATCCAAACCATAAATAACAATATTTTTATAATACAAACTTGTTCCTTCACAAATCCACCCCTCTCAAAGCGGAGTCCCGAAAATTCGTAATTTTGAGTTTAAGCGTAAACTACCTTACATCCCGGTACAAATCCCCCCGGGAGTTATTTTGTAAACCTTAAAAAGTTGAGCAGTTTAATATTGAAGGGTTAGGAAACCGAGAGGGTAATTCCATGCAGTAGTTCCTGGAGGGGTGGGGATGGGGGGGGGACTTGTACCGGGATTAAACTGATACTCTATTACTGATCAAGGTTTACAGACACCACGACGGTTTACGGATCTCTAAAAGTAATGCAAGCCGTTTGTAAGACAAACGTTAGAGGAATATACTAAATTGTCGTTGATTTCTTATTTTTATTTGCGTATACATTGTTTGTCAGTACATGGAATGACCTACACTGGGAGATAAGCTCAGATGGTTCACTGTTTGTGATTATTAACTCCTTTACTACTTTTACTGCAAAAATAAGTAGAATGTATATTTAGAAACCTTTAGTATCGTTTTGAAAATGTACTGAATGGACAGGCTCGGGCTCACTTGTCTTCGGATTTTGATCACTCCCAGAAAGGGTTAGTTGAACCATTGGATGTATCAAATTAGATACCGGTCCTATTCCATTCATCATTCGACAACATATTTTAAATATTGATACAATTCCAAATTTGAAATCTTAACACACTCCATACGTTTCTTGTCTGACCAGATCCTACCCAGGGTGACAAGAAACACCTAAAATTTAGTGCCTAATATTGTACATGTATAAATGTATAATTTGCCTATTTTTGAGTGATATAGAAAGTAGAAGTTTCAACATTGTATGTTTGCACATTTTTTATCTGGAGTTTTGCATGCATTGAGTAGCATTACAAGAAATAAATACGTTGCCTTAATTGTCTGATAAAAACAAACTCTAGACTAGATGTAGTACTGGTAATGGATTGCAAGAATA
This sequence comes from Desoria tigrina, assembly GCA_906901685.1. Taxonomy (NCBI): domain Eukaryota; kingdom Metazoa; phylum Arthropoda; class Collembola; order Entomobryomorpha; family Isotomidae; genus Desoria; species Desoria tigrina. Next base: position 12,273,656 of record CAJQTU010000004.1, read on the forward strand.
TAATAATTACGATTAGACTGAAAACGTGAAAATGGGGTTTAAAAACGTTTGAATTGCAATGTGTATTAAAACATTAGATTATGACGTAAGAGATACCAATGTGTTATGCGAATGTTCAGAACGTCTGTCTGTCCGTCCATCACTGCCAAAACTGTCGAGCGACTGGACCTAGGGTCACTTTTAGTGTTACACCCCTGTTGTACTGTTACTGTTAGACTATACTTACAAGTATTACCTTTACATCTACAACGCATGGTTACATCCGTTATTATGCATTAATATCCAATGAAAACTCATTGTAATTGCTATTCCGAGCAGGCTCGGTTTCGATTTCCTAATGATCTGATGCGAGAGGTGCTGATGGAAGTGAATACAATAAAATTCTCAACACTGACTGACGCATCAAGAAGGGTAGATAAAAATTAGAAGAAGAATGACCTGCTCGTGTTTTAGAACCGTTTTCAGAGTCCAGTCGTAAATGACTGAGATGGTGGAGTCTTTCAGTAAACCCGTGCAGCTTGTCAACTAATCCGAAATGCCTTTCTGAAGGCTGATCATGGAGTTGAACGGAATTGGCCACAAGACTGGAGAGAGATCCGGCATTATGCGGTGTAATGGCAGCAACAGCCGTCGTTGAACTGCTAACAGCCATTTCCTTCAAAAATGAGTCAAAGAAATTATCAACGATTGCAGTCACGTCTGATGTATACAAACCAGAGGAAACGTTATCAAAGCTATGGCGCTTCTTAGTGTTAGCTTAGCATATGTACGTCGTGAGCCGTGATCTAAGATCTAACATAACGGGAGACAGTTGGCTCACTCATTTTTGCAATAGTTTAAAAAAGCGTATTGATAGCCACATAACTTATGTGAAATCAGATTGGCCAGTGCCTGGCTGATTCGGTATCCCGAACTCACGACATACATGTCTCCTAAAAATGATAAAGATTTATTCTGTGGAGGAAGGTTATAAAAAACAAGTTCTCCAGATTTGAAGAGGCCTTGGTAATTGGTTACATGGGTTACCTTGATGACTTTTCCATCTGGAAATGTGCCGCAAGACGAAACAGGTGAAGATGACTGTCGCAAAGCAGGTCTTTTGATAAATGACAAAAACAAATGACGGCAAAGCTCGTCTGGGGTGTCCACTTCAAGGTACGTATCCATGAACAGTTTAAATCCTTGGTAGTCCACATCCTTTAAACAAAACTATATGATTACACAATTGTCTTAGCGATCTGTACAAGTCTTGTTGTTACTTCTATATTGTTGTCAATTTAGACAGTGAAGAGTCTGGAGAGAAAGAATTAGTAAATCATATTTACATTTTTTTTAAATCCGTTACACGGAGTAAAATTAGCATTTTAAAACAAATTCTCTGCATTGGTTTTCATCCAGAATATTCCAGAATTGCATTGTATAATTACATTAATTCCAGTGCTTATGTAAACTTTTAATGATTCTTGCCCGTAAATTGGATTCTTAATAAATAGTCGTTATTTTCACCCTTAATTCTGGTTTATTTCTGCCGGGTCACGGCCGATCCATCGACATAATTTACGTCGACGTAAATTTCACCTACAAACCACTCATCTACAAAACTCATCGACAAAACCAATACAAGGCAAAATGACATCGACATAAAACTCATCGACAAAAAAATTGTTTTCTTGCACAAACGCCAAACTAGAGAACTTTTTCATGTAAAGACTGAAGTCTGATTGTAACTTGTAATCAATGGTCATTTTTTTGCCGTGATTGTGAATTAGACTTTGAGAAAAATGAAAATGACATCCACTTAACTGAGCTGAAGGAAATACAATTCCACATGCCTTAATTTCTGCAGCCTCAAAATCTATGATGCTAATTTATTTGGTAGCAAAGCATAAACAAAGGGAAATGACTCCCCGTCTGCATAAATTCCGTGAATTGTTACAAGCTGCATGTAAAGATCCGGAACCACGTAAAATGGTTGAATATGATATACCCGAAATGACATTCGCAATTACTTGACAAGGGATCATTGCGGGATTATTAATTGCTAACTCTTGTATTTTCCCTCTCGTTATTAAGGGGTGAAACCCCTTAATGCTTTCATCATGTCCGTCCGGTTGCACTCTAGCGGTCGAACGGTTGAAGTTTTTAAATTTTTTCTTTTACATTTTGGATCTACGTTCGTCTGGCCATAAGCCTATCGTTTTCTGATAAAATCGGTCACACACATCGTTCACAAAAAATTCGAAACTTCACATTCATATAACAGTTGCCTATATATTGCAGTATAACTGTTTGTTGTCTACTTGTACAGTATATACAATGAACTATAACCGTTGAATTTACAAAAGTGAATTTAATATCGCAATCTAGCTATGCTTATGGAACCACCTTCAGTGACACCAAGGGGTGTGCCCGCAATAAATAGGACGATATGGGATTTTCTTTGTCTTGTAGCGCTAAAAATGTTATTCGTCTTGAATTGTTCGTTTTGTTTCACCCCTTTAGTACGTGCGTTTGCAACGGTTTATTTCAGCTTCAAATCTGTTTAAATTAATACATAAACTGATACATTTGTTTCTCTAAAGCTAAAATACCTCTGCTGGTCTTACCGTAAGTCACCCCACAGCCACAGCCAGGATAAATTTACTTATCTAATTAGAATATCGAAGATAAGAATAAGAAGAAAATTAGAGAATTCAACATATTTGGATGTAGATGTCGATGTCGATGACAATTCTGAACCTGAGTTGCCTGTCGATGGAGTGCCCTTCGTCGATGTAATGCTCACTGTCGACGAAGTGTCCAAAAACCCATTTTCGATGAGTGGTTTTTAGGTGAAATTTACGTCGACGTAAATTATGTCGATGAGTTACCCTGGACTCATTTCTGCCATACCAAATTCATTTTGTAATATTTATGCTTCTTTTGAGAACCGGGTATCGTATATCGTACAAAAATGAACTAGCTTAAAGCTTAACTAGCCGCATCAAAAGTAAGAGGTATTTGTTCTGTCATCTTGGGGACACTCTACCCTCAAAATTACGGATTGGGAGTTTGAGGTTTATGGGTTTATGAGATTTCCTAAGGGACAATCCATAAACTCATAATACCTATGAAACAATTCCTGAATTCCTATTGTATTTTACCCAACATTTTAAAGACCGAAAATAATCAGACATGGATTTGTTGTTTCCAAATGACACAACTCTTTCGAATCGACTTTCTCCCTGGAATACTGTGTTCTATTTGTGTTAGTTTTTGAGTAAATTTATTCTCCGGGTATACAATTGAACAGTTCAAGAGTAGTTTCCAAGATCGAAGCACACAGAGATTGAGATTTTGGTAGAAAGCACTTGTTTTATACGATAGTTTTGGTTTCCAGGGTTGATAGAATGACACGAATTGAACCCAAGCAACATATGAATAAGACACTTGAAAGTAATGAAAATCAGGCGGACATCCTGCGATAGCTATGGTGACGCTAAGTTAGAGGATTAAACTTTGTGTAATAAGGTATGTAGCCTGCTCAAATTCAACAACCGACTTGATCTGTGTTCGATGAAGAATTAATTCCTAAAATATATCAAAAGTAACCACCTCAGGCGTATCCGTTGCCTTCAAATGCTAAACATTAAAATGATGCCCGGATTATTTTATAACGACCATATTTTAGCCATTTTTTAAACACTCAACAGGGTTATTTAATATAATGCTATCCACAATCCACAGACACTTGGAGCTTATGGTTACATTCAAAAATAACTTCCAGGGACTCAATATTTATTGATTTTGGTGTCTTTCAGAAGCTCTCTTCTGTGTATCTACTTCGACTTAATATCACAATGATGATCACTGCCTGATCAGATCACAAATCTCTAGTCTGTATTTTACTCCAAATTTTATATTCGCTTTCATTCAACACGAATAATATTTGCAAATATTTTGATTTCTATGAATTAGGAAAGGATTTTCATATAAGTTAGATGTCGTACTTGAAATTAAATTCAATCTAATAATTAAGCGTTGGAAAGGCGCACTATCACACAATTCATAAAATTGAATGTACAAAATCTAATGCTGTTTTTATATGGATTACATTTTAATCAGGAAGCAATATCCAAAATAGGTTATCAAGACATTTAAACGGTATTTAAATTATGGTTTGAATACAAACCATGTAAGATTTGCATTGACCCTGATTTTAATTAGTGTATAAGCTATTGATTTGCGTCTATTTTTAAATTATCAATATTTGGTTTCGAAATTTGAATAATATTCATTGTCATTTTGAGCCTTACAGTTTCCTTGAAGTATCGAATGCTCTGTTTATAATCAATTTCAAGCAAAATCCAGAAACAATAGATTGTAGCAGCATTTATAGTATTGCTTCTAAAATTGTTTCTTAGCAACCAAACAGTTTCCAATTCAACCAATCTACAGCGATTGTTTCTATCATGCTCCTATTAGTTTTACAGCAAGATGTCTTGACAACGCCTTTGCCCCTTGCCCCAAGAGACTTGTCTCTAGAGACACCAAGCCCACTGTTGTCAAGCAACCTTGGTTTTACAGTATTTCGAAAAAAAAAATCCTGGAAAGCCACATACACACGTTGACGGTATATATATCCGGACATATTTTCAATTAGCGAGTTAATAATAAACCGATGTAACGGGTGTAACCAAGTGTTGAAAATATAACGATAAACAAACTAAATCTCAATTTCCCCAAAAAGCCCGGGTTTCGCACCCTGGTGTCAGTGGGAGTGGTCCCGTATTCGTCAAAGATGTTCTATTACTCATGGGAATCGTTTAAACCCCATATCTCAATTTCCCCGAAAATCCGGGTACTGCACCCTGGTGTCAGTGGGAGTGGTCCCGTATTCGTCAAAGATGTTCTATTACTCATGGGAATCGTTTAAACCCCATATCTCAATTTCCCCGAAAATCCGGGTACTGCACCCTGGTGTCAGTGGGAGTGGTCCCGTATTCGTCAAAGATGTTCTATTACTCATGGGAATCGTTTAAACCCCATATCTCAATTTCCCCGAAAACCCGGGTACTGCACCCTGGTGTCAGTGGGAGTGGTCCCGTATTCGTCGAAGATGTTATATTACTCATGGGAATCGTTTCAACCCCAAATCTCAATTTCCCCGAAAATCCGGGTACTGCACCCTGGTGTCAGTGGGAGTGGTCCCGTATTCGTCAAAGATGTTCTATTACTCATGGGAATCGTTTAAACCCCATATCTCAATTTCCCCGAAAACCCGGGTACTGCACCCTGGTGTCAGTGGGAGTGGTCCCGTATTCGTCGAAGATGTTATATTACTCATGGGAATCGTTTCAACCCCAAATCTCAATTTCCCCGAAAATCCGGGTACTGCACCCTGGTGTCAGTGGGAGTGGTCCCCTATACGTCAAAGATGTTCTATTACTCATGGGAATCGTTTAAACCCCATATCTCAATTTCCCCGAAAATCCGGGTACTGCACCCTGGTGTCAGTGGGAGTGGTCCCGTATTCGTCAAAGATGTTCTATTACTCATGGGAATCGTTTAAACCCCATATCTCAATTTCCCCGAAAATCCGGGTACTGCACCCTGGTGTCAGTGGGAGTGGTCCCGTATTCGTCAAAGATGTTCTATTACTCATGGGAATCGTTTAAACCCCATATCTCAATTTCCCCGAAAACCCGGGTACTGCACCCTGGTGTCAGTGGGAGTGGTCCCGTATTCGTCGAAGATGTTATATTACTCATGGGAATCGTTTCAACCCCAAATCTCAATTTCCCCGAAAATCCGGGTACTGCACCCTGGTGTCAGTGGGAGTGGTCCCCTATACGTCAAAGATGTTCTATTACTCATGGGAATCGTTTAAACCCCATATCTCAATTTCCCCGAAAATCCGGGTACTGCACCCTGGTGTCAGTGGGAGTGGTCGCGTATTCGTCAAAGATGTTCTATTACTCATGGGAATCGTTTAAACCCCATATCTCAATTTCCCCGAAAATCCGGGTACTGCACCCTGGTGTCAGTGGGAGTGGTCCCGTATTCGTCAAAGATGTTCTATTACTCATGGGAATCGTTTAAACCCCATATCTCAATTTCCCCGAAAATCCGGGTACTGCACCCTGGTGTCAGTGGGAGTGGTCCCGTATTCGTCAAAGATGTTCTATTACTCATGGGAATCGTTTAAACCCCATATCTCAATTTCCCCGAAAACCCGGGTACTGCACCCTGGTGTCAGTGGGAGTGGTCCCGTATTCGTCGAAGATGTTATATTACTCATGGGAATCGTTTCAACCCCAAATCTCAATTTCCCCGAAAATCCGGGTACTGCACCCTGGTGTCAGTGGGAGTGGTCCCCTATACGTCAAAGATGTTCTATTACTCATGGGAATCGTTTAAACCCCATATCTCAATTTCCCCGAAAATCCGGGTACTGCACCCTGGTGTCAGTGGGAGTGGTCCCGTATTCGTCAAAGATGTTCTATTACTCATGGGAATCGTTTAAACCCCATATCTCAATTTCCCCGAAAATCCGGGTACTGCACCCTGGTGTCAGTGGGAGTGGTCCCGTATTCGTCAAAGATGTTCTATTACTCATGGGAATCGTTTAAACCCCATATCTCAATTTCCCCGAAAACCCGGGTACTGCACCCTGGTGTCAGTGGGAGTGGTCCCGTATTCGTCGAAGATGTTATATTACTCATGGGAATCGTTTCAACCCCAAATCTCAATTTCCCCGAAAATCCGGGTACTGCACCCTGGTGTCAGTGGGAGTGGTCCCCTATACGTCAAAGATGTTCTATTACTCATGGGAATCGTTTAAACCCCATATCTCAATTTCCCCGAAAATCCGGGTACTGCACCCTGGTGTCAGTGGGAGTGGTCGCGTATTCGTCAAAGATGTTCTATTACTCATGGGAATCGTTTAAACCCCATATCTCAATTTCCCCGAAAATCCGGGTACTGCACCCTGGTGTCAGTGGGAGTGGTCCCGTATTCGTCAAAGATGTTCTATTACTCATGGGAATCGTTTAAACCCCATATCTCAATTTCCCCGAAAATCCGGGTACTGCACCCTGGTGTCAGTGGGAGTGGTCCCGTATTCGTCAAAGATGTTCTATTACTCATGGGAATCGTTTAAACCCCATATCTCAATTTCCCCGAAAACCCGGGTACTGCACCCTGGTGTCAGTGGGAGTGGTCCCGTATTCGTCGAAGATGTTATATTACTCATGGGAATCGTTTCAACCCCAAATCTCAATTTCCCCGAAAATCCGGGTACTGCACCCTGGTGTCAGTGGGAGTGGTCCCGTATTCGTCAAAGATGTTCTATTACTCATGGGAATCGTTTAAACCCCATATCTCAATTTCCCCGAAAACCCGGGTACTGCACCCTGGTGTCAGTGGGAGTGGTCCCGTATTCGTCGAAGATGTTATATTACTCATGGGAATCGTTTCAACCCCAAATCTCAATTTCCCCGAAAATCCGGGTACTGCACCCTGGTGTCAGTGGGAGTGGTCCCCTATACGTCAAAGATGTTCTATTACTCATGGGAATCGTTTAAACCCCATATCTCAATTTCCCCGAAAATCCGGGTACTGCACCCTGGTGTCAGTGGGAGTGGTCCCGTATTCGTCAAAGATGTTCTATTACTCATGGGAATCGTTTAAACCCCATATCTCAATTTCCCCGAAAATCCGGGTACTGCACCCTGGTGTCAGTGGGAGTGGTCCCGTATTCGTCAAAGATGTTCTATTACTCATGGGAATCGTTTAAACCCCATATCTCAATTTCCCCGAAAACCCGGGTACTGCACCCTGGTGTCAGTGGGAGTGGTCCCGTATTCGTCGAAGATGTTATATTACTCATGGGAATCGTTTCAACCCCAAATCTCAATTTCCCCGAAAATCCGGGTACTGCACCCTGGTGTCAGTGGGAGTGGTCCCCTATACGTCAAAGATGTTCTATTACTCATGGGAATCGTTTAAACCCCATATCTCAATTTCCCCGAAAATCCGGGTACTGCACCCTGGTGTCAGTGGGAGTGGTCGCGTATTCGTCAAAGATGTTCTATTACTCATGGGAATCGTTTAAACCCCATATCTCAATTTCCCCGAAAATCCGGGTACTGCACCCTGGTGTCAGTGGGAGTGGTCCCGTATTCGTCAAAGATGTTCTATTACTCATGGGAATCGTTTAAACCCCATATCTCAATTTCCCCGAAAATCCGGGTACTGCACCCTGGTGTCAGTGGGAGTGGTCCCGTATTCGTCAAAGATGTTCTATTACTCATGGGAATCGTTTAAACCCCATATCTCAATTTCCCCGAAAACCCGGGTACTGCACCCTGGTGTCAGTGGGAGTGGTCCCGTATTCGTCGAAGATGTTATATTACTCATGGGAATCGTTTCAACCCCAAATCTCAATTTCCCCAAAAATCCCAGGTTTCGCACTCTGAAATGTAGGTTCAGGGTATTATCATGTATAGATGATAGACATAGAGTGTAATGTAAACTACCTAAGCGTCAGTTTTAAAATGACTAAGAGCTCTATCCTGGCGTTGGACTCCTACATATCACTATTTTGTTTGATTTAATGGTTTGTTTTGGGGTTTAATTGATGGGGGGCAGGGGGTGTGACCGATTTGACCCAAGTTCGAACTTAGCCTCACTCTTGAACCAAGGAACAAGTGTACAAAATTTGGTGACCGTAGGTCAAGCCGTTCTCCAGTTATCGCTCGGACAGACAGACAGACGGACGGACGGACAGACGGACAGACGGACGGACGGACGGACGGACGGACGGACGGACGGACGGACAGACGGACTGGTCATTCGCATAAAGTGTTTTCAACACTTAATAAAGAGTCACAAAGACGAAAATATTGTTGTATCTTATGGAACTGTATAGTATTAAAAACAGCTTTGCCACGGTTACATGGATTGCATTAGAAGTAGAGAGTAAATAAAATGTTGAACATATAAGGCAGTTGTTGATGGAACACTTGTACGTTACAAATAAATCACCACTATGGCAGGTTTTGTTTTGGATCTATCTAAATGGAAAAGGTCATTCGGAGATCGAAGAGAAATAAAAATGTTCTAATCTCAAATTACTGTTTTTGGACTCGTTATCAACCCTTTCTTTTATATCCTTCCAAATTTCATGAAGTTCGGTAAGATGCTATAATCGTAATTTAATAAACGTTGATTTCGATGACGACGGACTCCAATGAAATGTCAGCGGCAAGGTTGTCAGAACGACACGAACGTCGAATAACAGAGGTGTCAGATGATAGTGATGTCAAATGTTTTAATAGCTTGATTATAAATACCGCGAGGTCGGTGAAAGTAATCACGTATTTCTTTAGAGTTTCTATTAACAGTGAAATTTAAATGTCACCCTAATGGTCATTCGTCATAATTATGACGATATTAAGGGTGTAAAAACGAGTAGGAGCCATTTAAGAACCGTGTCATTATCACATCATTGTCACAGGTATCTGTGTCTTGACATTATTGTCGCTAAAATCAGTGTCTTGCCATACTTGTGTTGTGGCTGAGAGCGATGAAGTTACATCTATGTCATGTTACCCCAAACAAATCTCTGGGCCCTTAAAGCTGCTTATTTGTTTCGTATAATTCTAATTGTATTTCATACTAAGCTAAACTATTGTAATCATACACGCTCAGATAATGGTTTTTCCATCCCGACTTGTTTTTACGATTTCTAGTCCTTATTCAAATTTGTTCTCGGATTTATTCCTAACTTAGTCTATATAGTTTGTACAAAGGTTCAAAGAAATATCAGTTTCATTATGTTAATGATAAAAAGACTTCTTCAAATGCAAGCTGTATTATTAGCTCGCCTATTGAAAATAGGGTTTAGAGCTAATGAAGTCAACCAGTCCGTCTGTCTGTTCGTCTGTCCGTCCGTCTGTCCGTCCGGCCTTTTTCTCAATGTAAATCAAGACAAATTGCAAAGTGCCAGAAGCAGATGGAAGCAGGTTGTCAATGTAAATCAAGACAAATTGCAAAGTGCCAGAAGCAGATGGAAGCAGGCTTTTGAGGTTTGATATGAATTGCGAAACATGAAAATGGTTTTCGAGGAAATCGTATTGGTTTATATACCAAATCTATATATATGACATGGATGCCCCTTTTCTAAAGTTAATACAATTTAAGAAATTTTAAGGTTTGATATGAATTGCGAAACATGAAAATGGTTTTCGAGGAAATCGTATTGGTTTATATACCAACTGTTTTTTTTAAATGCTATTGCTTTAAATAGGTAATCAAAACAACATGAATGATATATCTATATAAAGCAATACGTTTTGAAACAATATTCAGTTTCTTCACGTATTTGTTATGGAAACTATCTTTATCGAGTTAAATCATATTCTTTTGGATGTAAATCAATTCATCATAGAACAATTACTAAAGCTTCGGGATTAAAACGCAGTCGTCTAGGGGAACGTAAATTATGATATTTTGATTTTATACAATCGAGCAACACGATAAGTAATATTGAACGATAATCTATATGAATTGTGCGAGCTGTCGTTAACGTTTACAACGTTTTATTAAACTATGTTCTTAGTATTGTGCTGAAAGCAATATATTATTCGATCCAAACTTACCCCATCAGCATTGTACTTTGACAATTTTCCGCTGTCATTAAACTCTCCCAAAACATCGCTCAATTTTTTACTGGAATCTGTGAACAAAGAAATATGTAATTTCAAATTTGGAGATCATCGGTTGTTCATTATGATGTACTAATAGGTCCAACGCAAAAGAAATAAAATAACCCCTTTCGTCATCTTAGATTTATTGTATTATATAGCTAGGCCCTGATACAAATTTTCTCATTCGTTTCCAGTCTAGTTTCTGATTCTTTTAACAACTTCCGACGATGCTTTCTAAAACTACACAGGAATAATAAGTAACTTAAGAAATATAGTTTGATACTTCTTTATCATTATATGTTAGTACGTCAAGAAGGCTCTTTCATCCCGACTCATAATATTCTGATTATGTATATTTATCTTAATTAATAAGCATATTTTATATAATCTATGAAAGCGTCATTAAAATTATATCGTACGACACTAATGTACCCAAAGAACTGGGATGTAGCATAGTCACATAACGACGTGTAATAAATAATCAATGCTAAAATCTGTAAAGTCGAAGGTACTAAAGGGACTTGACAATAATACATTAAAGATATTAAAGCAGCAAATTAGAGATTTGTCGTATGACGCTGAAAAAAATTCCAGAGATTTCTTCAGAACACATAAATACGACTTAGGATTTGAATGGGTTGCCATTAATAAGAAAATTGGCCGGAAACTGTTTATAGAATTTATTCGCTGCTTGATATAAATAGGAGACAAATTCAGACGCTTTTGTCGGGCTACGGAAGTCTACTTTAAGGTTAGAAGAATTTTATTTCTAAAAATTCTGAAAATCCTTGAGCATAATCGGATCATAATCCACCAACCAACATGACTGAAATTGTACGTCTGAGTCTGATATTGTCTGACAGTTAACATTAGATTGCTTAGAACCAGCAATCATGCATGACGTTGGATAAGAAGACGTTAGCAATCTACGTTCGATTGACAGTTCATTTTTGCTGTTATAAAAACCAAACCAGCTTAATTTGTATACTCAACCCAAACGTTGATTTTTTGCAGTAGATATATTATTATTTTGCTGAAGAAAACTTTATCATTAAACAATCAAATCTAATTTTATAATCAATGTCAAAGTTATCAAATACATTCCTACTAATCTTACTAATAAAAAACTCAAAATGTACACGTAAAAATAGATTTTACAAGAAAGTTAATTGTGCCCTGTCTGGAATCCATCATTATCTCAAAAGACAAAGATTGAGCACATTATTCGGCTCCTATTTCAGTTTACGTTAAATCCTGAAATAGAAGCACGTGGGCCTGGATTCCAAACGGGTGGGCATGTATTTTTAAGATCAATAAGGGGTTAAAATATAAAGAATTAAGAACCCTGACAAATGTTATTATGCATTAAAACAAGTGCGTTTGGTGTTATGTTAAAAATGTTGTCATAAAAACAAATATCAAATGATAATTAGTTTGATTTGTTCTTGTAATTCTGGGATATGTACATCTGACAAATATGACGATTAAAAACTTAAAACGTGAAAAGAAGAAAGAAAGTGCTTGTACATAATATCGGAAGGGAGGGGGGTGGGTTTCTATTATTTTAATCCATAAACATAACTTAATTGCATTTTAGGGGACACCTAATTTAGATTTTACGATTAGTTTATTCATACCAAAATAACTATTTATTGCTTTTGCTATTTACTTGCAGAAGGAATAAGATATGCACTTGTTTAATTTAGGTTTAATTTTATCGTTAATTAGCTAACCTTTTTATTTATCATTGATTTGCCCCAAAATGTACAGATTACAGGAACATGCTACTGATTTACAAGATAAATTTGATGACATGATTTACCTAAAAGTACACGGGAAGCTGGAAAATGAGAAAAATCAACAGGCAGACGAAAATAAAAAACAAAATTCCTTGTGTATGTATTACAAAATAATTCTGGTAAAGTCGTCTCAAGATATGTCCAGAAATAACTAACTTTGCCAATCCGATACTTCCTGCATTCTTCATGAAGCTACTACACAAAAATAATTTACCGGAGCAAATCCATCCGAAATAACTCCGTTATTTTGACGTTATAACCCCGAGGGTTTGGAAATAAAATTGCACGTGACCTTATTGCTGTTATGGGTTATAATACCGTATTGTTAAAACAAAGTCGTTCTTATTGATTTATTTAGAATATTTTGTTCAATTAAAGAAAGCAGTAAATAATACCGAAACTAATCTTAAGTACAAAAACAAAGTGGGTCGCTATATTTAATATTATGTTGAAGGTGAAGTCAAAGTAAAAAAAACCGTTATATTACGATGAAACGAGCTATTTTTTTTAATTTGCCCAATTACTATTTTTAGCAAATCATTTTTGTCATTTATTGAAATCCAATAAAAATTGCAATCAAAATCTTGAAGAGTGTTTATCAATAATTTTTTAGATGGACGTACAAAGTTGCGAAACATATTTATAACGTTTGAATGCCTCATTGTTTGCTTTAAAAGCAACGTATGTCTGCATTCCAATTAGTACTCTAGATTAAATTTAACACTACTTTATGACCAAAATTTAAAATTGTTATCTTTATTAATTGCATTAATTCGATTTCTATGAACGGTGCAGTACCGGTCGCTCTAAAAATTTTTATACAATTGATGAGATGCGAACATATTATTAACTAAATATTCTACGAAGGCTATGTAAAACAAGACTACAAGAAGCCAGGAAAATAACAAGAGGAATTGTAAAGCTTCCAACAAAAATATATTTTCCATCAACAAACTCGATCTCATCAAGTGATATCAACATGAACAGGAGCGTGAAGCAAGTATATGAAAAATGTTATTGTCAATTGAATCTTACAAGAGGCAAAGTCCTGTAGTTGTTGGAATTCTTCTGGTGATAACTTTTCCCACCGCAAGCTCATATTGACGTAAATTTCAACGGACAATTATATGAATATTTTTATTTATCGAAACTTTATATTTGGGCCCAAAGAGTCTTCACTGTCCGAAAATATATAAGGCTGTGAATTTCAGAGTCAGCATTGATAGGATGCAGGAAGCAGGACGTACTTTCTCCGCTTTCACTTCTTAAAAAATCTAATTCCTCTACCACTTTCACCAGTGTTTTAATATGAATCACATCTCTAACATTAGTAAGTGATGAGTATGGGACGGCGGAGAGTCGAAACCGTAGAGCTCTCTGTTTCAAAACGACTATGTTTAGACTGTCCCAGTGTCATCGAGGCTTTCACGGGACAGATGAGTAAGGAGGTTGAAGTCAACCAAAGTCATTTTTGATCAATAATCTAACTTATGGCAACCGTAACTTGGTCTCATGCGACTCTTGTCCAACTGACTTTTTAAAAACTGTTACTTTCTACAAAAGTATTGGGAAAATGAAATGAAAGAGGACGATGATGGTGATGATGATGGAGGGCTTTCCCTCGCTAATTGAATTAATAGGAATTCATAGGACTGTCCAAGTAAAGAAGGACTGGTTGAATGAATGAGGCGGCTTGGGTGATGCCAACTACTTGACCGGGTTCTCAAGCATCTGAGCCAGATTGAGAAGAAATGGTTTGAATTTGAATGAGACGGTTTTAGGAAAGTCGGGGTGAAAGGTTGTCATGTTACAAGGTCTGAGAGTTGAGGAGAAAGGAGAGAAAGGGCTGACAAACTGACCGGAGAGGTGAAAGAGGAGTAATGATGACGGTTTCGTACAGGACTCGTCTAATAAGGAGAGTAGGTGACTCTCGACCACTTCTACTACAGCACCTTGGCATTTATGAAAATAGGATCGGTGGGCCGCGAGAAGTCGGAGAAATCAGTGCACAGACGGTGGTGGTGGTGGTGGTGGTAGTGGTGTTGGTGGGAGGCGAAGGTAAGTAAGTAAGTGGTGGATCTGTCAAGGAATTGCTGGGGATAAAGACAAATATTGTTCTTAAAAGTCAGCTGGTGGTGATGGAGGATTGTTTAGGAATTAAAGGGATCTATCCGGGACAGAGATGTAGAGTTCTCGGGGACTGAAGCGTAAAATTGAAGATTGGGATGGAGATACTGATGACTGAGTTGAATCTCAGAGCACATGGAAGAAAAATATCGGATGGCTTTTTGGGGAATCTTTCCTCTCTCGGCGCAACCTCGTCTTCCCGATTTCCCGACAAAACTGATCCATCAGTTTGGAAATACTTTGAACAGCTTTTCCCAAGATCCTGAAAAAATTCTATTAGAGCTGGCTCCTAACATACTACTACCGCTGCTACTAAACCTACAGGCCCACTGCTGCAGCCCCTCTATCAACATCCATATCATGGCTAATGTTCCATTGTACATATCCAGAACACCTTCCTCTGCACCTTATAAATATACACCGAAACGGACCAACATCACCACCACCATGCCCTTTGATCTACATGCATCACTTTTACCTCTAGCTATTAACGGGAAAGGAGTACAATGGGTGTGGTGGTAATAGTAGTCCCTTTCTGCTTTCAGTACATCACTATTACACACTCTTCACTTGTCCTATTCCTTGGTAGGAGAGCAACTTGTAAGATGTCTTTTTAATACCCGTCCCTCCTAAGCTACTAATCACGCTCTCTCAAAACCGTAAGAGACTCCCTAATGTTCTTCTAGACCCGACCGGGTTCTGCAAGTCAGGCACACAGGAAGTAAGGAACCTAGGCTATAACTACAAATGGCCTAAGTAACTGCTTTTCCCAGATTACAGTCCTTCCAACAAGCCAAGTAATACTTTCCTCCTGCACAACCATTTCCCTATGTAATCGGTCCAAAAAACTTTGCAATATAGCCAATATAGGAATATCTCCCTTTGTTGCGTGGAATTGGTCAATATAAAATAATTATTATCTTTCCTACCGAGTCGCTTGTGTATTCAGTGTAGTCGGGATCTGACTCCGATCATAACACCCAGTCAACCCAGTTTTGAATCCCAATTCAACCTTTCAGTCCAACATCATTGTCTACTTTTCAGAGAGAGATGTATCATCCCATTTATCTCCTCTCACAATCTTAGCTCTCGCCAGTAACAGTTTCGGCTAACGTATTGAATCCACTTGTTTTTCCCAGAATTGTAGCTACATTGTTTATGTTTCAAGACCCCTCGATGAAAGAAACAAGCTTTTTTTAAAGCAGGGATGCCATGAAATGCAGATGTGCTTACTGCTTTCTTTATTCAACTGCTTCTGTCTCTCCTTCAATTGTTTGGTATTATGGTTACAGTTACATGCAAATTTTCCCCCTTTGATTTAATAAGATTTGGAGTTCTGAAACTGGAAAGCGTCACCTGAAAATTTGTCAAACTGTTGGCCTGTCCGTCGGATTCAGTTAGGAACGAGAACGAGGTTGAATCCTTAGAGGAAGCGTGTAATGAATACTCCAAATTAACGTGTAAATACGTCAACAGAGAGAGATTTCAGGGTTGTTGGGAGTAAGGTGTAAATACTGTCAGCATTTACAGAGGCTGCGGAGATTTCGATAATTTTGACAAGGCATTTCTCGGAAAAAGATTGTTGATTACATTTCATGAAATTTGGTGTAGAATTTCTTACGAGATTGGAAACCCTATGAGGAGTAGGTGAGGTGTTTTTACGTTTCCGTTTTATTGTCTTCCCTTCACCTTGTGATGGAATTGGAAGAGTTTTGAGATTGTAAACATTTCCTGACCTTTGAATGAAAACATGAGAAAACAAGGTGAGTAATGGAAACCTTCCTCATAGAACAAAATGAAATGATTCCACAGATTTCCAGAAGGATTGTTAGTTAATAAGTAAAAGGATTATATTTCTTTTAAGAAGAAAATTACAGTGTTTTGGAGCTGGAAAAGTTATGAAAGATAAAGAAGAAGGCCTTTATCCACGACATGTTTTCGCTTTAAGGTCTCAAAAACCTTTCCAAGTTGTCAGTTGTCAACGAAGCCGTGGAAACCCATTAGGTTGATGGCATTGTAAATATCGAGTGTGAAAATGGACTTGGATTTGTTTTTAATATTGGCCTGTTTACATTTATTTTGTCACGATTGGAAAATATAAAAGTAACAAAAATAAAATATACAGTTCCACTGCCTGGAAATTTCTGAAATGGTTTCGCTTATGCTGTATGCACACAATCTACGGACAAAGAGAATCCTGACATAAAATTAAGACATCGCATGACCATATATTTTAAAGACGGTAAACTTAGCCGGCTAACTATATGACGCATGAACTAAGCACCAAGCCATCCACACAGCTTTGCATAGCCCGGCACGATTTGGATGCCCGTGTGGTCAAGGTAAATGGCAACTGACAAGTTGATGTTTAGTGCGATGACGCTAACCCGATCGAAAATGTTTTACTTTATATATTCGCGAGCTATTTTCAGCGGTAAGGATTTTTATTGATAATTGATGCTCACGCTTTGTTGCTTCCGTGGTTGTGACCAATCTGCATACACCCTGACTTTTGGATGACCCACACGGGTTAACCCATGATCCGTCGTGCCCCAACTTTAAAATGAATCATTGCCTTTCCCCGAGAAAATTGTGTTCCAAATATTAAAACCCCAGGTCAAACCAGCCATAGCGGGTCACGAAAAAGATTATGGCATCAGGCATGAGCAGCTATGCATAAGCCCTATAAATCGGTCAAAAACTGAGAAAGCACAAAATATACCAGCACAGTAAAGGAATACTTTCAGGTTGATACACTGTATTCATCAGTTACAAGGACGTCTGGGTTTCCCAAAATCAGGAAGCTGCAGAAGGAGGCAAGTTGGAAATGAAGATATTCTTGGTCCGATTTTGTAAGTATTGCGTATGTATTATTTAACGTCTGTAACCCCAGGAAAGTGTTGGATTATGATGGAAGCCCTTGTGCAGCAGGGAGAGTAGGGATCTTTATGCTTTGTGACTGATGTTATGGAACTTATATTTCAGAGCTTCATAGAAAAGGTTTCGGTTGTCCACTCGCAAAATCCTTTGCACCATCGAATTACTTTAGAGGTATATTTAGTATACATTTTGAAAGGACAGCAGACTGTGATATAATTTGATTTATGTCACAAAATTAAGCAGATTTACTAGACTTGGGCTCTAGCTCTCCAGTTCTGCAGCCACCATACCACCGGATTTCTAGGGCTTCCTTGAAACAGGCATCCATCCTCACCGGACCTCTCATTGTCTCAAGATTTCTTAACTTCTCTACAAGATTGCATATGGCGGATGGGTAACGTTGTTGTCAGCAATTTATTCTTCAGAATTGTACTTGTTCACCCTACTCTTTTAAACTCCAATTTCATATTCAATACCTCGACCATCAAATAGCATTTAGAGTTCGGGAAAGGAAGAAATCTTGAGCCTTGGCCGTGCGTTATCCCATAAGGCATACAACATTAAAACCAACTCCTTTCTTTGTAGATTCCTATAGGAATGAGAAACTGAGGGAAGCCAAGCAATACAAATGGTTAGAACGTTATTGTATCAGAAGATTCCGAGTAGTTCTGCTCACAATACCTTGCCAGCCAGGATAAAGATACACTTTTATATAGGAATGAAGGAAGGGGCTTATAATCTCAATTAGAACCGGTGAATAGGCCAACCGTTTTTGGTTTGTTTAGCAATTACAGCAAAACTCCGCTTACACTTCTTACCGTATAGAGAAAAGAAAATGGACGGAGGACGTTGTAATCGGTAATAATATTACATACACTTGGGAAGGGACTACGGGTCGGGAACGTTACATTTCCACTCCAGTCATCAACTCCAACAATTACGGAATTGTATATAATGAATAAAACAAAATACCTTGCATCATTACGTCCGAATTCATTAGCTGTTCGTAGCTCATGAAAATAACTCCTCTCAACCGTTTAACGTCACATAATCTTTCAAAGATTAAGGAACCACAATTTATTCTACAGCTTAAATCCCAATCCCATGCAATCTCTTACCGAGTTCTAATCCTCTTTCACTTATTTAAAGCGTGACCAAATGGAAGCGCTAAATTATAAGGCTTCAAGGAAGACTGGTTGTGGAATTGTAGCAGGTTGAGTTGAATACATCAGTTGTAAATATAATGCTTTGGGGTTATGTTATGAATAATTGGGAATCGAGGTTGTCCTTAAGGGGATAACAGATAACTGTTTGTTGGTATAAGTTTAGCATAAGTAAATTATTTAGTTGTACAAATTTTTGTGCGAATTTTGTTCTATTTCGCAGTTTTTGAAACGTCAATCTTGAATTCCACTGAATGAAATTTGAAATGCGAGTAGCTATTTATGACAAGGAAGTAGTTTCATTCGTGGAGCTCATGAAAGTTAGAAACCCCATCAAAAGTGACAGTTCACGTCTCTCTGCTTTCTCCATAACCAAGTCCCACTGTCAGCGGATCTTTCCCTTTCTCCGTAGGAATGCAAACGCAGAGCTTTGGCCTCATTTTTCTCCAGGATTTTACAATATTTGTCAGAGGGATACACTCTAGTGCCCACAATCAAAGCTCCCAGGACCACAATTTGCTTTATTCAGCATATGATGGCACATACGACTGCCACTTTCAAAGTATGTTAGAACTGTCTAACTTCAAACTGTCGGATTTTTGTACTGATTACCATAATTGTCCGTTTTGTCATTTCAAAACCCCGTCGAAACAGTTTTAATTGGACGCTGCGTAAATTAATTGTTGAGAAGTTTTAATCCTTGATCTTCTTTTTCTGATACAAGAGATGCCTGTTACCTGTAGATAGCTATGAACAAAGGTAGAATTTTTGTTGTAGACTGGAGAGTTGGAGAGGCTACAATAAATATTATATATTATTTTTCTTGCAATTTTGGGATTCTTCGTTGATTTTTTAAGACTCAGCTATGGTGAAAGCATGTAGAGTCTTCATTTTCCAACGTTTGAGTTACATGGTTTTGGAAGGTATGCGGAGAAAAGCGCCCCATTATAAGCGCCCCATCAAAAGCGCCCCATCATAAGCGCCCTAACAATAAGCGCCCCCCGCATAAAGCGCCCCTTACAAAAAGCGCCCCAACAATAAACGCCCTTACATTAAGCGCCCTAGGAAATAAGCGCCCGTACAAAAAGCGCCCCTGTTCCTCTGGAATAATTTAAAATACTATTGGAATATTTTTATTTGAGTTGGAACCAACCACGAAAAAGGTAAAATCACCCTCGTCATTTTGTCTGAGCACTTAATTAGATTAGAGATTAAAATACCAAACAGTACAAGTATTATTGATACCCTGACGCATTAAATTGTCCCTTCGGTAAAATATAATATAACTAAAAATAAGTAATGGTTAATTTAATAAATAAAATAATAAAAACATCTGTATAAACGGTTATTTCGAGGCTTTTCTGTCATTTTGACACTTTTTAATTTTTAATTACTTTACCTTTAATTACTAAAATTACAAAGGGACAAAATTATATTAACTTCAGGCAGACTTAAACCTCAGCTAAAAGCAACCTTTTAATTATTAAGTGTTGAAAACACTTTATGCGAATGGCAAGTCCGTCTGTCCGTCCGTCTGTCCGTCCGTCTGTCCGAGCGATAACTGGAGAACGGCTTGACCTACAGTCACGAAATTTTGTACACTTGTTCCTTGGTTCAAGAGTGAGGCTAAGTTCGAACTTGGGTCAAATCGGTCACACCCCCTGACCCCCATAAATTAAACCCCAAAAACAAACCATTGAATCAGTTCAAAGCTCTTACTCATTTTAAACCTGCCCATTAAAACAGTTCAAAGCTCTTAATCAATTTAAAACTGCCGCTTAGGTAGTTTACAGTAAACTCTATGTCTATCATCTACACATGATAACACCCTGAAACTACATTTCAGGACGTGCAAGACCCAGACTTTTGGGGGAAATTGAGATATGGGTTTTAAACAATTCCCATGAGTAATAGAACATCTTTGACGTATACAGGACCACTCCCACTGACACCAGGGTGCAAAACCCGGGCTTTTTGGGGAAATTGAGGTATGGGGTTTAAACGATTTCCATGAGTAATAGAACATCTTTGACGTACACAGGACTACTCCCACTGACACCAGAGTGCAAAACCCGGGCTTTTGGGGGACATTAAGATTCGGTTTAATTTTATTGACGTTTTCAACACTTGGTTACACCCGTTACATCGGTTTATTTGTATTATGGCTTTCCCAATAGGATTAGAAAAAGGCAGGGATATTATTATATTTAACCGAAGGGACAATTTAATGCGTCAGGGTATCAATAATACTTGTACTGTTTGGTATTTTAATCTCTAATCTAATTAAGTGCTCAGACAAAATGACGAGGGTGATTTTACCTTTTTCGTGGTTGGTTCCAACTCAAATAAAAATATTCCAATAGTATTTTAAATTATTCCAGAGGAACAGGGGCGCTTTTTGTACGGGCGCTTATTTCCTAGGGCGCTTAATGTAAGGGCGTTTATTGTTGGGGCGCTTTTTGTAAGGGGCGCTTTATGCGGGGGGCGCTTATTGTTAGGGCGCTTATGATGGGGCGCTTTTGATGGGGCGCTTATGATCGGGCGCTTTTTTCCGCAAATCTTTTGGAATGCACATTCATTCATCTGCTATCTTATTTCAAAAATTACAAATAATTTTATCATTTTTATCCAAAATGCTTTTTAATTTAGATATCGTTGATTAAGTTTTGCTGATTTTAACTGATAATGCAAGGTCCTTCAAAATGCATGAAATAATAGTATATGCAAGCGAGATTAAAGTTAAGGCTCTATTGTTGCAAATTAAATTCACATACATTTTGATGTAAATATTTATATGCATATTTCTGCCAACCATTGAAGTTAAACTTGGAATCAAAAATTTCAACTGCGGATTAATTGTTTCAATAAGCAAAGATTATGAATGCAGCAGGGCCGAATCCTGGATTACTTTCTCTTTTTTCTTTTAGAGATAAGAATTATTTTTTCATTCATTTATGTTGGGATGCGGTTGCTTTTGATGTACGTAGCATAAATCTATAATTTTGCTGCCGTGAGTAATCAATTGGAAGTACATACGAGATCTTTCATAAGTTTGTACAAGATTATATTATCTACTGACTTAAAAAAGGAAACCTGTACAGCTGTTAGAATCAATATTATCATAGTATTTTGTTTCATTTGAGACATTACCAACAATTACATAGTTTAAGACTTACATGCCATCATTATACTTTTTAATTACAGCTGACCTAGTACATTTATTAAAATGATCACCAAGAAATTGGTTTAACCAAAAATGCTTTCAGCAGAACATTACAGTATTACGATGCATTTTTCTTGGCTCCTTTGTTTATTGACGTGGCACTACAAATCTCAACTGCACTATTAAATGCAGGACATCTGAAATTTTATGAATGCGTCTCTGAAAGCTGTGCGACTACATTATATGTGACATTGAAACCTACTTTGCTGAATTCAGCAATAAATTAGAAATTTATACATTGGAATGTGATAAATTGAATTTTAAAAATAAAACAAAGAAATTTATGAATTTTCAAATTACACCGAAACATCATATCACATTTATAATATATTGGACATACGATCAAACTATCAAAAATGATTGCAAACTACGAAAACAATGTTCTAAGATAGATACGCCTCTTTCACTATACGAATGCCGGATATCTACATTTAGCGGATGCTTCCAATGTCGTACTCTTCTGACATTTTTGGACCGTAAGCAACTCGAGGTTTTGGAAATGGAAACAATACAGTTCTTTTGCCAAATCTGTAAAGGACAATTAAAATTATTGAAATTAGTAAGCCTGGTTATAAAAACACACTTTAACATTTCAAATGCAGTACCGGCTTCTATTATTATAGAAATAATATTTTCCAAGGGTGTCCAAGTACGTCCGAATTTGTTCTGGTGACTGGAACAGACGAGGTCGAACTGGCTTATCTTCCACCTCCATGCTTGCTGTTATTATCGGTAATTCACCTTCCCCGATTCCTGATGCGGGTGAACCACTGGTCATGATCACCAAAGCGGACCCCACAATTAGTAGGACCCAAACTGAGAACTGTGGCATTTTCTATTCCAAATCAATATTCGTTTTTTAATTTCTCTTTGCTTATGATATGTTGTAGTTCAAATTTCAATATTAGCTACTGAAACGTTTCAAAAACATCATCGTTGCCATTTTTAATTAACTGCTATTTCAACATTCAAGTATAATCCATTGTTTATCGGAATCAATGAATCAACAATCTTCAAAATAAAATGCTTTTAATACTTTTAAAAGAAGTTCATGTTGGTTATGTTCTCTTTTGTCATTATTTATGGACAAAATCGACTAGGCACCGATTGAGAAAACTAAGATTGAGACAGATTTGTTCCATTTGAAAAAACACGAAAACTGAATCATCGGAGCATTCCTAAGTAAAAAAACAATTTTTGAATTGTCTTCTACACCTACCGAGTACTAAAACATTTATAACTTCTTGATCTACCTGTTTTAGTTGCTTAAACTTGAGCTATTTTCTTAAACTAGAAGAAGCAAGCACCTACAATTAGTTATTTAAAATCTTGTTGAAATGGGTATACGTTACAAATTTGTAACCAAATCCTAATATTTTTTTTTTTTGCCAGAGCGGTCCACAATGTATTCTATTCAATGTAATAATGAGTATTCAGTCAATTACCCAATCTTAAGTGCAAGTTTATTTCAATAGTTTATGATACCATGCATTGAAACACGGACATTCATTTAAACTTTTGAAGTCAAAAGTCAACTCATTTTTGCCGACATAATATGACATTAAAAAGCCTCGTTGAATTAATTAATCCTCTACATAACCTTTGGAGCAGATACCCCCCCCCCCGGGTGTAACCTCCACCTTACAACGAAGCTTATCAATTTAAGCAAATATTAAAAATTGGATGGAGATTTTAAAGACGTGATCATTTTATTTAAGAAAGATATCCAATAAGTTTATCAGTACTCAACACAGGACAATTTTATGGTATTTCACTAATTCTACGCTTATTGAAATTTGAAACTAATAATTTCCATTTTAATTCCCAAGTCGAAATTTTATATTCAAACGTAAAAATAACGATTTCTTTGACAAGTAACCCGGATTTTACAAACGGTAATAATAATTGATTAATATCAATCGTACCTTGAGAATGAATTTTATTACAGTAGGAGAATTAAAATTACCCAACTGCAAATAAGAATTAGGAAACCATTGTCTGAAAATGAGACCCAAGAAATGTTCTCTCTAAAAACTCACAAGGTCTTTATAATAATTCAACTAGTTCGATCTAAAATATAAGAAGTGAAAATTAAGTTAAATTAGGCGTTCGAAATCCTTAAAACTAGGTATAATCTCAGTTGTTTTAAATTTAAAATCGAATAAATGTGGAAAAAACCTGAACTTACCTAAAGAATGAGCAAAAGTGCTGGTTGAAATGGGGTACTGGTTCAAATCCTTGAAAACAGAAGCTCTTGGGTAGCAGCGCTGGGTCGTCGAAACTCTGGAATTAACCTTACTTGGCTTCCAAAAGACGGATGAAGAGGATTTCGGAAAACGGACTGCTTTTATCTGGCGTCGAACGTAATCGGAAGGATTAAAGTTAACGAATGACGAAGGAGGCCTGCCCCCAACGCACTTATCTTTTCAGTTCGGGTTTGCTACAGATGGTCACAAATTTTATTTGGCGTCCGTACTTGGGTGCCCCAATACTGAGTCCCACTTTCCTGAAAATGGAAGCTATTCCTAAAAATAACGGATGGGCGGAAGTTTGGTTCCGATTGGACTAGGGTTGCCAGTGATTTCAATATCTTCAAAATGATAAAGATAAAGTGTTTGCATGTTACTCAGTCCCAAAAATATATTTCCAGGATATTTTCGCTACCAAAAACTGCTAGTCAAACCGTGTAGCTTATAGCGTATAGGTTAGGATTTTCAGAATCTTTCCGATATTTTTGTTATCGTCGTACTGGTACATGTTTCAATGAATTCATATCAACGATGTTGGGCCCACCACCGATGACGGATGGAATGATGTGATCATGTCGAATTGAATATTTTAAAACGGTTTAACAATGAAGAGTTCCTTTTAAAATGGAATTTGACGACGGTCACATTTTTTCATAAAAAATAACCAAACGTTTGCTTTGTCATGTACAATTTGGGAATTGTAATTTCGTTTGAATACTTCATTTTCTCTGCTTTACGAAGATCGTAATTTCAGAAAAGAGAGTATCCGATCCAGGAAACTAATCAAATGATTTTCCTCATACTGTGTACTGAAGCCAATACTTTAAAATTCATTCAAGCTAAACAAAAACAATGTGAATCTTACCGTTTCCCTTTTATTTTCAGACCATTTTTGATTTATTATGCCGTTTCGTTAATCATTTTTGAGGGGTTTCACTCACTGAAAGCTTTGAAATATATTTTTGATACGCTCTAATTGATGTGTTACATTATTTTGTAGTAATTCATCAACCAATTTAGTTCTTTCAAAAGTTTGATTTAGAACGCATACAAATTTTTTATTAAAAATATTTAGCTAAAATCAAGATTGAGTTTGAGATTGATTTTAAACCAAAAATAGTTATCTATAAAACCTACAACAATAAATGAAGACAATGGAGCTTTAAAATTGAAAGTGACTTTAAAATACAATGAAATATGCACAATATCTGTTGTACAATTTCAAAATTCAAAATTCAAAAATCATAAACGATTATCCTCCGGCTACAAAATTGTAATGTATTTGCAATCTGCATTTGTATTTTCTTCAATGAATTATAGAAGATTTGATTTGATTTAAAATTGCTGTAGGTTACAGAATTGTTTCAAATTATAAAACTGCAGAGTTTAATTATTCAGTATGAAATCAGTACGTAGTTTCGATTACATTGTATAAACTAATTTCCTGTATGCATCATGCAGTGATACAGGTAATTCATGGACGAGATATGGAATTATTACGGTGGGGATTGGTGTTTGCAAGATTCGAGAAAATGGCTTATTGCTACGATGCTAACCTAAGGGTTTCAATTACTATTATAGTTATTAGATATGCGTTGAGGGAAACTCTTAAACAAACAAAAGTATTATAATTTCTTCAATTTTTTCATGGAAACGAGTATTGTGTGTTGTGTCTGATGGGATTCTGATTTATTTGCATGAACTTTCGGATTTAGGTGCAGATCTCCTGATCCCCTGCCCACCTGCCCACTCACGCTGGATATATTTATTCAATTTCTCCTGCTTTCTTTATTCTAGAAATTGGACGAAGCGTACCTGTCGCATTCAATTCATATCAACAATATGTACGTACCACGCCTCGTCAACCAACTTCAATCAAATCTAAAATATACATTAGAAACGACGATCAAAGCCCCCACTCAAGTCAAGAGACATCCCGCAGATCTAACCAACTTGGATCGGATTGCTTACTCGTCTTCCGGAAAATTTTTCTTAAAAATATTTTCCTCTTTTTTCTTGACATATTTCGAAGAAACAAAGGGGTTTTAGTTTTTTTTTTTACAAAATCAGGATCTAATCCAGTCTTCTCTGTTTCATATTCTTGGTTGGGTTCCTTAATTCCGACGACAGGATGGAACTCTCCATAATCCCAAGATTGTGGTCAGCATAATCTGAACAGCTTTTATACATACCTCCGAAAGATGTATCAAATAGAGGGGTACGTGTGGATCGGTAATGGGAGGCATGAGAAATGTATGATCATTAGGGCACCCACGCTCGTTTCCAATTAATGTTAGGCTTATCACGTATGATAGTAGAATTCGATTACCTATTTCGATTTCAACGAACGAGGTTACGTAGAATTTCAAGTAATCTAGTAATCTCGGTTGAATGCTTTCAGAATTTAGAACACCATGGCATTGGACGTGTTGTGCCTTGGTGCTCTTTGTCAAGTAGGAAATTATATTTATTTGGTTAATTGATGACATGATGACTTGAAATTACTCCAAATGGTTTTTTTGATTCGAAAATGAAAATATTGAGATACAAAAGCAATCACAAATGTACCTGATATTCTAAGCACTAAAAATGTTTTTATGAGGTCATCAAAAATAAGTTTTCCGGTTGTTATTTTTTATATTAATTTCTCCAAATCAATCGTAATAACATTGTATTTCAAGTGGTTCAAATAAAGGCTAATATTACTGCAGATTGCTGTGGATTTAAAGATGTGAAAGAAAATTTAAATTAGAGAAAGTTTTAAACCGAATGACGATAGGAAAAAAAGAGAAAAAATGGCAGTTAGCTTGTAAGATGCCCATTTTGAGTTTTACAATCCTAATTGATGTACAAAAATGAGCAACACTGAAGCATAAATTCTGACTTTTCAATTTTCAGTCACAATTTTAGCATAAAAACGGCATTTTGGTTTATTTTCCCGATTCTCCTAAAGTTTCTTTATTTACTTACAAAAGGTCACTCACAGTGAGCGTATTTCATCCAAATCATCTCAAAAAGAAATATTTGAGTAACTACTAGTGGAACTTAAAGCTAGATTCAGAAAAGATTTCTTATAATAATACGAGTCTGACCAAAATAATACAAGCAGGCAACAATGATGTGTATGTTTTCAAACTAAAATTTGGTTCAGAATTCCAAATGGAATGGTGTCGTTGCCAATCGGCACTATCACCGATACTTTCAATTTCAAAGTCGACATTAACTGGCAAAGTGAAAAAGTTTCTGGGGAAGGGGAAACTCCTATGGAAGTGTATAGCTGACCCAAGGGGTTTTAACCAGTTGTGGCGAAAATCGGGTGCAACACATGATAGTGACATCAGTTGGAGGAAGGTGAAAGTGAGGCTAAAGTAAAGGCAGAAGAAAGAAGGAGTGAAATATTATGAGGAGAAGGTCCATCAGGGAAAGTCGGAGAGGGAATGAAAGTTAGACGACTAGCCAAGCACTATTCCGTAGATGAAGAAATGGATCGATTCCAACACGCGGTGACTGAGTGAAACCTCTCTCGCTTAAGTCATCTCCGCAACATATTTCCAGCCTTTGGAACAACTCCTTCCAAGACGGTTACAACAGCTCTTAAAATACATGTCAGCTGATAAGTTACCAAGGATTTAACAGCTTGACAGTGGAATTAATACTTTATCCCAAATATCCGCTCGCTCTGCAGTGGAAGGTAGGTCAAGTCTGGAAGGGATGCAAAGAGTTCCAAATTCCTGTCGTCCTTGAGATTAAAGAGCCAGAGGTGTTAATAAATACTTGACCATGAGTTATTAGAAAATATGCCTGAACGTCCTGACCAAGGAATGGAATCCGCAGATAAATCACGGTAAAAGCATTGATTTTCGAAACTTGTGATTAATCTAGAGACAAGGAATAGATTTTGAGTTTAGAAAGTAGTTTCAGAATTGGGATATAGTAGATTTGGAAGCTTTGATTAAATTTCGCAACTGGTCTCGATATTTAGAATTAACGTACTTCTTATAGAGCTGCAGGAAATCAGATTTTCTCATGTGTAGATGGTTGGGTTATTTTTAATATTTATTCTCTAGGAACGTAGGAACCTAGGAACGTTTATTTTTTCGATAGCTCTTTGCGGTATGGGCAGTATATTGTTATTCGGACACTCGTTTTTGCTTTATTGACCACTCGATTGAATGAAATTTGATAAAACTAGGAAATAAAAATGATTTCAAATTTAGCAAGTACAAATCATCTCTGCATTCTTGTAAAAGGTGGTAATAAACGTCTGAAAATATTCTTGTTACGATCTCTTCCAAGTTATTTACAGTAACCCGTTTTATTTCATTTCATTGAAAAGTAAAAGTTTTTCATTCCAGTTAATTACATTACTTGATTGATTAATTTGCAATCATCCATTGCTCAATTACCTTACTATAATCAACAAACTTTACTATTTCGTTTTTATCGTTCAAAGCAAAAAACATACTTTTCCAATAAGTACATATTTCTAACCAAATCTGTTTTGAGATTGAGATTTTAATTTCACTTGTATGCGAACTTAAATAACAGTCTGTATCTAAAGCAATAAAGTTTTTCCACTTATCTCCTCCAGCTCTTTTAGTTCAAGCTTTTTTAAAAATAATTTTCAATGAATTGTATACATACATTTATGGCTTCGAATCGAATTTAACTATTTTAAAAGTCATTAAAATAAATGAATGTATAATAAAATTAACTCTACTACAATGAGCATAGGATGAATATAAGGTCAATTTTAGGTTGTTAATCGAGATTTTTATAGGATCTACTTCTTCCTATTTAATTATTTTAAGAAAATCAATTTGATAATCTGCTAGGTTAACCCCGTAAAATATTGAATTATAAATAGATTAAGTTGTTTCTACTTGGAACTGCATCTTAAGGTTTTGTAATTATTTTATTTAATTTGAAATTAGCCGATTTTGCTAGTTCTTATGAGAAAATAACCCGTTTGTGTGATGCCCATTCTCCTTCTTGAAATCCGGGCCAACCAGGTAATTTAAGCTGTTAAAGTTGCATTTATAACTTCATCGGTGTGTTTCTGCTTTCATGCATTTAACATCTCATCATTAAATTTAATTCGTTTTTAAAGCCCAAAAATGGCATAACATTATTTTCACATTGAAAGTTAAAAACAAAGTATAGGGTATCCATAATTTTAAATTCTGAATTAAAAGGCACAATTTTACATTTCTCGGCTCTTCTCATTTGTCATTATATTAAAATTGCTCCTTTCTACTAGATTCAAGATAGTTTGAATATAACGTAGCTTTTGATGTACTATTTAAATTATATGATTAAAGAATTAGCTAAAAAATTCAACGAAAGTGTTTAAAATGCTTACAAAAATAAAACGTTGACGAGTATTTTAATTGCCATTTAAGGCATTATTTTTACAATTATACTGAACGTTAGTTTCCGCTGCTTATATTTTTTTTAAATAATTTATCAATGTCATTAAAGTACAACCAGATATAGGATAAATCAATCAAAACACAATTTCAATGATCAGATAAAACTCAAAATTTAATACGGATGAGCAAGAATCACTCAAGAGTTTTCTAATTCTGGGTCTTATATTCAATTTGATCATACACAGCCACCCAACCCCAACGTCAATATTGACTCTATTTTAATTTGTCATTGATATTTCCAAATTAAATGTCAATTCAGCACATTACCAAGTGAAGTAATCACATTTAAGAGTTTATGAAATGCGACGGGCTTTTTATATCAATCAAACACAAGCAAGGGCAGCCGTCAAACCTTTTTATTTGCTTTCTATTACTGAAATTTAAGGAGTGTTGAGATAAAAGCGCAAATCAATGTTGGGTTGATTGACATGAATGATGTCTGTTATCTTGAACCAACTCTGAATTAAACAATCAGAAGAACATTTAAAGAAGACCTTTTGTCTAATTGCACTTGAAATCGATATCAGTGACATAAAGATAAGATAAATAAAAACAACTTAACCTCCAAAACACTTGATTTAAAAAAATTGAAGTTATGAAGACTTTCCGATCGTCTATCGTTTCAAGCTTTGCAAAGTTACAGCATTATTATCTGTTCTCCTCCGAAATGGACAGAGCTAACTAGAATTAAAGCTTTTAGAGAAAGAACTCTTAATTCCATCAGAATTGTAAAATCTGTTTGTTTTTTAAGTAGTTCCAACTTGTTTATAGCCAGACTGACTACAAAATATTATAATGTATAAAACCAATCACTTTTTAAAACTATGACCAGGGGACGTGTGAATAGTATGCCAAGTCAACCCGTTTCAACAATGAACAAGCTGTGCAGACAAGTTAGTATTGAGAGCCCTGGGCCTCTTATCAAAGATTGCGTTTTCAGTTTCGATGTCCCCGTTCCCGACATCCCTCCAACCGGAGCTCGAATTCGAGTAAGATAATATAATAATATAGCGAATTTAATAGTTAATCATGTTGGATACCGCGCTAAAATTACATCACTGTCGATTTTAAATTACAGGTGGAATGTGCTGGCGCTTGCTACAGCTCCAAAAGGGCCAATTCCCAGTCATCCATCACCAACGAACCTGGATTGACAAGCATGCCTAGCCTGAACAGCCTTAGTGGTGATGTTTCTACAATTTGTTTCCCCAGTCAAAATCCGTCTCATTATGGTGTCAGAGACGCTGCTCTCTTCCCAGGCTACGAGGTGAGTTTACTTTCTCCGACTCTGTATGAATGGTTTAAATGCGAAAATATTCAATATTCATTCAAGCACTACTGGGGCATGATCATTTGTAATGACAATGAGCGGAAGTAAGATATTTGTGACTGCGTATTCAGGTTGCCGGCATTGTGGAAGCAATTGGAGATGAAGTAACTCCGGACCCTGCTAATGTCAATGTTGGTGATAAAGTTGTCGTTTATCCTTATGAAGGTGTTCCGCATGGGTAAGTATATCAAGGTCTGGATCATGAAATAACTTTTATCCAATAATAAATTGATCGGGTTTAAAGGTATGCTGAGTACATGACGGTGCCGGACTTGAAATTTCTGGTGAAAGTGCCAGATTCAATGACCCTAAGTGTTGCTGCTATGCTTCCGACTGGTGCGCTTTGGGCAATGAACACAATTCAAGTGGCCAAGGAACACATCCTTAAGATATTGGAAGAACAAGGAGATTCAAGTGAGTTCTCTCGTATTATTCTTACGATTATTATTAAGATTGTAACATGGGAAAAGTACTACTACCACAAGGATTCATAACATTTGTGACAATTTTCTAATGCTTTCTGAGCCCTGGCCAAATTATGTCTGGCATCGATTGAAATTAAATTTTCTTGTTAAAATTTATTGTACGATTGTAGATTCAGAACGGGTGAAAGTTCTGTTAGTTGGAACTGGAGGATTAGCACTTTGGGCGCTTCGTCTTGCTCAGTACTATTTAAAGGATGTCGAGGACAAAGTGCTTCTTGTTGTTGCTTGCCTTCGGGACGACGGAATTCTACTTGCTAAAGAAGCTGCACAGTGAGTTAACTTTGAATTTAATATTCCGTCCGATTTTACTTCTATTCAGTCCCTTATCGCTTGATTATAACCCATGAATGTTTGGGCATGGAATTCATGTTGTATTTCTTAGGCAACTTTGCCATTGGAAAAAATAAGATTCGTTTTTGCGAAAACCCAAGAGCTCCAAACATGATTTACGTTACGATGACCAGTTTTATAAAAAAAAGTAACTGTTTATTTTGACCATATTCAGCGTCAGCGTAGTTCAGTGGAATGAAGACTGCTACGAAAGGGTACTAATTGAGCGTACAAAGGACTCCTGTGAGGGTGATGTCAATATTGTCATTGATTTCGGGACGACCTCTCGCAGTCTCCACAGATCTCTCCAGTGTCTCAGCAAAGTAAATTAATATTACGATACGTAAAGATTCAAATGCGTTATTTTTTATACGAAGTAAAATTAATCAATGCAAAACCTTTAACAAAAGGGTGGGATTGTGCTGATAAGCTCCGAAGTGTCGGACAGGCTTCTACCCAAATTCAGTCGTAGAGCAGAAGATCTGCAACAAGTCATCAAGCCGGTTGACTTGGGATCACTTGAGCAACTTCGTGAACTCGTTGATTTGGTGTCAACTGGACAGGTAAGTCTATAGTTGCACTGCTTCCATTCGGTTTTTGACGAGATCATTTATGCATTTGAAATGTTTGTAGTTGGAACCCCCACCCCATACGGTCTTTCCTGCAGATCAAGCAAAGGAAGTGATTCGAAAGCTCTGCAATTCTGAAATTCAGGGAAGGGCGATCCTTCGATTCCACTCAATTGACTGAATATAACTACTTCGAACAACGAGCGTGCGTATATAATTGACTACAGATATTTCTAAATTTCAAAGCTGGAAGTTTAGGTTACAATTAGTAAGTATATGATTAGAAATTAATCGATTACTGCGACTTTGGATGGAAAATCAATCTTTTCATAACGAAACGGGAAAAGTCTAAACGATCAAGAAACGGAAAAAGACAAAAATCGTGACTCGTTCTTAAGAGAAGATCGTTAATGAAAACCGATATTCTATATTCATCCATTTTAAAGTGTAGCAGTGGTATTATGTAGTACATTGCTAATCAAACTACCATTAAGGAAGCAATTAGAACATAATCGATACTCAAAACCAGGCAGGTAGTGACGACAGTGATCCTGGCAGAATCAGCTCCGAAAGTCGATTCAGAGAATTGCATTCTACATTATATTGTTAAAAAAATATGTGGAAATCGTCAGGAAATGAGAGTATCTCCAGAAATGAAATGGATTTTTTAGATTTAATTTAAGGGGACTTCCATCTAAGCGTTACTCTATGAAAAACATCAACTGTGACAATGACAGCGCTACTGTTGTTGGGGAATGGAATAGACCATTGTTGACATTGATTATTTAAAAGCAAACTAACGATCGATTAAAGTGGTTAACACAGGCTCTCCGGAATTTATTAATATTCGCACCACGGCTATAGATACGTTAAATAATTACCATATATAGTAAATTCTAGAATTTATAATCAAAAATGTTAATTTCTTGCTCGAAAAAAGT
Source organism: Desoria tigrina (assembly GCA_906901685.1). Taxonomy (NCBI): domain Eukaryota; kingdom Metazoa; phylum Arthropoda; class Collembola; order Entomobryomorpha; family Isotomidae; genus Desoria; species Desoria tigrina. The sequence continues at coordinate 12,306,875 of CAJQTU010000004.1, forward strand.
CAATGTAAATTAATTAATGCGAAGTAAATTATCTTAGTACTAAATAGTAGCGGTTAATTTCGTCTATTATATTTATGTATTAGGTTATGATTATTAATTTGAGTTTAAATATTTACGTAATAAAATTAAATGTGTGCAAACGTTTTTAAAGCTATAACATGAAAATCTTTTTAGGATTAAAGAGTCAAGAATTTATGAACCGACATTTACAACAATTAGATCAGAGTTCCACTCGAAGGTTCTATTTAAATTTTCTACGAAGTAAAGGAAATTGAGTTCAGAAATTTGTAGCGTGATTGGATCTCGCATTTTTTGCTATCATATTATGTACTGTCAAACTGTCATGGTAGATTTAATATCCTGCAAACATTATGAAATCCTATTAAAACATCTATCTTGTAATGTAACGATCCAAATTAACAGCATACTATTTACAATTTGTATGAATAATTTAACCACCCTGTAAATGTAACACATTTTTCATAAGAAACCGCAAAGTTACCACAAAATAATTTTTCAGTACTCACTTAGAAACAGATAATGCTTTGTTGATGAACATAAACTTTCGTTGTTATTTCATGAGAAATTCATTATTTCATAAATACTTACTCCTATTAAACTAGTTTACACTTACATGTGATAGAAATTGAAACAATCCATTATATTTATTGATAGAATGGTGACTTATTAAGAGACAGACCGCAATCCAAACATTAAAGCATTCCTTACTTAAATGATTCATAATAGGTTGATATCATGACAATAATAATATGCACACACATTGCATATTTTCCATAGAAAGGGTTACTCTCAAGAGGAAATGCTTATCTCCTCGGTCTTCCGGAACTTTATATATTCATGCAAATATATCAATTACGTTTTTTTCTCTAATACCAGGACCGAACTACAAACACACTTGCAAATGAATATTATCAATATTTAAAATTAGTAACCTCGAAGCATTCCGTGCATGTTAGTAAAAACCCAATAAAAGCGCAGGCTGGAACCTTCCAGCCCATTATTATTATGCCTACTCCCGTCCAAGTTGAAATGAACTAATTGTAAAATTAAATAGTCTTAAGTTGACTTCAAAATGATTCAATGCTTGATTACTAATGCATGTGCAACGTTTACTTCCGTTGATCTACGAAACAAGACATACTTATTTTTTGTAAATAAAAAAAATCCATGACGAGCTGTTGCATTGCCCATTTAAATCCAGGACCTTTCTTAGCCAACTGCTCCGAATTAATATATTGTGAACGGAAGGAAAGGCCAGTTTTGAGATGATGACTGCACTGTAATAAAATAAAGGGTAACAACAACAACGAAAAAAACCCCAGAGGGTTACCAGAGCCCACCTGTCATCCGCTCCAGCCTTCTGAACTTCCAAAGGTATTAATGACACTTCTTCTAATGTTGGCTAACCCTTCACTTCCTCTGTCTTGCCTCTCTCTCGAATTGGAGGACTCTCGGATGCCAATGATTGATTTCCACAATATTGCGATTAAATATTTATTATAACCTGTAAAATTGTATCGGAGACTTTGTACAAAATCAATATTTCCCTCTGACCACAACAATTTTTTTATTGCAAATATTATAGGATCAACGACGCATCATTTTTCAACAACAAAGAAGCAGGGCAGTTTTTTAGAGGAACCCTGTTTATAATGAGCTGCTCATTTAATTCATACTTTTACTCGAGTCTTATCTCAAGTCCCCATCAAGATATACAGAATCCAACAGAAGGAACTAAAGATAAGATACCTAGCACCTAGCCAAAAGCCAAAGTCCCATTTCCATCAAACCTTTAAAAGGCCAAGTCTTCATTCATGTAATTTAAATACCCTCCTCCGAAGTACACAAAGTTTAAATAGTAAATAGTGATATTAAAAAAACAGGCTTAATTTCTAGGAGGGAAATCATGCAGACAGGTACTACAAAAAAAACATGTTTTGTTTCTACTTCTGAATTGAGGGTAGCTGATGCGGGGCGGAAATCCTCCAGTTCCAGTTAAAAAAACCGAGGTAACATGCCAATGGCAAAGGCACGGAACGGAACGAGGATATCCATAATCCATCCAGGTAGGGTAGCTTAGCAAGGGCTAAGAAGCATGCGAGAGGTTCCGGATATTAATTTCCACCAACACAACGTGGACGGTAATGGTAAATGGTAACTGTCCCCCCACCACCGCCGGATTATCCTCATTGAACATCACATCATAATAGCATAATATGATTGGCAAACATCAAGGCTAAAAAATTAAACAATTTAACTTATTGGCAAGGAGAGAGGGAACCCCTTTTTCAGCAGAATCCGACAATATCCTCTCATTCCCTCCGATTGTTACCAAAAAATTTGGCAGAGGTAAAAAAAAAAGTATATAGAAGAATAGGAGGTGATTAATGTGCCGTAAATTGGATGAAGGAAAGGGGGATTTCATTGATCATGAAATTTCAATCTTGATAGTGCTCTGCCTGGCCTGCCTTCATGTTGAGGTGAGAGGGAAGGAGAAAGGTAGGACGGGCGCATATCAGTCCGAGAAAATACCTGGGACTCGGATCCCCATTCACTCAATACAACGTAACATAGCACGGTACGGAAGCACGAGTGAGCTAGGGAGGTATGCGGGAATCGCAAGTTACCCCCACTCACAACAGAAACCGTTTCCCATGTTACTTCCCAAACCCAGCCGTCCATTTCTCATATAGAATATATACGGGACGGGCGGAGGGGGCCGGGTGGGGAAAGTGGCAGAGCAGGCGCCCACCTTCTCGTCTTCGTCCTCGTCGAAAAAGGGTAAGTTGTGGAGGAGAAAGGTTTCAGTCTCTCTCGTTTCCCTAACGGAGAAATGTAGTTGGTTGAGTCAGATTCATGATCGCCGACCAGAAGCCACCACCACAACAACTCTACACACTTTCCACCTCTTTCTCTTTCTGCTGCTAACTCACCATCGTCAGTCGTCATAATTAGACACACCGACACCACCAGCATTCAGCAAAAGCTCCGTCAACTTCACACAGGCACACTCCAGCACTTGGCTCCTGTTTCCTGCTTCTTCGGCAGCAGCAAGGACTCCCAGTTCTTTGTTTACGTCGAGAAGAGAGGAGGGACAGACAGACTTCTCATCGTCATCTCGGGTGAAAGACAGGAAGAAGAAGAGTAAGGTATCCCTCAGTATACATTTTTAGAGTATAGAATAATAATATCATCCCCTTTGGTCAGTTGAAGAACAACACCTCTCTCTCGCTCGCTCGCTCTATAAATGCCATTAGTAGTGGTGAACGGGCTGCTGGTAGTGGACAGTTAAGGAAAGGCTGACGGAACTTGGCAAATAATTTATATCTCTCAGTCCCATGCACCGATCTGTCATGGAACAAGCGAGTCGGACTGACTAATGCTCCCGAACTAAGGAACAAGAGCTGCTGGAGTATTGAGATTGGATTTGCGTGTTTTGTCCCATTATATATTTTCTATATGCCATTTTAATCCAGTTAATTGAGCAATTCAGTTATTGGTAGGACAAGTTTTATTTCCTCTTTCCATTCCCATACCAAAGCAAATAATTACCCGGTTCTAATCGGTAATGAAATCGTCGGAGTAGCGCCTTAATTTACACGAGATCGTAATTGGGAGTGGGGACAGTTCTAGATGATTGGGGTGTGTAGCCTTTTGTGGGAATAAAAGGATCATCATGGACTGAACTGGATACTACATACTAACTGCAAATAAATATATTATATGTAAAAAAAAAAAAAGACTTCGCGAAACTACGAGTAATCGATTCCAACCATTGGATACATATCAAAACGTCGTCGTCAACTATCTACCTGCCTGAAATAGGACACTTCTGAAGTTGAAGTTTCACACGTTCTGCCTTGCAAGCTATATCAATTGAACAGACTCCATATTTCCAATGTGAATTATTGGTGGTCTGGAAATACCGTTGTGGGAATTCGTATTATTGCCTTAATAAAGTTCAAAAAAATCGATCGAGTGTTTATATAGTTCAAAATCGATGAACTTTATTGTGTCGGTTCTATCGAAACTCACTGTGCCTCTTGAAACAAGGAACGATCATATCAAATAATATCATCAACCTTACTATTTTACTTCACTCGTTCGTATTGTGTAAAAGGGAAAGAATTCAAATTATCTTTGAGACGACAAAAATATAATAATCACAAAGCCATATAGACAGTGGATGGCATCATTTCTGCGAAAACTAATTCATTTTCCACTCCCATCTCTCATAAATATATATAATTGTCTGACTGATTGGAAAATACAACTCTATCAAGACCAATAACTAATATCCCATCACCAGTTCTGGACACTAAATTCATTAATCCAGCAAATTATTAAACTGACAAGAAAACAAGTGGCTAGTTATTCAAGAAACCAGAAGAACCCGCATCTATATACAACATACAACACTCAATTCTTGAAACATCAGGTTTGTCTTTGTTCATTCATTCATTCTACTTTGTAAATGTCTAGCATGTTTTTATTAAATAACCAGAAACTGAGAGACCCATGAGCCAGTAGGGTTTCCTGTTCCTCGCCCTAAAAAAATCCGAAACACCGGTTTCTCATAATAAAAGGTTAAACAGGCCCGATACAATAATATCCTATTCCTCGTCCATATAAATAATAATATTATCTATTTTACGTTTTTATTGTTATTTCATTGATTTTTTAAAATTCTAGTCATAGCATGTAACACCCTGTATTATTTGTCTCATCAAGACACATCTAATTATCATGGATTGGTCAAATCCGTAATATTTACAATCTAATTTAGGGTGCAAAAAAGTCAAGATTGGGGCCACTGAGGTTGATTTCTGACACTAGAATTTATAATCAATTACGCTCAGTTATAATTACCCTGCAAATCTATTCAATTCCGAACGAGTTAGTGGAATTGGTCTCTAAAGTCTCCAGCTAAGGTCATAAAGAGCGAGCTAGAGAAAGGGCCGAAATTGATAGGAAGTAAAAAGGGAATAATAATAATCTGCATTTTGCACTTAAAGTCAACCCTGCGCATGAAAGGGTCGAGAGATTGAATTGTAGGAAAGGCCGTAAGGTATACCTGCATCCATTCTATATATGTGCACTACGATAATCCTATGGATGGATGGATGGTACAGAAAAATTCTAATTTCCGTTAAATCCCCAACCAGGTGCTCTCTTTTGAGTTTCAATCTTTTAAGCAAAAAAACGGAAGGTAGAAGGAGTCAGAAGTACTCGAAAAAACAATGCCATTTGGCAAACGCTAGTCGCGTGGCAGGCTACCTTTTTTATCTAGATCTACATTTTGTTTTGTCTTCCCTCTTAATACAACATAAACCTACCCGACTTCCTTTCCCTACAAAGAAACACTCCTCTTGACTTGTCTTGAGGTTTCAGACGTTTCTGTCCTATTCTTTGTTCAAGTCTCTTTTATTATGACTCCTAAGCCAGCCTTCCACCTCATATCTATCTAATGTATAAAGCCTCACGGATCAGGCTCAACTGTCACCACCGTCGAAGACTATTGTATAAAGAGGTAAAATATTATCCGGATTTACTTGCTGAAAGTGATGAATTACAGAATTCGGGAAGATAAATGGAATTTCGGAATCATTTCTCAGTTGAAGGACTGACATTTTGAGTTCCTGATCTTCTTATTTCATTCGAACGTAATTCATTTAAAATTCGATTTAAATGCCTGGGCCAACACCCAAAAACTTCGTTGATAACGTTCATTGGAAGGGACAGAAGAGAGGATTTAATCGATTGCTTTGTTAGGCTTATTTTGTTTTATTGCTGATAGTTTTCGATTGATTGATTGGGCTTGAATCTAGTCTGGATCCAATGGTTTTGTATTGAGTTGGTTTTTGGTTTCCGATTGTTGATGCTTTTAATTGTAAAGTAGTGTATTCCGTTAGTTAAGAGGACAGGAAAAGATATGAAAGGTATATGATTTCTTAAGTTTAAAAAGTAAAAGTCTCCATGCTTTAAATTTAAACTATTAACAATATGCTGTTTACTCAGGAAATGACTCAAAACGGGATATTATATGTTTTTAAGCCGGTTTATCCGACAGATTATGGGCTAGAAACTTTGTTGTTTGTTGTCCATTAATTAGCCATAACGTCATGAGACTATAACATACTAAGACAAGCCCTGAGTTCTTAAAATTGAGAACTAAACTAAATCTTTGCATTTCTGCCCGAAGTCACTGAAAGGTTGTAGACATAAATTTTGAAAGGAATCTTAAGTAAAACGTAATTTAAACTTGAAACTATTTAACAAATGCAAACCATGCATCTTTTAGACATACATACTTCTTAAATGAATAAAGAATCTAGAATCAATCAGCGATAGGTAGGATTAATGGAATAAAATAAATCGTTGACAATTTGACAAGACGTAGCGCATAGCGTGAGCTTGGCCTTTGTGACCAGAATTCTGACCTGTTTTGTCATTATATATTGTGGATGAGCAACAATGCTATCAGACAAAATCCACAAACGACCCTTCTCCTCATTCAATTTACCACGTATTGACAGATATTTTTGTATTGTATAAATAAAGGGAGGTGGCCGGGTTCTTCGACTTAAAAACTCATCAATAACGTTACACAGGCTTCTCTACTCTAAACTAACAATTTAAGTAATTAAATGTACGATCGATTTCAAGCTTTTCAGAGAGTAGAATTCAAAAGTGTATTGGTTATCTTTCAATTTGAATGACAACCTGTGCAAAAATGTCGGCCAGTTTAGTTTTAATGATTAGATTAGGTAATTGCTTAATGGCTTGAATTTCAATCTATCGAAATAGAATTAATTTATTGGGCTTCTAAAAATTGTCTTATTTATAGAAAGCGAAAATAATATCGATAATGTATGCATAAAATTTGAGATCCACATAAAGACCACCTCATAAAATGATTCCATCGGATTCGGATTGGATATTCACCAGTTCCGTTTGAATCATTGTACTCTTTTGAATAATGGGCTGCGGTTTTTTCAATAGTATGTTTTGTCCGAAAAAGTTTTTCAATTCTTAAGTGGTCAAACAGTTGGCATTTAGCTAACTAGCTCTTTCTTTGTGAAACGGAGTTCAGTTATCGGAGAAAGAAACTGAAAATATAATGGAGAAGGTTGTTTTAAAAATTCATGAACGTGTTTTTATAATATGTTGTACTTTCCAACACACCCATTCAAATCGATTAGAAACCCATAATTCTATAAATATGGATTTTTTCAATTCAGACTGTTTTTTATTACAACAACTTCGCATTGTATTCCTAAATGAAGTACATTTATTTAGATTTTGTGGTTTATCTTTGCAACAAAGCAAAACTTGTAATTTGTTAAGATACGATGGCAAAAGCATTGTAACATTGTAAGTGTGGTTTAAAGTTTATATAGATCACAGATCATTGAAGTTTCGTGCAGCAAACAAGCTACAAACAAACTTAAACGAATTAAACGAAGTAGTACACAATGAGTTTGAAAGACATTTAAAAATCTGAACTACACTAACTATTACTGCTTTAAAGTTTAAATCCTCCGTAAGAGTAAATATTTTAAATCCTAAATAAGAAAGAAATTGTTCCGGGAATCGGGAGGGGACTTATTTCAAGGCAAAGTAATTAATGCTCACAAGACAATTTTAACGGTTGTTAATTGTTATATAGAATTTATCTGATAGAAGAGAAGAACTGAAAATTGAAAGTATTATAAAATAGGAGAAGAAATCCCCGAATATTAGTTTAAGCGTACTTATTTAAACTCCCCTTTTTAGTTAAAGTGACTTATTTTTCTGTATGGAAGTTGGAAATCGTTATTTTTAGTTGTCAATGTCGACCATCTTCGCCACAACTAAAACGCGAAGTACATGACGTGTCGTGTCGAAAACCTTTTCCATCTACCTTTAATTTTGTTAATGCATATTTTGCATTTATAACTTATATGCCATGTATAAAACTGTAATAAAAATGCTGAACTGATGAAGATAGGTCTGCGGGCTTGCAAATATGATTTTAACGTTAATATATCCGACTATAATTGATTAAATTACTTAGTTTTAAATTGCTGCCTTTGTCCAACTAAACAGGTCTCAAAATTCGCGAGACTGTGAATAACACTAGTACGGTTAACTATTTATTTCTGCCGTAACACAGGCCTAGATAAAAAATAACATGTTCAAGACCGTAACAATTGATACCGGTCTATTTACGATTCGTAATGACAATACGAATGACCCAGCAATAACTTGAAGTAACATTACTGTCTTAGGGCAAACTAAAAAACATCGAACGACCAGCCTTATGGTTTTTAAGATTTCTCTTTAGTTTTTAAATATGATTGTTCCTAAAACGATTTTAAATTCGTTCATGACAATCCATTAATCAGTAATTACACGGATAAGCTTCAACTTAAACCCTACATTTTAGTTACAAAAATGGATCTAGTAGATCACATGTGAAAATTAACATTTGAAATGGGAGCACTCACAAGAATTGTAAAATCAATACTAAAATTGTCCTGATAAAATTGTGTTTGTTTTTACAGGGAAAGTAATCGAATAAACGAAACCGCAATGGATACCTCGAGTGCTTTAAGCCAGAGCATGGACTCCGTCAACACCGTTCCTGGCGAAGAAGAGGTAGGTTCTTCAAATTCATGCTTAAATTCCTAAAATTCGTGTCCCTGTACAACCTACAACGATCACATTTAAACCTCTTACAAAATGGAAGGTCTACGTAAGAGGTTTGGAACAATGGCATCACAATTAATTCTAGTTATGAATATAAAGGTCCCGTCATGTGGAAAGTAGGAGAAGTACGGAGTTATGGCCCGTCTTTAAAACGGTAGAGGTAGACAACCGCTTACTTGATCTACATCTGGGAAATGTATCGGATGAGGTACTTTCAAAAGTTGATGAACTTACTGCTAGTTGTTTGATTAGTGGAGCATTCGTACACAATATAACACAATATATTGCATAAAATACATACATAGGTTTTAATTCGACCCTCTCCCTCCTATCTCGGCAATTATCTAAGCTTCTGGACTGTCCAGAAAGCATCCTTTAAATCTCGTTACTGCACCTGAACTTGTTGTTAATTCATAAAAAAAACAGAACTTTATCCATAGGTCATGACAAAGGATGTTTAAATGCCTCTTGCCCTGCCCCATTCCCATTTGACCAGTCATGCAAAGTTCACTCACTTTTCATGCTTTGTTTTAAAGTTGAATGAGGCAAAGGGATGTAGGGGTAGTTTACACAGTACTTCATGCATACGTTCATTTCCTACTTAGTAATTAACAGTCAACCGTGTCCAAACCTTAGATGATTTTTGGGCAGTTAGTAGTTACACTAGATTCGTATTTTGCTTTAGAGAACTCAAATCTTCAACAAACAAAATAATATCTGCCCTTTCCATATTTTACTTTTACTTTAAAAACTTTTACATCCAAAATAAAAATTCCACGATTGATGATTACTATTATTTGATCCTGAGGACAGGTATAATAGAGCTGACAAAATAGTCTCCGTATGTCATATTGTACTACTGAAAATACTGTATTTTTTTAAATGTTTTTACGATCAAGCCATTTATAACATCTGAGAAACCAACATACATACTGTTTTCAAACTGTTTAAGTCTCTTAATCTGTTAAATGAAAAACAAAAACAAGACTTGGTGGGCAAGCCAAGAAAAGTTGGGCAGAAATCTAGGTATTTTAACGGGGGCTAGGATTATGTTCAAACGCCCCAAAAATTCTAAATCTCGAAAATACTCCTAAGAATTCCGGTTTGTTTACAGATGATTCGAAACCTACGTGGAATTTTGGATGTAGTTGTATGATAATAATATGTGGGAATTAAAATAGACTTCGTGGACAGCAGTGTAGTAGCAGTGTATACTAAATACGGACTGCTGTTTAGCTCTTCTTGTATTATATTATTTTTTATTTGATGGAATAAAGTGGATTTTTAATCAATAAATACTGTCGACCTACGTAGACGGTTCACATAATAATATCGTAGGAATCTAAAGAAGTTGTTCGTAGGGCAGGCAGGTGCAAGTTGCACTGGGCAGTTGGCACATGAAAGAGGCAAGTTACATGCTCTAAGCCTGTAGTAGCACGAGCAGGACAATTACTTACGGTAAGCCAAATGGATCAACAACAAGAGCGAGAAATTAACGAAGGGAATCCAATCGAAGTTCCGCTCGCTGTCTTTGCATCTTTTCTGGTCCGTGATTGTGATTGATATCTGTCTACTAAACCATGGCCACGTCATTAATAATATAAACTTTCAGTATTTTAAATACATCCCATCTTTTTGCCACTAATATCTTATCCTCGTGCCAGGTTCCCATCTTTCGAAGGGAAGAAAATATATCGTCTAGGGCTATGACTGGTGCAGGGAGGGTTTTATTACTTCTGGCCACGTTCTCCACCGTCTGCCAAGGAAGGTGGCAAATGAGATAGATGGATATCTATCTCCTAGGGTTTCAAGTTTGGTGAAGTAGGAACTTTTGTGCCGTTTCAATTACTCAGTATTTTCCATTGCCGAACCAGTAGGAGGATCATGGTTTTGGTGGAAAAAGCTGGTCGAGTCGGAAGGGTAAAAATGAAAGTCAGAGTGCATGTAGTGTAGAGGGGACTAGGAAAATTACTAGGCAAGAAGGCAGAGAGGACTTGGACTAGACAGATATCTCTTTCTTCGTGTTGAATTATTAAAGAACAAAACGGAAATAAAAACCCGCTACGATACGAGTCCAACCAACTCCTGGCTACAACCTACAACTCCTCTACGGATTAAGGGATCTGGAAAATTAGATTCATCAGAAAATAGGCGAGATGATCTTATTTCTCTTATTACTCCCCTTCTTGGAAATCTGAAAATATACCACCAAGGCGGGGGGAAAGGGGAAATACCTGTAAAGTCATATATATTTATACATGTATATAAATAAAGCTATATTAGTATCTGACGCAGTCATCAAACCGAGTCAGGAGCCAGCAGAGAATTGAGACACATGTAAGGTTTTGACCCAAAATCTAGATAAAAGAAAATACTTTTTATAGAACGACGTTACATTCCCCTACCTGAATTATGCATCTCGTTCTGTTTCTGTACCCAAGCAAACCAAGTACACTTGCAAGTGTGCACCTCTGATTATGTCCCTACCAACTACCAAGGCAGGGAAGGAAAGCAGGAACTTTTGCATTTAAAAACAGAGGATCGATAAATTGCTAGGAACCCTTGGATGCTAAGATGAGGGTAAATGTTACTTAGAGGACGGTAACAGAAAACTGTTACCTATTTCCTGAATCGATCCTTTAAAAATTGACGAGAGGACCAAGTTCCCCTAGACAAAGATAATGTAATTAAATACGGCTGTTTGGGATTTTGTTGTTTGTATTATTGTATCCTATTAAGTTTGTCGCATGGCCATTGTGCCTATGTTTAGAGAGAAGATGAGGATTAGAACTTTGTAGTCATGAAGTCATGATGATGAAATATCCATGTAACCTCTTCTTGTAGCTTGGATGGGAAAGGTAGGTTGGTTTGGTTGGCACAGGGTGTGTTAGAATTGGTCTCCATCAGGCATCAGCCTACCGTAAAGAATTTCCTTTTCGGCAGAAGCAGTTTAGTGCCTATTATTATAGACTCTACCGTTGGATGGGATATACATTAGCAGTCACAGCGGAAACTGTCAAAACCTTCCTCCCATAGTAGCTAAGCTATGACGGAAATACGGAAACCACGCCCGAGCCCTATTCAAATTTTCATCATTTTCAACCTACTCCTCGTTTCCGCTATCATCATCAACATGTCCATGTATAATAAAATTTATGCAAATCAAGCGATTCCCCACTAAAATTAGGATTCCCTGATATTGAGATGACCTCTCGGCTTGGATCTATTTCAACTCGAGTTTTCGTGCTCATCCTGTGCCGTGGTTGTGGCTACGAAATGAAACTAAATCGGCTAAAATTTTAAGATCCCTTCATCATTTTCATCCTAGCAATTCAATCGATATCAATGAAATAAGCCAAGTTTGCGTTTTAGTTTAGGTTGAATAATACTATATCAGATTGCTGATTTAGTATTTTTGATAGTAGCAGTAGTTTATTAGTTTAGTTTTTTCCCCATAATGTGCTTCAAACGAAGTGACCGATTCCAAGCAATAAAAAACAAATTGTTAGGGAAAGTAAATTTGGGTTCATATAGGTGATTGTCAATTTGTAGCATTTAGCATCGTATTTATAAACAAGGTGGGATGTTGGTAATAGGAATACTTTCTCTATCTTCACGCGTCATTCGCAGTATGAAAGGTCATACCGTCAAAAAGCCCACTCAATTAAGCTAATGAATTAAAACAAGTAAACTACAGAACAATTTGAGATATCCTCAACTCTGTCGTTACGATGCGAGATGCGACTGCGGAAGCAAGTAATGTAAAATGTGTGCCTATGTAACCATGCCATAGCATAATGAAATTAGCAGTGCCTATATGGCTGTAAAATAAAGCTTCCAATTCCCAGTAGAAAATATTTAGTTTCGTGTTTTAATATAATAGACTCTGTATTTAGTTTCATGCTATAATACAGCTCCATAATAATATAATTGAATTCAAGTACATTTATGAGCATTCAGTACTAATAAGCCACTATTATCAATTCCATGTTGTTTTAGGCAACTGAAAACTGAAATAAATCGGGAACAAACCTAGATATGGAGGAATATATGCATATGCGCTGTAAACTTAAATGTGAACATTAGAAAACTTTCTCGAAATAGAAAGCAAATTAAAATTAAAATTCACAGAGGGATAAAAATACTCGATAACTACGCTTTGAAAAAAAGTGAATGCTGTTAGTTCTTGCCTTGTTTTAAAATATCCCTTGATAAATATTAAGTATTAACTTGCAAGTTGATTGAAGAGATTGGCAAAAAACTGGTGTCTCGTTATCGTTACAAATATCAAAATTAAACCAATTTTTCTAATTGGCTACAATTGTTGTTCGATTCCCATCCCAGTTTTCTTCCAAATGTAATTAGGAAGTCTTGGAGTTTGACTTTTATTACAAATTTACTTGTCGGGGTGCTGGAGATGGATGGATGTAGTTTCATTCTCAAACATTGAATTCCAGAAAAGTGGAAGCAATTGCTTTCTAAGAAAGTCAAGAACATTTTTTTTGCAGAAATCCTTCTGTTCGGATATCTTGGTATAATTTATATCTGAGTAAAATTCGGGAGGCATTGTAGTTTCAGACATTCCGACCCTTTTTGTAGATTGAAGCAGGATTCATTATTCATAGAATTTTTGTACCTGTGATTCTTTAGCTGAGGTTTCCGGCTTGCTTTCCCTCCTTAACATTAAGTAGCCATGGCCTTCTTGGTAATATTGAGGATCTTGATTTGTAATACACTGTCAGAGAAATCTTTGTATCCTTTGGCTTACATGTTCCATGGGTTACCACGCTTCTAACCATCAAGCAATAAGCATAAAAGTTGGACTCCATACGCCACGCCATAAACCTGAAATCGGTGAATTCTCTATCCAAGGGTTTATAGCAGTACGTCCGAAATCTCTACCTCGTCAACAGACCGTATTTTTGGCATCTCAACATGAATTGGATTTTTTTATGAAATTCTGATTTATTACTTCCAAGGGATAAAATCTTTTACGTTTCTGCTCAAAGCCGTATAGATACATACGTAGAAGGAATATCTGAGATTGGCGGAATACTGTACTAATGGTCAAATGTGTTGAAACTGTTGGATATATTTTATTCTCATACAAGTTCAAAGCTCTTATTTGACTGATTGAGTTTAACAGTTTTAAACAATCTCATTTTAATGTTCTATATTCATACAGTCCGTTGTTGGCATTGGCACAGACGTGCGACATTAAGTCTGGAAAAATTCTAATTATATATCCGATTAATTACACCTAACTAAAACTCCCGAGCTGCGTAATCAAATATGTTTAAATCATATTTAAATAAAAGAGAAGTACGACCATTATGATTATACAAGAATGTGATTTCCATCCATGTTGACTTATATTACTTGCAAAATGAATTTAAGGGCCATGGCGTTTGATGAAACCGTACCTTAATATGAAATCGAATATCCCACGTTTTCATAAATCGAATTCCTACTGAAAAACTCTCTGCAACCCTATTTCTTGCAGAAAGGAGAGCTTCTCAGCTTTCCACTAAAAACACAACGCGTTAAAAACGAAGACAAACATCAGTAGGCAGTAGGGTGGTGGATGTCGTTGCGTCGGAATTCGGAATGCAAATTAACTCCCCCCTAACTTCCCGTCCCTTAATGTACCGACTAACTTTCCATAAAATAACAAAATCCAACAACGGATTTACTATATAGGAAGTGATTCTTTATAGACAGTGTGCCAATTGCCCATAATCAACCACGAAAAGGCTTAGTCGGGCCGGCACTGTCTTCCTCATAATAATACTCCTATTAGTCAGGAGAAATATAGGCCCTTAATATGTGATACTCATATCACATACTATTAAGGCATGCATAACAAGACGAAACCCGGATCGGGAGAGTAAGAAAAAAACTGAAGAATTGGGACAGACGGGGAACCCGGGTGGAAGTGGAAAGGCTGGTCGAGAATCGTAGATGGACCAGAGATAACGAAGTACCTCCAATAAAGCTTCTGAACCAACTAACTGAGACCCACACTGCTCCCCATATACTATTATAATAGTTGGCAGGGAAATGGGAGCCTTGCATGAGTTATTCCTTGTTTCGGCTGCACGGAAGGTTCCTATCAGGAGCTCCTTCGCATACTTCATACTCGATTGACAGTCCGTCAGTTGGTAAGGAGTAGACGTAAATTCAATACCTTCCTCTAATATGTATATAAATTCCAAAACCAAAGAGGTTCGACAAGGAGCGCGTTGTCTCTGAAAAACTCCAGACTCTACTAAATGTATGTAGAGCAAAAAGCGAAGCGTTGGCGTTGTTACCACAACAAATGGGAATGTTGGAGGAGGTTAAAGCGGTTAGTTGCCAGGTAAAGGGGCACGGACCAAGAGCCGTGCTTGTGTGGATCGATGAAATGTGACTGAGCCCAGTACTTCCGCTGTCGCCCTTTCCTCACGGCCTTTCTCCCGCCCGTGCCTCCGTCCATATCATTTTCTATTTACAATTTATTCAATACAAAGGCTCTCCATGAAACGACATTCCCGACCTCCTTTTCAAACAACTTCAATCAATTAATTATTAACACCAGGAAGCTAAAGCCTGCACTCAACTCAATCAAGTCCAACCCGAATTCTTATTGACAAAGTTTTGCGGAGACAGGCAACTCCCGTCTTCACTCATTTCTCCTGGTTTCCCCTCAACAATGCATGATGAAAGTTAGGTTGTTTGTGCGGTGTAGACATTTCGTTTCTTTGGTATTTGTAGTCATCCTTTTGTGGAGTTTGGTGTAGATCATGTAGATTAAATTCTATTAAAACTCGTTCAGTAAATGTTGATTTTAATGCTATATCACTCTGTTAATAGTTTCGTGACTTTGGTCGAAATCGAGAGTTGAAGATCGATCGGTCTTAAGGTATTTTGCTCGAGAGTATTAGTGCTATCTAAATAGGCAGCAAATACATTTTTATAAGGCTCGAATTTGTAGTTTTTATTGAATGCTTTTTGCAACTTTGCCTTAAATCGAAGTAAATATATCTGAATAAGGTGTGCCAGCACTTAGCATTTCAGTAATAATAATCACTAAAGATAAGAGACTTTTCAATAATTTCATAAGGCGGATTGTTCATGAATTGATTTTAAGTCTGAATTTTCTGGAGACCAAAATATGTTAGTCTGGACCAGGAGCAGTCATTATAAATAACACCGGATAATTAACCATGATTAAACTATATCATGGTTGGAGTTTATGTACGGAGATTTGGGAATTTAGAAGAAAGTTGTGTCATTGCATCTACGGCAGTAAAAGTAAGAAAAACCACATATTTGGAGACTTTTTTGAGGGAAGAACATACCCCACCATCATTCGTATGAAGTTGGTAAAAAAGAGTGTTGGGCGTTGGATCAAGTCTACCACTTTTTGGGACTTGGGACATTGGGACCAATATGCTATGTTATAAATGAGTATGACACAATAGTTTAAAATTCAGATTGCACAAATGTTGGCTCTCCGTTATATATAAAGTGTTGTCAACACTTTATGCGAATAGCCAGTCTGTCTGTCCGTTTGCCTGTCTCAGTCACACCCCCTGGCTTAAAGGCCTATACTCTCCCATGTTGAAAAATAAATACCTTTACCTAACAACACTGGGTTATACCTGTAATAATAGTTTATTATTTTGTTACTTTAGCATTACGGTTGGTTTGCTATTCTGCTATTCCACAAAACCTCATATCTAATTTCGTGACCAGCCCCCAAGCCCGCGTTCCACTGTCAGAATTAAAAGGAATATAGATAGTAATTTTTGGGCAGTCCAACTGGAACTGAACTTAAATAGTCGTTGGAGACGGAGTTCGACACTCCAATTACATTTTGTATGCTTGTTGTCTAGGGTTACGAGTTCATAACAAACAGTCTCATGAAATATTCTTAACATCATAAAATATCAAGTACGGGTTGGGTCGGATCAGTTGAATGGCGAAATGAGAAGAAATGCCATCTCATCACGTCATGCAATAACTTGAGAAGTAACTTTATATTATAAAGGATTCTTAACTTCAAGAAACCAAAATGTTGCTATTTGATGACCATTATTTCAACAGTTTATATAACTTCATGCCACTTCAAGTCTCAACAGTTCTAGGAGATTCCCAAAACACACTTATTTTTATCTCCCTCTGAAAATTCATAAAATTACAGTTTCGAGATATCCCCTTACAAAAGAAAGTCCCTTTTGGTACTTGATATGTAATCTACTTGGGTTAGTATATACTTTCCAAATTACAGTTTATTGTCGCAGTGCTAAGAAATAATTGAAACGATTTACTTGAAGAATAGTCTTTTTGTGTGAGCCATTATTACCATAAGAAACTAATGATGACCAACTTATCCAATAATGTTTCTAAACTACTGTAATTTAACCCCAGTTGGTCTAATAGGTAGAAAGAAATGACGCATTTTCTGTCAATGCAATATGATAATAATAAAATGTATTTTATTTTCTCTCGGCTGGGAGTTCAAAGTTTACAGAAACTTCTTATCGCAGGGAATGAAAAATTCGAATTATTCTACCTATAATTATTCTGTACTCTAATCGAGGATCGAAGGCTTGAGAAGACAACTTAAAATCAAGTTTTCATTCCTTCGATACAGTTATTCTTTTTATTTTCTCAATTTCTCTATTCATATGAATTACGAATGTTGCAATGAGAGATAAAACATATATTTAGTTGTTGTGTATACTTACAGTTTGTTTATGAGTGGACTAGAAAGGTACATAAAATATGACAAAATGCCTGATTTCACTTGAACAACTGATAAGTAAATGCTAAATTACAAAGTAGTAGTCTCATTTTTAGTGATATATACATGATATCACTAAAAGTAACAGACTTTTAGAACCTTTAAGTAGGTAGCTATTGCAATAATTAAAGGTAGCTATGCTTTTGAACCCAAAACATTTCTCTAGGTCCCGGCAGTATGCAAATTGGGTGTTTTATATAGACTTTTTAAAGGGTGAAACCCTTTAATGGTTTCAATTATTCTGTCCGTCTGTCCGTCTGTCCGTTCGTGCTCTAACTAACGAACGGTGGAATATTTTCAAATTCTTTTTTCGGGAAACCACTTATGACCTTCAAGCGGAGGCTAAGTTCGTTTGAGGGCTATGTAGGTCAAAGGTCAAGGATTTACGGTCGAAGGTCACAATTTTTTCTAAAATTGCGACCCTACGTGTATGATAAACTTTTACAAAGCTACTGTCACGTACTGTTCAATAATGTACATGACTTTACTCTATGATTGGGGAAACGTGAGATTCTTCAATAAAACGTCTCTAACTTGTAAGACAACGACGTTAAACATTTTTGACGTGTTGTTAATGAGGTTTCACCCTTTAACGATGTACATTTGCAACGGTTTATCAATTTATTAATAGCTTTTGGAAAAATTCATTCGCATGACAGGCAGGCAGAAATGAAAATTGTTTAACAGGTTAATAGACAAAGTTAATAAACAGATGATTTCTTAGAAGTTAGGTCTAACTTCTAAGAAATCATCTGTTTATTAAAAAGTTTATTTTGTCATAAAGACAATTACGCACAAAAATCACAAGCTTTGAGCCTTCTCATATAGCTCATAACCAAAAAGTTGCAATGAAAATGACATGTGGCAAAAAGTGTAGAGTTTAACGAAAATGAAATACTCTATTTTTAGACAATGAATTATGAATTAATCTTAACTTAAATAGCATAAAAGTGAAGAAACATAATACAGTATTGCACTTTAATTATGGTTAAAAATAAATCGCTGTAAATTAAAAATAAACAATGACCAGTGTATTGCAAAATTAACTATTCCAATATTGTTAACAAACCATTAATAAAATGTATTTTATTCACTTCTTAGGTTCGAACCCTCTTTGTCAGTGGACTTCCCATGGATGCCAAGCCAAGAGAGTTGTACTTGCTCTTCCGTGGCTATGAGGTCTGTTCCAAAATTTAAAGACTTAACTTATAATTGGTTTGTTTGCTCGGTTGCTTGGATACTGTATTAATAAATCACTTTGAATTTACAGGGCTACGAGGGCTCGCAGCTAAAAGTTACCAGCAAAAACGGAAAGACCTCTTCGGTAAGAATATTATTTGATAAGTTTATCGCAATTTCCAGCGCGCTTTTAACCAAGACTTGGTCCTTTTTAACTCTTGAATATTTACAGCCTGTAGGGTTTGTGACTTTTAACACAAGAGCTGAGGCTGAAGCAGCAAAGCAAGTTCTCCAGGTTAGCTAACAATCATTTTAATGAACTCATAAGATTATCGTGTACCTATTATTCCTACGACAGCTTAGTGTAACAATTATCATCAATAAACTATTGATGATGATAATTGATCAGGAAAAAGTTACTAATCTTATTTTACGTTGAAACAATAGGGGGTTCAATTTGATCCAGACCTACCTCAGACAATTAGACTTGAATTCGCAAAGAGCAATACCAAAGCCAGCAAACCTAAACAACAACCTCCTCCGGCCGCGGCACCACATCCTACGATAATGCACTCTTTGGCAGGACGTAAGTGTTTAAAATGCTAGTTTATATTACATGGTCAAGTGTACAAATTCATGATCGTTCATGGCGTAAGAAAACTTGGCACTGTTTGAATTTTAAAGACGATAAATGATTTTCGCAATAAGTTGTGTCAGTAAGTCCGTGCCCGACACTAGTTTCTCTTTGTTGTGTCAGTAAGTCCGTGCCCGACACTAGTTTCTCTGAAACTATAGTGGATAAAGTTTTGAGTTTAAATTCCATAATGTTTATATAGCGCAAAAACTAAAAACATTCTGCAAACAACTTCGAGAAAATGGAAAGAACCAAACATCCTTCTAACAATAAGTATACTTAAAACAGAAAAGTACCCATCAGTTTCGTATTACTTTGTCGCTTTTTGACATTTAAATGCTCGTATTTAATAGTATAAAAAACAAGTGACCTTAAATACTAAAATCTGCTCCTGGCTAAGTTACCTCTTATTTATGAAAGGGCGTCTTAAAATAATTTTCCCCGAAGTTAAAGACCCCCCGATATAAAAAGGCGGAATAATATATGAATCTACAATGCGATCAGATATTAATTCGTTTGGGTGATTAACTACCAGCTAAAAAGTCAACGAAAATGTTTCTGTTTTTATGAAACGTTCTACTGTTCTACAAATATAGCGTGGATTTCTAAGTTATTTCTGAACGCAAAAATGCATAATTTCATGCATAAATAAATATTGTTGGAGTTTTTCCGTTCCGAAAAACTAAAACAAAGCGCAAAACGATAACAATTTTGAAATTTTTCAGCATTGGGAGGGACTTTCTTTACCGGTGCTCCAGAGTTGTGGCCCCCACTTGTTCTGAACCATTCGGCAGCTGCAGCTGCAGCAGCCGCAGCGGGTGAATTGCCTGGTGGCCTGCAAGGTCCAACTTTGGTTCATCCCGCACTGCATCCTCATCAGGTACAAATGCATTATTATATGGAAGCTTCATCCGCACGTTTTGATTATAACATGATGTACAATCACTAATGTAAGTTGTGTTCAAACGCCTTGAAATAAAGCACAGTATTTTTTTGAATCCGAAATGGCTACGAAAAATTTATTGAAAGGTCAGTATTAAAAAATGATGAAAATAGATAATTCTAGGGATATAATTTGTCATAGCACATTTTTGTCCTTTTTCATTCCAGTTTAAAGAAAATTTAAGTGATGCCATATCTTCAGAAACTATTTGAGTTGTCCGTATAAACACGACGAGATTCACGAGATATATTTAGGATATGGAGAGAAACAAAAAGTTCGAGAACATAAAATAACAAAACACTGAAACTACAGATTAGATGGTTTCACAGTATGAAATAAAAAAACAATTACAAGTACAAATGAACAAGAATGGGCCCCCGTTTCGAATTCGATTTATTCTAACTGTCCACAGACTGTACGTCAGTGAAAGCTGAATCAATGCGATATTAAAATGTATGTTTACTAACTGATTTTTGACTGTTAGGTAGCAATTTCAGCTAAAAGGCAATGCTATAAATTTGTAATTGATGCTAAAGGATTGTAAATTTTATAATGACACGAAATCCCATATTCCATGTTTTGTCAAACGCATCTCATGGTCTCATGGATCCGAATTGTTTTTAACATGGAAAAATATTTTATTCTTTATTAAATAGGGCCATCCTCGCGAAATCGCATTCATAATTACAACTGTCCTTAAAACACTTTTCAAACAATATTTTTCTATATCTTTAAAAACGTAAAAAATTCATTTCTATGTTCGCATTTTTATGGGTATCAGATTGTTTGGCTAATATGAAATTAAACTTACAATAATGTCAAATCAAACCTTTCAATTAAATAGTGATGTTCGGTGTACATTAAAGACATCAATTGCAAGCCCTTAAAACTCAATTGAATTTACAATAATTTTATGATCTTAATTTATGCAATGAACCTTACATATTAAGCAAATTTAACGGTTTCATGGGTATCATCAGATCAGATCGGACGATTACAGATTTACAATAGTAGATTATAATTTTTATAATTAGTCTATAAAGCACTCGCACCACAAATGCTCTGTTCACTTCACTTTTTTGTACTAACTGTCTCGTACTGTAGAGTAAAGTGTTGTTCTTGGTCATCGGTTATGATCTCGCGATTCATGCCATGGATTTTTTATGCACTAGTCTTGTAAGGATTTTTCGTGGGTTTATGCACAGTCTAGTAGAACCTTCTGCCGGAGTCTAGCAATTTTAAAAATTTAAAACTGTTTATAAATTCTAAATTCCCAATTCATTTATTGAAAATAGAACCCCAACACTTTTAACACGTACTTAAAGGAAGCGTACTGTCAAGATATTGGAACGATAGAAATCAAATTACACTATAAAAACACGTATTTTTGTCATTATGATATTCAGTACTTTAAATACCCATCACATCAGCGACCGGTACTTCAATTCCGCTATAAATGCAACATCCGGGCTTTCACTACCTGTAACTTTATATACCGATTCCCATGCGCGTCCAAAAATACACAAGAATTGTTATTATCAGTTTTTAAATAACCTTTTGAGAAAGAGAACTAGAATTTAAGTAAAGCGTTAATATCCATGTCTCAAGACCTCGAGTATAGAGAACCGTAGTGCTACTGTCAACCTCTATCCCTTTAATTCACTTGTTCAAAGCTGATTGTCTCAAATTTTTTAACAGCAAGCGTTGACACTTGGGGCTCCTGCACTTCACGCCAGCATCCCTCATTTGTTACCTTCTTCACCATCCCTGGCATCACCGGTGGGCTCTGCATGTTCACAGCAACTCGGTAGTCATGCCCCATGCTCCACACTATTCGTCGCTAATTTGGGATCCTTCATTACGGAACAGGAGTTGAAAGATATTTTTGGCAGGTAAACACAACTTCCGCAACCATCATCTCATCCGCATGTTCTCTCACCAAGAATCAATCCCTTCGAATGAAGTGGCAGAGAGTGAAAGTACAACTAAAGTTCTACGTTTCAAAAAGTCCAAACTTTTGGACAAGCACTAATTCGGGACTTCTTTTGTCTACTCATGTGTCCCATCACAATTTGCTTACTTGTAGATATGCTTCTTCAATCGTAGTTGTAATATGGCTCTGTATTACAAGTAAATAAACTATAATGTATATGCACAGAGGTGTTTTGAGACAAGCTAAACGAAGTACTAACAATGCAATGTTGAGGGATAAAAATGCCGATTATTGTGAATTTCTAAAATACGTATACCCAGAATCTGTGGAATTAAATTAAGCAAGATTTATTTGTTGTTTCAGCTTTCCTGGCTTCAGCAGACTGCGATTGCACACGAAAGGAGGTAGTCCTGTTGCGTTTGTTGAGTACGTTGACGTACGATGTGCAACACAAGCCATGGCAGCACTTCAGGGCTCGTTTCTTCGGTATTCGGATCGAGGAGGGATTCGAATAGAATATGCAAAAACGAAGATGGCTGAAGTCAACGGGCCTGGCAATGTCCTATTAGCAAATGCAAATAATGGCACGATGAATGGACACTCTTCTCAATATAACCACGTAAATTACTTCAATGTTACGAGCACCCCTGAAAACCCGAATAGTCACTACTTGCTCCATGCCGATCCAAATTTTCAACGACACCTTGTCGACGCCATTTAGTTGCTCTCTGCTTACTCACACTCCTTGTTGACGGTATGCTGGCAAAAAATATAACTTTAGTGACCCTTTTCCCCGCTAATTGCTTCAACTTTTAATTTTCCTGTATGGATGTCTGATGGTCTACAAATACTCGAGGAATTTGCCACAAAATATCTCGCTAGGCTATCTAGTAACATCACTTGAACCAAGCACTTGGAGGATGAATTTGGGAACGAGGGATTATGGAATCAATAATCGGCTCTGTAAATATACTATTCTTTTAGTCCGATTTTGATTGATAAGTGTAATATAAAGGTGTAGATATTCATTAAACACTATTGTTGTAGATATTAATTTTATGCCCGGTAAGGTTAGCTTAAGATGACCGTAAAACCTAAAAGTTCCCAAAACCTCTGGATGTGGAAGTTCTTGGATTTTAGTTGAACGGCTTTTAAAGAGATTTTTTGCTTTTGGGATGAAACGGATTTCAAAGATTTAGAAAAAAATCATGCAGTCTAAAATTGGATTTGTATTGTTATCTGCAGGGACTGATCAAGGAGGAAAATGGACAGTCCTAACTCTCGCGTTTAGTTGTCCGACCGTCGGGCTGGATTGCATTAAAAATCAGTCAATGAACTAAAATATACAGAATCCAGATATATTCCGTTGAAATCGTAGTATCGAATATTATATTCTTGTCAATCAGTAGGAGGTCCGATTTCGGGAACCCCACCCCCTTGACTGTACTTGACCTCTCTATATATCCGTCGGCACCCACCAACTGAATCCTTACGTCACTCTATCTGTCCGCAATACATATGATTCTAAATCAAATCACTGCATTCTTACTTTCTCTTGTGCGATCCTGGGAAAGTATTGAAAAATCCGACGCTTGGGGCAACCTCCTCTTGTGGCCATCTCACCTCTAAATAAAAGTTTCTTGTTGCATGTCACCATATCGCTCTTGCACTGCGTATTCGGTCATTCATTTTAACAATCTATGGAGGTGTATGTGGTCTTGTAAAGAACTCATAGTTTGTTATTCATTGTTTGATAATTTGTTAGTTTAACGGTGTTCTAATGATGTATGACTGGACTAAGGGCTCTGTGTAGCTATAAATGATGAAGTTGACTGATACAAGAAAACTGTGAAATCAAGGCAAATCCATGATGACTGACACGACAGGGAGTTATTTGCTGTGGTGGGAGTAACATTAACAAAATTCTTAAGTGTAGACCAACCAACTACGAAGACAATGGATATTTAATGTTGTATACATATATAGGTATAAATATATCTAAAAATATATAGTTGAAGTTTTTGATTCCTTTTTATACTTTCATAATTATGATTATTATTATTGTTATTATTATTATTAATTAATTAAGTATTATCTAACTTTTATTAAGAACTTTTTCCTTTCCGTTGTACCTGACGGAATTTAAATAATTACAACCAAATTATTAAACAGAGTCTGTTAATTATTATAACGTCAACTATTATGTTGCAAACAGGAATGTACGATGTACGGTATAAATAAGCCGGCACGAACTCGCAATGACAGTTGTGGTAATAACTTTACGTATTATGACTATGACTTGTCTAAATAATAATTTATAGTATCTAGATTTTAAGGAAAAAACTAATCTTAGAAGTAGATTTAAGGATGATAAAATGGGGAAATAATATGACAAGCC
The DNA here is from genome assembly GCA_906901685.1 of Desoria tigrina. Taxonomy (NCBI): domain Eukaryota; kingdom Metazoa; phylum Arthropoda; class Collembola; order Entomobryomorpha; family Isotomidae; genus Desoria; species Desoria tigrina. The sequence goes on from CAJQTU010000004.1 coordinate 12,331,462, forward strand.
GCAAGTCACAGTCAATGCTAACGATTGGTGGTGCTGAAAGCGTCGCATACTATTGCAATTTATATTTTAAGTTACTGCTTCAATGTTGAATATGATTGTTTGCGATGTTTAATTAATAGCGTTGTGTGTAGTTTAAAAGGAGTAAGCATAAACTAGGCTAGGCTTATTTAAAGTCGGGATCCAATAATCCAATCAGAAACTCGAATTATCACTAGATTAAAGTCGAACTTTTGGATGAATTGAATTAAATTCAGGTAGTCTGGAGGAAGGGATCGATTCTAATCAGTTTTTTTGAACTCTGAAGAACCAAAGATGAACGCTAATAGCCCAAAGAATTTTGTAATTATTTATTGCTAGTTTAGTAGGAACATGCTGATCAAGTTTATTATCAAATATTGTCACAAAGAAAGTCCAGAAACCTGAAGCCTATATAACGGGGTTTCGCAGAAAATGGTAGATCTTTAGTTAACTTTTTATTTTGTCTACAATTGACTTTCCAATCTATTCATTAGGTGTATTGTTGACAGTTTTTTATTATATCCTCGTTCTGAGTCTACAGGGTCCACGGTTATTGCCAGCCCAGCCAACCCATAATACTATATGCATAAGCAATTTTCAACTCGATTTTACAGTAAATTACTAAAATAGGATTACAGGATAGTTTTTTTTAGTTCTGAAGTAAATGCAGGCTTTCGTTTGCCGAAATAGAATTTAGATTTATGAATACCAATACATGGAAAGCGTTCTTTCTTATTGCAGAATCAGGAGTATCCAGAGCTTTCCTATATAGTTGATTTTCAATTTCAAACAGATATCAATGACCAAATTCCGTAGCAGAGCTTTAGTTGGAGGTTGGAGAACTTTGTTAATGTTAATTAATTTGTCAAGGGTCAACAATTTTTCCAGGATCGTAAATATTAACCCTTCCGATTACTTAACCTAATTATCAAAACGTTGATTGTGATATTTTTTAATTAAACAATTAGGTTTAATCCTTTGCTATAAACATTTTCCCATTCTAATTATTTTGAAATCCTTTTCAATATGAATAATTTTGGGTGAAGTACAAGGATTAGCACAAACTGGAATGCAATTTTTGATTCATGGATGGTTGAGTTGTTACTGATGACAATGAGAGTTAAAATTATTTAAATGAATTTACAATAACCTCATCTTTATTGATATAAATTACCATTTGGCTTATTGGCTTGTATGTATTTAGCAGTTCAACGGATTTAAAATCTTTACAAAAATATCTTGTCAGAAAGGAAGATGCTAGATTACGAGGTTGGCTGGGCTATTCTCTTAACTGTTCGTAAAATGGCTAAAATATCGTAAACATAAAAATTAGGTAACAGTAGGAACTGTTTTAAGAAAGTCAATTGCAGTAAATACGTAGATTGTGGACTTTAGTGCAAGGAATAAAACGTAAAGTAAATAATCTATTAAGGACCGACGATACATATCATGAATCTCTCGTGTTTTCTACGATGACCAATGAGAAGCGATAGTTGACGGTGATTGTTACATGTGTATAATTATAATTAATAATCCTAAATGTGAATTAGAAAAGGAAAGTTTCGACGAGTTTCAATTTTCGATATATGTAATATAGAGGGTTGGTTTCGTGGGTTCAAGCCTCACTTTCGATTTTACTCCGTCCACATTGTTTTCAATCAGGATTGGGATTTGGGATTAAGTATTCGGACTTTGTTAAAATTGCATGGGATTCTTGCCCTGAATAATGGCTCGAATCTAAGTAAAGTACATGATGTTTGCATTTAATATCCTATCGCACATGTATACAAGTCAAGCATCCTAAGAATTGCGACACTGGCTCAGCAGCAGCGTCGTGGTCGAAATTCCTTGTCTCGTCTGATTGTGAGCAACTACAAGGTGAACTCATGCGTATCACAAATTTTAGTTGTCGTTAGCTTGAATAAAACTAATTGTTAGCTCAACCATATCATATCGCTAGCTTTTAAGCGAAGCTTATAATAATATCATTACAAAAGGTCTTGATACTGTATTTTGTTTGATAGGATTGTTGTTAATTTCGGAGCCCTTAATTCCGTGTGTTAGACGACGTAGATGTTATTCCTGTTCTTATAATTGTAACGATAATTATAGTTTCAACCTACTACACTATTCCTACTACTACATGTTTATTGTATGATAGTTGAAGTTTACAAACGCTGTGATACAATGTTGGTAAAAAATGAATCCAGGAGTTGGTTCTGATTTCTAAATAGAGTTTGCTACAAAAGGGGTTTTCCATGCAAGTGTTTTATATATGCTAGATAATTGGTGCGTAGTTAGTTAACCATTAAAATTGTCGCTGATAAAATTTTTTTAAGGATATTTAGATCGTTTTAAGGGGTAAAATCAGTAAGATAATTTTTGACGAAAGAAAACCAGATGCCTTACATGAGAAACATGCATCCAGACTCTTCAGCGTCAAATCAACATGATGATGGAGGCTTTCCGCTCATGATGAAACTCCACCATTTTGCCTAGATAGGAACAAATACATATCAGAACCCTTACGTACCGTAGTCTGAATCGATCCGTGATTCTCTTATTGCTTACCTTACTACAATAATTAGGTGTATTTATCGACTTTAAATCTGTCGAATACATACGTTAAAGTTGAAGTAAATTTATGTGTTATCCATGTAATTTTTAGTATGTAGGGAGCTGTCAAATTTACGATAGCAATGAAGGGGGATGGGAATGGATCCTTCTGGCAAGTGTCGTGTTGGTCGTTATCAATAGTTTAATGAGCTGTAAAATGTTGTATCGAGTAATAAGATTTTATTATTTTCCGTGTCGATAAAAATCAAGGATGAAAATTGAATATGTATCATAAATGTGTTTGATTCAATAAAAATTTAAAGCTGTGGATCTTGTCTTGTATCGCTCGAGCTTTTTTATTTCCTCGTTTTGTAAACCTGATCATAGCATCATACTCAGCAATTGGAAGGAACATAGATCCACCTTACATCTCTAAATAAATTCTAAATTCTCACCTCTATATTATAAGAGAAGGGACTATTGTTTTTTTAGAGAATTCTCTAAAGGGATGAGGTTTTATTTCATCCCTAGCCCTAACTTTAAAACAATTTAAAATAAGATTAATAACTAATTTTCCCTAAATTAGTTCCTAAACCTAACTATTTCTCCACTCCGGAAATAACCAACAATAAGTTAAATTCTACTACAAGCATGCCTTCATGTCGAAAAATCAATCACAATCGGAGATGACGTTTCCCCTCTAAAAGAAAGAAAAAATAAATTCTATAGCCACTAAATCGCGAAATGCCAGAACCTGTCAGGTTGTAGGTCTTTCCAAAATGTTGTGACCCATGACCTGGTGTAAGGGATATCATGATTTAGTATCATAACATTTTTAATTATCTTGTCAAGAACATGACCAGTAAAGACGCCTCCAGTTGTCAAATTTGGATATGTGACGTGAAGATTTGGGATGTGACTTAAGATTAGTATTCATGAATATTGGTGAAAGTTATTAAATTCTAAATTTTGATGGCAATATCAAATTATTGTGGACAGCAGGGGTGGATGGCGATGGTAAGTTACTGATGGCAGTCATGTATTGATTGATATTATTACCAATACCATACCTGAGATATAAGGCAACTAGGTTAATCAATTGTAATTCTTTTACTTTAAATCCTCGATATTCATGCCTGTCTCATTTCTATTCTGTTAATCGTTATAAGCATGCAGGTATGTGAATGACAATAATGATGCTTAATTTGGTTGAACTTGAAATAGAGGATGATGCGTAATGAATGTGTACGTTTAATGTCTGCGAGTTATTTCGGTATAATAACGGATATAGATGCTTTGATATATTAAATTCCAATGTATATGTATGACAGACTGGTCTAGTAGAAAAATAAGATACAAGGAAATCTAAAACATGAATTAAAGGTTTATTTTCATTGTATAACAACATTAATCTGCACACTACTGCAAAAGGACAATGCTAGTATATATAAACATGTTCATTGGGCAAGCACGAAAATAGAATACACTTTTTTTATGTTCAAGGTACTAAGTCGATAACAATTTATCTCTAAATGTAGTGACAGTATCCTCAAAGCTACTGCAGTAAAACAGGATCTACACATAAAATTTTTAACTTCTTTAGAATCTTGACTTATAAAGAGATCTCAATGTTCAACAATTTTGACTTTTGACTGACTGGTTGGGAAAGATTTATTGATTGATTTTTTATCAAAGAACGAGTTAAGCGTCTTTTGAACCAGAGACTAAACTTCCCCTTTTGCTTCGACGGTTTAATTTCGTTCCACGGGGTGGATTTGGCTGTTCTGTAGGCGGATTGTCATTCCAGTCAGGGTCATCTAATTTATCTTCTGCATCTGAACCCTCATCGTCTCTAATCTTCGTTGTGATCGTTGGACCCTCAAAGGATCGAACTCCCATACGTTCCGATTCCTTATACGCTTCTTCCATTTCCTTAACCATTGCAGCATAGTCGCTAGCACTGAGAGGGAACTTTCTGGGCTCAAATGGAGTATAACCGGCGTCTTCTTGTATTTCTTCTTCGTCAACTTTGCATGTTGATACGGTTCTTCGTCGAGCTCCATTGGCGTTGGAAATTTTTAGCGCTGTTACTGCAAGAGAAGCGTCGGCAAGGCTTATTTGATTGGAAGATACTGGTAAGGCTACCTCATCCACCACTGGTTGTGGAGGTACAATTTCACTGATCTCAGGCGTTGGAGAGACGGACACTGGTGCGATACCCTCTGAATTTTCGGCTTTGGATTCACTACGTCTGGCTCTTCTGTTAGAAGTCATAGTCAGAGCTTTCAGGAATCGTTGTTTTTCTTCTAATTCACTTCGATAATGACGGGCTACAATGGTTTCTAAACTTATATCTTCGCCGCCCTCTTCCTCTGTTCCAGCGCTTTTAAATCTTCGCCTCGTCACCCTGGTTGTTGTCGATTTAGGAGAAGGTCGCTGTAACGGTTTAATTGGATTGTCTCTCCAGCTTGGAATCATGATTTCTTTGTATTCAATTTTTTCTACACGTGTAGCAGCGGCAATACTATATGGAATAACAATATGGTCGATATCATATTTTTCATCTATTCTACGTCGCTTAATCGGATCTGGATATGATTTCGTTCGTTTGACGGGGGTCCATTGGGCTTCAGCTTCCTCATCATCTTCTTCGTCGTCAGTTTGGCCACTACGCCGCTTTCTGCGACCTCGTGACTTTTTTGCCTTCGTCTCCTTGACTTTTTTCTTTGTAGGCCGAGCTCGTGCCTGGCGAGCTTTCTTTACCGGAGAAGGTGGTGCAATTGTATCAACTAAGCGAACCGGTTTGGTATGTAAGAAAATAGGCTTCATTACTTCGACCTCAGACATATTAGATTCGTCTTCACTGGAAGAATCATTTTGTGGCATCAGTTGCTGTTTGACAGATAATGCTTTGTTCCATTCTTCCGTTTTTAATGATGACTCAATTAGCTTTCTCAGTGGCTTCTGATCACTCGTGCATAATGCCCTGTGATAAGTATGATCCAAAAGTGCTGACGCTTCCTTTCGAGTGGTTGTTGCATTTTTAATTGGTTTCATCTTATCGGAGCGTCCTGAACATATTGAACAAAGTTCGGTTCTACCGTAACAATAGCATAGGGCAGTAAGCGGTTTGACAGGCTTCCCGATGATATTATGGACACCACCTAGCTGAAATATCTTTCTAGCCCGAAATGGTTTCACGGGTAAGCAACGTCTTGCTGTAGAAGTCACAGGATCAGGATTGTCCAAAATCGTCAGCTTCAAGCTTTCAAGACCTCCTCCAAAACGTCGCTTGAGTTTCCCATTCATATACAAACTTGGGTCAGCAAGTCTTCCATCAGGTAGTATTTCAGGTCTTGCACAATTTATCGGAGGATAAACTGTCCCACCTTCAGGATTATTTGCACCGTTCGGTTTTTGTCCGTATCCAATAAATACGGAACTTTCTTGTGTAGCTGGTTGAGTTCTACAAGGTACAAAAAGTGTAATTGTTAGCTAAAAAAACACGACACTTTCGCATCTTAACAATTTAAAAATTACCTGTTTAATGACGGGTCATCGGCTTCATGAAAAACTTCGATTGAGGCATTTTTTAATGAAGCTTTAGCATTATCACTTAGAACCGGATGCTTTCGAGGTTGATTAACTGCATTTTCATCAAATTTGAATTCCGGTTTATTTTCCCTAAGGTGGCTACTCAAATAAAACAAATAACTAATAAGTTCTTTTACTTTTACGTTATTCTGCAATTCTGCTCAATATTTTAAATTACGCCATGTTTTACCGAAGAAATTCATCTTGTTGAGTTAGACGATAGTTTATGTTTCGCAGACCATCCTGAAGAAATTTCCAGCGTGTTAAAATTTCATGCCGCTGACGAGCCCATTTAGTTAGAGGATTTTCCTCCCTAAAAAAACAAAAAAAGTTTTCAAAATTTTTTACAATGCCTAAAAAATAATGATTGAAATCGGAAAGGAAACTAGAAGGGACAATGATGACAAAGATGTGTTAAGCACGAACAATAACAAAACAATTGATATGATATAGTTTTCAAGCTGCTAATCTAATGCCACGCATCATGGCTTTTAAATATATGGTGGCTTACACTGGTAAATATCCTTGAAAATCTTCTTTATCTCTATGACCTCTTACACTGACTTTGGCTTCAAACTCGTCCTCGTAGTCTGAATCAGGATCTGTTTCGTACGTTTCATTTACAAAGGTGGCAGCAGAAAGCATTGTCTCCTTTAGGTCAGTTTTCATCATTATAGTGACATCTCGAACATGCTCCATTGCCCGTTTTTTTTCGAAAAAGGCAGTATCATGAATATTGGGTGCCTCTAGCCTATTAACGTCCGCCTCCTCAGCATAAAAATCGTTTGGTACTGGAGTCCTTTGCAAAAAGGTTGGCACATTTACTTCAGGAAAATGGATTCCTTTCGTTTTGGCAATAGTTACAACTGCAGACTCCATTTGTTCTTCACCATATTCCTCCAATTCGTCCAGCTGGATTGCCTTAAGTTTTTTCAATAAATTGCGACATCGAAGCCGTTGGGCCTCGGTGTGTCGAGTGCACTCTTCCAACTTACTCATATTACCCCTTCCATCCTGTTGAAGGCCAGAATTAAAATATTTTAACTTTCAACTGTATCGCAAAGAAAGAAATATATAAGAAACTGTAGCTTTAACAAACAACTGTCTTAAATCGTTAAAATCAACGACTAAGGCTAGACCCTCCGTGAGATTTTGGGGTTTCGGGGTTTGTTGACAGGTAACCCAAATAAAGAGAAGAAGGGCGAGACTTGCTAGAGAGTGAGAGTACTGTATAATTTACCTCTTCTTCCGTTGGACGGGAATTTCCAGCGAAGGGAAATTCCTGCTTGATCTGAACCTGATGGTCCATTTAGGCTTAAACTGTGTAGCGTTAACGTTAAAATGATCCTATAATCAAGAACCAATTATTACATTAACAAACAAACAACTGATTCAACTGAATTACCGTCATGCATGGTACCAAGGCAGGTAAAGTTGAATCTCTAAGGAGAAATTGATATTTATCTGCCTTGGCATGGTACCAGTTTAATAATTTTTAATTCGAAATTTTGCATTTTACTTGTAGATTTCTAAATATATGTACTAAATTATTTCTTCACCTCCACAATCGAAACCTCTTTTTATCAAAAATGCTATTCAAATCCTTTCCATTCCACTCGTCTTTCGAACTTGGAGTAGTTGAATTACAGTACTTTCCCAATACCACATCCACTTTCTTTCTCTTAACACCTGTTGTAGTCCGAGGTCTTGACTTTTGGTCTTGTGTTACAACTGTTACAAGATACAATTTCCTCAACAGATCTGAATCTCCTCCGTCACCCCAGCATGCAGCACTGCAATCAAATAATCAAAACTCAAGTAATTTGTAATTTCACATTTATTTGAGATCCGTTTATGGTGTATTGTGTATTGCATATTGTGCAAACAACAAATTAAATAAACGGTATGGTGTTTGGTGTATTGTATTCAATATTGTTCTAAAACTGGCAGATCAATAATTTAAATGTGCAACAAAACAGGAAACAACAATGAAATTACTCCTTTGTCCTTCTTTGTTCTTGACATGTGACATGACGGGAACTTAAAAATTCCTCCCTCCTTCATCGTTACTCTCTGCTCTTATATATATGAACTAATTCATAATTCGACATTGGAAATCAAAATACAATTTGAATTTTGAATTTCAAAATTTGCAATTCACACAGATCACAGATTCTACACTGCACAGACGATCATATCATCGTCTACCACTTTCAACTTTTTAACTTCAAACTTTGACTTTTCAGCTTTAATTCCATTGGTAATTGGTACTGCTATCCAGTCACCAGTTCACAGGATGCAGGACATGCATATGTATACAGTCAACAGGAAGGGTGACGGGTATGGTGGTGTATGGCAGGGGTACTTATATCATATATTGTATATATCGCATATTTGATATTGTATTGATCTTATTGTTGATTGTTGATAGTCAAAAATATTCAAACATTGTTTGATAAAATTACGTTAATTAAGTTCAAAGTTGAAGTTTGAAGTTAATTTGTACTTACCTTACGGGTGTTCAGTGTGTGTTGTTCATCGTTTGTCGTTGATCGTGGTTTGTGGTTGGTGTCGTCTTTGGTGTAGCACTAGCAAGTGAGTAGCAAGTGAGTTAGTGGACTGCAGACTGGAAGTCTTGCTAGTTTCTGGTTTTGAATTGAATAGATAGTGAAAAACTGAAGAGAGAAGATCTAGTATTATTTGGTATTTTAATTTGTTGAAATTGAAAAAAAAGAACGAAGACAAAAGTTCTTCTTAGAGTTAACCGAGAAACGATTTTCAGTCTTCAAAGGTTCAACTTCAAAGGTGTGTGTAGCCCGCCGCGATAGTTGCCACTGAACTCAAAAACTCAAGAGGCTGGTATTCATAGAAATGGAAATGAACTGCAAGCCGATAGGGTTCTCTCTCCAACTCCAATTCTGATACACCTCACTGACTCTGAACAGAAAAATCAAGCAGGAGGGACCTGTAAAATGCATAATATGGAAGATGGACAAGTTAATAATATTAAAAATTCAAACTTTTTGTCATATGCCTTCTTTATTAACTCTAATTGCCATAACCCAAGTTACCTCAACACCCATCAACTGAAATAATAATGTACATTTTAATGATCCATCCAAGCTATTTGTGTACAAATATTTATTAATTTATTTCTGGATTTGGGGGGAGATAACATGGTTCTTTATCTGAGTGAGGGTAACGTAGGATTTCTCATTCCTCGCCTCAACTGTATTTGCAATTTATTGCAATGTAGTCCTGTCTCAAAATGCCTCATCTCAGCGTCGCTAACTTTACTTTACTCCCTACTCATCCGTGGTTTTTATTACAAAATCAAATGGAGGCGAGGGCCCCCGAATATGCTTTCTATTCTAATATATTATTTCATGAGCTTGAATTTTTTATTTTACAAATGTTTAATTTAACTCGATTTGAATTCATTAATAAAAAAGGTGAAACCATTTAATGCTTTTATCTACCATTGATTGAGTCCGTCCGACTGTGTATGCTTTTCCGCTCCAACTTTTTTTGCAGGAAATTGGCTAGTTTCGTTTAAGAGCTGAGGTCAAAGGTCACAATTGTTTTTCACTAGCAGCTCTACATTTATGATCGATTGCATATTGCATCCACTGGTACCAAGGGATGCTGGATGTGATCAAGAATTGGAGCAACGTGAGATCACAGTGATCCCATCATTCCCATCGTTGAAAATAATTAATAATGTTCAATATATTGACTATTGAATAGCCCTTGACCGCCTTGACGATACCTAATCCAAACATATACCGACAAATGATATGAAAAACTAATTTGTCATTTTACCCTACCCGTTCTTCAGGTCATGTTACCCCATATCACAGCCCCCACTAATCATGCACAACAGCACAGCGTTAATTTCCATTGGACAGGATCACATAATGACTTAATACATGATGTTTCCAATTTCATATTCGTGCACAAATACACACATACATGTGTTTTTGTAATTTGACATTTGACCATTGACCCCGTCATGTCACCCAGTCCAGGGGACCATGCATATCGCGCTTAAGCTTTGATTTATTTGAGCATACCTTTCCCAATCCGTATATCACATCTAAAAGGTTTGCCTTTGACCTTATACCCCTTGACCTTTGATCATATCATGATACCCTCCAAATTAGCCTAAGATTAGTACGTTTATAGATAGGGAGGCTTACGGATTATTAGATCTGATACAATACAACAGGGTGCCGGCCAGTATCATTAAGTGTCATCGATGGTGTGTGGTGTCACTGGTGCCCCATATAAAAAGCAGTACAGCTTCGAAAAAATAACTATAGATGCAATGCAGATAGGCCTACCAGCAATACTATAATCCATAATTATCCCAGATCTCGTGACATCGCATCGCTCTATTATGTTATATATATGAGATGAGAGATGACAGTAATATTATTCAAGATATATGGGATCAGCAGAAATGTATGTAAAGAGGTCAGATGTCAGATGTCCATACAGTAGAAGGTTATCAGTGTTATCTACTCTTGACCATGACCAAGACCATGGTTTTTGCAGTTGCAAAAATTTAATTATTAAAGTTAAAATGGAACATTGATATAATTAATGTACTTGACCACTGCTGACGTACGGTGCTGATAAATGAGTATTCGATACCATACGCGACGAGGTTCGAATAAGAAGAGCCTTCGCTACATTTCCGGATTAATTGTAAAAAAGATGTAATTTCTACACCATACAATAAGAGTTTCTTTGAACTACTCTCAGAAAGAGACTCTTAATTACACATTCATTGCCAGTCAAAGTGCAAACTGTGTGCAAAGTGAGACATTATAATTCATATATAAAATGTAAAATGCAGATAGTCCATGCTCATAGTTGCAGATTTTGTAGATTATTGATATGCAAAAGTTTTGTTGAGTGTTGGTGTTGAGCAGTCTTGTCGCCTAGTTAGTTGGTGCAAACTATAAATTAAGAGAGCAGATATCCCACTTAACGCAACTTATTAAATTCGCACCCACAGCATTCCACACAGGGTGGAGTTTTCAAATGCAAATCTGATACTCAAGTACTCGGTAATTATTTTTACTTGTATTTTAATAGTCTTCTGCAGTATGCTTGATATACAATTATACATATTCATATCTTCTTAATCTTATACACAATCAAGAAGGCATCATAGGAATTGTACTAGGTGAGTGATCGATTCGAGATTCGAGATATCAAAAAATCTCTTCTTTTTGGCTAGGAATTTGGATACAATCTCTACTTTTTCAGAATGTAGTGCCTCATAAAATTAGAAATTACGAAACCTTCAAATAATCTAAAATAAAATTATTTACCCTATCTATCCCCACATTAATATTATCATCAGAAAGAGTAAATCAGTCTCATTTCCATTCAACAAAGGTGCCGTTTGGAAGAAGGCTAAAACTTAAGAGTTGTGAACGCCCCTCTAGCGCTACAATATTATAGAATGAAGGGAACGAAGGGGGTAGCGTCTTTGTAGAGAAACCATGTCATTTCTCGTATGCACGTGCACTAAAATCAGAAATGAAAAAAGCTATTCCTTCCTTCCTTCCTCGTTTTTCGGCTTCATAATTACTCGAAACCACGGAGGAGCAGGAGGCCGGCAGATTCCCTCTCTCAACACGCTTTGTCTCATTCAGTGATTCAGCAGATTCATCACTGAAACTTTAATTTGGATTGTCAGATTGTCACCCTGCTGCTATTACTGTCGTCGCTTTGAGTAAGGTAAGGAATAATACATAATAAGGAAGGGTGTTTGACTGCCCTTTTATTTCCTTCTTTTTTAAAGCCACGAGGAGAGGAATGAATGGAGGAATTAGGAATTTCATATCTGCGTTTTCTGCAAGCATACATGCATGATTATATTGTATATCATAGAGATAGAGGTGAGAGGGATGTCGGGTGTGATGCACAATGGTGTGAATTCATTTGTGAATGCAAAAATGACTTTTAAATAGAACAGAGAAAGTTGGATCTGTAGTGACATAGTACATGGTGTAGAGCGGAGGTGGCAAAGTATTTTATTGGTGGTGGTGGCTCGTTTTTCGCCACACACTCTCTCTCACAAACTCAAACGCGTCCCTCTCTCTTTCTCTCTCTCTCTCTCTCTCTCTGTTCAAAACCAGACGGCCAGACACTCGCTCTCTCACACTACGCATCCATGTAACATAGTATAAGAGTGAATGGTAATAGCACTACTTTCTATATTCTATACTACCTTGATCGCCATATTATTAGTATAGATAGAGGAGACTGTAAAAATACGGCTATTCGCGTATAGTAGATGTGCAGTGAGGAAGAGCCTTACCTTTTGCAGCAGCAGAATAATATTGAAACGAAGCACGATGCTTCCACGATGTTGTTGCTTCACCTTATTCAAGTAGATAGTGAAACGCAGTTAGTTCTCCTCTCCGTCTAATCAACGTCATTTCAACTGTAGTTAAATACTGTGTACGGTAAAGGAAGGAGAGAGGCCCTTAGCTTTCAGAGATTCTGCAGACGGAGTCCTTCAATCCTTTTACAGCTACTTTTCCTATACTAACTTCCGTCTTACATAATTTGTGGTTTACTTTACAGGGAAGGAGAGAGATTCTTGACTTTTTTCAAGAGTTTAATGAGTTGAACTGCTGAAGGGAAAACATCAACGGAAAGTCAATTACCATGGCGACTGCTGGTGTGTTTGATATTGAACTTCAAGACGTCGACACCGAGGAACCTACCGACGATGATGAATCTATCGAGCTGGACGACGTATGGTTTTTCAACAGTTCTTGTTTTTAATTTTTTATATGCAAAGTACAAAGTATTTGTTATGTATGTTATATAACATCAACCTACTGCATACTAATGACATGAGTCATCACATCCGCCGTTGTTTCATTTGAAGATTGATGAAATGATGAGGTCATTTATGCAATTTTCAATGTGCAGTTAGCTACAGTTCGCAAAAATTGTGAATTTGAATAGCCGCACACAGTACAGTACAGTGCACACACTATAGGCTCTTCAGCTGTAATCATGTCTCATGAATCAGTTACTAAATTATATTATTTATATAATTTTTATATCATTGCCTGTGAGCGGCAATTTAAGCAATTCCTAAAAATGTTGTTAATTGTACTTCGGGAGATGGGGGAAGGGGGGGGGGGGGGGTGATTTTGTACTTGAACGTTTCGAGTTGTATGTTCATAAATAACAAGTTCAAAGTTAACACATCTACCATACCATTTTGAAACTAGGCAAGAGGTAGTAGTACGGTTTCTCCAATGGTTTAAAACTTGAACTTTACATTACAGTATTGTCTGTAATCGTGTCTTAAATTATGCATTTTTCTTGTTCAGGCCACCGGGGTGTATGATGGACGGGATACGCAAGAGTTATTGAAGTAAGTAGTCTTTAACCATCCTTATTATTGTCCATATTGTTTACATGTCAAATATATGATAGTTCTTCTTCTTAGTTTCTTAGATGTACTGATCTATTTTATACATACTTTTAAAGCAGCAAAAATAATAAAAATATAATAACTAAATAACATGGATAGATTAGTTTTATCACAAAACACAATACAACCGGATTTCAAATAAATATAAGATTACTTGAATTTTGATTTCAGTGCTGGTGCGACGGAGGAGATTCAGATCTCTGAGCAGACTGTAACACAAGATCTCAAGGCAGGACCCCATGACTTCGAATTACGACGGGTGTTAGGAAAAGGAGGATATGGAAAAGTCTTCCAAGTTCGAAAGACAAGTGGAAAAGATTTGAACAAAATCTTCGCGATGAAAGTGTTGAAAAAAGCCTCCATTGTGAGAAACCAAAAAGACACTGCCCACACCAAGGCAGAAAGGAACATATTAGAGGCTGTGAAGGTAAATTATCAAACTTTTAATGAACATTTTAAGTATTTTAGTTGAATTCATTTGTATTTTATTGAGTTGTGTATTTGTTTTAATTCTTCACTGATTTTAGCATCCCTTTATTGTCGACCTAAAATATGCATTTCAAACTGGGGGAAAGTTATACCTCATAATGGAGTATCTTAGCGGTGGAGAGCTGTTCATGCATTTGGAGAGAGAAGGAATTTTCCTAGAAGACACAGCTAGGTGAGTTTACCAAAAATTAGACATTCAGAATAAGTTACGTGGGCCTGTCACCTAAATTGACGTTTCTGTTTGCATTCAGTCCCTACAATAATTTGTGACAGTGCACCTTAATTTTATTTATTTATTATTGTCTCATCACATTTGATAATATTGTTGATTTCAGTTTCTACTTATCTGAGATTGTCTTGGCGCTTGAGCATTTACACAAGCAAGGAATCATTTACAGGTACGTTTTTTTCTGTTGGATTGTTGGATAAATCACATTTGGTACCTTTCACCACTTCAGATGTATTTTTTTGAATCTGTGGGGGAGGGAATGAATACAATACACCTATCTGTTTCCTGTTATGTTACCGTAACGGGTAGAGTGGATGACAAATGTGTTGAAATTACCATCTTACTTTTCGTTCATAGGGACTTGAAGCCTGAAAATATATTGCTGGATCAGTTCGGTCATGTCAAGCTGACTGACTTTGGACTATGTAAAGAACAGATTCAAGAAGGGGGAGTTACTCATACTTTCTGCGGGACAATTGAGTATATGGCTCCGGAAATACTGATGCGCGTTGGCCATGGAAAAGCGGTCGATTGGTGGTCACTTGGAGCCTTAATGTATGATATGTTGACTGGAGCTGTAAGTACCTCTATCATTTAAGAACATAATAAACCAGTGTTCGATTCTTTTTTAAATAGTTGTTTTGGTAAGAGTTCTTGGTGTTCAATTTTCAATATTTTCTATTATGTTTAGCCACCATTTACTGCGGAGAACCGAAAAAGGACAATCGAGAAGATTTTAAAAGGAAAACTTAACCTACCTGCTTATCTTACTCCGGATGCGCGAGACTTGATCCGCAAGTTGCTGAAGGTATGCAAAGTTTACTTATCCTATAGCATTAATGATAAATAGAGTCCTTTGTAATGTGTTAATATTTTATTGCTGCAGCGTCAGGCAAACCAGCGGTTAGGATATGGAAATTTAGACGGTGTTCCAATTAAGGCGCACCTTTTCTTCAAGGCTTGTAATTGGGATGACGTTATGGCTCGCCGAGTTGAGCCACCTTTTAAGCCAGCACTGGTAAATCCGTCGCTTTTATTGAATTGACACAGCAACAATCTAATAACAATTAACTTACTATTTTATTGTGTGTGTATTTTAGATGAGCGAAGACGATGTTTCCTTATTTGATACGAAGTTCACCAAGCAGCCCCCTGTCGATTCGCCTGACGATTCAACACTTAGTGAAAGTGCAAATATGATTTTTCAAGTAATGTTCAGTTGTATTTCAAACAATCCAGCCGTTTCACTTTAAAGATTATTTTGCTAACTTTATGTTTTTATTCTCAACAGGGATTTACATACGTGGCCCCTTCAGTGTTAGAGGATTTGTTCAAGCCGCATGTGGTAAGGGCAAGATCACCTCGTAAGCATTCCGGAGCGATTTTCCGGTCACCACTTAATACTCGTCAACAAAGCTTTACAACTATGTCACCGTCTGGGCCTTTCGGTTACACCTCTTCCAGGGATGATCCCATGGATACGTCCACTCCGAAATGCTTTTGATGGCAGGTTTGAAGAGTAGTTACTAAAACCATCAATTAACGATGGCTACCCAAACTTCCAGTCATTTATTATAGCTAATATATATCTGACACCTTTTCCCATCTTCTTGTGCTTTTTTTTTGTTATTTTCGTCAAATGACTTGTAATGACGGTATAAATCAATTTTAACGATGAGTCAAGCCTCCGTTGTTTTGTTTGCTTTGTTAATTACAAGATGAACTCAATATCAACAACTTCTCGCACTAACTCTTTATTTGACATCGGATTAAATTCTAAATAGCTAAGTTTTGTAGTAAGCCGGTTCAAGGAGCATGAGATGAAATGTGGTCAACTCAATCGGCTGATAGTCAAATAATTTAAATTATTATCGTTTGATCAGATAACACAAGAAATAGCAATCCCGAAACAAATGTTTGTAGCATACAGCCAAAGGCATTCAAAGTTAACTTTTAAGTCATAATATACCTTATTAGGTCGGGTGGCAAGTCAAGAAACATATAAGCAAAAAAGGCATTCATTTTTCTTTCAAGACAAGTAAAGAGTAATATATAACTGACAGATAAGTAGTATAATTAATTGCTAAAATTAGCTTCGCAGATCAATAAACTTCTCGTCGGAAGGACTTTAATGACCTATTGCAGGCATCCAGCACAGCATAGTCATAATAGCCTTCATATACTCCAAGAACTGATTTTATTTCTAATAGTTGAAAGAAGAGTCAATTAGCACAAATCAGATGACGAATTGAAGTAGAATATGAATCGTTCTTGTTGTTGAAGATCGTTAGAATTGGATTAAGAAGATTATCATATATTAATATCCAATAAGAATCAGTGCAAAACTACAACATTCGTTTGGAATATTTGCATCATTCTAAAATGTGTACTGAAAGAGCCACACAATCAATCAATGTGTTCATTTTGCGTTAGTCATGTTTAATACATTATCTCACATCAAAGTATTCGTTGGATTAATGAGTTGCAAAAGTTCTATGTGCAACTCAATGAACGTTCCTCCGGATCCAAAATTGTGACGTTATACAACTAAATTATGTTCTGTATTCGGTCAAGGTTTGTGGACCCATAAACACATACATCTACCTAGTTAAATTCGTCTTCGTAACATTCTGTCTATGTGTAAAAATAATCAAATTGGCAAATCCTTTGAAGGGATGGTTGCAAACCTTTATATAATGAAGCACAGGAAGTTTTCTAATTGTTATCTGTATTTCGTATTTAAACCAAAGATGCAATACACGAGTTGTGTACGTTGTGCTAAAAGGGAACGCGGAATTATCGTGTGATAATAGTTGGATTGGATGTGGATCGTGTAAATTTTGTCAGTTTCTCTGTAATGGAAGTAGACGCGCGGTTCGGAAAAGTTGCTGTGTTGAAACTAAGGCAAGGCACTTGTGACTCAAGGAACTTTATGCTTTCCTCCAGCATCCTCTTATATCTTAAAAAGCGCCTTGTAATTAAAATAGAATAAACTTGCTCTTCGGTTTCGATAGAAGGAAACAAACAAGAGAAAACGCATTTCTAGGAAACAAAATATGACAAAATAAATATAAAAAGAAAATTACGTAGTAGTATGAAAATCCAGATACGAAAACGGTTGAGATCAAGTCGTTGATGCCAATGCCAATATCATTCGTCCGTGTATGAAAATGGAATAGGGTGTCTGTAAGTGACAGTGCTGGTTATACAGTCATTGGACGATAAGTTAATTTTTATTAGATTCAAGCAATGATTTAATCCAGTCATGTTTTTAGCCTAAGATTTTATTGCTTTAATCTCTGGTTGTAAAGTCGCGTAAGAACTATAAAAGAAGGTAAATAATAAGAATAATAATAATATTCTATGCAAACTGTGTTTCGCAATTAGAAATAGTTAACGATGGACGGCTGATTTAAAAATAAGATAAGGTCAGGGTATTATTATATATACACTTCCTTCCCTTTTACTCGGCTCAGAGAGGGTAATTGTACGAGTCTGTAAGACGTGTGAACGTATCTCTTTAACCCGTTGTAACCGGCTTTGCATTACTCTATCATTGATCGTCTTTTGTTCACTTCACTTCCACAGTGGAAGTTCCACTGCGTCTGCGAATTTAGTTAAGTCTGGCTGGGATTTAAATATTTTAAATGTCATTGGGTAATAAAAAAAATTGTTTTATTCACTAAAACTCCTCACCTTATTATTCCACTCAGCATTTTATCATAATTCCATGCTATATGAAAGTTGGGTTTCCAGATGGTTTATATTTAAATTCGGTAATAAAGGCACTTAAGTAGACCGCATTCATCATTTGCATTTTAATTGAGCCTACATTTAAAAATTTGAAATCGCAATAGGAAATGGATTGCCTCATGATGGTTGGACTTGGAATGTTGAAATGTTGATGTCGATGTTGTACTCCTGAGACCCTGATCCTGATAGTTTGTGTTTCAAATCTTGAGGACAAACGTCCATAAAACGTCTAAGTATTTGGCAAAGGAAAGTCAGGACACTTGGCAAAATTATATGGAGGAAATCGAATTTTATAGCCATTATTCGTGCAATTCATTCCACTTTAAGAAGCGTTTTTCACGATAACCTTGTACACAAAGTTGATTTTACATGATTTCATACGTACGCTTTCCTCCACTCGTGTCTCCTGCGTTTATAAAACCCTCAGATTCAGGTATTTATTGCTTATCGGTTAATGGGGGTTTCTCTATTCTAGCTTTTCGTCGGAATAAAATAAGTCTCATGAAGATATAATGTATTATTGGGAATTCGGAATTGAGATTCAAACGTTCTGTCACCATCGACACCCCACAGCTCTAGGCTTCACCTAATAAAAAACACCATCTTATCAGCGTCACTCGAGTCGCTGGAGTTGTTGAACTGGCATCTGGACTTGTTACAGTTCAGTTCAGATAACAGTATCAATAGATTAGTTTGTCTTTCTTTATTAGTTACTATTTATTTAAGAAATACGAATGGATTCCAATTTTGCATGGGCGTTGGGTTTGTGTAAACCGTTGTTAGCCTTGTTCTATAATATGACACACTACAGCATGCGGCAAGAGACCGGGAGAGAATAAATACTTATAATCATTTATAGTGGATTAAATAATGAGTTTTATTGTCAAAATTTTATTTTGTTTTTAACTAATACATCAGTTTTTAGCAATTTTGGATATCAACAGTTTAACTATACAACCACAAGAAACGAAGTATCTGAGGCTGCTGCTCAATTTTATCGTTTAAATCATCGACTGTGACTGTCGACTGTGTGGACTGACTGGACTTAGGAATAACCTGCTGGTAAGTGGTAAAGTCCTTCATCCTTTGTGATTAATAATTTATTATTATTCATCTTAAGCAAATGAAATTTGGCTCAATTTCAGTCTCCCCACCTCGAGATGAGCTGAAAAATGTGATGACGACATTTTAAGGCGTGAGTAGAAGATTTTGACATTGTAAACCAACCTTAATTAAATCAGTACTAATGTGTAATGAATCATTAGAGTTCATATATTCAATATTTTCTAATCTACAGCCTACTCTCAAAGAATACGCCCAGAAATTAAAGGCACCTGGAAACTGCTGACGTGTCAGAAATAATTGATAAGTCGCTTGGGAGAGGATAACAAACAACGAAGACCATGCATTATGAAGAGAAATAAGGACTTAAATGTGGAAGTCTGTTGAAGGGATTCGAATTTAAATATTAATGTCCCGTTTGGATATCTTCACATGACGCGAGTGGTTTTTGAAAGAAGAGAGAAATGGATGAATTCTCAGACTTCCAAATGGCCGTGGGGCACAAGAAGTTGACAATTGGAAGAGGGAGTAATAGTATTGGAGGTGGGTCGGATTTATGGGTCATGGACAACAGCCCCGTCCACTCGATGTCAAATAATCACTTTCAAAAGTCAGGACCTCGGATTTCTAACGTAACGGCTCAATCTGGGTCATCTCTACTGTCGTTTCCGTCACTCGTCCTTCCGCCCAAATCATCCAGTCAAGAGTCAACCAGTCACTCCAAGCCGGAAATGAGCAGTGTTGGAAGTCGTCTTGCCAATTACAATTTGGGAATTAATAGCGCCATTGTCGACAATCCTTCTCCCACAACCGTACATCTCACAACTGGGGGTCGTCCGAATTCGGAAGGTTCACGTTCCAGTAATAATGTAACAAGTAATCCTCATAATCACCAAAGCTTGTTAATTGGCGAGGAGGATAGATACGCAGCCCTGAGAACCTTAGATGACACTGTACCAATTGATTCCCAGAAGTCTTCCTCTCAAGTTGGCTTAAACGAAGGAGGCTGGCAAATAAAACTGGAACCGACTATGCAAGAGACCAGCAATACCTCAAACGCAGATTTTGATGATTTCACTTCAGATTTTGGAGATTTCCAGAGTTTTACCGGAACCCAGGAAGTGGTTATTCAGCCAGTTCCTTCAATGGTTCACCCAGTCTCCCATGAATCCAGTATTTTATGTGGTATTGAAATTAACACCGATGCTTTCATCTCTCAGAGCTGTCAAGAAGCTACCCATTTTCAGAACGCACCTAACATTGATTTAGAATTTGGAGATTTTGAGATTGGAAAACCTGCAGTCGAAACATTCAGTGCACCAATTTCTGAATTTTCATCCATTAACTTGAATAAAACCAATCGGTCTGTAATGGCCCCTTCGGCTCAAAAACACACACTAGGACAATTTGACTTCCTCTGCAGCAACTTGCCTTCTCATGAAATTACATCTATAACTGAAGACTCGATGGTGACCAATGGTGACTTATCTGCGAGCCATTTTTCAGGTGCTGTTAGCACTGATCCATTTCAGAGACCTAGTTTTATCAAAACATCTTTAATTGGATATGAGACAGGTATCAACGGTCTTGATATGTCTAAATGTGCTTCATTAGGGGAAGCGAATAACGAGTCTTTGGAGTGCGAATTTATGGAACAGAAAGACGTCTTCAGTACTTCTAAAAAGCAACGATCTTTTGACATTTCACCAGAAACTCGGTCTCTAGCGAGTCTGGATTTGGGAAATTATTATTCGTCTTCTGAATATAATGACAACGGAAATGGAAAGGTTCGAGTTGATCAGATAGCACCGCACAACACCGAACCTGTATTTAGTAAAGGTCTTAGTACCCCAAATTACAATTTTAATTACGATCGGGGTGATTCAGCGATGTCATATGATCTGTCAACAAATTCCAAGGCGGACAAGTATCAGTGCTTTAAAGAGGAGAGAGAAACAGTAAGTAATGTTATAGTCTTAACAGGAAGATAATAGTTTAATACGGGTGGAAGAACAGAACTGAAAAGATCTGAACCTTTTTGACACGTTAATAAAGTTTAAATCAAAATCAAATCAAATCAAATTAATTTTTAATCAATTTAATTAATTAAGTAAAATATGTTTTTAATCTATTTTTTCAGGAAAGGGAACACAATAGTTTGAAATGGATTTCTTGTCTTAGTAATAGTAAGAGCGTGATTTCAAATGCAATATCTGTATTCAATGGAGCATCTAGTAGTGAAGTAATCCGAGAAGTTGTTTCAGAAGAAAAGGGGCTTTCTTATATCAAAGGTACGGAATTCGAAATTGATCATATTTATATCTTTCGTATTTTGTGTTCCAACTCTTTACTCACAACAAAAACCTTTTAATTTTCAGATTTGCTAGAAGTCTTTCTAGTGTGCAAAAGAATTAAAAAATCTTGGCAACGAGTTGGTGGAACTGAAGAAGTCAAAAGTCTTTGTAATGATATCCAAGCCCAGTGGGAAACTCTGAGTTCGTTTTTCATTGGCACTTCTGTAATGGTAAGGCACATATATTTCCCTAATATGTATACAATTAGTGTAATTAATGCTTCTTTCAAAATTGTATTATTTCTATATGATTAATTCAAAATCAATTTCTCTGTATGTCTACAGGATCTATTAGCTTGTTCTGAAAATTACAATGAAGACATGCCTCGGGAAGGAAGTAAATGTTGCGGTGTCTGCATGATTGAGTTGGATGGAACTTCCCTTAGTAATTCAATTGACAATTGTGGTAAACTGTATCATCCTACTTGTGCTAACTTGTGGGTTAATCTCGTAGACACGGTTTTGCCTTCGCTTTCAAGCATTCCTTTATCCTCTAATGAGAAATGAGCCCATCCTAGCTTAGGATTCGTACTACATGGAAGTTATTCCTTTTATTAACCGTTCGTATTATTGTTATAACTTAATTTTACTTTGTCACACTCTCCCACACCTGCGTCGTCGTTTCGTAGAAAAACTTTGAAGAAAATCGCAAAATTATTTCTTCAATGATCGGGAAGATTGTGAGTTTTAGATCATGTACAATTTTTTACGAGTAAACTGATTCTCGTTAAAAGTATTTTCAAAATTGTTCATCAATTTATGTACCGCAAAGAACAGTTTGATTATACTTTTTGCTTTTAAACTGTTAAAAGAGCAAAATAAAGCCAATCAAAATCGCAAAAAATATCGTTTTCAGATCTGCATAGTGTGCCTTATTAAAAGAGATAGTTCATACTGATGCATAACGGCTCCATTTACTCGACACGTGCATGTGTCAAAACTAGCAGTAACCCTTTAACATTGAAAAATACACTAAAAATGCATTCATTATCCGACATCCGTATTTCTTCCGTTACAAATTATGTAGTCCCTGATATTGCCTACTACTAATATGCTTTTGATGAGATAAAATTGAAAACAAATCATAAATAAACATCGAAACGACCTACCACAAAAAAGTTACGAAGTGCGAGGGTTGCTGCATGTATACCTTATGATTCTACGATTCAAAGCGTCAGTAAGCGAAATGCGAATTCAAAGCAATAAACCCAAATCCAACAACGTATTGTCATATTTGAGGTCCAAAGAGCTACCCAAACCCAATAAAAGATTCTTGACAATAAATTGGATTGATAGAAAAAAAATCACTAACTGCATAGTTCTTCGGTGTTTTACAACAGGCTTGGAGGTTTTGGTTTTGGACATAGGTTTGGGAAAACAAAATTGTTATGTTAAAGAAACGACGATGCTTCTAAGAAAGCAAATATTTATTTGCAGTTGTAAAACCGGATTTCCTTCAGGCACTGCATTATTTTAGGTAGCCGGACGGAATGGGCTTTCCGAGATCGTGTCGGACATCATACTCAAGTAAAGCCTATGTAATATACGGTAACTAACTGTAAGCCAACAGTTGTCTGTTTTGAAGGACCCTTTTATGATCTAGAAACGAGATAGCAAAAACATATTTGGAACTCAATTGCTTTACGCATCAATACATCTAGGTGTTTATGTCTTTTGTAGATCAAGTCGTTTTAGTTTTACTGGATTACGGTTTATACACACTTCCAGGTTAGAATTCCTCGTTTTTCCTTCAGTCATCGCACTACTACATAACTTTCGACCAAATTAAAAAACTTTAAAGTTCACGGAGATTTTTGGATTTGAAGGTGACTACACGATAGATGTAACCTACAAATAAAATATTGTAGATTTTGAAGTCAATAAGCATATACCAAAGAGCAGTAAAATATGATCAAATCGAAAAAAGTATTATGCAAAATGATGTGCTGTTATCGGAAAGGTAATCAATATACACACACACACACTAAAATTAGACATTACAATTGGTTTTGTACGTTGAAAGTTGCAATTTACCCCAACAACTTACTTTAAGGAAATTAGGGGTTCGTTTTTTATAGGAAATCATTACAATAATGAACAGGTAAAAATGGTAATATTTCACCACTCCCTTAAGTTGGGATTATGATGTGTGGCCGATTTGACCCATATTCGAACATATTTGGCCTCTCCATAAAATATAAGTAGAGTCAGTCGGTAGGACAGAATTACAGCCATCATAGGAAATCTTTCTGACGCATCTAGCGCCGGAGAAAGTGTTAAATTGGTGTTTAAAGGAAGCGTATGTTGTCTACTTGGAAAATGACGCTGATGGACAAAGCCTTGGAAACCGATTGTTCCAGGCCATTGTGTCAATGTCCAATGCTTCGAACAAACAAAAGGACATACGGACCTCTTCTTCAGAAAACGTCAGTGTCCCTGCGACACTGTCACAGAAGCTAAAACCGTTGCAAGAAGAGATAATTAGCAAGCGGTTGAAGAAGTTGAGATGGTACATTGGAGTGGGGCGATGTGAGACACTCAACTCTTGTGAGGTAGGGAGTAAGGGGTAGGAAAAGGAAAGGTTCACGGAGGAGAAAGTAACAATCCCGTCATTTGGCCGAACTGCCGAACAAGGAGTCCATAAACAGAGAAACGCAATTAAATATGCACAACATTAAAATACCTCAAATCTGCAAGTTCAACCCCAACAACCCTCTGATGCAGAAAAAACAAGGGATTTTAAAATTCTCTAGAAAAAGCCTAAAAATGACGAATGTGAAAGGATCCAAAAAAATTCATTTCCGTATTGACCTTCCACAGGGCACATCTCGGCTTCAGTTTGCAGTTTAGTCTCCGGGTTTGGTTCCACCTGTCACTGGCTGCATCTCTCCTGCAATCATAGTCAGGAGTATCAGTAGAGCATATAATAATGATTTCATTATACGACAACAAGATGCTAAAACGATTTATTAGTCCCTATGGCATTCATTACTATCTTCTATCGGATTATTACGAGGAGGGCTTTTAAAAACTTAACCGCATGATTGATTTGGGTTTTCCTCTATTTGGCCTGGGAAAGCAGGGAAGGTGCAGGTGGGGTAAAATTGGTCTCATTGCTAGTCAAATCCCAAGATGTACGGATTCTTTGGATGAGCAAGTAAAGGGCATGGATCGGAGAATAACTCCATACTTCTTCGATTTCCAACTCTGTTCAATGTTCCTCAGCCTTTCTCTATCTGCTCTTCTATTGATTTAGCGGATGACAAGAAGAATGAGAGAGGGACATATCATAATGATATATCCCTGGTGGATGGACGAGCGAGAGAGAAGTAATATTATTACCTTAAAATCCAACTATTACGTTCCTCCTGCCGTTTCCAGTTTCTATGACCCTCTCTAAGCCTGATTGTCGGATAGTATTAAAGTAGTTTAGGAAGAGTGAGAGTGTTGCCCGCCTCCAGCTCTTGCCAAAAGGTTCTTCAAAATCCGTTCAATCTGTCTGCAGGACGAGCAGACGGTTTTTCACCATCAGTCTGGCACTCTGCGAGGAAGCCTCTTCTTTTGACCCCATAGGATCCTGAGTGAAAGTAACAAGTACTCGGCTACTGCCTACTTTTCCCCATCCCGTCTCTCACTACCAATTTCTCCCTCTCAGTTCTCGTGCCGCAATCAGTCCTTCTCCGTCAAACTGTCCACCAACCCACCCCGTCTCACTTTTACCACAACGATTGGGCAGAAAGTGCTTCTTCGGAAGATCCTCTCCTACGTTCTTGCACCTCTACCGTATCCACTGTCGTCGTCACTTCCGGCTCCTCAACAGTACCTATAGGAAAAGAGTAGGGGGAAGGTCCAGGACGCTTCCGGAGCGACTTCCGTGAGTAGGGGAGGGTAAATTGGGAAGTTTGGAGAGATTTGTCTCGTTAGAACTTGTTCGTTGATCCCACGACCTTGTATTATGTCAGAGGAACTCAGAAGAGGTGACAGAGCGGCCAGGTGTAGTTTCTGAATTTCAAGGGATCGGAGTTTTTGAAATGATGAACCTAGTAAGCCGTAACAAACTGGTAAACTAACCCTCGTCGTGCATGAGGCAAAGAGAGAAAGTGGAAAATTAGTTTGGGAGTTGTCCCATAGTAAAGTAGCTAAGCTATTGCACATTATTATTATCATGTTGGGAAGTAGGAGCTGTAGTTGTAACGGTTTGAAGACTCAATGTTTTGTGATGGTTTTCTATCGTATCTCTATTTCCTAATGAGGAAATCAGTCCTGGATCCTCTTACTGGCTCTCCTATTGTTCTTCAACTTTTCTCATTAATTTTTCCCACTATTCTCGCCGTCCCCTGTGGTTGCAGACCGGGATGTAATAGGAATGCATAGGACTACAAATGTCCAAGGAGTTCATCATTTCATCATAACATAGCTATGTAACAAGTTATTCAGATTGGAGGAAAGTATTTAACAGGTAAAGACTGGGGGTTTAGGTCGCAGAACCATGCTCAGCTCCACAGGAACGAGCGATGAAAGCAGTGTAGATAGTATAGCCCCTCAAGACGGTAACAATGTCTCAAGACGGCTGACAAAATCTGACAATAATTTGTCCACTGAGCCTTGCAAAAATGCAACCACAGCATTATCGCTAACCCTCGCTTCCGACGGTCGGGAGACATGGAACAAAAAAGTGGAGTTTCTCCTGGCTGTCATTGGATTTGCTGTGGACCTTGGGAATGTATGGAGATTCCCGTACGTATGCTATCAGAATGGAGGAGGTAAACTTTACTTTTTATAACGTGTCAAAGTAGCCCTCAAAATCCTAGTAGTCAAACAAAATGGGGAGTCGTATTGTATCTGATGAGCACATTTTATCAATCTTGTACTCGTCATTATCACCATGTCTACTTTTACCTTAAAGAGGACATGTAGTCCTTACATGCATCGTGCGAGTCAAATGTATCATTACAAATTACAATAAGTTGACTGGAACTCGGAATAACATATTTCTAACTGCGAGATAGCTAGGGCCATAAGTCGATCAACGTCAAACTGGAATTCTCGAAACTACGTGTTTTATTTGTAAAAAATAAGTCCTTTAATAATTATTTTGACAGCTAATAAGCTTTTCAGCTTTTATGATTGTAATTAGATTCGGCAAACACTGAAGAATAGGAGTGAATAACGAAATAAAAGACAATATTTTTTTTTTACTTTCGTTTTCATTTGTTTCAATACAGCTATAGGCTCTTCTACGTTTTTCAAAATTTTCAAGCAAGCTTAATATTAGTTATACCATTTTTTATTAATTAGTTCATTTTGAAATTCTAATATTCAACGATGCAGATAATTTTGGGGGATCATATTTTATGATTTAAGGACACGGTGAATAGATATTGACAATTTGTATATCTGCATTTGATACCTCCAGATGAGTAAAAAAAAAAAAAAAAACCACTCCCAGAATAACTCCCTCTCCCTACGGCATTAAAATCACGATTTCCGTTATTCCGTTAATGCATTTAGAAGGTAACTACTGGCTACTTTTAAGGGGTGAAAACTTTTCATTAGAACACTGATAAACGATCCATTTTCACAGCATTCTCCACGCCCTGATCTTTCAGATCCGTCCAAAAAGAAAATATCAACAATTTGGGTATAAAGACAATTAGATTTCTCCAATTCAATAATTTAAAATTTGACCCCCAAGTGTTCGAGAGGGGTTGATTTCCTTCCCCAGTAAACTAACCATAGCTCACTAACAATGAAAGTAGTGTATACTAATGACTGAGATCTGAGATTGTGAGTGTGAGCATCGATTGAACACGTTTAACAGGCCTGTCTTCACAAACCTCATGAAATAAACAACTTAATGTTTCTGAAATTCTCGACGAAAGTCTGTAAGTATTTCTAGCCAGCAAAAATATTTATTCTAATGTTCAAATATTTGTAAGCAATAACTTTCTTTTCATAGTTTAGCAAGTAATAATATTTTTATATGATTTTTCTCACCTCACGCTAACGACATCACACTATTTAATGGCTTACGTTACGTGTACGAGTACGCTACGCTTATAAAAATTTTATTGTTGTAATAAATTCAGGGACACAGTGGAAGGGAAGAAAGTAAAAGTTCACAGATATATAAAGTTATAAGACTATTTGCTTTAGGTACTTTATAGTTTTTGCAATTACATTAAGAACCCTTGTCTGAGCATTGAATTAGCGACGGTTGAAATTTTATTTGTCCCTAACAATCGTCTGCGGAAAATTATGCTTGTGATTTTCATAATAAACCCGTCCAGAATTCTATCCAATATTTGACTTTGAACAATATTTTCAGGGCCATGTATTTTTACGTCTGCAACAATAGGATTATTTGAGAAATTTACCTTAAATTACGTTCGGACGTTATTTTCGGAAAGACAATGTTTATTTTTCATTAGCTCGACAAACATCCCATTAAAGCTCTCTCTCGTGTTGACCCTTGTTTTAAAGGCTCTTAGATACGGGATCAAAGAATTCAATGAGCTGTTTCCCTGCTATTGGAATCGTGTCTTTTCCAGAGTTTTGATTTAATGGAAAAAAGAAGCTCTGAAAACATATGCTATGTTGTTATTTTGTTTTTCTGTATCAATAATTAGTATTTTGATTGATATAACAGCAGTACAATCCTTTTATTTTACTTTCTTCACCTCATTGCATCTGTTTACGAGGTTCCATATAATGCAGCCTAAAAATGTTTAACATTCGTGTTTTAAATCGACTGCTTTTTTGGGAAAATATCGAAACCGCTGGCATCATCATCTGTATTCAAACGACCTATTAGCTTGAATAATGTGCAAATAAACTTGCAATGTTACAACATTTATCTATATTGCCACTTTGAATAAATAAGTTTAAACTAAAAACTACAACCGCTTTCATGCGTGCTCGGGTTAATAAATTAAACGTGTTTTTACGAAAACAATTTTAGTAGCATGTGCAACCAATAAAGATTAACTGAATAATTTAAGCTTATCTAACTGTGCAACCAACGTAACTGTATTAATCAATGAGTTATTGTCCTAGTCAAGATATCCATAACCTCACAGGTCTAAATCTAAAATCATTTAAATACCGAAACGGACCAGACTTAAGTTCAACAGCGAACAACTCAAGACCACATTTTACTGTTCCATCGATCATGCAATTAATCATGTAACTTTTATTCTGCTTTTGAACCTGCCTTTTCAAAACGGTTTCTTCAAATCCAAAGTTCCAAACCCGGCTAATGATATTAGTCGGAGAAACCTGGAAACTCATGTCTAAGAAAGTAATTTGTGTTTCTTACACAAAAACAGGCTCATTAAAATGATAGTAAAGGTAGATACACTAACTAGCCTGAATAGAGGTCTCCAATGACTATCATAAAGTATAATGATTTTGGGATCGCTACATTTTTTCAACTTACCAATCATTGCTATTTATAGAATTGTTGTCGATATTAGACGTGTATAGTCAAATCACAACTGCCTCACCATTTTTTGCTGTTTTAGGAGCATTTCTAATTCCTTACTGCATCATGCTGATCTTCGGTGGCCTCCCTCTATTCTATCTGGAATTGGCACTGGGTCAGTACTACCGTAGTGGATGTATTTCGGTCTGGCGACACATTTGTCCTGCACTAAAAGGCAAGTAAAATGCAGAATTTTTAAAATGCAACTTATAATAACTAATGATAAATTTTTTAATAATCTTGAAATAGCATCAATACATATCCCAGAAACCCTTTCTAGTTTTGTAAGAATTCTCATGAAACTACACTAACAAATCCGTTCTGCGAACGCTTAATAGATTTTAAAATTTATACAGAATACAAAAAAGCTCAAAGCTTACTCTCGATTGAAATTTAAAGACACGACAGACGACGACAGAGACACGTACAAACATCCCATTAATTTCTTGCTCTGATAATATGTATTTTCACCTTTAATTACACTTTCTCCTCAACTGTTACTTCTTATAGAAGTCTCTTCACCTAATTTTGAATTTCTACAGCACATTACATTCGAATTGAGTTACATGTATTCATCGATGCCTAATCAGCAATTTAATTTCAAATCTCCTTAATATGTAATATGTTCTTGTTGACTTTCTCGGTAACTTTAAAACCCGAACAAATCTGTCTGGAAAAGCTGAAGCTGTTGTGGATTCCATTCCTCCGTTGTTGATTACATTAACGGTTTAGATTAACAGGATCCATTGGCAGAGGCGTAATTAAATGACAGATACACATCGATACATATCAGTCTTCTCTATAATATTCTAAGTATATAGCATTGATATTTTTGTCCAAGTTTCCTAGTTCTGCGTGTCCATACGTCAGCCGATGACATGAAACACGGTTCGTTTAGGGGGGTCTTTAAGGGCCTGAATCTAGTTGGACAAAGACGAGTCAAGGAGTGAAAGTATTGGGAGAGAGAGAGGCTAGTTCGGAAGCCTGAAACTAAGGCTATTACGGGATCCAGGAGTCGCGGACAGATAATAACGCGTGAACAAAAGGCTAAATGGCACGACTCGGCCAGGTCGTAAACGATTGCCAAGGGATTTGCAGACATCCAATTACCAGAATCCATTTTAACACTTCAGTCTTAGGATAAATGATTCGTCATGATACAGTAAATTGAGGACGAGAGCTCCTGGCTTCCATCACATAATCACAAACCACTCAATCCTAGCTGAAAATTAATGGGGCTCTGCTATCCTTGTCCCTTCTCTCAAGTCTTTCGCCGGCGGAGGGAAATATTTATTCGCCTAACCTCATTACTTTCCTTCCTCTGCTACTTTTATAGACTCAACTCCTCTGCTTTGTCTCCTTTCACTCCTAGAAAGTCTGCAACAAAATCAACTTTGATTTTTATTTCCAACCATTCGCTCCCCATATTCAGTTATTACCAATGATAATTCATGTAATTCCGTTGGTTATAGAGAAGCCTTTTGGCGAGACAGTTCTTAAGACACCTCGTCAGGATTAAACATTTGTAGATAGCTTTAAATATGACATGTCAGTTAGTTCAGGCAGACAGAATCATAGGGTCAGTTTTTGTTGTGGTTGGAAGTTGGAAGCTCGCCTGAAAAGTTAGGATCGACTTTCCTCGTCTAAATTGTCCTGGACCTTTGGTAATACAATCGAATCCGGGTTAGGAACAATTGCAATGAACTTATGTTTTCAAAATCGGCGAATGATATGCTCACTGACCAGTTCTTCCTTTCCAGATCGTACACACAGAGTATTAGAATGTTTTTATATTGTTGTGTACCTGTTTAAAATTTTAAAACTACAGAGTAGCTCTCAAGCAGGTTTATAATTTGGGAGTCTTTGGTTAGAAAGACTTACTTTTTTATTACAATTACGAAAAACTAGGTCCTTTTATTTAGGGGGCTCGTCTATTTTGGAAGGGCTTCTAAATCAAGATTTCTTACCCGAAGGCAAGGTCTTCTGTATTTTTATTTTAAATTAGAAACCATGGACTTTGAGTATGCATGTCAATTATTGCGTGTACTTCTGACTGTACTCATCGTAATTTATCAGCCATCAATTACATTGTCAATCGTCAAAGTCATCAAATGAAGGGACAGAGCGAGGTTGAGGTAATCGTGATGAATAATGTCTGCTATGGTCATTTTCTGATCAAAGCTTCCCGTCTGCTGACATTTCTTTTTGACAATGTTCTCCCAAGATCAATCCAAACTACCAAGGGCATTGATGTACAGATGTACTTCCAAAGCCCCCCTACGGCCCCTTCTCAACTGTCCAAAGCATTCGGGTCAAACGAAATGCGGAAAGTGTATATCGTTGATAGTGTCATGAGAATAGCGCTTATGACCAACAAATTATATGGACAAAGTAAATTGCTACACAACTCAGGGCTCTAGATCAGTTCTTATCTGAACCGTAAATTCTACTACTTCCAGACTTAATTTCGATGTTGATGCTTTTGTCTCGTCCATAAAACCTTTAGAAGTTTCCGCTTCCCCATCCTAAGGAAGTGACTTGTTTTTTATTTCACTTTCAGGATTGGGATATGCGATTTGTATTATCGACCTGTACGTCGGGATGCATTACAATACGATAATTGGTTGGGCAGTCTACTATCTGGTGGAGTCGTTTAAATCCGAGCTTCCATGGCTAACCTGTAATAACGAATGGAATACAGAGAACTGCACGCTAATTGGCGATATTGCCAACCTGACCGACTCAACTTATGCGACAAGCCCAGCAAAAGAGTTTTATGAGTAAGTTTGTCATTCAGAAATTACTCTGCGAAAAAAAAATTTACAAGTGGCTTATTTTTGGAAAATATATTTTTAATTTGTCAATGACAATAAATTTTGTCAAAAAATCGATTGTTTTGTATTTGTGTAAAAACAGAAGGAAAGTTTTGGAGATGCATTTGGCTGATGGAGTGGATGATCTTGGTCAAATGAGGTGGCCACTGGTCCTGTCGGTCTTTGTCGTTTTCATACTTGTTTATTTTTCACTGTGGAAAGGAGTTCGAAGCACCGGAAAGGTTAGCCTTTATAATTTTTTACGTTATAACATTTTTAACGATTCAGTTCGGACGACGAGTTTGTTTAATATGACACGGTGACTTGAAATTTTAGACCGTATTATAAGTATCATTGAAGTTTAGTGTTCTTATAATATGGCTGATATGACTCGCCATTAATTAATCAAATCAACTGTCCAACGAATTTTCGGAAGAATCGTAAAAATTACATGTTTATAATTGTCGTCTGTATTGGAACTGTTTTATGAACATGTTCAATATTAAAACTGTTTTCAAAATGCTTAAAACATATAAAATATCAACAAATTTAAAGTTACCCTAACCACAGAGCACAACTACGGACGTCATTGGAAAGTACCATGCCTTTCTATTTCTAACCACGCACCACACTTGTCTGATTGGAATTTTACCGTTTTAAATGTATCACATCTTGGTGTTACTATTTACGATTGGAAAAATGTTGACCTTTACTCCCTTTAACCTCTGAGCTACATGATCTCCAAACGGTTTTCACCTCCATCAAAAAGTACTCAAAATATTATGCCGGTCTCAGGTAATATGACACACATACAGACAGGCAAACTGATGGACACCAAGTCAGTCGCGTAAGATATCTACGAACATAAAAACTAGAAAGGCAAAAACGCAACGTGATTGTATTTTATATGTAGTCAATGAATAAAATTTAAACTGAC
The DNA here is from genome assembly GCA_906901685.1 of Desoria tigrina. Taxonomy (NCBI): domain Eukaryota; kingdom Metazoa; phylum Arthropoda; class Collembola; order Entomobryomorpha; family Isotomidae; genus Desoria; species Desoria tigrina. The sequence continues at coordinate 12,364,223 of CAJQTU010000004.1, forward strand.
TTACACGCTTCGAACTTTGAGGGGATAAAAAGATTTCGAGTCTGAGAATGTTTTAAACCATTCACTGATAGGTTTTCACTAGTAATATATACAAATATACGTTTCGGAAATCATAAAAGGTTTTTCTGCTTCTAAACTAATAAAATCGTTAGTAGAATGGATCGCTTCTATCAGGGTAACGGCATTTAAATGCATTCTTTTATTGATGAGTTATTGATGCAATCGAAAGAACGCTAAAAGAAGGTGAGATGAAAGCAGAGAACGGTCGTATAACAAAGAACTTCTACCGGAAAAGTTATCTTATTTACCTACAATTACTTTAATTCACCCAAGTGTCAGCATATAGTAATTCCAGATTCACAATCTGATCATTGTCGCTGTTGCAAAAGGCTCAAACCTCAATCCTTCAAATATCTTGTAGAAATTTACCGTTATAGAGGAGGGAAAGTAAGTTTGTTTAACTCTAATTCTGCCGAACATGATTCTCAATTTAATTCAATCAACTGAGTAACTAGCTAGGATTAGGAAAAAGCATCCAAGGCATGGAAATGACGGATTCGCTATAAAAATAAAGCTGTATGTGTTGCACTTAGCATGCAGAAACAACATGGGGTAATGCAACATTCAATATATTAGCTGAACGTGTTCTAGGGCCTTAGATAATTTTCAGAACTGAAAGGAAAGGCTAACCAACCGAAAACCGAATTATTCCGTGTCGATACTGTAGGTCTTCTGCCAGACCAGGGTTTGGTTTGGTGAATCCGTGAGCTATCAGTGCATTAGTGAGTTAGTAAAATGGTTCTTGGGCGATGTGGGAAAATCCCTATTTGTGTCAGTGGAACCACAGATCACTGACTTCCCTCTCCACGCGTAGAGAGGAGTTTAGAATTACAAATACGACCTTTTTCCCATGGAGAAGTTGGGGAAGTGATTGGCACTCAGGAGCCCTTCTACAGTCTCTGATTGTATCTTTTACTCGAATTAAATCCGATGCACCACCACCACCACCACCACCATCCATGGCAGAGTAATAAGTTTGCCACCTTTAGTACCTTTTTTAAATTTCAAATCAATTTCCTTCCTCACATGCTTTCTCCTCTGTAGCCGGGACTCGAGAGGGAAAGACAGAGAACCTGTTGACTTCCCTTTCATTGTCTGGCTATCATCAGTCAGTTTCGCACATTTGTCTTTCACTATCGGGAGGATCGGGCAGGACGAGGGAGTTATCTCGGCAAGAAAATATCATCCCATGAATTACAGGAACATATATATAAAAGAGCTCTTAAAGTGGCCTCGTATTTATTCTATTTCTCTTGGCTTTCTTTCGGCGTCGGGCTGGTAGTTGTAAGAGTAGTCGTAATAGTAGCAGGCTAGCAGCCACAAAAAAGTTCTCACTTGGGAAATTCTATTACAAACAACGGGTTTGGTTGAATAGTCATTGAATTATTCATGTTTGCTTGGAAAGCGAGGATGAATTTCCAGCTTTTATACCGGGTTCCATTGTTACATAGGGTTCAAGATGTACTTCTACTTTCTATATGCCCCTACTTCCTCCTCACTTATCTGCCTAAAGCTCTGGGGCTGGAAGCTTTTCAATATATACTAAATAAATGAATATAAACATGTAATTACGAATTACGAAGCCCTGCAACTGCCAAAACTTCCTATTATCTTAAAGAGAACCGTGATACTTGATGATTGATTAACTCGGCAAGTGCAGAAAGTTTGGAAAATCTAATGGAGCTCGTATCTCAGGCCCATTACATTCTTTCTACATCGGTCATGCACAATTAAATGACTTCCATTGTCAAATATCTGTAAAACTTGAGGTGAAAGGTAGACGGAAGAAAGTCATTGAGCTATTGTCAATATAATATTATTAAGACTGTTTCATTATTATAAACACTTCCTGAAACGTACGTGTATATGAATAGGTATGAAATTGAAACTAATGGTCAACTTACCATTATCGAAAAAATTACTATCTTTGTGAAAGTCATAGTGGAACCATCGAATTAAAAAAAATCCTTTTCCGAAGTATCGAAAGTTGGCTTAGAATTCGCAATTCTAACTTTTGACATGGATTCACTGAAATATGATATTACAGCTTGGATTTTATATTTATAGGTAACAAGAGGACGCGAGAAGAATTAAATATTAGCTAGCAGGGACAATAATTAAACCACGGGATTAATAATAATATTTTTAAAATCATACTAACTATAATTTTGATTACTAAAAAATCGAAGTTGCATTTTTCAGGCGGTGTGGATAACAGCCCTTGCTCCATACTTCGTGTTATTTATTTTGCTCGGCCGAGGAGTCACGCTACCAGGAGCGTCTGATGGCATCAGCTACTACTTGACCCCGCAGTGGGATAAGCTTAAAACTCCAAAAGTAAGTTTTCGAACAATATTCGAGTGTCAATCACGATTCTTGTTTTAAATGGGAACTTATTGATTCATTCACATTTGTGCAATTAATGCTTAATTGTTTATGGCCATTAACAAAGTAAGTTATATAATGAGTAAAAATTATGTTGCAGGTTTGGATTGATGCAGCAACGCAGATTTTCTTCTCCTTAGGTCCAGGCTTTGGAACTCTACTAGCCCTGTCCAGCTACAATAAATTCCACAATAACTGCTACAGGTGAAAGCAAACTGTATATCAAATGCAATGTACATTTCTTGTAAACCTTTAGCTGGCTGAAATTTATCGGGTGACAACATTTGTGTTTCATCTTTCTTCTATTCTAAATCTTGTAAAATATATTCGACAATTCAACGGTAATACAGTAAGGGATGAAAAGCTTAAAATTCCGAAAAGCTCGATGAACGTTATTAATGGAGGGGTATTACGATATAACGTTGATTGATACTTTACACGTTGAGGCTGAAATAATACAGACAAGATCAGCCTGTTCAAGAAAATTAATAGGCTGAGCGAAATATTTCTGAAATCTGTTTTCTGCAATGTAACAAATTGAGTTGTGTTACAACGATTAGGTTATTAGTTAATGGATCTATGCTTTAATCTAAATTATTCATTAGAATGATTTCCAGTTATGACTAATCAGTTAGTAAAGCTCCACAGACATGATAAAACTGTTAAAGTAATTTAATGAGAATCCGCCGAAACCTTTTTCTTATGTTTTTTTCAGAGATGCTATTGTTACAAGCACAATAAACTGTCTTACAAGCTTCCTTGCGGGATTCGTCATATTTTCCGTACTTGGTTATATGGCATTTGTTCAAAACAAAAGCATTGACAAAGTTGGCCTAGAAGGTAAACGATTATCAAAACAAATATTGGATTGGACTTGTCGGACAATTAAGTGACTAATATTTTTTATTGAAACTGCAGGACCCGGTCTTGTGTTTGTTGTGTACCCAGAAGCAATAGCCACCATGCCGGGATCTAATTTCTGGTCCATTATCTTTTTCCTAATGCTTATTACTCTGGGGCTGGATAGTACTTTCGGAGGTCTTGAAGCAATTATTACTGCGTTATGCGATGAATATCCGACCACGCTGGCTCGCAATCGAGAAATCTTTGTTGCATTTCTTCTTGTAATTGTATTCATCTTGTCCTTGCCAACATGCACACAAGTAAGTTCATGTATTCGATTTCGAGCCAATCATTTCTCGATTAAAATACTGAATGGATTAATTTAAATTATGCAACCTCACAATTATACGTAGCTGTATGATACGATGTAGCTTTAATCGACTACATTAATGTAAATCCAGTGTATTATTTTTATACGAAAGGGATAAAAGAAATTGCTTATCTGAAGTCAGTAAGTTCGTTCTCCGAATTGGTCAAAGCGTTTCTTCATTAGGAAGATAATGCACATGAGTTTTGAGCGGACACCCATCCACTAAACCATCTCTCCATTCGAGGCTCTTTTCGAGTGTAAAAATAAATTATTAAAATCTTCTTGATTCCTAATTTTAAGCGAAAAATATTATCCACGTGGTAAATTTCGTGGCTTTGGATGTGAATATGGTCACTAAATCATAAACTTTTATAAAAAGAATTAGGCAAAAATAAATACCCGTTTGTGCTTGATTTTATTCGACACATACTCAAGTGCTCTAACAATAAGATTACAATTTCTGCTTCTAACTCCTAACTTTAAATATAACACGCTGCATAAAATGATATACTTTTAAATTCAATAGGGTGGAATGTATTTGGTGAATTTCCTTAACATCTACGGCCCAGGGATTTCCATCCTTTTCGTCGTTTTTGTGGAAGCAGTTGCAGTCTGTTGGCTTTACGGTGTCAATAGGTTTTCTTCCGACGTGGAACGAATGATTGGACATCGACCAAACCAGTTCTGGAGAGTTTGCTGGAACTACATCACCCCTGTGTTTATTCTGGTGAGACAATTCCAAGTTGCTTGAGTTATGTTTTATGTTCGGCTATAGAATCCGGATTAACTGTTCCGGACTACCTTTGTTTTTCAGTCCATTTTCATATGTTCTCTCGTCACTTATGAGGATCTACAAACAGAAAACTATGTGTACCCAAAGTGGTCAATTGCGATCGGCTGGATGATGACGATGTCATCAATTATCTGCATACCGCTATATATTGTATATATGTTCATCATCACTCCTGGATCATTCAGCGAGGTTCCAAAATCTATTCTTTTTTTATATTCGAATATGTTCACCATGCAGAAATACTTAAAGATTTCTACATTTTAATCTAGCGTGTTCGAATAATGATTAAGCCTGTGGATCCCGTCGACATGATAGCTTTCTCTCCAACAACTAATTATGGAACGTCTGTGTGAACAATACACCGGTACTTGTGTGGCTCAGGTCTAGGAAGAATAAACAAAATGGTCATTTATCTTTCGTTTCTTGTGCCAAACAACCAGAACGGTTTTTCCACCTTTTTCAACAAAACATTCGTGATATTGATAATATTGGTTTCATACAGATGCTGGTCGCAATGTCTCTTCTGCTTTCTTGGCCAAAATAATTGTGGCAATAATTGTGGAATAACAATAAATTGTAATAAAAAATAAAATTCTGTTTGTAACCTGCTTAATGACCTATATCAAATTTCTCTACAAGAAGACTAGGAAGTTCGAAATATGTAATATATATGACACACATGTGGAAATAGACTCACCGACATGTTCGTAGATCATTCATGAATGCAGCCCCTTTTGCATCTTCTTGAGTTCCACACGTGCTATTCATCCACCCACCACTGCCACTTCCGTAATAGATTCCAAAGAGGGTAACATTCTTACATCCTACGTTCTTCAGTTCAGACTGAAGATACAAAATTCAAGTACAACTGCAACTGAGAAAAATGCATACGACAAACACCCTCGAAATATTATGGCCCGTGCCTGCAAAGCTCAACTTCTAAATGTTGGACCAAAATACACTCATTTACCTTATATGAAAGAGGTAAAAGATGCACATAGCCAAAGTACATATATTTTTATCTAAGATCTTGCTCATTCTATTTCTACTTCCAACTTCTGCTCTTTTAAATCCATTACTCAACCGGTCGACTTCAACGGCGAAGTTGCTGACTGGGAAAATTTCCGTCTAAGATACTATGAACGTTTTATTTGAATTTTAAGTTTTTTGTGGTTACGAAGGATAAAAGAAAGTGTATAATTGAACAGAAATTGAGATCACTACTGATAGAAAGAAAGCAATAATAATATTAGCCGAGTTTGCATTTAAATTGCCTCCGGTTATATTTAACAAGTTTATCATTTAAAGCCGAAAGTGTTTGTAGCACGATAGTCAATATGGGAAAGAAAAGGAAATTGTTGGAACCCTGTAACCATCTTCGAGGAACGTCACAAGATAATAAATATGAAGAGTGTCGAGTTTGTGGATACGAGCCGATGAAAAAATCTCATTCAATTCGTACCAGGAATCGAATGGATGGCCAGTATCTTAGCAATACAAAGGCTTTGGTCGCTCCGTTGGCTGCCAGTAGAATATTCAAGAAAGCATCTTATGTTACGGTAATTTCATAAATGGATATTTTACAAAAAGAGGTCATTGGGATAGCATTGTAATGAAATTTACATGAGATTTGAATTCAACCGTTAAGTCAAAATGCCATGCCGTTGGAATATCAGCGATGAATCCAGTGCATAAGAAACTGAACATAATTGATGACAAACCTTGCCGAAAACTCAATGCTGCCCTACCCATCGCGGAAAACGCATATGAATCAGGTAGGAAAATTTGCACTTCAATAAGAGATCGTCGGATTTTATTTTGATATAAAGTGTATCCAAAGAATCACTTTCTGAACATAATTTTGTTGTGAAGATTTACAACCCCATGATGATGACTTCGATTTCAAATCCAGACTAGAAGAACAAAATGAGTATGCTAAACCTCAGGATTCAGACTCGGCATCATTACATGGTTACTTGTACTTTTGCCGTTGTATCCATCCGAAATTTATTTTTGAGTAGATTTAATATTCCATTGTTTATTCTGTAGATACCGATGTCCTTCAATCGGAGATTGGATCTGGACCAAGTCGAATTCGTCAACCTCCTCCCAGGCCCTTGTTCTTTGAAGTTCCACAGGAGGAGGAGCAAAAATGTATCGAACGAGAATGGATTTTTTTGAAAATCAATGCGGTATTTAACGGAAGTCCTAATAATAGAGGCATAATTGTTTATGGGGGTGCAGGCACAGGTAACCAAAAATTCTCTAAAATTTACTTCAAAAGTATTCTTTGAATTCTATTATAAAATGTTGGATGCAGGAAAAACAACGATTGCCCTATACATGGTTGAGCATAGTTGCTTTGGACGCAAAACAAATGTTGACGAGAAAGAAAGTATGATGGTACCGGATATTAAGAATCATAACACTGACAATTTCCGCCCCTTTACCAGACTCGTTTCACATGTTGTGGCCTACCATTTTTGTCAAGTTAGTAAATGAATTTAAAAAATATATATTTACATATTTATTCTAACCGTTAATGTTTCTGAGCTTGGCATTTATTTTTTTTGATAAAGGTAGATAACAGAACAACTTGTTTAGTTCCCGATTTCGTCCATTCGGTAGCGGCTCAACTTTGCCAAGCCCCTTCATTGGCAGCCTACCAAATATTTTTAGAAGAAAATCCTGCTTATCATGTAATTCCAAGTTTATTTATCTTTATATTATTACAAATATTTATTTTAGAAAATTACGATTTGGACTTGAACTGTCATTTCTGTTTCCTACAAGGATCTTATTTCACTGAATAATTGCATCACAAATCCAAGCTCTGCTTTTGTAAACGGAATTATCGAGCCTCTAATTCTGCTAAGGAAACAAAATCAGCTTTCATCCGGGTACTTCGTTATGGTTCTGGATTCCGTGTGTGAAGCTGAATCTCATCGGCCATATACAGGAGACACGATCTCTTCATTCCTGTCCAAGCACATCTTAAAAATTCCTTCGTGGTTCAAGTTCATAGTAACGGTTCGAACAAACCATTTGGACCGTCTTTCTCTTTTGCCTTTTCAAAAGATTAGGTAAATTTATTCAATACCGTAAATCCATTAAAAGTAAGCCAAAGCATAGTTGATTTTGAAAATCCACATGGTAGGGGAAGAGGAGTGATTTTGGGGAATTGATTACTGAAATTTACCGATTTTAATGAGTTTTTATTTTAATCGCATTTTTGGGCTTCATCTATAGGGATAAATGACTTCTGAGTTTCGAATGTAATCAATATTTCATTTTCTATGTGATTTTTAGAACTTCCCTTTAAATTTTTCCACTTCCTCCTTGCGAATCAAAATATTTTATTCAGTCTTTTGTTCCCTTTATGCTAGACAAAAATGGTCATTGCCCGCATATTTACTTTAGATTGCCATATGAAAAAATGTAATATGTAATCAAATGAATTGCTTATGAATTCCTAATTATAAAATAGCCTTGATAACATGGACGAGAATATTATTCACGACTTGCAAGACTACATAAAGTACCGATTTGAAAGGATTTCAAAGTTGAAAAGTACCGTTCTTGCTAACCGAGGCCGTAATACGGATGCAACCACCCTTCCAAACCTGATGTACCATTTAAAAGAATTATCGGGAGGCTGTTTTCTGTACTTAAAATTGGCATTGGATTTGATTGAGCACGGACATCTTGTCATTAAATCTGCTAGTTTCAAGGTTCTACTTTGATTCCAAATTTTCACAATGAAAACTTTATTAAAAAAAAAGAATGCGAATTTATCTTGTCTCTTTGTACAGGTGTTGCCAATATCACTGTCTGAAGTCTTCATGTTACACTGTAACCTTCGTTTCCCGACGCAACATGCTTTTGGATGCGCAGCTGAAATATTGTCCACTTGTCTCGCAGCGTTGAATCCATTGAATTTATTAGAAATATATCATTCTGTGAATTCTTTGCGAGCAAACGATAATTTACCATGGGTCGAGTTCCTAAGAGTTTTTAAGGTGAGATCATGAAAAATGAAAATGTAAATTATTTTCAGTTCGTGTTCAATGCAAATAGTTAAAAAGCATCTGCATTTCAGAATGTACAAGGACTTCTTGTCAAAAGATTAGATGGAACGTATATGTTTTTCCATTCCTCGTTTCGTGACTGGTTGTGTGGAAGAGATGGAGGAAACCGAAAATTTTTCTGCGATACCAGGTAAAAAATATTATGTTATTGGGGACAATAGCAACCTACTGATAAATTGTTAAATTTCGGAATTAGGATGGGTCATGCAGCAATTGCCTTCCGTCTGATCCGAGTTGAAACTCCACTTGGACCGTCCAAGACTTTAGACCTTGCTCACCACATACTAAAATCCAATCTATTTAAAAACGCTGGAAATACCGATTCCTCTAATAGCCTTCCAACAAAAGACTTACAAGCGTTGTGGCTCCTCAGTAGCACTCCAAAGATTTCAGAAGCGCTGTCCTGCTTTTCTAATATTTACAATCCAAATATAAAGGTAACATTTTTTCGTCAAAACACATTCACAGGTACGGGCGGAATATAACATGTATTTTTACCCCCCCCCCACAGGTAACTCGATTATTACTACTTGCTGGTGCTTCACCAAACACTAGAACGAGCGTTCTCATGAACGCTCCCATGATTGTTGCTTGTGCGGTGGAAGGAAACATTGGAATGATATCTCTGCTACTGGAATTTGGAGCCGATTTGAACGCTGAAAATGATGACAAGGAAACAGCCTTACATCTAGCTTCAAGGAAAGGCGATCTACAAACCGTGCAATACTTAACTCGTCATGGAGCAAGGGTTTCGACATTAAATTCCCAAAACGAATGTCCAATGGTAGCTGCCGCTTCTGGAGCCCACCTCGAAGTACTGAATTTATTCCTTTCTCACAAATGGGACAACTGTTCTGATATGAGGATTTCCAAAGAAGATGCACTTCTACAGTCTTTAGTAAAGGCTTGTACTATCGGACATTCCGGCTTGGTTGAATTTCTCTGTGGCCACTGCTCAATGATAAACAATACGGATCGGTTCAGCGGCGAGTCACCGTTGACAGCGGCCTGCAAAAATGACAGACAAGAAATCACAGCAGTACTCATTGAATTCGGAGCCAATTGCAATACTCCTAACATGAGAAATACACTACCACTGATATGTGCAACTCGTGAAGGTCATCACAAGATACTTTCGATTTTACTGACTCACGGGGCAAATGTGAATGCAGTTGACGAGTACAAGCGGACGGCCCTGATGATTTCAGTTCAAAAGAACGATGTTATTGCGGCAGAGATACTGATAAGGAAGGATGCCATGCTAAGCGCTTTAGATAAAGACGGAATGTCTGCCCTTGGGTGGGGCTGCCTTAGAGGGAGTGTGGCAGCTTGTCAATTTTTGCTCCAATTCCCATGTGACATTAATCAGACGGATGTATTGGGTCGGATACCGCTTAACCTCGCAGCGTTTTCTGGGTGCAGCGAGATTTGCCAGGTACAAATTATAGTTAGTAGGAATCTAGGAACGGGACTGGACATTTTATCATTTGATTATATTCCTACAGATGCTATTGGATAAAGATGCTGTCCTCGAGCATGCCGATGTAAATGGTATTCGTCCTCTGGACCAAGCAATTAGCTGCGGACATAACACACTGGTTCAGCTATTCCTTAGAAAGGGAGCCAAGTTGGGAGCAGTGACTTGGACGATGGCTAAAGGAAAGCCACGAATAATGTAAGTGGAGTATTTTTCTATGAAATCTTGATTTTTGATTTAAAAAAGTGATATTTTGAGTAATATTTTTATTTTAATCAAGAGATTTAAAAAAAAATTATTTTCTGGATTTAAAATAAAAATGTAGTTCTTTTTACTTTCAGATTATCATTGCTCAATAAATTGTTGGAAGATGGTAAATTTTTATTGGAGAAAGAACAAATCCAAGACGCTGAGCACCGATTCCAATATGCCCTTCGAAAAGTTCTATCAACCGATTGTCAAGGAGACTTGAAGCCTGTTTTTTCTGAAGTTAAAACGAGGCTCATGCTTGAACTGATCAAATGCAAAAAGAAGTCTAATGTTAGTGAAGTAATATAATTTATTATAGAATTTTGTAAGCTAGCAGTTATACTTTATTATTTTATTTCCAGGAACTGGAAGAAGTTGTAAAAATTGCAGATGAAATCATTTCTGGTCAGTCAAGTTGTCACGAGGCTTACTTTGAGAAGGTCCATGCTTTATTTACCAATAGGTATGAACTTTTTCTGTCTATTTTAATAAATTGTCAGGATTCAATAAAAACATAAAATTTACAAATTCTAGGATGTTTCATGATGCCGCAACAACTCTAGAAATTGCATTGGAACTTCCAGGGCTCAATCAAGACTTACGAAAAAAACTGACTGATCTACATGAACAATTAAATAGAACTGACTCTTGGTCAAATTTTTAAAATAATTTTATTTATATTAATCAGATTAGGAATAATTGTAATTAGGAAGTGTTTGTAAATTCCTTGGAATATCAAATAGAGTCATATTTGCTGATATTGGATATTCTACACATTTTCAAGAAAAACATAAATTAAACTTTTATGTCCTACATGAATTTACACATTATGCATTTACAACTTACTCAGACTGATGAAATGGAACGAAATCGAATATAAAAAATTGATCAAAAGCGATTAAAATAATAGTTCATGGTATATTTATAGCTTCATAGAATCACGGTAGAATTTCCATTCATCTGGTCCTCAGCAAAGATTTTCTGATCATGAATCGATACTACAAATAAAAGGAAAAATGCTTTTACTAATAGCTTCTGAAATCCCTCTTAACCTACAACACTGAAAGTACGAAATCCTAAAAGTTTACATTAATCATCAGCCTGTCAAATTTAAGGCTTGTTAATGTTTCTTTTCAACTGACTGGGGCTCTGAATGTTCTACGTTCGGGATTGTAGAAGGAAAGCTTAAAATATATTTATAACAAAGGCTCGCGGTGATTACTGGAAATGTATTCTTTCTAATACTCGAGAACAATGGTGATTGTTTTTATCAAAGTCTATTTCGCCATAATTAATTTCATTATATATGTGGATGCTAAAATATTCATCTTTTCGAAAGATGGTTTTCAAAGATTTCTTTAAACCTCTTGCCCAATCAGTCCAAAAATATTTTTGCCGTGGTCCAGACTCAAAACAGTTTCCAATTTTCTAATGACCAACTATACATTTAGCTGAACGCTTGGATTAAAGGTAATCTGTACACGACTGATACACGACTGGGAATGGATTGATTCTAAATAAACTCGGGAATCATTACAATTTTGAGATACTCATTTTTAAACTTTCTTGCCTTATTAATTAAGTTCGATTAAATCAATGCGGATGCATCGCATCGCATCCTTCGACGTTGAACAGAGCAACCAGGCTAGGCTTTTATTTGTAAAAGTCAAGTATATATTATACATCCATTTCATCATCACGTAATTGTCCTTGCAGGCACTCACACACGAAATCTTGGTACGGGAAGATATTTTCTGTTGTCTGGGGATTAAAGTGCGGGGAATTTAGGCCGGTACTAGAGGCTATACAGCTCGTGTATTGGGCGCAGTTCCGGATCCGGATGGTGCAAAATAAGAGAACCCGGGGGAAGAGGGATGGGATGAAACAGATGAGACGGCGAACTCCAGCTCCAATACACTCTGCAGTATTAGAAAGCTTTATTTTTTTTACCGTTTCCACTCATCAAAAATAGAGATAGAAAAAACGTCTAAATTCATGACCTGAAAACCCAAAAGTATATAGCTGTTACGTTGAAAGATATCTTAAATCCAAGGAAATCATGATTGAGCTCTTCCCGGCTAAGATGCAATAAATAATAAATCATCTCAGCAAACACCAACTCTGACCTTCCTTGAGTTTAAACAAGGTTCAGGGGCTAGCATTTAAAATTCAACCTTCACCCTCTTAGGATTCCTTGACTTAACGCCTATAGATCTATTGAAAAACAATGGCATATCAAAGAACATAACAAGCAATCACATCATTGACCAGAAAGAACTTCTTAAGTAGTTGAACTGTTTCATGAGATATCCATTTAAAAGCCCTATATTTAATAGTACAAGAGATAAGTTCTATTTGGAAATTAAACAACGGCCAGATCAATCCGGAACAATTAAGATATACTCGCTGAAAATCTGCTGCAAAAAGTGCTTTATTTATTGACTTCATGCGATATTATTATCTCGTGAGGCAACCTGGGACACACGCTTGATTTGTAGTTTACGTTTGAAAACTAGGTCGTTCTCTCCTGTGGTCAACTCCCATATATTCTCCGACTCGGAATAATATTTTTCCTTAGCCTAGAATGAAATTCTACGGTTTAGGAGTTCATTTGCTGAGTGATAAATTAAATTTTCATAAAGGATAAAATTCATCGCCTCAACATTTCCAGAACAACGGGGAAAGAGCTTCGTATCCTCGCATTTTGTAGTCCCGACACCATATGTTGTTGTGAGTGAATGCTTAATAAAGGCCATTGGACGCCTGACTCCAATTAACGCCTTCTACTACTACTAACTACTACTACTACTACTTACACAAATGGATGTAACAAAAATGTTCGTAGTTGTTGCTTCCTTCCGCTACCGTCTAAAAATGAACAGGCATACCGCAAACCCCTAAATAGATTACCTGGAAATGTTCTGGAGAGAGGTTGTTGGGTTTTGGGTTATATTCCAAGTGTATCATTTGTAAAGGAATGAGATTTTGCACACAAATATAATTTATTTGAAACTCAAAACTAACAAGTTCCTTGTTAAAATGCAAATTTCTGGGAGGAATATACCCCATACTTGCCTTAGTTTTTTTATGCTGTTTAAACAGGAAAAATAATTTGGGATGAAATCTTTCAAATGAACTGATCGTCCTCAGAGCAAAATGAATGTAACAAAGCCTTTCGTATTTAAACCATTTTTTATAATGACTCTAAAGCGGCAATATAATTTACCTGGGAATCGATGAAAAATAAATGTATTACGCTAATGACGTTAGTATGTGAATATGAAAAAAACTTGTGATTACTCCAAACCGTCTTCAAAAAGCATACAATTATTTTTACTACGTGGTAAACAGAATATAATTCATTGATTAAATTAATACAATTCTATTAAAATTATAAATTTGTATGATTACAGTATGTGACAAAGTGGTCTTTAACTTTGTTCCTAACACGGTCTAACATAAGGATAGTTTCGCACTATCATGGATGTCAATGTCAATTCATATTAAACAAAAACTATCAAGAATCCAATCCTCCAATTTCAATAAAAGCCACAAGAAAAGTAACTACCGGTTGCACTCTAGTAATCACACTTTTCCATTTTCTAAAGGTTTATCATTAAATAAATAATCATCTATTATTTTTGCATTGCAACCATGCTTCATGCTCAACATTTCTTTAAACACGATCTAGTATTTCTTTAATATGGAATAGGATTACGGTCGCCTCTATAGTTGTTAAACATAAACTCCGTATCATCATAAACTTGCGTAAGTGTTTTATTTACAAGGAATAATGAGAAACACCGAGTAACAGAAGATCATGTAAAATAGAAAATCAAAAATGCTAACATTGAAGATGAAATCCAATTTATGTATGCAGCATCGAGACAGTTTATCCCAGCCGATGAATGCCTGCAACAATAACGAATTCAATGCTGACAGGAATGATACTAATGCAGCGATATTCTTCAAACGGAAGATTACACGTTACTGTCAAATTAGTCCTCTCCATAGCGGAACTAGTCACAACGAGTATACATATGTAATATATATAGTCGGTATATTGTGTGATATACTTCTTTCTATGCAGTATTTAGTGTAGGAGCAAATAGCAATACACACAAAAAGGCAAGCTATTTGGACGTGCTTTAAAATATATTTTGTATCAGATCGACGGGATAGCCTACAGGGGTAGAGGTTTAGAATGCCTAGAGAGTACGAAAAAGTCTGAGAATAAAATATAGACGACATAAAAATGCCGTCAGAGTCAGGGGTTGCAGTATGAAATCTAAGATTAGAGACGAGAGAGACAAACAGAATGCAAATGTAACGAAGAGAGATTGAATTGGAGAGGGAAGATAAGGTAAAACAAATGAAGATAGTTTAACTAATGCTCTTAATGAAATAAGAAGTAAGTAGTGCAGAGGAGATGATATATTATTATATGACAACTTTCAAGTACTTATTTGAGTCAGTATGTAGAGCTGAGGGTGATTCTACAAGGTCTCGGTTAGAGTGGTAATACATATTTCTATATAGTGTTCATAATATTTGAGCCCAAGTATCCAGTTAAATGTTAGTTTGGCCTGAGTTCCTCTGAATCCGATGTTCCTCAACTTCCCCGTCAAGCCCTCTGTTCTCAATCCGACTCCGTTCGAATTGCTGGGAATCTTCCTGCAGATCTTGGGCAAACGCTTCCGGATCTGAATAAGATGCTCGTCCGTTTTCTGCTAGCCCGTTGGGTTTAGACGGAACCCAGACATTCTCGAATGTTTCCACAGGGCCCAAGTCACCGTTCAGATGAGAATAGGAGTCCATCTTCTTCCCCCGCATTCCGAGAAAGCCAGAGGGACCCTTTTTTCCGCGCATTCCGAAGAAATTTGACTGTGGGACCTTCTTTCCGCGCATACCGTAAAAGCCGGCAGACGGGGCCCGCTTCCAGGCTTCGACGTCGTGATATAACTGGAAAATAAAATGATTAGTTTGTAAATATTTACTGTGTCTCGAAATTGAGTAGAAATCGCGAACTTTGCGGTATGAAATCGTCTTTGAAATCTCTAATGGAAAATGGAATATAAGATCAAGTGCGTTTTTAAGATGCGACGGCACTTTACTTGTTGATTAATTTCTCTGATGGAATAAAAACCCGACAGCATCTAAAAGAGTTGATTTTCCTTAGCAGTAAACAACTTAATTAAAATTACTATTTTGATATTATTGGGTAGCGTTGTTGCCATAGTAACTTAGACACACTTTGGAATCACTTTTTGGCGTGTTCTGAGGTCTTGAATTTTTAATAGACAAAAACTGATTGAGCCATTTTTAAACACTCTGTTTAATTAGTTACTCTTTAGATATGTTGGATAGATTGGGATTAAAAACAGCACAGAAATGAAAGAATTTTATATTACTGAGAATGTCATTTAAGTTAGATTAGATACAAATTAATTTAAAAAAAATTTACATTCGAAGTCAATTTTTTTTTCATAAAAACTTTCGACTTTCATGTGATTTGATGCCCATCATCGTGGATGGCATTATCTTGATATGCTTGTTCATGACTTTACCTAGTTTTATACCTTGCAATGACAAGAAATAATTTCGCAAACAACCGACAAAGTAAAAGTAATGAAGGGTTTGAAACCGAAAAAGACCTCATTCTACAAGTTTCTCAACACCCCTCTAATTAAGTCACCGCTCTATTGTGCTTTACAAACTTAACAGATTGAAATAAATCCAATTCAGCTTTAATCATGTAAGTAAAAGAAAGGGAATTGGTTAATTGCTTCGGAACATTCGTCTCAATCCGTTTCTTTGACGTCATAGGTTCATGATAACTTTGCAAGCCCACTTGCCAGTTGCCACCCTGTCAAGGAGGTAACAATTTAGTGAGAATACTCTTGTTTTCTGGAAACAAGTAATAGCCTCTCGAGACCTTAAATCCTTTGCGCTGTATTGTATCAATGAACCATAGTAGTTAACCAATATAGCTCACAAATAAACTAAATCAAAACCTTAAGAGCTGGTACAAAATGAATCGTTTAATGGCAAGTAGTTTAATCGGCAAATGTTTTATTCATCAATTTGAAGTCTCTTTAAAAAAACATGATGCTTTTCCGACTCTGACACCCTCAAGCCTTAAAAGACTGTATGAATCTGATTTAGATGAGTAATAATTTTTAGTATAGCCGTAATACTGTAGCATCAAATTGTATCTGTCCTTTGGCAAAACTTGAATTTGAAACAACTATAGTTTACCCTTGTGTACGGTTTGACTTGGAATGACAAAAAATGAGAGCGAAGTGAGGACTTCCCGATGCCACCGAAACTGAAATTCACCATCAGACGAACTATTTTTAGGAGTGGACATTTCGTATTCTAAGAGTTAAACAACGGATATTTTGCTCCAAGAAGATGTGAATGACATACACTCTAATGATTGCTACTTTGCTACTCAGAGGGTTTCCAATGTTCCCCATGTTTCTGGAGAAGACTACCTTTCATTTTCAGGGTGACACAAGAGGGTTCTTAACATGGAAATCGATAAATTGCAACAGGTTATCACTTTACATTTAGGAAAAGGGTACCTGTGTTCATTTTTACGGACCGAGTCCTTTTTAACTGATTTATGAGTAACAAACATCTTTCCATAATTGAATTCATCATAAATATTATGTTTTGATCGTACTACCGCATACCGTAATAACTTTACAGACACGCAAAAGACCCTATTCTTAAGAGTTTCGGGGCAAAATGAGATTCACTTCAAAGTTCGAAGTGAAATGTGCAAAATGCGATGCGTTGACAATTCGGATTATTTGGGAGCTTACTAACTAGTAATGTCTGTCAACAATTAAAAATTTCATATCGCTTAAATTTAAAAGTTTAAAATTTAAGTGTCCAATCACAAATTAATACCATACCATAGTAAATTATCCAAACATAGTAAGATAATATTAAAGTTTAATTTGACTACAAACGTTAGGAATCAAATTCTTGAGAGTTAATAATTTCAACTTAATTATTACTACACGATTTTCTTGGGGAAAACGAGACTTGCATCTTAACTTTTAGATAGGAAGCGTCGAACGAAAATAAAAAAACTGCTTGCAGAGTGTTCTCCCCGACTAAACATTCGATACGGTATTTTCATGGTTCTTAAAGTACCCCCGGTAATAACCGACTTTATTTTTTCTTCGTTACTATTATGCTTGAAATGACTTTATTTTCAAGTCAGAAATATCAACAAAGAATCAAATATTCCAGACTTTGCTTTAAAACCAAGCCATGTAATTTGTACTTTAATCTAGTCCACAACACTAAATATGTCTATTTTAAGCCAGTTAATTTGATTGTATGAGTAAATCCATAAAAAGCTGCTTGATTAAAGCATTTTTATAACCCGTTGTTAACATTTACTATATACAAGTTCAGAACGGAAACCATTAAATATTATTACCTGACTATTAATGCCTATATAATCAATCTGCATTTAGTCTTTTCACCCTATAATCATTATTACATTCATTCATAATGCGGTAAAAAGATTAAAGATTTTTGTTTAATACCTCGTAATTCCGGGGATACTTTCCAATCACAACAGGCCAACCGGGATGATGTGGACTTAGTTCTTGAGAAACCTCATTTTCTAAGCTGAATACTGTGCATAATGTAGCCAATATGATGGTCAAAACCACCGCAGAATCCAAGGTTATATGTATTGTTTTCATTTTCGCTTTTGCTTATAAATTTGCTGGCTCTGAAATACAAGATCGACGTAGTTTTTAGCAAACACGTAATAAATAAGCTAATTGACGGAAACGGCATTTATAACGATTTTTAAGGAAAGGTTGCTACCAAGTGACGCAAGTTAAGTTCATATATTAATAGCATTTACATAAACTTGCTGCTAACTCAGTCATTCATCAAAGCAACATTATTATTATGTCCAAGGAGTCGAGTCTAGATTAAAACTTTGAAATCTAAAATAAAATTCTGTCAGTTTAAGCCTGCAGGACATGGCACATGGGGCTGGTGTCCAGAAACTTGTATATCAAAAGCATGATAAGAACAACTATTTAAAGAACCTCGCGTACTTTGAAGACTGGAAAATTCTCAAAACTTGTCTGGAAAGATTATTAACTTTACTTGTTAAAATGTTTTTAATGAATATTTTCAATTTGGAAGAGATTTTGAAAAAATTGACAGAATGTAAGGTAATCGAAATATTTTGTCTCATTTTCCACCCCAAGGCATATGGAATCTTAACACGACCTCAAACTTGCGTCAAGGGAAGGCGAAGGGATGAAAGCCTGGAGAAAGTTTCGGGGCAATGTGATCCTAATGTATTTTCTGGGCAAAAATGCTGCACTATTTGAGACAAGAGAGGTAATTAAGAGACAAAACAGTCTGATTGATTTGATTTTTTTGTGGAATAACTTTAGACTATTAACATGAAATACCTAAAAAGAACTATCTGTCGAAGTTCGTATCTTTTTTGTTAAAAAGTTTAATCAACGGAAAAATCATCGAACTCTACATTTTGACGTTGATTGTTGCAAAACAAAAACGAAAAAGTTTGCTCGATATACGAAAATATTTTAAATGTTAAAAAATTGTTTTGAAGGGAAATGTTTTACCATTTATAACACTAACAGCAGCTCGATCGTACAGGATTTTGGGTTGAAAATAAATATTACATTCCACTAAAGACTCTTTAAGCTACAAAACTTAATTTCCAAAATCGGTCCAAAACCCTTCGTTTATTTTATCATCTTCACGCTTTTTTAACATAGTATATGAGTTTGACGAATTGATTTTTAATTTTTAGTCGAAAGGTATACCACAAAAAACAGGCAAATTGAAATCGAATGTTATCTCTCCATTACCTCTCTTCTCGGTGCGGTGGTGGCATTTGTGTAAGATAAACTTCAAATTTCATCAATACTTTTACTTCACCACGATCTCTAGATCTAAAGACGTACATCGAAATAATTATTTATATCTTCCTATGACCTAACAGACGTGTGCAAGGTTCAAATTATCCGTTCGTATGCAAATTGATTGGGGGAGTTGATTTCGTTCCCTCTCATCACGCATTGTTGGTTTTCCTGAGCAAATACTGTCAATCTGAGTTTGTCATATACGGGGTTCGTGAATACGGACATTATAACAGCTCGAACTAACAAGGGGAGTTCATCAGAGTGAACTCAAGGAAATGCTTGAAACTTTTATGGTCGTATCTACAACTAATATGGACAATAAAAATCGAAAAATTAGCGGCACTAATCGACGTTGACTATGTTTAAAAAATCGACGAATATAAAAAATCATGAAAATTGAGTTTTTGAAATGCTCATAAAACGACGAGTTTTGGTCCGATTTTCAAAATTTTTCGAGTTTTTGAATGTCAAGGAGTTGTTCTTCAAGAAAAGTAAAAGATTTGAATTTTTAAAAAAATTATTACTTTTTTGGAGTTTTTAAACTTTTTGAGTTCTCTGGAAGTGCTTGAAAAAAAATGATTTTTATCAATATTTTTTTGAAAATTCAAGTCTTGACATTTTCTTAAACTACAACTCTTTGGCATTCAAAAACTCGAAAAATTTTGAAAATCGGACCAAAACTTGTCGTTTTATGAGCATTTCAAAAACTCAATTTTCATGATTTTTTATATTCGTCGATTTTTTAAACATAGTCAACGTCGATTAGTGCCGCTAATTTTTAGATTTTTATTGTCCATATTAGTTGTAGATACGACCATAAAAGTTTCAAGCATTTCCTTGAGTTCACTCTGATGAACTTCCCTTGTAAGTCTATGTCCGTCAATTAAAGTCAATAGAACTACAACGCAATCAAAACAAGGAGGAATTAGCATTTGTTAAATTGATTAGGACCTCCTTCATTAGGCAGAATAGGTGAATGTGTGTGGGAAGGCAAAATTTTTAATTCAATGGAACACAAACTCTTCCAAATGTAAAGTGTTGAACGAATACTACATTGAGGCCACACATAATGCTTTCCCTGACAATAAAGCAAATCCGTTTATCTTATGACAATGCGATGACGTCCTTGCAATTTAAATCTCAGAACAATCTGATACATTTGTTTAATGCAGCGACATATCCATATTAACAGAATTTTACACTCCCAATTACTGTCTCAATTTGGAACAGTAAGGAATCTAAAAACCAACCCTCTAGCCGTCTTATCTCTATCTCTAAACCCCACGCCATCAAACCAAGGTTCCCATGACAGACACTCAAGGTATTCAGTCCCTCATTTACTTTAAAGAGGAACATTAACGGCCTTCAGAGCCGCCGTACTTTGACTTGCAAAACATTATTATTTTTCCTTCAGATCTTATCCCCTCCATCAACGTTCCCTCGCCTAATGCATACATGAAAAATGGATGTAGTAAGTGGAAGTGAAATCAACAGATATTCCTATTAATATTTATGGACGAGAGATAAGATTTTATAATTCCATATCTCGGGTCCGGTCCACCAACGCACTCCTCGGGCCTTGGAGTGTGATAAAATGCAAATGTGAACTGCTGATGTGATAAAGGTAATTAAACATCTCTCGGAGAGATTATAATCTGGAGAAACTGAGGCAAAGAGAGCGGAGGGAGGAAAGGCTAAACATGCAAAAGTTAGGGAGAGAGAAGAAGGAGAAAGGATAAAGCAATTAAAAGTTGGAGTAACATAGTTGAGGACGGACTTCTCGACGGTGGACTGGTTGAAGAAGTAGGAGCAGGAATCCGGTAGTTACCACTTCACATGCCAAATATCCAACTTAACAACCACCACTCATTTCTTGTTATCACTCTCCCTTGAGTGAACTGTACATTAAAATTATTTATAGCCTACCTGGCTGCTTCTCCAAACGAAAAAAAAACAAGGATAACTCTACATCCATCTCACCACCACCACCACCAAAAACCATATAAGAACTAATTTTTACTCTCCCCTTACTTCCGTCTCAATAAAAAAACAAGCTCAAATCAAACTTTCTCCTTTTCTAACGAGATTGACCCGACATCATTTATGTTTATGGTCAACAGCCGCCCGGCAATGAAATTATCCAGATTATGCAATACCTCTTAACTATACTTTGTTAAAAAGACGGTAGTCGATTTTGGAATCTCATGCTCTTATGCCACAACTATGTAAGGAAGAAAAAAGATTCCCGACAAAATGGGAAGGAAATGAGGAGGAAAATGAGAGGAAATGCCATTTCAAAGTTTTACAAAAGTTGGATTAGTTGCCAATAAAAGTGTAACTTACGGGAGGATAAGCGGCCGAGTTGAGTCAATTTCCGAGAGAAAGGGGAACGGAAAGGATAGAAGAGAAGAGAGACTGATGAGACAGATAAGACAACAAGTTCCTGTTGAGATAACTACACTGGGGAAGATGGAACCGCACTAACCCAGGTGGGTTGGAGATTTGGCCACTTAAATAGGGCCCGGATTCTGGAACTGGTCCGAGGATGATGATGTCGGGTATGTGTGTTATGGGGTTTCTAGGGGTGGAACACGGAGCCAGCCTTTGGAGAAAGTCAGTGGGGGCTTGGGCCAGAGACGAGGATGAGAGGATTCTAAGGATATGTTGCGGAGGAGGTATGAGGGAACAGGAGCAGAGGATTGCAGAAACTAGCACCTAGAAAGCCTTATTCTGCATTTCCTTCAGAACCTCATTGTCTCTTGGGTGGTGTGTGCCTTGAGGAGGGCAACAATAATAATTTGGCCTCAAAACACATGGGCACCCCAACCAGTAGGAGCCGAGAAGGGACAAGACGTCATTTATCCACCTAATAATAATCAACCAATGGAGAGATTTGATTAGAGCTTGTACATATATTATTCGTACAGGTCCTCCACAACTTTCTTTCACGGCCCATACTCACCGTCCCTCCGTCCACCCGAATTTAGAATCGATAAATGTTCATGACTTCGTAATGACTCCTGAACTTAGCTTCTATAGTTAGTGTGACTGGAAGGGGTTCAGTTTGTTGGCTTTATGAATGCCGTTCCACAACTCATAAATACCTCGGCACGGCATTTAACAATAAGATTGCCACTTTCTTTACCGACTTGCCTTTTAAATGTAGCTCATTAAAGAGGCAAAGGGGACTGGACCTGTCTCCTTACAAAGCTGCTGCGGGCTTCCACGGAAGGAGGCGGATTGAATATATTTATTATGTTCAGAGAACTGTTCAGGGACAGCAGCGGTACGGCTGCATTTGAGATATTTAACTTTCACTTTTAAATAGGAAAAAGCGTCAGTAGTAAAGGTTGCGTTAGCACTTTAGTTGTTTTGGAATTGTAACTCTACGAGTTCATTCATAAGAATATTTATTTTGGTTGGGATCCATCGGCATCTAAAACCTACTTGCGTCGTTTATCTCGAATGCCAATCTGGTAGGCATTAACAATGAACGAGGTGGCCGATGAATATAATATTATAATAATATTGCAACACCCATCTTTGGCATTTATTTCTTTGGGTTTAAGGCTGATTCAAGTAAATATATAAGGTTCTTGACAACGGTACAACGACAATTTACTTACTTTTTTATATGGTTATGATGCCGAAATTAAGTTCAACAGGTTTGTTGTCGAATAAGTACCTGAATATAAATTAATTTCAAGTAAACGTGAGAACTGCTTGCTAACGAATATTTATTAAAACATAACTAAATATAATTACATTAAAATTTAACGAAATTAAATGATATTTCTTATTTCTTGAGCAAATCATTGATTTACATATTATAACAAGAAAAATATTAAAAATATGCTAAAACGACAACAAATATAGCTGCTTATGAAATTATAGTTTGCGGTTGACTATGGAAAATGAGAATAAACTCGGAATATTCGATTCCTCAAATAATTTATTTAAATTATAAGCACATATACTTTTAATATTTCCATTTTAAATACCTTGAGTGACGTTACTAGTAAAGTAACTTCAACATTCAATGATATCAAACAGTATTAAAAAATATATGAAAAGAAAATAATTTTACGAGATGGTAATCATATAAGCTCCGAATATTTGATTACTGTTCGATAATTTATTGATTTATATTCCAAACTTATACCTCTTTTTATTTTATTTTTAAATATCTTTAGGGGTATTACTACTAACTATTAACTCGAGTTGAATCGAACATGTCATGAAACAATAGTAAAAATACCCGTATTACATAGATAGCGAAATAGTAATCGGTGTTCCGAAGGAACTGATACATACAAAAGGCTTGTTCGAAATGTAATTTGGTTTTGTTCTTATTTTAAGCCTTAGATTGTCATTGAAAAACCTAGTAGTGTTTGACAAAAGTTAAACATAATCGAATTCATTTCTGCTCAAAATTCAGTTCTCTATTGAAATCTAAAAACGATACATTGGAGCAGAATTAGTAATATTGCGAAATATCGCTTATTTAAAAAAAATGACGGACAGAGGAATGTTGACAGCATCAGTTCCAAACTCATTTTCAATCGGCGAGCATCACAACAATATAATACATTCTATTATATTATTTAAGAAACACTGCAGTATTTATAAAATCATAATTCCGAAGAAGCTCCTTTCTTTAATTAACGCAATAGTTAACACTAAACGATACTGGCTATATTCAGGGGATTGTATCAGAAAAATCACAATGGAGCAGAATGTGAAGGGATTATTTTTTAAGCCATTAAACGGCCTTTCACACTTTATGCACGAGTTTGTGTCTTAGAGGGCCCAGGGGCTCGATAAACTAAAATCTTCTTGTTCATCCTCCCTAAAATTGCATTAGAGGCAGTAATTTAGTAGCGCCATTAAGAAATAAAACATACCCATCGCAGCTTCGTAAAGCTCATTGGTAAATAAATCTCAGAGCACTCATTATCATCTTATAACACTATTCACGGTCATGGAAATAAAAAATAACATCGTCTAATATCACTCTGGCAACGGTTACTAGGCGGTTACAAAATCAAAACTACGTAGAAATAAGTACTCGGGAAATACTTTTAAAAAACAACGGGTTTCAGAGTATGCTTGCAGTAAAATATATCATTCAATCGTGAACAGTCGAAATCGAAACGTATTATTTTCTTACTGTTTAAAAGGATAATACAAAAAATTCTGGATAAATTCGTATTTAAAAAATTTGTTATATAGTCTGTACCAGTAGCCTAATGATGTACAATCGATTATCGAATACTCTCTTATTAAATGTTATTATAACTATGACATATTATACCTAATAAACTTTAAGGCATGCTTCAATTTCAATCAATGAGCGAATCGTATTAATTTATAAGACGAGAGGGTGGAAGTGGAAACTACGATTCAGTAACCTAGTCCCAATGGAATTACTTGTTATCAACGGCCCTACTGGAGTACAGGCGGAAGGCACTGGCCAAGCAACCAATTTTACGACTTAATAGAAGAAACTACATTAGTTCAATCTAATAATTTTCATTTCCATTCTATGAGCTTATTGAACTCATTTTTATACATTTTTTTGTTTTATTCAACGCGAAAGCAAAAAACTTAATACCTTACATGGACTTTTTTATGCAACAAGTTACAATAGAGTACTACATTTTTTTTTTTCAAATATTTTATATTTAACTAATTTTGTATACTGTAAAATAACATTTTCTAGCTTTCCTGTAGCGTTTGACTGACCTTCCCATCAGTACAGTTCGAAATGTAATTTGAACCTTGGCCAAGTGCATACTTATCCCGAAAAAGAATGAAACGTGTGATCAAAGAGAATATAGTTTCGATTCCACTCCAAAGGCCACTAATTTAAAAAATAGAACTTAAAACACATATGGCTAGAGTTTCTTTGAGCCCCTTCTGGTTGAGACTAATCAGTTTATATTTGCTTTCTTGCGGGTGCAAGAGAAGAAGCACTCTAGAACTGGTGAAAGTTGACTTCTCTGCTTTCCCTGTCTTAATCTTGTAGGTAATCAAATGCAACATCGTAATTATCTATTTCCAAACCAACCCACACGATCCCGGAACGGAGTAAGTACACATCTTGAATAAGGACTCTACTGGACTTAGAATTTATTTACAACTCAATTTGATATGAAGAAGATATTGAGGCCGAATGCCTGTTCGAGTAAGCGACATGTTCAAAGACATGAGAAAAGGACATATTGGGAGCCAACGAGTTTTATTTGTATACTTTTAAAGCTACAACGCAAGGGAATAATGTAATAAGTCATTCTGTTCAATTGGTTTATTGAATTCCATCCGCAACTTGTAAAACCTGTATGTCAAAACACTCCGAACCCTGTTTCGATAGATATTTATATTGAGGGTTCGAAAATAATTTTGACCAAAAACTAATTAAAATTTCCCTGTAACCATCAACTGGATATGAAAAATCTCAAGATCGCTCGACAACGAACATCCGTTATGAAGGAAAGGAGTTGGGGTAAAGTAATGTTTTTGAAGGCAGCCCAGAGACCTTGCAGTTGAACATGTTTCGACTTTGGAGACAAAAAATGTAAATTTATTTTAAATGAAAAAGTAACGAGCTCAAATGGAATCAACTTATGGATTTTTGACGTATTGCTCCATGTTCGAGTCTTTTCAAATCTATATTTCTAGAAGCCCAATTTGCAGACGGATATCTTAATCAAGACGAACAAAATGAAACAAGCATCCTCAAAGTAAATTTAAAGTGGAATAGCATCCGTTTTGTGGGTACTTATGTTCTAAATATGTATTATACTTTCGAAAAATCAACAATTGTAGATTTCAAGCACTGCACACTGTGTGTCGATTGAGTTACACTAACGATGGACACTATTTGGGTGCCAAACGAGTTAAGGGCTGTAATTTTGCAGATATACTAATTCGACCATGCTGATTACGAAAATCATGATTTTAGCTCTGCCAATTTAGGTCTAGTGGGTCAAAAGTAGGTGGGAAGGTCAGGGATTGCGCACTTCCAGCTAAAAGTTAGCAGTGGGGAGAAGGGGGAAGGAGGAGAAAGTCGAGTTTCCACTTTTCCTCCCTTTTTCTCGCGAAACCGATCAGAAGATAGGGCGCTAACATTGGAAGAATCGGTAAATTAACATTGCGCTGGCATTAGCATTTTCACGAAAAGGCAACGGGAAAATACCATAGGAAAGTCCAAACTCGCGCCCTTTTATTGACATTCCGACCTACTTTTGACCTACTAGACCTAAATTGGCAGAGCTAAAATAATGATTTTAGTAATCAGCATGGTCGAATTAGTCTATTTGCAAAATTACAGCCCTTAACTCGTTTGGCACCCAAATAGTGTCCATAGTAAGCCAATCAAATTGTTTTAATTTTCCAGTACAGCTTATCGAGAAAGTCCCCAAATCTATTTGTAAACTATCTGAGACAAATGAACTAAATATAGTAAGGAAATACTAAATAATCACGTTTCATGAATTAGAAAGTAATGTAGCCTAATTCTGTTTATAAATCGGGATATTAAAGTTGTAATGCCATTCTTGGAGACTAGAACAAACTATATTTGCTAGAAACGTTAGTCAATTAAATGGAAAAGCCAATCCAAAGCCTTTTATTTGAGTCATGCCATGAGAACGCGATTCTTCTGTTTTACCAGATATTAAATCTTGAGATATTGCTGTATTTTCGAGTCTCTTTGACCCATCCATTCAAGTATCAATTTTTTGTCTAGCCTTTTCCAATAAAGTTTAAAGCTGTTTACAATAAAACAGTTGCACGGTTTTGCGAACTAGCGTGGGATGATATTATATCTCATATATTATATGAGGGATGCACTGTTCCCCATCTGAGTTTAGATGCCGCAATTATGACATTCAATCCTCTTTGACTAAAGAAAACTTGTGTATATATGATTTTTTCGAAAGAGATGCCTGAAGATTTCCGTTATTGCTAGCCAAACATATCAAGCTATCTAAAACTGGATGTTAACAATTTATGTTGAGATTGCGAGATGACTTAAACTTCAGAAAAGTGTATGCTAATTGCAATATACCGAATGTCAAGTCAAACTCCTTTTCAATATATACGATTTTAGAAGAATGACAGTTGTCAAGTCAAGACAAATTGACGATATGATTCTATTCGTCTACACATCCATAAACCTGAATCTGGATTAGGAATCATAAAATTGCTGCCACTCTCATTCACTATAAAGACTTATTACAACTCATTGTGTTTTCCCATGTCAGTAAGAAACTATGGAAAAAATGTCTTAAAAGCTGCTAACAAGGTCCATTGAAATTGAAAGTCAACCTAAATTTTAAAAAGCTTACATCATTAGTATTGTATACCATGCCAATCGGTTGTGAATAATGGCCTATTTCAATCTCAACTTATTAAGCTGGTTGTTACTTCAACTTACAAAACAAGAACACGGGGGGAAGTGAGATATTTCGGATATTTAACATTTGCATATGCACAGATTGCATTTATACTGACGATATAGGAGCTGTTGTATCTGTGACATTCTAACATATTTTATGTATATCAGTACTATCCGAGCTAGTGCTCAACCAAGGGTTCTAAGCACCGCTTGTTGCCCGTAATAATGTATCCGTAATCAATAAAAATACATTTGGAATTATGTGAGTCGTTTTTAACTATAAACATAACTTACTGTTATCAAATATTGAAAAACTACTGTAACGATTTAGAAATGATTTGTAAATAGAAGAGGTCATTTGAACTTCAACTTACCTGACACAAGCACATATGAAGCTACCAATCGTATAAAATGCCCATTCGTATAAAATAATATGTAAAGATAGAGAAGAATACGCAACCCACAACACCAAAAACACCTTTTTGTATGCAACCTAAAAATTATATACGTAGCTGAAAAGTTTATTTAATAATTGTAATGGATATTTATAAGCTAAATTTAAGTCCCTTCAAAAATGTTCAAAACTACTGTGGCATAAACAGCATTAAAACCAAAACAACCACAAGTTAATGAAAAAAGTACAGATTTTTTAATTTTCCGCAATAAATCAATCCTAATTTACATTAATTTAAATATGGAATTTTCAATTTTATAATGATTTTTAAACATTTGATTTATTATAATCCCTTGGTTGAACCAAGCCACGCAAGGCTCTACAAACCAAAGATTGAGAGTAGTTAGAATTAGAAAGCACCGACATCCGAAAACAGAATCTGCAAAATCTGCTAAATTTGAAACTAAACCTTGAAATCTGTAAAATAAGCAAAACAGAAATGGTCTTAAAATGATTGTTTTAGTGTCAAGGTAATAGTCACCTACATCAAGACCAACCAAAGCAAAGTCTCGTAGATGCGGGTGTAGATTTAACTGAAATCAGGCTTTTTTGCATATCTTCTCATCCCAAGAGATGAGAAACCGGCGACGTATGAACTTTTACCATTACCAATCCTTGAAAATCGAACATGTTTTATTTATTATATTTATATGAAACAAATTCTTTTTCGTTCCGATGAACATATATAGACAAAAAATATACCTAAATCCGTTGTTTTCTCCTACAAAATTTTGAAGAGTATTTCGGCTCATCATACTTGTATTCTATCTGGCTGATTGTGAGTATTGTTGATACTGTAATCGCAACTTCGCAACTCCGACGGAAATACATATTAGACCCACACACAATAAAGTCTTGTGTTTGAAAGGATGACGTGATCTTTAAAAATCTATTTTGTTATTTCAAAAATCGTCGTCCAATAGGAAAAATGTTCTTCTGTAGATGATGTTTCACAGCGGGGGTTCGGTTGGATGATGCATACGTTGAGTTTGGAGTGTAGGTTGTTCACCAAAAACTACTCTTCTGAAATGACAAAACGTCTAGAGATTCAAAGTATAGCATAAAAAAGGCATAACATCAACACATAAAAATGAACGATGGTATTGTGATTACGAAAAACATACATAAGGCTATTAGCTATTACACAGTTTTAGTTAGTTCGTATTGCTTGTTTTGAGTAAAAACCACTGAACACTCATAAAATAGTCAATTGGGTGAATCGGACTCGAGATTTCGGATAACCGAGTAACAACAGCGGGATACGAAATGTATAGAGGAATTATTAGAAGAAAAGTCAGCTCGATTGGGTGATAGGTTCAGACGGGTAGGCTGACCCCGCAAACCGGTTTGGTAACTTTTTTCATACTTTTAATGAAAATTTAGGGGAAAATTGCCGTTGCTATGAGTTTTAGAAGGTTACTATGGTAAAAATCGGTAACATGCTTCCGTCCATACAAGGAATTTTCAGATTTTTGGTTTTTTGAGAGATTTCCTTCTCCTTGCCAAATTATGCCTCGTCGACTCAACTGGACCCCTTACCTATATTTCTGAGCCTCTGGACATTAGTTCATGGCTCATTTAAAAAATTTGCTGTTCTCATGTAGTAGTGTGATGTTCAATATGATGTAAGGGTTCGATTTTACAGTTCGGGGAAAACCTACTCATAATTTAAATTCAAAATCATTACTCAAAATTTATCGTTGCATTGAAAAATATAATTCCTCAAAATATTAGTTTATTCCATACATATAACGATAACGCTTATGTAAAATCAAATATAATAAATATGTACAAGTTATAAATTAGCGGAAAAAGTACATTCGATTTTTAACATTAGGGACACATTAATTATTTGACTTAAATTACTCTTAAAGCCTATATTATTCTCCTTCAATTTCGTACCGAAAACGTATTTCGAATTTTATAAAATATGATGCGGTATTTCATTTCCATTTTACGATAATTTTATACCTACCACCAAATGAAAATTTCGATACAGAATTTGTTAACTTATTTATTGACGCACGAGAAGCTTCGAAATTCTTTTCGGTTTTCGCCAGTTTTCGGAATGTTTAATTGGGAAAATATAAGCAAATTAACAGCAGCACAAATTCAGGTTGACCGTCAGATGTAAAAAAGACTAATGGATGATGAAATTAATTTTCGCTTATATGCCGGGTGACTTATACTGCGGAATCTATTATAAACAGTAACTATTTATAGTATTATAATATCGCTGGAGTACCATTTTAATTTTCTTAAGAGTAATGTTATCGTCATTTTATAGTGAGTGATAATAATGATAAGGTAACGTAATCAATTTTGACATTGATATAAATAGCCGCGTGCCTATCCGCGAATCTATAACTGTCTGCTTAGACCAAAAATTGCAAAAAGATGGTAACATTGAGTATTTTAAATACCCTATAATATTGTTCTGGGTTAAGATTATCGTCAATTTTTGTACGATTTATACAGAAACTTAAAATGAACAAAGAATGGAGGATTTCAACAACCCTGAAGCATGAGGTTTTGCAGTAATAAATAACATATTGGAGAGAACTTTCATGCGCTAGTAATAATAAATTTGGTTTCAAATAAAATTGTTGTCGAGTTGAATTCATAGTAATCTCAGTCTATCCTTTCAGTGTCTATAAGTTATAGACTATAACTTGTAATTAGATTAATTTTATTCAGCTTCAAAATCTGAATAATTTTCTATAAATTATAACTAAACTTCAATTCTTTCCCTCAATCTATTCGATATCTGAGACCCTGATTCAACTAAACCATTCCTTGAAAATTGACCAAGTTCCTCAAAAATCGCAAGGTGCAAGGAGTTAAATGGAATTAAATAGTTTTTTTTGCATCATTTGCATCTATAGTTTGTCAATAATAAAGATATAGGCAGCATCCCAATTGTCATATTTGATGTTGGATGGACTTAAATTTGACTTTCTCAACTTTCAAGCCAATAGTGCGACCATTTACGTTTGAAATTAAAGAGGCGAAAACCAAAATTTATGAAGTACTTCCAATTCGAATGCATGGGAAACGGAATATTTTTCGGTTTGAATTCTTAGAGATTAATACTAGGCTTAAAAAGGTATAGAGTGATAAAAAAAACCTTAGCAGACCTCTCAATTCTATCACATTATAAAAGTGCGCAGCATTTGCTTTACTATTTCACCGTTCCTCGTTGTTAGGCTGGGCAGGTTGGGCAGCGTCAGGAGCAGCAGCCGGAGCATCTCCGGCTCCCCATTCAAATCCACCTGGTCGATCTTCCGGTAAGGGGTTGTAGCTGGGATCCTCTTCTATTGGATCGAAGAAGTTTCGACTAAAAAAATAGTTTACTATGTTAAATTACAAACAAAGAGCTTTTTCGATATTCGATGAATATAAAAACTGGCATATAAATTACAGGAATCTTGGCGTTTTCAGGATACGGAATCCTCCAGGCTGGTTAGGGAACACATCTTCCAAAAAGTAGTATATATGTCCAACCGATATTCCAATTAAATCGATTTGAACCGAGTTCCCCAGAAGCAAGGAAAATCCAAGGATTACGAGAGGCAGAAGTGGAGCCTACAATATAATCAGATAATTTATAGAAAACTGCATAAACTCTTCAGAATGAATAATTTGAATCCACTGATAATATTTCTACCTGGAAGTTTAGAATTCCGAAGAAGTTCATTCGAACCATTGGGTTGCGTCGAGACCAGACATAGACGAGCATTAATGTAAATGCATGGCCTAGAAAAATCAGGTTAGCGAAATAGGCAATCACCTAAAATTCAATTGATAAAGTAGGTACAATTAACCAACTTTGGTCTTCTCGTATTTTACAGATTCATGTTCGTGTGAAGAAGGATAATTTTTAAATAATAACCAATGTCATAAGAGCACCAAAGAAGAACATCATAACGAAGTCGGCAGTTCTCCCCCGGAATGAAGACTCCTCCAACGTTCGACAGTACCGGTAAGTAAATATTATATTAAACACGAAATTGAAGCTTAACGTTCCAAAGAATAAGAAGGTTGTCAACAGCCGCCACCACTGTAATATAAAAGAAGTTCACTATTATAATAATCCATTCTGAACAGAGACATACGTATATAATTGATTGAACTACACTTATTTTAAGGTTTGCACTGATTTGCTCCGTTTCCGTTTCGTTCGGTCTACAATTCTAAACGACCTTTTGTTCAATTTACCGACAAGCAATGATGATTTTTACAAGCGAAGCGACCTTACTTTTACTGATTTTATATGATTTGAAAAAAATTTAAATCCTTTGTCCTTCGACATACCTGATGATGTTGTAGCACAAGATATGGATTGAAGTACAGGTCATAGGGTGACACCAATTCCATGTGCTGTAAAAAAAAACAATTAATAGATAAACGATAAACGATTACAAATTGCACCCATTTCACATTTTATCCTGCTCTTTGCTCTTGGATTTCGATGATCCGACTATTAGATTGAGAGGCATATCAAATTAACTTACAACAGCTAGTGTGGTCAAGACGCAGGCCGTCGTATACGCCCTGGTCACAATGGGAATTTCGAGGTAAGTACTCCAAAACGATTGATGAGCCATGTTGAGATGAAGAGAGCATTCGTTCCGAAAAATATCCTTCCGCTTTTGGCTTTCCAAAAATACTGTTACGACTTACGAAATCAAAACGAAATGATTTACCGACTTCAGACTTCCAATCCAAAATCCAACATCCGTCTATCCAACTCCTCAGCCAAAAAGAAAATAAACTCCAGCCAGACCAGACCAGACCAGAGACACCAGCAGAGTTTTAGATTAGTATAGACAGCAGACTGTGGGTGATTGTGGGAAATTCATTGCAAATCTGGAAGAGGTTTTTTGAGGAAATACAAATCATCTATGCTTGAAAGTCCCACTTTACCATTAGGTCTAAATATCCGACAATGCCCCTCTGAACATGCAACAGTCAGGTTTGACTCGCAATCAGAAACCCATTACAACTCCTCAAATTGAACTTTAAACGAAACCTGGACTCTCATCCAGAAGGTAAATTTATGCAATGCTATTGATTTCTGTCATCAGTAGCGTGTTTCAATCAAGGGGGCAATTAAATAAAACCATTATTTGAAACAATGAAATTCATCCAACGGAAGAAAATATAAGCATTCACATGATCACAACTACAAGGTCTAGATAACATAAATTGAAAATTCGGCGACGCTGCGGTGAGTTTATATGCACATAGTAATCGAGGAGGCGAAACCAATACGGAAAAATCTCACAATCAGATTGAATACATTTAGTTCAAGAATGTTCCAGTAATAATCAGAAGAGTTTCCGTACAATTATGTTGGAATGGAATGGAGCTGGATTCCGGAATGTTCCCGTTCAAGTTGAACCAAAGGTTCAAGACTTTTCCAGTAATCTCAATTCGCCCCAGTCATATCTCGCTCTTATGCACCCGGGTGTTAGTGGGTGTTAGTGGGTGTGCCCCACATGTATCAATGTTTTAATTGTGAGTGACACGAGATTAACATTCAGTCGATCGAAGGTGAAGGGGGGGCGGGGGGCGGATTGGTGATGCGAAGGTCATTGAAGACAAGACAAGCCAAACGCCACAATCATTTTCTGACTCGTAATTGTAGAGGCATTTCTCGAGAGTGTTAAACAAATAAAAAGTAACTTCCTATTAAATTGGAATCAGACTGATGCATTTGCCCTTATTTATGTTTAAAGGATCTTTCTAGGGAATAAACCGAAAATTTCATTTTAACCCGATTTTTGGGGTTTATCTCAAATAGTCAAAACAGATTCTTACATGCTCGATTTTTAAATGCAAATTCTGACTTCCCGTATTTCCGACAATTATACATTCCGATTATACAATTGACCTACAATTGCATAGGATTGAAGTAGTCCAGATACTACTAAAGAGCCATATAACATATCTTAAGCCATATAATTTAAAAGAAGTTTCAAGGATCTTAATATTACAGATAGATATGCATATATTATTGGAAAATATTGTTTTTAGTCAGTATAAAAAATTGTTTGTGTTCTTTACAAAAGTTGAAGAATTGCAAGATGCGAACGAATGAATGAAAACGGCTTGCTATTAGTATTATAATTACCTGCGGAAGCAAACCTATGTATAGTTCATAGTATAATATAAAATGGCAAACAAATGAACAGTCGTGTCCTGAACATCTTAATTAATGAATTCCACATTCTTCTGCATCCTGCTCACTAATGACCATTGGAGTTTAGATTTTTAGATAATCTAGCGCTATCAAATCATGTGCGACAATCACCTTGAGGTTCTTTTTCTGCTATTTGCCAATAAAACATGATAATGGCAACTGGCAACTGAACGTCTTCGTATCAAACCCACAGGACGAATTATCCTTATCAAAGTTACAATCGCTTGTTAATTTAAAATAGTTGTAGACAGTCCTCAGTTGATTTATGTGGCGTTATTGGAATGACCTCTTGATCAATCTGATTTGGCAAAACTTTGCAAATTCCCAATGTTTAATTTTTTGGAACTACTTTTGTGATTTTTAAGGTAGAAATGACAATATTGAACAAAAAACGTTGTGATATTCAAATTAAGTTGAACAGAGAAAGTAAAGCTTAATTCGAACGATGCTAATCCAAAACCAGCTCATAATCCATTGATTTTTTTTATATCGGGGGCGTTCAAATGGAATTTGAGAACATTTACCGTGTTTTAGAATTACATGTGTATTTTTATCGTCAGAAGAAAGATAAGACATTTGACTAAAGAAACGAGACTTTCTCTTAATCTTCTACCTTCAAACTTCAAATCTTAATCATTTGATTAAAATTCGTTCCTTGTTTTTATTCAATTTACAATATCGTCATCTAGACAAATCCTTCAAAGCAGATTTCAGTTGAAGATTTATAATTTATGTCATATTTCTTCATAATATTATTTGTATGGGTAGTTATTAAAACAGCAAACTAACAAACTATTAACTGCCAAATTCTATTCAAATCCGATTTTTTAAAGGTATTAGTGAATGATACGATGAGATATGCCCGAAGAAGTACAATTTCATACGAAATGCTTAGGAAATTCTTTCTAAGCAAGCCGGGTTACAGCAGCGAAGAAGTGGCCGATTAATAGGGGCTGACTGCTAAATAAGTATTAATGTACTTAAATTCACACCTCTTTTTAGACCGTACACAAATTTTGATTCTGGAGGCACGAACAGTATGGCTTCTTTGCCTTAATTGTAATGATTTAATATATAGGTATAAAATTTTGTCCACAATTCAAAACTATCAGGTTTGGCAACGAGATAAATGAACGGTCCACATTAACAAATCGAATAGGGGATTTTGCAATTTTGTTTGAGACAAATTTTGACTGTCAGTGAGAGCTAACAAATAAGACATAAATTCATAAGACTTCGTGCCATTAACAGAATTCTAATGATCTCTGATAATATTATTTTGTTTTATTGGCTGATTTTGAACAAATATCAGATTGTAAGGCTATCAAAAGTGTGCATGAGTAGAGTAAATGTTAATACAGTACGAAGTAATCGAAATCATAAGACGGCGAAAGACTCTCATTTCAATTCTCGAAAATTTAGGATGCATACACGTTCATTATGCATTGACGCTTAATTCATTCTCAATTGCAAGATAAGAGAATGCTCATGTCATATAACCAGACACAACACAGCAAATGCTATTAAAATACTCGTCGAAATTATGAATCATCATTTTTATTTAATCAGCCTTGATCATATAATGATTCCCATTCTATTACTATAATACTTGGCTCACGATTTCATGAGCTTGCTCAAACAACAGTTGTAGAATTCCGAAGTACCCTTAAACATGATGTTATTTTATCATTTTAACAAGAATTCCCCTTGTTTGCTCATAAAAAGCTTTCAAAAACCATCAGTTAATTTCAAAGAAATTTCAAAATTAGCTATGCTCACAAGACGTTATCAATTCCACTAGCAACTCAACTAATTGCGAAATATTTTCAGGCATGATGGTGTCCAGTTCTCAGGAAAAACATTTCACTCCAATCAACACCGATTATTTCACTAAACCTGTCTTGACCTTACGTGATCTATGGATTGACAAGGTAGTTTTTGTCTCGTCATAATATTTAGACCTTAAAAGAAATGCTTATTTCCAGAAAAGCTGATATTTAATAAGGCCTGCTTCCCAAATTCGATCCCAAGATTTGTAGTACCAGACATGGGAAGACCAGACATCGTTTCTTCGAGTCATTATCGACACCTACGCGACATGGTCAGTCACCGGAGAATCCCACAGGATCCGGCTAAAAAGCATTCTCCAACCTTTACATCTCGCATTTAAATTAAAATGAACCATGCATTATACATTCGTCGGATCAGGTTCAAGCTCAAAACCGTGTATTTATAATGAGTCTCCTCTTTCAATTCTGTTGCATAAAATAAAATACATCTAGAGCCAAATAGAGATGCATGAAAATAAATTTACTAGCAGATTTATAATAAAAGCAGACGACTTTTCGTTCCACCTTAAACAGATCCTACATACTAAACTTTATTTTCTTATTGAGTTTATTTTTGAATTATATCAGTTTTTCTTGGGCCAGGTTCACAGTTTACACACAGAAAATGGTCATTTTTTTTAATTACAAGTTTTTTGGAATACATTTTCCTTCAGTTTCGATACATATATACATATATGGAACAAGGATTTGTGTAACTTTATGAACAGGTCACGTACTTTTTATTACTTTCAATTAATATTATAATATAATATGAATGTTGGCTCATTACGTGTATCTCTCCGTGTATCAAGTGCATATATTATTTCCATTACAAAGGTTAGAGTGTGAAGTGAAGAGATGATGTGTGGGGAGGGTCTTGAATTTAAGTAACCAGCAGCATAATGTCATTACCAGGCACAAAATAATATAAAACGTGTCAACTTATCTAGAAATCTCCTGTGCCCATCTTCAGAGTCCTTTCGCAGATGCAGTGTTTTACCTAAGTGCATGAATTTACAAATAGACATAATTAAGCGGCGAAGCGCAAAGCAGTTAGCAAACCTCTTGTACTCGAAGGCTGAAAATTATGACGGTATTTGACACAACAATAAAATAACTGTTAAGTACTCACTTGCTAAATCGTTAAAGACGGTGATTTAACTGACAGAAAATGATCGGATGAAAGAGGCATATTATCTAATCATCACCTCGTAGGATGTGTCACTGAACTTCTTAAATTGCTTAAACTGATTCCTTGCAAGCAAACTAAAGCTAATCATATCGGTTCCATATGCCGTATCATTTATTACCTATAGATCCGAGAATAAATAAGAAATTACAGTACTTCAAGCCACAACATCAGGAGCATCAGTTTTCGTCCTTCATCCTTTATATTTCTAAGCTAGATTTTACAGATATACATGCCCATGAAGCCCAAATCTACCCGATGTCTACAACACGTCTCGTACCCATCATTACCAACTATTTATACAATTATTTATTTTAAGTCCGATTAGCAGGTTTGTTATTGAAGGGTTAGAACGGGAACCTCACACCAAAATGATCATTAGTAAAAGCCTTTCAGTGATCTTGGTCTAGTACCTAAAATCCACACCTGAAATGGGATGCTCAGGGTTTAAATATGAGCAAGACTTTAATTAAATGCAATTAGCTTTCCTCGGCATACGACCACATATGCCAACAAATAGGGTCCGTAATTGAAAGTTTATGTTGCAAAAAGTTAGGATGTTGTTGGACCTAACTCTAATGCTGTCAATGACGAAGTCACAGGGATAATATGCAAATTTTTGAAATAAATACTATAATGAGTTTCCATTTTCAGATCTCGTCTCTTGTTTGTGCTGATGTACGAGAAGGTTGAAATCCAGCGATGGAAACATACTCACTAAACTCACTCCCATTATTCCAAGCCATACGATGATGAGGGCAACCACCAAAGAACTTATATGGCTTTAGCTGAAAAAATCTTAAACTTGTCGTCCTTTCCCGTGAGTTCAATAATTTGAGTGATTTAACCCACCCTTGGCTTTCACTTTATTGTCCAAGTCAATCTAAGAGCATTTGCCTTTCTTATCTATAATGTCAGCAAACTAGAGGCTCCAGCAATCTTCTCAAATGGGGAATGGAATGAGCGACTTTTCAAGATTACATTCCGATTCATGTAAAGTTTTTTCTGCACATTTCTACTTTCGGCAACAATTTTTTTAAACGTTTGCCATTTACAATCCAATTTTTTCTATTTCTCCATTTTGGTATTTGTTTTCGCGGTAGCTCAGTGACATTCTCCTTTCAAAACGCCTTGATTCATTTTCAATTTTATTATTTAAAAGCCTATAAAGTGTAAGCATAAGCATGCACATACACCTACAATAACACCCCCTTGGACCGGCTTTTAGTGGTTTGTTAGATAAATTCTGCCAAATTATGGCAGTAAAT
Source organism: Desoria tigrina (assembly GCA_906901685.1). Lineage (NCBI taxonomy): Eukaryota > Metazoa > Arthropoda > Collembola > Entomobryomorpha > Isotomidae > Desoria > Desoria tigrina. The sequence goes on from CAJQTU010000004.1 coordinate 12,402,776, forward strand.
GCATGTTTATGTTAACAATTCATTTTTATGCAATTAAAGTTTAGAGCCAGCAACGGAGTAATGACTATCTTGTTTTAAAAATGAACATCAGATTATATACTTCTCGTAAAATGTAAGAGCTAATTACGTTCGGAGCGCAGCGCGGTTCACTAAACTTCAACCAATTTGGCCTGGGTCGTATTTCTCAAATGATCTATTGCTTCTTCTATCGCATCATCGAGATGGGATTAGATTGATGAAAAAGTTACAAAGAACTTTTGTTTAAAATGCAATGGGGTTTGTAGGGATTTAAGCTCGTGGCTAACAATTTTTTAAGAGAATGGTGGGATGAAAAATGCTAAATCTCATGAAAATACTAGGAAAGAAATCCCACGTTCAAAACAAGTAAAAAAAAATACGTTTTCTACGATCTGTGATTCATAATTTCTATAGAATGATTATAATATTTTCTCCAAAGTCATGTTATAATAGAAACTACAAAGTGTGACGATCTGACCCTAGTGACAATATGGCAACAAAAGGATGAATGCATCTAATTCGTTCCGTGAAATTCACCTTCGCCACAAGTTGCCGTTTCTACTGTAGTTTGGGGAATGCGATAATTAAGATGTTGACACCGAGGTTTTTATTTTATTTTTATCTACAAAAAACTTTATAAATTATACATGTCATACAATCAGATGTTATATGATTCCGACAACGACTATTTGATTGGATAATCTCGACTTATTATTGACCATTTTATTGGAAACTGTACATTTGTTCTAATCTGTATAAAAATTAGTGTTTTTATGTACGTTTTGAGATATGCTTTGAAAGATTTGGAGTTGTAGAGTTTTTAGCGTTTGAAGAATACCGTTTTAGCATGAGCCGAGTCAGGGCTCTCGGAATCACTCTGTCCGTCCATCTGTCCCTGACACGATAGGGCTAAAACTGCTGAGCCGATTGACTTGAAATTTGACACACTTCTATATTTTGTAAATGAAGGTGGGACAAATCAGTCTATCGGATGACCCGTGGGTGTTATCCGAAGGTGTGTCCTTTGAAATAGGTTTAAAATAGATACAAATTGATACATACATACTAAGATTCGCAAACTAACCTGACTCGGGCTATTTAAGACTGCGCTTTTAGGATTTTAAGTTTAACATGCTATGATTCTATGATACAAGATACCACAACAAATTAATTTTACTATATTTTTTTCCTGATTATTTTTTTTGCTTTTTAATGACTGTCCTTTAGTTGAGCCTGTATAAATTGTATGAACCCACAAATATGTTGTATATTACTTAATTGGAAATTAATGTTTAATTAAAAATTAATGTTTGTGGTAAGTAGCGTTTTATAGTTTAATTTAATGACTCTATGATAAAATCTGGAGAATCGATGTTTTAATACATGTAATTTATGACTCCTAATTATGCTCCCTACTTGAAGTTTTGCCATTTGATGATGAAAAGTAATGAACGATACATTGAGACAGATTTAGAACAAGTAACTCAACGGATTTAATCAAGGGACTTAATATTAAAAGTTATGCCTGTTCTGCAAGATCAGTTAGAGGTGGGAGTTGAAGATTGTATGCAAATTTTAAAACGTTTTGCTTGTCATGCATTTGCTGTCCTCATTAAAAGGATAGATTCAGGACTTGGAATCAGAATGAATTCGAGCAAGAGGTCTTCTTTTTACAACTCACTCAATACATTTTACTCAAAATTTAGTTCAATTTCCTACATTTAATAATTCCGTTTCCACCGAATGATAGTTTTTAATCATTATAAAAAATCCAGTTCCAGCAGAGCTATTAAAACTATAATTATAACTTATCTATAATAAGCTCTGCTAAGCTGTACCGAACACCGAAGCCTAATCATCATAGTTTTTTCTAAATAACTTAATAGCTGCGTATGACATCATTTATTCATCGGTAATCTTTCGTCATTAAAACCATGACCATTGTTGTATCTGAGTCGGATATGCATATAATTTTTGATGTTTTTTATAAACCTACGTGGTTGGGTTAGGCATGAATGAAAAGGAATGACTGATGACTACACCGAATGATTTTTTTTCCCAGATCTTGATAGAAAATCCCACAGGAATGGATAAATTTATCGACAGGTAACCTCCGGTAATGAGCAACTGCATGATATGCCAAAGAATTGTTCTGTCAACTGTCAAGTGTAAATGTTCACGCCGAAACTTAGCTTTAAAGGAAATTGTCAGCCTGACATTAGCTTAAAATCTGTTTTCAGTATTCAACGGTCGAATAAGCATACTAAGGTGCTCATTCATAGACATCATAGCTATTTTAAACAGACCATCTTGAATTAGACTCGTAATGCAATATTAATTGAGGTTTGGCAATTTTTATACGGGGACATCTATATTCTGGGTAATGTTTTTTTTTCTGATGGAAGACAAACTTCATAACCAGGGATGTTTTCGAAGTTTTAACGCAAAACAAAAACAAATGCAAGAAGGTGTAGTCGTGAATAAGGAGAGAGAAGAGAGAGAGAGGGGCTTTAAATAATGAACTTGGAAAACCTGCCGATTTTTTATCTCATCGTCGACTGATGGATGGTTGCACATAATTAGAAATGACTCAAGCAATGTAGGAAACTGACGACGAATTTTATGACGGCCTGAAGGCCAACACAGCTTACGTTGAGATTGCTATATTATGAACTTCAAAGATTTCAAACAGTTTGCATCCCCATCCCCTTGATGGTTTTGGAGCACTCATTGGTGTCCTCAAACGTGCCCTTTACTGTCCACTCTTCATCTTACTAACATCATAGATTAATTTTAAGAAATGGCAAGGTTTCAATTTTGCACAGTATGAGCTAGATGTGAATTAACCCGGCCAGTAAGAAATCACTTTGCAGATATTTAAAGTTGCAAAAGGCTAGAGTTGATTAATTCTTAGAGATTAAAAATAAATTGAGTTATTTTTAGCAGAGAGATCGAATAAATATATTCAAAGCCTGTCATGATATTGAAATATTTGTCAACATTTCTGACAATTTTAATAATGTCTAATTTTGTTGGCACACCATATACAAGACAATAGAATTTTATCTTCGACCTTGGTAAAGAAACAGCATTCTTTGATTCAATGACCATAAAATTAAATATATTTAGCACAGGAGTGTCTCGAAGCCGGATACTTGTAATTTGTAATTGATCCCGTAATCTTTAATAAATTCGTGGAATTACGTTTGATGGCTCATTCCTAGCTCTTCTATATACAATCACACCTGCATGCTGCATCGGCATTCTATTATTTGTAGCTGAAGGTCTTAGCCAATCCGTTGTTTGTGTTCACTGTCCTCATATGATTACTTATGCTACATTGGAAATAATAATATGTCCACAATCATTCTGGCCAACCTCCCACGTACGATCCTATTAATTATTGCGCAACCATTTATTATTATCAACCGTTTCGTTTGTATGGGCTTTAGGCTCCTTATTCTTGACAAACCCAATACAATCACTGAAGGGTATGTAGCCTTTGCTACTCTCTCCATAAAAGGGCTTACAGATTTCAGAACGTTTTTAAAATCAAACGTTAAAAAATCATGAACTCAATATCAACGGGAAAGCTCCACCTTAACTCAATTGTTGCTTCGAAGGTAAATCATGGTATCCATCATAAAAATTAAAAAAATTAAGTCGAAATAGACTTTGAATTCAGATAAATGAATATTTGCCCTGAATTTTGAGATCCTGGCCACTAAAAGTATAAAGGTTTCCGAGTGCAAAATTCCTCAAGAAAAGAAAATAATTGCAAAATTTTATTCAAAGAATTTACATCCGGAATTGATGTGAAAATATGATACAATTAGTCGTTTGTTAATGCAATACATTCAATTAACTCAATTCGACACCTTCTCAAACTGATGCATACATCGGAATAGCGTTGTAATAACCTCATCGTTGTGCATTACTGAAATGATCTTGCCAAAATCAAATCACGAAAAATTCTAATTTTATTTTAACATATGTTTTAACAATTTATTTCGCATGGTGTAACTGGAACTACTGGAAAGTGGAAGGGCTGTGTCCAAATTTTTACTTACAGATTTAATTTGCTTTAAAACAACCATCATCAACAACCAAGAAGCCGTCACGATATTCGGCATCCGAAGTTCCAAAACAACACAAAAAATTGAACGACTTCTTGGACCAGAATTTGCATACCAATGTCATTATCAGAGGTAACCATGTTCCTTTTGGGTAAAAATCAATGGCTCACAACAAAAAATGTGAATAAAAGGAGCAAATGTATTGAATCCTACATGATATTGTTGGCAGGAAGGAATCAAAGGATCATCATACCCGAAGCCCCAGAGTATTGACATTAGATGTCGAAATTATGGAATAATTTTTTATACTCTTGATTTTGGGAATATGGCAAGAGGGAAGTTGTACGAGATTGGAACAAGTTTTTGGGGAAGATAGAAAAATGCAATGTGTGCATTATCATATCAACATGTGCATAAAATATATAATAATACATATCAAGTCTATGCCTTTCCTTCCTATACGAATTTAAGAATTGAACAGGGTTCTTATGGAAGTAGGCTTGGCTTTTGCTGTTTTTGATGATACTCTGAAAAAAATCCATGTACACGAAGAAAAAGGATAGTTAAAGTGCAATTCAATGGTGAACAATGTGGAAGATGAGAAAGGTAGGATTACGCTCAGGAGGATGTGTCTGAGGATATAGATAGAAAAAAAAATATGTATGTGCAACAATCAACCCTTCGAAGATGATGATAAACTGGTAGTCTAGCAAATGCAATAGAATAAGAAGAAGACGAAGGGGTTTAAAAAGTGAGGGTTAGTTTAATAGATAGAGATTGAGAAGTATAAAAAAGCTAGAGGTATTCTGAGGGGTTGTTTCACCCATGCTGCATTATCATCGCAATTTATACTCACCTTAAGATTTAAGCGAAGGAATGGCCAATCAGGTTTACTTCACCTGTAAGATAATTTCCTTTAACTCCCCATATCCCCACAACTACTGCTAACAAGTCAGATACCTTTCGACTCAAAGTCAGTTTTCAAATAATATTTAGTTACAAACTGTTCGTCGACAAGGAGGGTGTGTGATCCCTGTTTTCTTATTATTTGTTGATATTTATAAAATAAAAACCCCGATTTTGAAATAGTTTTTCTACCTAACTACGAGTTACTCTAATCACCCTTGGATTTTTAGTGTGTGTGTTTACTGGAAAACTGATACAAAAACAGTGATAAATAACGTGACAAGTTTCTAGTGTTGTGAATTGTGAAGGCTGTGGTTCATGGCCTTTACATCGCCATGGGAACAGGTAGATTACAAAATAATTTCAAAGTCTTCCTTGCATTTCCTGAAACATTTTCATTAGATTCGGTTTCCGGTTTCATTCCTAACCTTTTGTAGTTGAATGCAAATGTCCAACTCACAACTAATCCTTTCCCTTTTTTATTCTGTTCCTAATTATACATGGTAATTCCTAGTAATGACTCCCAGACTTATTATAAAAAGCGTATTTTAAATATGTATTGACTTTCATTAAGCACATACATATATAAATATACCGGTTTCACTTCCAACCCGATTAATTCTCCATCCACCTATTTCCTTGGATGTATACCCCGCAGGATCTACAATAATAATATAATTAGATGTGGTGCGGTTTAAAGTGCGATAAACTTTGCCTTCGAATAATAATGAGTGCCAATTTGTATGTCTCCTTCTGTATGAAAGGAAAAGTGATAAAATCCCAGAGTCCACCCTCATGTCTCCAGCTACGGTTACGGTAGACCAGGAAGGCTATGGTTTTAAGTGTGCAAATTGAAAGTAGGGGTGTTTTTTGTGATTCAGAAAAGGAATATTAAATCGGATGGGATAAACGGAATTCCTTGGTTTCTTATTCAGGCCATTATTATTATCATGCTCCTTTGTTCATCCCAAAAATTATAATGGCCAAAAGTCAAGCATAATTTTAGTATTGGCCAATTTCAGCCTGACTTCTTCACGTTTCCCCTGACCTTAGAGGTGTTTCCTTGCGACTGTAAACTCGTCATTTCTCAAATTACCTGTCACAGTCCCAGCAATAAATACTGCTCAGTAATTTTACGTGCTTCTTCGTCATCGAACTGGAACGGATAGGGAAAGATCACGTCCCATGATAATTATTTATTTGATGCTATTTTCCAGCGTTCATCTTTCAAATTTATTTCCAATCGTAAATCACAACAAGTCGAGCCAAGGAAAAAAAAAGCTTTTAGTCATATTATTATCTGACCCGGCCTCCATTTCGGTTAATAAGCCCCTCTATTATTCTGATTGACTTAATTCGATTCATGATTCATGAACTTTTTATAATTTGAATACAATTTTGCTAATTTTGTAAGCTCTATAGTTAAATAGATGCTACATGGAGGGATACTTCTTAACTACTCAAGTTCAATTTAAGAAAAAAAAACATTTCTTGTTCAGCTCAGGTTTAAATTATGTAACAAACATGGAGAGAGGAATTTAAAATCAAATGAGAAATGGCATTTAGACGTGGCGAGGACCTGTTGTACCATGAACTGATACATATCGTGCAGAGTTTCTTAGTCTTGGATGGACTCGGCTTTTGCACTGGCAAGAAGGATAATAAAATGAACCCTAGAAAGTATCTTCTCGTTAGATCTCCTCACATTTTTATAACTTTCCTGTACGGTTTTGACATTTATGTTTTGATATTTCATGAAAGACGAAAGTTCCATATAGTCGGTACCCTTCCCTACCCCGTGTTGAGTTAAAAAGGCGTGTGTTTTTATAGATTTCCTTTGCGCCATCAAGGTCAAAATGCTATATAGGAGTATTTCCGTAGCTTATGAGAAGTCTAGAAGGATTCACACCTGTTGCAGTTTGGACGGAGTCTTTAATTCCCCTAAAACCTTCTGTTCTATTACGAACTGTGTTACTCATGTCATGAAGAATTCCCAGTAAAATAATACGAGATATTATTATGTAGTATCCGTGTAAAAATTAAGGTGGTAAATAAGGTAGAAATTAAGCCGAGGAGAAATATATGGTTCGCGGTTTGGAACAGGATGCAGAAAAAAAGATTTTTCGTTGATTCTGAGAGAGAGGAGTTTGGCATTCCTTCAGATTTACTTACTATCATTAATTGATCTGGTAAGATTGCTGGAATAAGACGGCAGAGTATGAGAAAATAGAGATGAACAACTTCCTCATTAAGCTCAAGTCTGATTATAAAAGCTCGTGCTCACTTCTACAAAAGAATGTTGAAAGGTAGTGTAGATGAGAGCTGAGAGAGAACCTTGTAAAAGTTAAGTATTGCAATTTTTCCATTTGCTATCTGAAACGAAACGTAAACAAAATAGAGGGCTATGCATGTAAATTTACGACGTCGTCCATGTTGAAAAATTAGTTGTATTCAAGGCAAAAAGTAATTCTGCTTGAAAACAAAGATATTCATAATGAATTGCAATTGCAGGATTCCATGCAAACTATTCGATAATTTATTGATTACCCTTTAAGATGGCTGTAGTTTGTGTTTGTAGACATGCAAATTTTAAATCCCCTAGCTCATAATACCACAATAAATTTCAAGAATACCAACTACACGACCATATCATGTAATAAGCTTATGACTATCGAGAAATTAATTTCGTACAAGCTACCTATGTTCAGGCTTTAAACATTGTTCGCAACTTTTAAGAAATTCCCATCAGTTCCCACCCCAGCCAACAAGCTTGTTTGCATAATACTCTCAGACTTGTGAAGCTGAAGCAAAATTGCATTTCAATTTCCAATGATAATGACACTGAAAACACAGCAACACAACAATTGCTGCAATTATGTTAACAATAAGCCATCAGTTAGATCCTTCGGAGAACCCTCGTCAGCTCAGAGCCTGACTCATGAAAATGTTTGCATTCATGGATGATCAATTTAAATCCGTAGTTACGGGCATGTTAATTCCCTCCTTGCAATTGTAGTACAGACCGGAATTCACAAACCTGTACTTCTTGGGAACCGAAAACTGTTTTTAAATGCTTATTGTTGCATGGAAATTTTGAATACGAAAGCGTTATACATTGAAATGTTGTGTCGGGTGAAGACAAATACTGTAATTAATAAATCCAGGATGTGTGGTTTCAACCTCTAAGACTGAGGAGACATGAAGCTGAATGGGGATATGACAATTGTTCTCACTTTGCATTGTTATTCGAAGGCAAAAAATAAAACCTCGAGCTTGAAGATGATGTCAGACAGAGACTCTTTCATCATCATCTTTACAAAATATCCCCCACACTACCTCATCAACTCATCAGAAATTCAACGTAAACGATACCTAAATAATGAGTCTAAAGTGCTTCCTTTATTTTTTTCAGCTCTACTGAAGTCACTGCTGCCTTTATGGATAGTTTGTGTTGGAGTACTTATCATTATACCAAATGTAAGTGAAATCAACTGTTTATCCAACTATTTCTGGCCAGATGCATACATGACTATTGTTACTACCTTATATATTACTTTTAGCACATCTCTGACCTGAACTTGCATTCCACAGCTAATTGTTGTAAATACAACGCTGGCCCTTTTCAGCCATATATTATTTTTATCTCCCTTTCACTTTTAATCAAGAAGAGCCATATTAGTCCAGTCTTGTGGCCATGACGTATAGGATGGTAAAGTTGAGCGAACTGTAAGTTGTTGATCTTCCAGAGACCTTTATATGCATCGATGTTAATGATTAGCGCTCCCTTCACGATCAAGACAATGGTTCAAGGAACTTATTGTCCGTTTCTTCAGAAACATATTTTCGAACTTATAGAGGATTGGGTTTTTTCATTGCCTCCTCTTTTAACCCGTCCTTAGGTTTTCAAAGTACATTATCGAGAACGAATCGTCGAAAATGAATTGATCATCTTCATTTACATTCATTGTTTGTAAAATTCTAGCAACAGTTCCATTAATTATCATCCACCGTTAAAGGACAATATTCTCTAATCTATGAAAATCAGTGTGTGACAAGACTAATATATTGTTAAATTTAACTTTAGAGTGTTCGATGTGTGAAATTGTCGTTTCTTTGTTTATTTGATTGCCGACTTGACACTTTCAGAAATAGAAAATGGCCTAGATCAACGACAGAAAATTCCAGTTGCTTAAAAATAGTTTGTTGACAACCAAGGGTCAATTTAAAAAATATTTATTCCATATGGACAAAAAATGAAATATCTTATATTTGATGTTTTATAAAAACAAGCCATGTTTCTAGTTTGTTATTTTCAAGAATATAAAATAAAACGTGCATCAACCTATTCAGGAGTATCTAAAATAAGCACATAAGATCTAAAGTAAAGTAACAGTTAACAGTAAGTATAGCCAAAATCGAGATCAGTCACGAAGCATGAATAGTTATTAGTAGAAAAATCTGCAGGTATAGAATTCACAATTTCCATATTCATGGTAGCTAATTAATAACTCAAGACGTTTACCCACCGCCACCATGTTTGGTAAACGTACTATATGGAATCTACCTTTTTCATATTCCTCAATAATAGATGAGTCCATCTCAATGAGACGTTAAAAACATAATATTATCACAAATCTCGAATATGTAGCTGAAATGGAGACCTCTTTGTAAAACAAACGAGGAGGAGAAGTAATCTTTTGTTGCAAAATGATTTGCCAATAAGTTCTAAGTGGATGTAAACAAATTGGGAGTGGATCTCGGGGAAGTTCCTCATCCCTAGAACAAGTCCTTTAGAGCAGTTTTAACTCCTTTTGCCTGCCTAAAGAGAGAGAGTGAAAACTTTCCCCGTTATTTGATTCTATTATACGATATTTGTCTACAACTACTACAACTAACTAATATGAATTATTACCATTATTGCCACCACCACCACCACCGTTCACCTCTCCAATGCAACGGACTTTGTCAGTTCTAGACGTTTTCGTATTGAGTAGTTAGAAGGGCTAAAACTGTAGAAGAGGATACACAGCAATCTGTTTTTTATTTCATATCTTTGGATCAGCATTCACTATATTGTGAGTATTGTTATGTCACGAGAGGACTGGTTTATGAAAATAATACCTCACAGCATTTTTTTTCCTTGCTCCTCACAGAAGAGTTTCTGCAATAACCAAGACAATACTTCAATTGCGACAAAATTCTTCAACCTTTCTACAGATGGGCTGACTTCGGTGGGCGGATTTCATTTATCCTCATTACCTCTACGACATACTTTAATAAGAGGCTAACAATAACTGTAAAATGAAGGATATGATGATGGGACGAGATTTTTTAAATAAGAAATCGACCAATTTTTAAATACCCAGTATTTCTCGTCGTTAATAGGTTAGGAAAGGCAGGATTTGGATTTGTAGATGAAATAGAAGAGCTTGAAATTATCTCAGAGTTAACATCCCAAAAACAAACTTAAACTGACCATTATATTTGCACTAGAGTGGGATATTTTTTTACGCTAGTTTGTTGGATAAAAACAAGTTAATGCGGAAAAATATTGTTCTATAAAAATCCAGGAATTCTCGATCGAAGTTTGTCAAGTATTGGAATTTAGGGTTATATCTGAGTAATTTGCGATGGCGATGGAAAACTTGATAGTTTAATGACCAGAAATTATTCTTGCTAGGAAATAAGAAGGCTCTGCTCCATAAAAGGATGTTTAGGTCATTGAGATCTCTACAGGTTATTAAATGGACAATCTAGTAATGCAGTTTAGGGTTCCTTGACGAGGATTTTCTTGGGACAACACTTTCCAATCCGTCCTACGCGCTCGATACGACTTCTATATCTGAACATGTTGTCGTGGGTGTATATCTCGTATATCTGTACAACATTCGCAACTTCAAAAATAAAAGCTTTTATAACTTGTCCTTTTTGCAAAAATCGAAGGGCTTTGATTTGAAAGGTTTGTTCAACGTGGAATCGAGAGCAGGTAACGTAGTACTATGGAGGTTAACGATATTCAAAACGAACAGAGCTTTATCATAAAAGATCCCTTTTACTAAACTAACACCAAAATCCCAACCTACTCATCGTAAAAGCTATTGTTCCAAGTTGTCCGGCTCTGGTATTTTTCGTAGAATCTACCCTAAGAAGAATAAGTACCTGATCCAAGCTTAACGATTTTTAGATCAGCAGAATTCCAAAACTTGTTCTTTTAGGAGTTCATGCAGTGATGGATTTAGATACTGAATGACGATCATATTATGTTCAACAAAAATAACTTTTTTTTATTGTCTAAATTCTTTTTAAGTTCAATTTTATTTAGGGTGAACAAAATAGGTTTGACGATGATGTTGACAAAAATAACATTTTTAGGCTCATTCAAAATCCTTAAGTTCGATTTTATTTAGGGTGAACAGAATTAATTAGCTAGATGACACAAAAATGGTTTGAAAACACTTAAATTATGATCATTAAAACGAAAAATTTACAAAACAACTAAAAATAAAGGCAACAATAGGTTTACAAATTAAAATAAAGCCCGCAGAACGTTGCAGTATCCCATTCCAGAAGATTAGCATTTTCATTCAGTCGGCCAAACGATAGAATAAAAAATGTCTTCCGACACATTTTTTACTGATATATAATTAGGGATGTACGATAGTAGTATGAATTATGACATATCACGGGCGTGGCTTAGTTGTTGTCATATGCAGATAAAAAATTGGTTTACTAAACCATTAAGATTCAAAGACCAAGTTTCAATTCATCCCTCTCAATACTTAGGATAGGAAAGCCTTTCTGCATTTTTGAGAACAGTAATCTGAAGAACTAATGTCATGTAATTGAGGACATTTCAATTGCCACTGCATTCATTTAATCAAAATTGTGGTTATTTCTTCTCACAACTTTCCGATGGTGATTTGAAAAAAAAAACAAAAAAAGATGAAAAATAGTTTGGGCTTCTTCAAGTTTAAAATATTCAACCAAAAATCCACGGAGGGGCAACCGCAGTGGACAATATCATTATCGAACGGATCATTTATTACTTAATAGGTATTGTACATAGATTGCTAATATTTGATAGTAATTAGAGAGGACATGAATGAGAGCTGATGAGTATATACCTTGAGCTATAAGAGTGTAATAACTTAGAGGAGGAGGAGGTGTGATGAAAGCCTTTATCCTTGCAAAGCCCACACGGAATTAAACACAAAATATGATTTGGTGGATATGGAGATGTGGTGGTATTGACCATCGAACAGTTATTTTTGTTCCCAAATAAATTGTCAAGGCGACGAGTTCTCTTTCTAGAAATCCTCATCATCATCGTCGTCGTCGTCGTGTGTAATCAAAGTCGTTTACATTCTGCTGGGTCGTTTACAAGCCTCTTCATTAAAAAATGCAATACATCGTACATGATGTACTATGTACTCTCATCCACTGATCATCGTGATGAGAACTCTATTAGCTATTATTTTCTGCAAAGATGAGAACAACAGACCATGCCTTTGCATCATTATCATCATCTTAGAATATAAAAAACGTACGTATTCTGACATTCTATGTATAGTCGGCTTCTTCACAAAGTTGTGCATTCAGTGTAACCTTGATGTGAGATGAACAATTCCCAAATGTAAGATTGTCCTCCAAATTTGAGAAAAAGAGCCTGGCTCTTTACAATCAAAGTGCATGTAAAGGCAAATTTGCAACAAAATCAACCTCTTGACATCACAATGCATTATAGGCTTCTAAACAAATAATAAATATCTTTTACACATATCCCATCATCACTGACTGTCTAAGCCTGTTTTTTGCATGCATGGCTCCACTGTTGGCGACAAAAACCTTGGAGCAGATAATAGAATCAGAACCAATAGCCATATTTCAGAATGAGGTATCATCCCTCCGTGTCTCTCAGAATCTAAATTTGCATAAATGAAAGTAAGGAGAAGATTAAGTCATCAAGGGATAATACTTTCCGGTTTTTCATTGTGATGTGATCATCAGATAAAGGGAAAAACTATTTTAATTCATTAATATGCAGAGAGTCATTTGAGCAAGAAGAATGCCACCGCTGCTTCACTACTATGTTTACGAAGCAAGGGATTGGAATTTTCAGCATTAGGTCAGGACTGTCTTTAACTATAAATAAAACATTAAAAAGAACCAACATATTTATCATCATCGCCCGATCAATTGTATTTTACCTTTAACTTCTTTGCTGCTAAATGAAGCTGAATTTCAAAACACTCTGCCGTTTTTTTCATATAAATATTTCGTTGTATCAAATCTTATGAGAGAAGGAGAATTATTCAGAAGTTACATCGTGCATCCACAGAATGGCCTTGTCATTTTAATTGCTTCGAAGATATGCAGCAGGAGAAGTATACCGTGGACTTCATGGTCTGCAGTAATTTCTCTCTACTTACTATGTTGCTATTATTATTGTTAGCGAAAAATGTGTGGGCAGTAAGTATCTTAACAAGTAAGAGGCTAAAAGATGCATATTTCCTATGGTTTTTCTGAACTCCTGACTCAGGACAATGTCATTATTGCGTGTTTGAAGCAATTTACATACAAAGTGGACAGACAGCAGGTACTTCAATATTCATCAAAGCACGCTAATCGTTCCTTTCTTGACATCTTCTTGATCTACAAAAGTGAAGGGGAATCCTAACTCCAACTTTTGAACTGGGCAAGAAATATACAAGCGCGTGAAGTTACGGGAAATTATTAGGTATGCAATGAAATGATTAATTAAAATCATGAAATTACTATTATTCAGATAAACTATCATTATCATCCCGTTCTCCATGTCGATATTTACAAAAAAAACTTGCATGCGAACCCATCGGAAAGATTGATAAGGGTTAATTTATGCAAAAAAAATGTTCCTCCATTTAAAAAAACTTGCCACTTGCAGTTTTGAAGCAGAATATGAATCGCACAAATGAGATGAATTGTGTTTTTAAGATTGAAATGCGAGCCCCGAAAAATCCCTTCTCTGTAAAAGTTATAAGGATTTTAGAATCTAATGAGAGAAATTGTTAATGAGGATCCAGTTTTTTTAGTCCCTTTTATATTTACAAATGAGATGACTAGGATAAAGATTCAGCATGCAAATCTTATTTAGATTAACTGAATTCTTCAATTATGTAAGGCTTTTATAACTTCATTAGGCAGAAGGGGAAATTCGATATGTTATTATTGACTTGAAAAACCCATCCTAAGGAATGGGGTTAGTCACATTATATTAATTTCAACATTTATAATTCGTGGACCATAAAATGCGACAGTATTACGTGTTTACTACAGGTAGTGAATCTTATTATGAGTAAAAGAACCGTACTTAATAATTTAATGTGCAGTACGCTAATTAGTTTATGTACTGAAGAATCAAGGAATGAAAGTTCCCAACCATTTTTGGAACACATTGAGAGTGAAGAGTGGCTAAAATGCCAAAATATGTTATTTTATATTCCATGTATGTTCGTAGCATTGCTTAATATTATTTTTCTACCAACTACGACTATCATTTCTGTTAAACTTCAGACATCGAAAAGATTGATAGAATTTTGAAATAGCAAAAATCAAGTAAATTATATCATCTATCGGGCGTATGCAATAAAATAATTAGCTGGAACATATTCCTTTCAGTACAAATAAGTAGTTTCAATGGTGGATTAAACGCTTAATTGTTCAAATGCGTTAGGTTTCTGGAATTGGAAGATTATTTCATTGTTTGTAAACAAAAGCACTCTGTTGATTAAGGAAATCAAGGATTAGGAAATTTGCATGTAAAATATGATAAACAAAAAACATCCTTTGTCACGAATTCATTGTTAAACCTCCAACGTTGTTTTCAGTTGCGTTTTAATTTTTTTATGCAAATGGAAAGATGATGTATCGAAACCTAGAGTAATTATTTTGCTCGAACTTCCTCAAATCCGGTCCTATCTCCCTTTGTTTGAATTAATTTTCAAACAATTTCAACCGTCTTTGCATTATTCTTGGGTTCAACCAAGAAAATTGTGATGATAGACCATTGGATCATTGACTGGTAACTGGGTGTTGGCTTTATATGTCATAATGGCAAATCCAAGCAACAAGGGAGTTGGCCAGGAGAGTAAAGTGACGATGACGAGATGATAGATATGGACCAAATATTGGGTCTCTATGCCCAATATATTGAGATATTTTCTTACAGGACGGAGAAGTAGATCAAACGAAGGACGATCAGCGAAAGGATATCTGTTAGGAATGAAGAGTGGGAGGACTAATGTGGGTTCACCCACTGAAACGAACTTCGATCAATTATGTCTAATTTTAGATAATGCAAGGAACGGTTATTTCTAACGCTATCTGTAATTGGGAGCAAGAGAGAGAATTGAAACAAAGATCGGGAATGACCTAAAATGAACTAAGAAATTAATTGATTGTTACGAATTCCAGATTTATGCTCAAAGGAAGACTGTCGGAGGACCAAAGAAGGAAATATTTTTTCTCAACTTGGAAGATGGATATTTCGGATGTCAAGTCAACGAGTCAGTAGACGTGCTACAACTATTTGAACTATCAAAACTTTGCGATGGGACCCCCCAATGTTTTATGGCTTCAGATGAGCTGCATCGGGACTTGAAATGCACAGGTTTGTCATCCTATCAACCAATAACAATGAGTTTTCGAGACTTCATGGACAATAAATTAGCTACTCATAATAGCGCAAAAGTTGCAGCTCTACGGAATCCCGTCATGTTTCCCGATTTCACGGCTAATGCCTTGTTTGTTTATTATTTATTAACCTTAATTTAATCATACCCGTATCCTTTGATTGATTGTCTAGATGACTGTAGTCGGAAGACAGGTAAAAAATGCCTTAATGGAGCCTGTCTCGAGTCTCAATGTCACTGTAATGACGGTTTCGGGGGAAAGGGATGCGAAGTGCCGGATGTAAATGAGTGCAAATCTCGTCCTTGTGACATTTTCTCTCATTGTACAAACACACTTGGTAGCTATCAATGCACATGCTTCCCCGGTTATGAAGGAGATGGATTCAAATGCAAAGGTAAGAGAAAAAAACAATTGATCTGTCATCCTCAAACTTCATTCATACTTGAATAATGTTGTGCATCTCAATTATTCAGTTGCAGTGGCACTGACTCATAAAATTACATATGCGCATACAAACGACTTTCAAGACTGGCTTTTGATTTCGTATAAATAATCCGCGATTGAAAGGGGATTTTTTATCGAGACTTTATCCGATGATTAGATACAGAGTTAATTAGATCACATTTACAAGCCATTTACTGCCCATTTGCATTCCCATCCCATTCGTAGATGATTGCCATTCGGATTTTTTTTCTTACAGCTAATAATAAATTGCATATATCCTATGTACAGAAACACTTTTTTATCGGTTGATGGTGTTGATAGGATTGACAATCCCGATCAGATTGAGGAGACGAAGTTGGAAGTGGTTTAACATTGCGTTTGAGGGGTGAATAGTCGAGGAGCATAATAACGTATCTTATAAACAATAAAGAAACCACTTTACACTTGAATGGAATGCATATAAAGGAGATTTCCCATCACAATCACAGAGGAGACATCCATTGATGTTACCGTAACTTCCTTCATCAGCCCTGCTTTAGTTAAACCTTTAAATTAGTTGAAGATTTTTCGCAATAATCCTTACTAGCCAATCCCCTCCCCCCAATTGCATTGTCTGGATTAAAAAGGAATCTACATCCCCTCTTCCTCTTAATAAGTCTGTTTGATTGTGAGTTGTAATTCTTCCGAGTACAACGTCCAACCGAAATAATAGCGCCTCTTGCCCTGTCTTCCTGACAACTTGACATTTTTACACACAGAACGTAGAAGGAATTCAGGAGGAATGTCATAGTTTCGTTTTAATTTTTAAACGGTTGGTGAATATCGGGGTGCGGACCTCGTAGGCTACCAAACCATGCTAAACCCTTCCTTGATTTCCAAGGGATTTTTACTAAACATGCTATACATACTCAAGGTTTCTTACTCTGCAACGAATCAATCATAGCGAATTCGGCATGAAAGAGATCGGAAATAATGAGTGAGTCAGGTCGGAGGAAGGTGCCTATTCATTCCCTCCTCATAGCTTCTTTTCCATCAACTTTCTTCCACCTGAGATTAATCATCTCCGGAGGAGTAATTTGTGAGGCCTTTAGGTGTTTGTACTTTTTCATACGTCTGCTGCATTTAGCAAGGGACTAACTCGGTTCGATGATTTGATATGAATGGGAAGGTTTTTACAAGCCCAAGTTCCTGAATTTCCACGTACAAGAGGTAGGAGATGTTACGTAATCTGAGCTCATCAGCAAAGCATATGAAGTGAGGCTTAGGTGGGCGTATTTATAGGAAGGAAAGGAAAGGTGACATAGGAGAGAGAGGTGATATAGTGTGGCAGTGGCAAGGGAAAAAGGTGATGGATGATATCCCTGGTCTGGTTGTCAGGAATATAATTCTCATGCTCTTCCTAACTGCTACATAAGATCAAGTCTATCGCAGAAGGGTTGAAGATTATTAAGGAGACTGGCTCGTATTATTAAACTAGAATTCTTTTGAAAAGGAAGGAAACTGCTGTATAACTGCAGAGGAGAAGAGGATTAAGTTAGTTTGAAGCTGGATTAGTCTAACTATTGTTCAGAGGAGGAAGAATAGGAGATTTAAAGGAGCTCAACTCATGTTCTGTTCTCTGTGGTGTATAAAATAAAATCTCGATTCAAACGAGAATTCCTTTCCTGTATTTTTATAATGAAATGATATGAAAAAGGAGGATGGGAGAGAAGGACGGTTGTTTGGTCTTGGTTGGACTCCGTCAAAGAACGTTAACCTTATACGGTCGTTACACCTTCCTTTAACTAACGTCTCTAGCTCCAACAAGAGAGACCACAAAAAACCGCACATCTTCCACATCTTCCTATAAACCACGAATGCCGTGGCCAGAGAGAATGCAAAACCCATCAACTCTACTCTACCTGTCCTGCATTCATTTTACTTTCAATTCCGAATTCAGCAGATACAAACGCTTTTCAACTCACTTTTCCACTCTCATCTTCGAAGCCTTCGACTTAAATCCGTAAGACAGAGAGAGACAGTGAGGAGGAAAAAAACCTGTAAATTACTACTCAACAAGAAATCGATGATGTATTATGTATTATCTCTTCCAGCCCTAGAGTCCCTCATTCCACATGTCATAATAATACTAATTTATTTATCTCATCATCCATGTGCTTCATTCCTAGGAACCACATCAATGGTGCATGTCATCATTACCGTTAATGAAATAAAGGGGATTTGAAGCTGAAATTTCAGCGTTCGGCTAAAGTTTCTACGTCTTTTTCCTATTTAATGTCTGGATGACAAACGTGTATTTTATTGTATAGAAACAATCGAACGGTTATATATAATTCTTTGAACTTTTAAATTTAAAATGAAACTTTTTTGCATTCCCCTGTGTAATGGGCTGAGCTTTGTCCGTGTTTTGCAATAGGTAGATCACTTATTTAGATTACTGTCTAGCTCAGGCTTGATTTTTTAACATAATAGAAAAACAAATACATATACTTTGAGGATAATATTGGCTTGACAAGCGAGAACCCTAGCAGAGGTTAGGCAAGGTTTACGGTAGGAATTTCAAGGAGCCTCCATTGAATTATATCAAATTGAAGTAATCATGCAAAAAATCAAGGCATCAGTGTAATGCCAGCAGAGCAAATAGCTCAGGATTATATTCTAAGATTATTCAAGCAGGAAAGTGGGATATTGAGCCCAAACTGTTGGGACGTTTATTAGTTGACCGCCCAAGGCTTTTAATTCTTTTCTTTATGAATTCATGCAAATTAATTTCTTAGTTCGGCTCGGCCCATGAATTTAAAGTCCATCCAGTTTATTGCCTGGCCCAACTTAGGGCTTTTCCAGATAATTAGAACTACCCATGCATGAATAATTTTTAGAGAGGGTCCTCTCTTCATGTTCCCTGTCTGTAGTGGCTCATAACATTCTTGGACTTTAATGACCAGTTTCGTTCTTTCCCTGCCCAGATTCCTTTTCCAACAACCTGCCTTTCTTGCTCTCCATTTACCTCTGGGACATTAATAGTACACAACCTGTAGAGATGACATAATTATCAAGGAGACAGGGTTCGGCCTGGGCATCTAAAATTCATAACTTTTTCAAGGAAAGCCACATCTTGAAAAAACTAGAGAAATTATTGAAGAGGTTGATAAATTATTAATTTTCTGATGAACTCAAGTTAAACATATAAAACCGTATGGAATTCAAACCCTGATTTTTTACACCCCAAGTCAAAGATTAGAAATGTAGGGAATGAAGTTATATGCTGAATTCAAAGTTTTTTTTGCAATTGCAAGGTTGTTGGTCAATTAGGCACCCCGTATTCACAACCCCTTTGAAAGTCCACCACACCCCAGAGAGCAACGGGCGCTAAGCCTGTCGTTCTTTGATGGTTACTTGGTTACATAAAAAAACCCCTTTTCTGTAAATGAATAGAAAA
The DNA here is from genome assembly GCA_906901685.1 of Desoria tigrina. Lineage (NCBI taxonomy): Eukaryota > Metazoa > Arthropoda > Collembola > Entomobryomorpha > Isotomidae > Desoria > Desoria tigrina. The sequence continues at coordinate 12,422,330 of CAJQTU010000004.1, forward strand.
ATATTACAAACCACGATAACTGTTTTTCTACAGGCCTAGTAGAATTTCTTTGAGTGTGGGAAACTGCGTTGGGAATATGTCATCATTTTATACAAAGCACGTAAGGCGAGTGCATTGTTAGTTGTGAGAATAAATTCAGTAATTTCCTTCACCGTTATGAAAGAAGTAACTGGCGAATATCCCCCGACAACTGTACCAGTCAAGGGAATCATCACAATAATAAAGAGTAAACAAACAAGTATTGACGGATCCGATCCCGGATAAAGGATGCCGTATTTTTACGCATAACGTTGAGCATATGATATTAATTAAATCATCATACCGTAAATATGAACCCTCCTAGATATTAGATTCCTAGAGGTCGACGTTACTGATTATTTTTTTCGCCATAAAAAAATGATGAGGGCATTGGGTTTTGTAAATATTTTCTAAGCTAGAGAAAAAAACCATTTCCATACGGAAGTTGAAAAGGACAGAAAGATCGACATAGCTTCCACACGAAATCCTGATTCAGGATGGATGGGGTCCGCCGATATGAGTTACAAAAAGCAACTTGTAATTTCTCAATCGTATGCTTATTTGCTGCCTACACCAACTTCGTCGCCCCAGAATCTGTTGGCTTGAAAGTTTTCTCTTCCATAAAAGGCATGCCTGTCCTATTTTCTACCGAGTAGAATTAGCTACACAATCCAATGATGCATAACTCGAAGCATAAATTGAATAGTCCAACGATCTTGCCTCATATAATAGCAATCGTACTCTAATGTCCGGCTTGCATCGTCACAAATTCTCAACCAGATGCACTTAATTCTTTTCCCGTTTTACGATCCAATGCAAATTCGTTAGATTTAATTATTGGAAACTGCAGACGTGATTTATATAAATATGTAATGAGCTTTTCTTTTCTTTACAGATATCGGTGAGTTACATTTGATGTTATCAACGCATTTACGGCTTAAAAATCTTAGCGTAGGAACAGTACGTTTTCAGAACAGCATAAATGTTTGAATTTGAAATCGTGCTGCAACGGGTAAGTCGGTAAAATGAGTTTGAATCGATGCCATGAAAATGAGGACAGGACAAGGTAAATTTTAAATATAATTAGGAAGGAACCTTTCAAAAATTGTTTGGAGGTACCGAGACGGAAAATTCCCCATCTGTGTATTTCAAAAATTTATTTCATCATGTATTTGATTGATTAAGTATCGCATAATTTTGTCAGGAATTTTGTAAATTGACTCTAGCTTTCTTGCTAATCCCGTTTTTTGCTTTGATATCATAGATGAGTGCTTATCACCAGAACTTAGGTCCAGGTGCGTCCAGAACTCAGAATGTTGCAATCTACCAGCGCATTTTGTTTGTAAATGTCTTCCTGGATACGAAGGAGATGGAGAAGTTGAATGCAAAGACATCGTATGTTCAATATTGCAGTTTTTGTTTCTGTTTCGAATTACGAGTACAAAGAAATTAATTAATTAAATTACATTTTCAGGATGAATGTTCCCTTAAAGACATCTCCGCTTGCGGAGGTAAGGCAATTTAGAATTTCGTCAACAAATTAGTACATTACATATCTTTAAATCGATTACATTTTTAACGAATGTCGTCAATCTCATGCTTATTTTAGATAACTCATTGTGTCATAACGTTCCCGGAAATTATACTTGCACGTGCGCTCAAGGTTATCAGGGCAATCCGTATGAAGGGGTGAGTTATTTCAAAATTATAAGTGCCCAACAGTCATTAAAGACTTTACAATATAAATATAAATTGATCATTTAATACGAGAAAGATCAGCTTACAATTAGATTAGAAACTTGATGAAAAAAGTTCGAGAATGGCTCACAAGCCGTTTCTCCTAATATTTTCGAATGAGTTATAATTTGAGACTTTACTCTTCAGTGCTTTGACATGGATGAATGCAGTAATCCACGAAGCTGCGGAAAGAATTCATTATGTACCAACATGCCTGGAGAATATCGATGCGAATGTATGCCAGGATTCCTTGCCACTGATTCTGGCGACTGTGTCGATATAAATGAATGCTTAGATGCAAAGATCTGCGGCGAAAGCGCCATTTGTACCAATCTTCCAGGAAGTCATACATGTAGCTGTCCAGAAGGATTTCAAGGAGACCCTTATGTATCTTGTAACGGTAAAAATGACCATCCTTATGTGCAGGGGAACCATCTTCCCGTGAACAAGATCCTCTCAGGAATGGGAATAGAATTGTAGTAATAACTTGTTTACCATTTGTAGACATTGACGAGTGTGCGATTAGCAGAACGGATGAACTATGTGGAACTCATGCAATTTGTGAAAACACCGTTCCAGGATATAATTGTTTGTGTCCTCAAGGATACAGTGCTAAACCGGATGCTAAAATTGCCTGTGAACAGGTACAGAGTCTTTACTTCCCGTAAACCATTTTCGAATATAAAGGGCTAATAAAAATGATATGTTTTTAATTAGACTGATGTAACAACACTTTGTAAATCAAACTTCGATTGTGTCAACAATGCCGAATGTATCGAGGGACAATGTTTTTGCGTTGAAGGCTTCAAAGCCGACAGGGCTGAATGTGTCGATGTAAGTTACTTAAACTGACTTCCAGTTATTTTGCATTTTCATTCACTTAAAATATCCCTGAATTTAAAAGGCATTTAAAAGCAGGATTCACAAGTTTTTGGTTCCTTTCAGGTTGATGAATGTAGAGAACAACCCAATCGTTGCGGTAAAAACTCTCTCTGTATCAACACTCCTGGACAACATAAATGCGAATGTGACTTCGGATTCATTGGAGCTCCTCCCGGAAGACCTTGCAAAGGTACATAAATTTAATGCTCATTTAAATTTTAAAATTATCTTCAACGAAGCATATATATACTGTTATTTGAAGGCATCATAATAATTCGATTTCTAATGATTTTCAGCCCCATGTGAAGGAGTTCGATGTGGACCCCATGCCTTCTGTAAGCCAGATGGTCCAGAGGCATATTGTGTTTGCGAAGACGGTTGGTCATTCGATCCAAATAATATCACTGCCGGATGCATGGGTAAGAATAAATCCATTAAAATTTAGCAAATCGTATATGATTATAAATCATATTTTTTCCATACATCGGATCTATTTGATGTCATAAAACCAACTTAGAACAAAATACATTGATTTTATTGATTTAGATCTGAACGAATGCGATCTACAACATGGGCCAAGTGGCATGTGCGGAGATGGAGCAATTTGTTCGAATCTTGAAGGATCTTTTTCATGTTCTTGCCCTCAAGGATTCTCTGGAAATCCGACAAAATCTTGCTTCGATGTAAGTATTGTTGACAATTACATAACTGACATTTTAAATGTACAGATACAGCTTAGAATAAGAATATCTATGAAAAATAATAATAGTTATCTCAGTTCTTCTCTTTATGACATCAAATAAAATTTGTTCAATTAAATTCTAGCTCGATGAATGCAAGCAACAACCTAGCGTCTGTGGAATTGGTAAGTTATTATGACCATTTAAACGTTTTAAAATAACAGAACGAAATTTGATAGCTATTGTAATGAGAAAAATCTGTCATGGCATTTTAACCTGACTTTTGCACTTCAAAATTAAAGGAGCTATTTGCACGAACAACCCAGGAGCCTACGAATGTTCTTGTCCAGAAGGAACAGTGCCAGATCCCAACCCCGGAATTAAATGCCTTGAAGTTGTTAAATGCAAGATCGATGACGACTGTCCTGGTAATGCCTTCTGTGATCTTGAAGACCGGAAATGCTTATGTCCAGAACCTAATATTGGCAGTGGTTGCAGACGTAAGATTGCTTACATTTTAAAATTAAAAGTCATTTACAATAAACGGCCAAGAGCCGCAATTTGAAGTCTTCAATTCCATTTATGCCTGTATCTTAAACCTAGTCCTATCTTATGCAAAATACAGATCCTTGCGAAGATGTTCTTTGCAGTACCAATTCCAACTGTATGCTTATCAATGGTGAAGCCAAATGTCTCTGCAAGTCTGGATTCACGGGTGCTGCACAAGGCGTTAATGGATGTACCGATATAGGTAATCGATCATTTACTTTATTTTTATTTAAATATAAACTTATATCTTCTTGCAACGGCTTACGACATATTGAAACCCTTTAATGTCAATAGATGAATGCAGTGAACCAAACGTATGCGGCAAAGGTGCGCTTTGCAGAAATGCTGCCGGAACCTTTACTTGCGAATGTCCCAGTGGATTTGAACCAGCAAATAATACAAGATTGGCCGCTTATGACGTTGGATGCAAATCCATAGCACCTCATGAATGTGACACAGCAAGACCTTGTCAATCTGGAGAGCAGTGTGTGAAAAATGGAAACGGTTTGAACGTCTGTGTTTGCCTTGTTGGCTTCACAAGAGACCAAGAATCTGGCAAATGTCGAGATATAGTAAGTTAAAAACCTAAATCGCTTCTACATGATCCCCATAGACGCATTTATGTTTGGAAGTTCCATTGGTAACTTTTCATTTATAATCATTTTAGGATGAATGTTACGAAAATACTGATAAACCTCCCTGTGGTCTGAATTCTGTCTGCAAAAACTTACCAGGAAGTTATGAGTGCCACTGTCCTCCCGGATATCATGGAAATCCGTTTTTGATTTGCGAAGGTAAACTATTATAGATAGACAGCTCATTAATTTTGGAGCATATAAATAAATGGTGAGTATACTTTTGTTTCCAGAATGCAATACCGTGGAATGCAAATGTCAACCCCCATACAAAATAGTCAACGGGACATGTGTTTTCGGAAACTGTTCTCCAGCAGCACCCTGTCCAAAGGGGGCTGACTGCATTACTGTAACTGGAGGCTTAAGTTACTGTGCTTGTCCTTCAGGATTTGGAACTAACCCGGACGGATCCTGCACTGATGTAATCATCATGATTTACAATTAAAGCTTAGCATGTTCATTTACTTGTAGATGAAGGAATCGTTGTGCTACGATTTAACTTTGTATCGTCGTGACATCCGTTCACATTCTAATACAAATCATTATTTTAGGTCAACGAATGTATTGGAACCCGTAGACCTTGTTCGATTGGTGCTGAATGTGTCAACAAGCCAGGTTCATACGAATGTACCTGTCCACCTGGTTATCAAGGAGACCCTTACAATGGAGCCTGTTCCGCCGCCCAAGTACGGTGTGCCGGTGACTTGGACTGTGGTGTCAATGAAAAATGCTTCCAACCCGGACAGTGTGTCTGTCCACCTCCTTTCTTTGCTGACACTGATGACGGGAATAAATGTAAAAGTCCTTGTGAGCGATTCTCATGTGGCATCAATGCTTGTAAGTGTCAATCTTTAGAATTTTTCATTTAGAACGAGTGAAAAAATAGCTCAGTATATTACTTAAATAAATGGAATTTCTAATTATAAGTTGGCATTAATCGTTTTAGTGTGTACCCCAACGGATCCTCCTCAATGTCTTTGTGAAACTGGATACGAAGGGAACCCCAGTGTCGGATGCCTCGACATCGACGGTAAGGCTATTTAATCAGTTGAACATTGCACTAGTCTATAAAAAATCCTTTAAAGGGGCACTGTGACACGATTCAAAAACTTTTGTTATTTCCAACAATTATTTCCTTAGGAAACATTAAAGTTTCTGATTTTAGAGTTTAATTCAGGGTTAAAAAACAGTATCTAATCATGCTTGTTATTTTTTTATTTTTAGAATGTCAAACTGATCCTTGTGGCCAAAGTGAGTCTCCAATATTTTTTTCTTTTCCGGTCATACAAAACAATAAGGGGAAATTCATTCTCTAAGCATCATATTTTAATTTTTCAGACGCCACTTGTGTTAATGGAAAAGGAGCATACAAGTGCATTTGTCCAAAGGGTACCAAGGGAGATCCGTACGTCAGTGGATGTAAGGATTTTATAAAATAAAATAATCACACTATGAAGTATGAAGGTATGTTTGTTATTCCCTAACGTTTTTAAACAATAGGTAAAGGAGATGCTGGTGTGAGGGAATGCGCGACAAGTAAAGACTGTCCAGGTCCCTTGTCTTGCGAAAGTGGTGCTTGTATAAATCCTTGTTCAGCCGGTATTTAATTTAACGATTATCCCACTCTCAAAAATACAAATAAATTTGTTAGGAAAATTAAAAATGGACAAAAATGCAAATTGTTTTGTTTGTTTTAGGCAAAAACGGTTTTATTCCATGCGGTCCAAGTAAGTTTCTTCAGATTTAATCTAAGCGTATCAAATTTTTTTTTAATATGTGTATAGAATAGATATGAATAATATATGTTTATAATAGACGCTGTATGTGAGCCTGAAGATCATGCAGCTTGGTGCAAATGCCTACCTGGTTTCGACAAAGGTCCCAACGACGAATGCGTCTCTCTTTGCGACGGAGTTGTCTGTGGGCAAAGTGCTTCTTGTATTACGACAGTTGATGGCCCGACGTGTAAATGCTTGGACGGTTTCATGGGAAATCCTTTCGCTGGAGGACAGTGCTTCCCCGAGGTCTGTTCTCCATCTAGTCCATGTCAGGATCCTATGATTTGCGTTGGTGGCAAGTGTAAGGAACGTTGTGAAGGACAACTCTGTGGAATCGGTGCTACTTGTGATAAAAATACGAACCGCTGTATATGTCCTCCATTTCACGTTGGGAACCCTAACTACAAATGCGTACCACGTAAGTACTGACAATTCAAGTCAATTTCTCCAACAATTTCAAATGTAACCCAACAATCAATTTGGCTTTTTAAATTTTCAAAGCTTCAAGTCAACCATCATGCGAACCAAAGTGTGCTGAAAATGCACATTGTATTTATAATTCGGACTCTCGAACAAGCGTTTGCGTCTGCAACCAAGATACAACTGGAAATCCTTATGAAGTTTGTGGAGCTCAAGCTAAGACTTGTTCCTCTCTTAATTGTGGTAACAATGCGGAGTGTAGCGAAAAGAATGGAGTAGTCGACTGCATGTGCCTAAACGGTTTCGAGGGAAATCCTTACACCGGTTGTCAAGATAGAGGTATGAATTACTAATTTGTCATAATTAAAAAGACTGTCAAGACATCCTTCGTACACATTCATGGGACTGATTTATGTACTAATATTCATTTGTTTTTTCATTTTCAGATGAGTGCTTAAATAATCCATGTGCAGGTAAATGAATTTTCATAAAAACCATTAGGGCAAACATTTTGACTTTCCAATTTATTTTAAAAACGTCTGATTTATTTATTTAAAGGAAACGCAATTTGCATTAATCAAGCTGGCAAGTTTGATTGTCGGTGTCGAGATGGATTTATTGGTAATCCGTTTGAGCTTTGTTTTGAAACACCCAAAAATCTGGTCGATTGTGAGAAAGTTGAATGCAAGTGTGCCAGTAATCAACAGTGCCCAACTGGGTTTTCATGCAAAAATGGTGTCTGCAAAAACTTGTGTGCCAAGGTTAGTTGTGGACCGAACGCCAACTGCAATTCTAACGGGAAATGTGAATGCGCTCCCGGTTATGGTGGTAATCCAACAAGTGGGTGTAACCCTAAAAGTTGTCGAAACGACTTGGAATGCAGCTCGCAGGAAATATGCTTTACAGTAACCTATGGATTAAGAAAATGTGTGGATGCTTGCTCCAGGATACAATGTGGACCAAGTAAGCGGCATTTTTTTGCATTTACATACTTTCCAAAGAACCGGAAATGGTCGGTTCAATCAATCTTGAAGAGGGACTCTCATAATTGTGAGCTGTTTGTCGTTTTATTTATTCACGATCTCTCTATTTTCAGATGCTTTGTGCGTCAGTGAAAGCCACAGGTCTACATGTATCTGCCAAGAAGGATTTAATGGGAACCCGATTGATCTCCGAACTGGATGTCAACCACCAGAAACATCATTTGATCATTGTGAATCGAATTCGGACTGTCCTGCTTCATTGATTTGTCAACCTGATATCAATGGGATTAAGCAGTGCAACAACCCATGTTTTAGCTTTAGTTGTGCGTCGGCTAATGAATACTGTGTTGCTAAAGGCCGGAATCCTCAATGCCAATGTATTGAGGGATACATAAGGAATCCCGAAACATCCTTATGTGAACAACCCGTTTTCCCCGATTGTTCAGACGACAAGGATTGTTCATCTAGCGAAGCCTGTAAACCCGATGGTCTGGGTGTTCTAAGATGTACTTCCCTGTGTGCCCCCGTCAATTGCCCATCTTGCAATTTCATCAGTTGTGCTCCAAATACAGAATGTGTTGCAAAAAATCATATTGCGAGTTGTCAGTGTTTGCCTGGTTTTACCGGAAATCCAAAGGACCGAGTTGGATGTGTCTCCGTTTTGAGACAGGAATGTCAATCAGATTCACAGTGTGATGAAAACGAAGTGTGCATTAAATCGGCTGGACACGCGTCTTGTGTTCCCGTATGTAACACAGTCAAATGCGGACCAGGAGCTGTGGTAAGTATATTTCAAGCTTTTTTTAAAAAAAATGAAAATAGATATAATGCATGAAGAAAGGGCAACTAATGACTATCTTTTAAAATTTCTCAGTGTGTATCTAATAATCATGCTGGACAATGTAAATGCCCAAGTGGAAAATATACCGGAGACCCCAGCGATCTGCAAACTGGTTGTGTTGAAGTTCCTTGTGTTTATAATGATGACTGTCCGGAAAATCAACTCTGCAATCGTCTAGAACATAAATGCATCAATGTTTGCGAAGAAGAACCGTGTGGTCAAAGTAAGATTTATGTCATAAGATTAATTAAAAATTTTATAAAAATATTTCAAATTTTTCGGACGAATAGTTAATTTCCAAAGGTCTCACCCATTTGCAAAGTTTTAATTGGTGGTTCACTTTATTCAATTTTTGCAGATGCCGTGTGCATTGCAGAGAAGCATTTACCTCAATGTATATGTCCGGTTGGTTTCAAGCCCGATCCACATGCAGATATCGCCTGCTCAAAGATTGACTCTTGTGGAAATAATCCATGTCATTCCTCAGGGATATGTGAAAACACCCCTGATGGGTTTGCTTGCAAGTGCCCACAAGGGAAAGTTGGAGATCCTTTCATTACTGGATGTCGAGCTGAAGGAGCTTGTCAGTCGGATAAAGATTGCCCTCCATCATCCATCTGTGAAAATGCTCGATGCCGTAATCCTTGTCAAAACGTATGCGGTGTCAATGCCGTCTGCCAAGTAGTCGGAAGAAACGCGACATGTTCCTGCATTCCAGGATTCGAAGGTCCCGGAGACAGAGGATGTGTTCGTGTGTCTAAACCGTGTCAGACTGACGCAAATTGTGAGGGCAGCCTTTGCATTCGAGATCAGTGCAAAGTCATCTGCCGTAATCCAACAGACTGTGCAGAAGGTGAACGGTGTGTCTCCAGCATGTGCATGTTACCCTGTATTGGACACAATCAATGCCCCAACAATCAAGCCTGTGGAGGTATGAAATTACACTCTGATAACCACTTTTAAATATAAAATGACTAACATTTAATTTTTATCATGCCATGTATTTATACTTTTATATTTTTGTAGGAGGATTTTGTGTCAATGGATGTAGAACCAACGCAGAGTGTAATCGAGAAGAAAGTTGCAATAACCATCAGTGTGTCAATCCATGTGAAGCGGATGGGGCTTGTGGTGCCAATTCTCTGTGCCGAAGCATTTCTCATTCTCCACAGTGTTACTGTCCTGAAGGGTTCGAGGGAAATCCTACAGCGTTGGAAGGGTGCGTCCGGAAACCAGCATACTGTTCCACAGTTAAAGATTGTGGAGGCCAAGGTCAAATCTGTCTTGGAGGACTCTGTGTTCTTTCTTGCTCTGATTCAAATGGGTGTGCCAGAGGTGAACGCTGCCAAAACAACGTGTGCGTCAAAGTGTGTTACACGGATTCCAATTGTCAAGCTGGAGAGGTTTGCGTTGAAGGAGCATGTCATCCAGGATGTAGATCCGACTCAGATTGCAAAGGTACTTTACGATTCATTAGCTTAACTTAATTTTGTTGGGCTCAAACGTTTATTGTCATAATATTAATGCCCATTTATTTGATAAACTAGCCGCCGAAGTTTGTATCTCCAATAAATGCCGATGTGGAAATGGGTTTGAACCCGGTCCGACGGGCTGCAGAGATCAAAACGAATGTCTAAGCGACCAACTGCCGTGTCATAAATCTGCAACTTGTCTCAATATGCCAGGATCGTTTAAATGCGTGTGTCCAGAAGGTCTTTTTGGAGATCCATACCAAGGTGGATGTTCAGCTCCACATGGATGCTCTAAGAATTCAGACTGTCCTAGTTCCCTTACCTGTCTTGCTGGACCTGATGGTGTCCGACGCTGTGCAGATCCTTGCGTTGAAGCTCAATTAGGCTGTGGTCCTAGGGCAAAATGTGGCGTAATTGATCACTCAGCAGAATGTTCTTGTCCTGCTGAGCATATTGGTGACCCTTACAACAAAGAAGTGGGTTGTTATCCCGTGGAATGCTTGAACAACGATGGTATTTATAACCTGTGAAATTTCAGATTAACCCCAAACGCAGCAAAGAGTGAAACTTAAAAATCTGCTTCATTGAATTTTAGATTGTGCACCAGAACAACAATGCGAGCAACAAGTTCATAAATGTATTGACCCATGTAGCCTAATCAACTGTGGTAAAGGGGTCTGCCAGGTCAAAAATCATGCTGCATTCTGTACATGTTCCCGAGGATTTGAATTCAAAAATAATCAATGTGTCGATGTCGTAAGTTATTTTCATTTTTTAATTGCTAAGAGAAAGTAATTTTGATTCTGTGTATACTATGTTACAAATTGTACCATTTACGACCATAGGACGAATGCCAAGCTAGTCCCTGTCATGCTACCGCGGTGTGCAAAAATTCCGTCGGTGCATTCAGCTGTGCCTGTCCAGTGGGAATGGTTGGTGAAAGTTTCAAAGATCAAGGAGGCTGTAGAAGCGCAGAGGGATGTTTAACGGATATCCAGTGTCCCGATTCTGGTACTTAAATATGGATTTTGAAGTTAATATAAAAGTTATTTTATCGGGATCATTATTTTTTATTTATTTATTTTTTCAGCTTTTTGTAAAGACGGAAAGTGTCACGATGTCTGTGAAGACGCTTGTGGAAAAGGGGCCGAGTGCTCACCAACTCATCATACCGCTGTTTGCAGTTGCCCATTCCAAACAATTGGAGATCCTTTGAAAGAGTGTATTTCATTAGAATGCGTAAAGGGAAGCGATTGTCCATCTACTCAGACATGTTTTAATAATGTCTGTGTTAATCCGTGCACACTTCAAAATGTATGCGGCCGCAATACCAACTGCTCAGTAGTTAATCATCAAGCGTTGTGTACTTGCCTTCCTGAGCATTCTGGGGATCCGCGACTGGGATGCGCTTCTGTTATTCCATGTTCCGAAAGCACACTTTGTCCATCGTCATCAAAATGCAGCAACGGAATCTGCACACCAGTGTGTAATTCTAACAGGGATTGCTTATCCAACCAATTGTGTATTGAAAGTGTTTGTCAAGGTGCCTGCAAAGTTGACCGAGAATGTGCTTCGTTCCAACAGTGTTTGAACGGAATTTGTCAAGAAATTCCACGGTGTAAAAAAGACACCGATTGCTCTGTTGAAGAAATTTGCCGTGAGAATCGATTCGGGCAGCCAGAATGTCAGCATGTTTGTAAAAATTTGGCATTTTGTGGCAGAAATTCAGAATGCTTTGCGGAAAATCACCAGCCGGTATGCCAGTGCAAGAAGGGATACTACGGCGATCCTCGTGACGATCGATTGGGTTGCCAGCTGATTGAGTGTCAAAAGGATGGAGACTGTCCTAATGACAAAATATGTTCAGATAGTAAATGTCAAGTGGCCTGTAGAGTTTCTAATCCATGCAAGGAATTCGCCATCTGCATTTCCGATAACCACAAAGCCAACTGTCAATGCCAACCTGGATTCACCGGAAAGCCGTCTGAGAAATGCTCTCCAATCGATTTCTGCTCAGAAAAACCTTGTGGTCCGGGAGCAGTATGTGATAATACGCGAGGAAGTTACAAATGTTCTTGCCCAACAAGTACAGTTGGGGACGCGTATTCTCAGGGATGCTTGCCCATACCAGAGTGCAACACTAACACAGACTGCCCTGAATCTACGGAATGTGTTCTGAAATCCGGAAATCTTAAATGCAGCTCCGTATGTGAAAATCTTAAGTGTGGAACCAACGCGATTTGTACTTTCCGGGACCATCAAGGTTTCTGCCAATGTCGGGAAGGTTATGAAGGAAATCCAAAAGATTTAAACCAAGGATGTAGTCCAAAACCGGTTCCCTGTGCATCCAACAAGGACTGTAAATCAAATACTTACTGTGATGGAAGGGTCTGTAAGCCCCCTTGCAGTGTCGATGGAGAATGTGGTCCTAATGAAGTCTGTTTAAGAAATCAATGTGCCAATCCTTGTGACTCTCAAAATGCATGCGGAATCAATGCTGCTTGTAAGACCAACTTCCACAGCAAAGTTTGCTCCTGTCCACCCGGATTCACCGGAAACGCTGATGTTGAATGCGTTCGAAGTAAGAAATTCAACTTTTGTTTTTTAAATTGTTTCGACTACAGCTTCAAACGTTTAAGTTTGCTATTCTAAGGATAAAATAATGCATATTAAATATAAATTCATTACTTTTCAATAGTTGCCATCCCTTGTCAAAGTAACAAAGAATGTTCAAACGGATATTCTTGCACCGAAGGTCTCTGTCTTTTAGGATGTGCTGGAGATAGTTCTTGTGCAATGAATGAACGTTGCCTTCAAGGAAAATGTTTATGTAAGATTTTGTTTTAAAATTAAACTTTATATATATAATTAATCTTTATGTGTTTCATCACAAGCTGACTTTTGTTCTAATGAATTCTTATTTTTATTTTTTTTGCAGTGACATGTCGAGTTGATAACGGTACGTTGTCTAAATTGTTATAGGTTCACCTTGAACTGAAATTTCCATACATATTTACAGCTAATTCCATGACCCGTACTTGTCATCATATACAGAAAAATTATCAGAGTGAAAAATAATAATCAATTAATTAATTACAGATTGCTTTTTAAGCCATATTTGCCTCAACAATATGTGCGTGATCGGCTGTAGATCAAGTGACGATTGCTCAGGTAAGCTTAAGTTTGGATATTGAAGTCATGCTTTGGGTTCATAAGCATTGATTGCATTTTATATTTATTAAGGCGAGGAATCCTGTATCGGTCAAAGATGTTCTAATCCTTGCCAATCTCAAAGTTGTGGAGCAAATAGCATGTGCTCAGTTGTTAACCATCAACCGAAGTGTACTTGCCCTATTGGAACAATCCCTAACCCTACTCCGCTTGTTGGATGTGTTCGGGAACCCAAAGTTTGTTCTGCTAACCGAGATTGTGAAGAAGGATTCTTCTGTGAAAGTGGTTCTTGCAGGCCAATTTGTTCCTCAAATTCCAACTGCTATTCAAATGAAATATGCAATCAAGGCCTGTGCAAACCAATATGTCGAAAAGATTTAGATTGTCGAAATGGAGAGGTATGCGAAGGGTTGACTTGTACCGCTGGCTGTCGATCTGATGCCGTTTGTCCCGAATCTCAAGTTTGTTCAGAAGGCAAATGCGTTGACCCCTGCAATTCACCAATTGCTTGTGGAAGTAATACTCAATGCAGTGTCAGGAACCATAAGATCTCTTGTAAGTGTCTGGATGGACTCGTTGGAGATACTAGAGTTGCCTGTAGGGCTCCTCATATTCCATGCAGTTCCGAAGAACCTTGTATCGCACCCTTTACCTGTTTGGAAAACACATGCCGACTTATTTGCTCCAAGTAAGAACGTTTACACATTGAACAGTAAAAAGCATTGGGAGATATTTCTAATTAATAATTTCTCTAGTGATGCCAACTGCTTGTCTGATGAGCGATGTATTGGAGGAATCTGTAAACCACTTTGCAGCGACGATGATCAATGTGGTGCTGGCTCCATTTGTCATGAACGAGTGTGTCTATCTGGATGTAGGTCGGATTCCCAATGCTCTGGAGAGTTAGCTTGCATCAATAGAAAGTGTCGAGGTACTATCCAAGTCCAGTTTCAATATTTGTCAAAACATATCATAAACGTAATGTACTAAGCAAATCCTTTTTGATATTCAAACAGATCCGTGCAAGAACATTCTTTGTGGAACTTGTGGTAAGCATTTAGTTTTGGAGTTTACTTAAAAAATTGAAACCAATTAGACATTATTATTATCAAGGTCCTAAATCCTTAGCGACAAAGATTCATATCGCGTCTCTATAGATTTAGGGACTTGATTATTATTATTATTCATTAGTGAAGTGAAAGTGTGAAAAAAGAGTTTAGGAGATGATGATTTATGGCGAGGTCTATTAATGGACGCCTGTAAGACTTTCTGTTTGGAGAATCGATGATGTAATTAAATGTTCTTCTTTTGTTATCAGCCAACTGCAAAGTGACAAATCATTCACCACAATGTAGTTGTCCATCGGGTACCGTTGGTGATGCTCTAGTATCTTGCGTTACCCCACCAGCGCGATGTGTCAGCGATACATCATGTCCACGAGGGGCGAAGTGCGACGGTGGATATTGCGCTTTGTCTTGCAGAAAATCGGAAGACTGTTCCTGTGGACAATCCTGTAATAGTGGTATCTGCCGATCTCAATGTGCGGGCGACAGTTCCTGTCCACAGGTAATAAAAACTATAAAGTTTACGTTTAATTACTTCATTTTATTTGATCTGTCTGTGATGTACCGTAGCGTGAAAAATATCGAGAACAATCATTCTAGTAGGATTTAGAGTTTTAAATAAATTCATACTGATGAAAATCTTTAACTAGGGCCAACTCTGTCAACAAGGTCAATGTATTTCCGGGTGTAGACAAAATGTAGATTGCCAGTCCAATTCTGCATGTGTCCAAGGTGTTTGCAAGGATCCTTGTCAATTCCCAGAGGTCCCCTGTGGAATAGGTGCACTTTGCAAGGTAAGTAGATTTTTTATGACGCCATGAAGTACCAAACAATTTGCTAACTATGTAAGAATTGAGAAGAACCCATGATTAAACCAACTCTTCTCAATTGTCAAGGTTTCACAACACCGACCTGTCTGCCTTTGTCCCAATGGTTATCAAGGGGAACCTAGCAAAGAGTGCAAGAAATTAGAATGTGGAAAAGATAGTGATTGTAGCGCAGTTCAGATTTGTCGACAAGGAAGTTGTAAAAATCCGTGCCTTCAACCAGGAGCTTGTGGATCCAATGCCCAATGCTTCGGTAAGTTAAGAAAATATTTATTTTGAACTCGGTATTTGCGAAAACATGATAATAACGATATATTTTGTCCTCCAGTAACAAACCGCAGGGCTCAGTGTTCTTGTCCAATCGGCCATGTAGGAGATCCTCTGACGCGTTGTGTAAAAGGTCCGTTAATTAGAAAATTTGTGATGTAATAATTCGAATGTAATTTCTTTACTTTGTTGCAATCTGTTAACCTGTTATTCATAATCACAATTTTGTCTGTTACAGGAGAAAATGAGTGTTTAAGTAACCCTTGTGGTGAAAACGCTAGATGTATAGGTAAGAAAATAAGTATAATTTAGTAATTGAAGTCCATTCTTGTTAAAATGTCAATTTCGTACTTAAAAAATATCTGAACTACGTGGTACGTTTAGACACGGTAACCGGATATAGATGTACTTGTGAAAGTGGATGCAGTGGAGATCCAACCAAAGGATGTGTTTGCAAAGCTCCCAGTGCATGTGATAACATACGATGTGGAGCTAATGCTATTTGTCAAATCAACTTGAATACTGGAAAAGGATCTTGCATCTGTCCTGCTAACTATCCGAACGGAGATCCATTAATTCAATGTTAGTTTAAAAAATATTGATTCTTCCTTACTCATATTTAAAATACCTGAGCCATTATATATGATGATTAATCGAGTATATGATGCTTCTGTTTTAGGCAAAGGCGATGTAATCCGATTAGATGATTGCAGAACTTTAGGATGCGGAAAAGGTAAGTTGTATATTCGACTGTCAGTCGCGCTCATTGTTAAGCAAATTTTTGTACTTACAAATGTTCATCATAATCATATGTATAATTACAATATACGAATATAACTACAACTGCAATAAGTCGAGATATTCTGTTTGAGAGCTTCTAGTTTCGGTTAATGTTTTAGTAAAATTCTGAATTTAGTTTACTAGCACTATAGATGCATCCTAGTTTTAACGAGAAACACAAGAAGTTCCCGTCCGAATAATCGTTCTTTTATAATTCATCAGGTGCCCAATGTGCGGAGGAATCGGGTCAATATGTTTGCCAGTGTCCATTTGGAACCATTGGAAACCCTCTGGAACTATGCATTCAAGGTAAGTGCCTGGTTTTGTTTAACTGTGCAAAAACCATACTATATACACTTTTATCTGTGTTGTCATTTCCACATTCAACAAACTCTCACTATCTCCATTCTAAACATTTCAAAATCCATCATTTCATTTCCGGTTTCATTCCATATTTGGCCTTAGCCTCCTACAAATGAATGTTAATTAATCAAGGTGCACTTATCCATCACGAATGCCAATACACAATAAGTGATAGAAAATCCATACATTAGCCTTGAAGACAAACAATCGGCACCCAACTACTCGTAGTACATTTGACATATTATGATCACCATGTCGCTACACTATGTTCTGGAACCTAGAATGCCTTCATAATTTTTATTCCATCTCCTATCCTCCGCCCTATCTAGAACCACGTTGTTCATCAGATCAGGAGTGCCCTCATGAGCAAGCCTGCGTCAAATTTCAGTGCATAGATCCTTGTAAGCTTCGAGGTGTCTGCGGTCAAGGTGCGATTTGTCGCGTGGTATTCCACAAACCATTTTGTTCTTGCCCACAATGTCACGTGGGAAATCCAACGGAATACTGTCGCCCGGACATCAACTGTCAAGTTCAACCAAGACCAATGTATCCCAATCGGCAATGCAGTGTCAACCAGGATTGCAATCAAGCCATGGCCTGCAACCAAGCAATTGGTGCATGCGAAAATCCATGTCACTGGAATGTCGGAAATCAAGCTATTTGCGGTCCCGGACACAGATGCGAAGTATACAACCATAAAGCGACGTGCGTCTGCAAGAACGGATTGGTGATCAATGAAAACATGGAATTAACATGTCCCACCTCCACCGTGTTAGGATGCTCGAATAATTACGACTGTGGAGACAATTTAGCCTGCATCTCAAACAAATGCACTAATCCATGTGCTCAACGAGTATGCGAAAATGGAAAGACATGCCGAGCTTTAAATCACACAGCGATGTGCTACTGCAGCGAATACGAATGCAATACAGCTCCAGTATCAATATGTTTGAAGGATGCCGGATGCCCTAACCATTTGAAATGTGTTAACTATAAATGTCAAGATCCATGTCTTAATCACAGATGCCCGGAAACATTCCCATGTTTCGTCGAAGATCATAAACCGCAATGCAAGTTCTGTCCAGATGATTTCATTGCTGATGGTAGAAACGGATGTAAAGGTAAAGGAAATACCAGGGACTGAAACTCATACTGCTTTGCTGTAGAAAACTTAATTTTCAGTCAATTAGAGCAGTTTAACATAACTACAACAACTGATTATTAATCATTTCTAAAATCTAAAACTTTTTTAACCCCCAACTTCTGAAGCCGTATATAAACTTATTGGATAAGATATGAAAGGAAAAGCAGGAGCTTCCAACATTGTCTGATCCTTCAAACACTCACCACACCCCCACTAACCAGAAGGGATTCACGCAGACTTCGTGATGATTCCCAAAAACAATTTCAACGAACGATATTTTCTGTAACATACAACTCAATTCTCTGTCCAAAACACACCACATTCTCGGAATCAAAAAAACAGAATCAAAATTTTGTCTGTATGACAAGTGACAACAACATCTTTTCGATTCTTTACCGAATTACTAATTTAAGCTCAACAAGAAACAAAATGCCAATTTCTGAACCGCAGCGTATTTACAGATATCAACAAGTCTATGTGATAATTCAAGCAACCGGTCCCCACAGTACATTGTAATGAGAAGCTAAGCGTTTTAAGCGAATACAAATTATAAATGTTGGTAATGTACTATCCATATCAATGGTTAGGGCTATACGAATTTTGACATTATAATAAGCCGCATATTACATGGAATAGGTTGCCAATACTTCATATAATATGTATATACTTATTTATTTGCTTCATCTTAATTTATAATTTTAAATCTTTTCACCGCATAAATTCAGTGAGAAGTTATTTCACAGCGAATCTTTGCCCGATAACCTATATAGTACCCCATCAACTATTTTACTTCCACTGTGGTAAACTAGCGTTAGTATTAGTATTATTATTTAAAAAGCAATTTGACTCCAAACTCTTGCTTCGTAAAGAAATAGGTAGTTTCACAGATTGCAGATATAGAAATGTAGACTTTAATCTAGCCTAGAAGAGTTGTAAATTAATATTGCTGATAGACTTGAACCGCAATGTTGACTGCCACTTTAACGATCTATTAAAATATTATCCCTATGTTTCTACAGTCAGGGTCAATGATACAGGAACACGCCCAAACACAACCATATCAATCATCACACAAGAAACTACACAATGTTCAAGAAATTATCATTGTTCACAAACTGAAGCCTGCATCTCCAGTGAATGCAAAAATCCGTGCAATATCCCGGAGACATGCGGCATGCGAGCTTCGTGTAGAGTAGCGAACCATAGGCCCGTTTGTTATTGCCCCCCCAATTACAGAGGCAACCCCTATGATATTTGTATTCCAGTAGGTGAACAAATTATACTGACTAACTTTACTGAACTAACCAAAGGGATCATTCCAGATCAACCGGCACGAATTTTAGTACCCGACCTTATCTTAACAGAAAAAACAACTACATCCACGTTCGAAACAACGGAAGTTAGTTTCAATGTGACAGGTATTAAAGGACTATCAACAGAAACGACAGAATCAACAGTAAGTTCTTCGACGCAAGTAGAAAATGCCACTACCTATTCAACATTAATTACATCACCACAATCCACAACTCAAACCATGACAACAGACGGAATGTCACCCTCAACCGAAACTTTTTCCAGCACGGCAATGCCCCGTAGGATTGGAATTGATACCGAATCGACAACCGAAAGATTTATTCCTACCAGCTACACCGGTGAAACTACCATCAGAGATGATACAAGTACCAATACCCCACGTCGTGATGAAATCGGAACGGAAAACACAAATGAAGGGTATCCCAAGACCGCACCCACCGGAGAAACTGAAACAATGAGACCAAGTACCAAAACAGTCTTTGAAACCACAACCGGGGGATTCACTAGCACTGAAATGCCCCGTCGTGTCGAAATCGGATCGGAAACCACAACCGAAGGGTACACGAGAACAACTACTTCGGCAGAAACTGAAACAATGAGACCAAGTACTCAAACGGTCTTTGAAACCACAACCGGGCGATTCACTAGCACCGGAATGCCCCGTCGTGTCGAAATCGGATCGGAAACGACAACTGACGGATATCCAAAGACCACACCTACGGGGGAAACGGAAACAATGAGACCAAGTACTCAAACGGTCTTTGAAACCACAACCGGGGGATTCACTAGCACCGGAATGCCCCGTCGTGTCGAAATCGGATCGGAAACGACAACTGACGGATATCCAAAGACCACACCTACGGGGGAAACTGAAACAATGAGACCAAGTACTCAAACGGTCTTTGAAACCACAACCGGGCGATTCACTAGCACCGGAATGCCCCGTCGTGTCGAAATCGGATCGGAAACGACAACTGACGGATATCCAAAGACCACACCTACCGGGGATACTGAAACAATGAGACCAAGTACTCAAACGGTCTTTGAAACCACAACCGGGCGATTCACTAGCACCGGAATGCCCCGTCGTGTCGAAATCCGATCGGAAACGACAACTGACGGATATCCAAAGACCACACCTACGGGGGAAACGGAAACAATGAGACCAAGTACTCAAACGGTCTTTGAAACCACAACCGGGCGATTCACTAGCACCGGAATGCCCCGTCGTGTCGAAATCGGATCGGAAACGACAACTGACGGATATCCAAAGACCACACCTACCGGGGAAACTGAAACAATGAGACCAAGTACTCAAACGGTCTTTGAAACCACAACCGGGCGATTCACTAGCACCGGAATGCCCCGTCGTGTCGAAATCGGATCGGAAACGACAACTGACGGATATCCAAAGACCACACCTACCGGGGAAACTGAAACAATGAGACCAAGTACTCAAACGGTCTTTGAAACCACAACCGGGCGATTCACTAGCACCGGAATGCCCCGTCGTGTCGAAATCGGATCGGAAACGACAACTGACGGATATCCAAAGACCACACCTACCGGGGAAACTGAAACAATGAGACCAAGTACTCAAACGGTCTTTGAAACCACAACCGGGCGATTCACTAGCACCGGAATGCCCCGTCATTTCGAAATCGGATCGGAAACGACCATGGAAGGGTACACGAGAACAACTCCTTATGGAGAAAGTGAAACAATGAGACCAAGTACCCAAACGGTCTTTGAAACCACAACCGGGGGATTCGCTAGCACCGGAAGGCCCCGTCGTGTTGAAATCGGATCGGAAACGACAACCGAAGGGTACACAAGAACAACACCTTCGGGAGAAACTGAAACAATGAGACCAAGTACCCAAACGGTCTTTGAAACCGCAACCGGGGGATTCACTAGCACCGGAATGCCCCGTCGTGTCGAAATCGGTTCGGAAACGACAACCGAAGGGTACATAAGAACAACACCTTCGGGAGAAACTGAAACAATGAGACCAAGTACCCAAACGGTTTTTGAAACCACAACCGGGGGTTTCACCAGTACTGGAATGCCCCGTCGTGTCGAAATCGGATCGGAAACGACAACTGACGGATATCCAAAGACCACACCTACCGGGAAAACTGAAACAATGAGACCAAGTACCCAAACGGTCTTTGAAACCACAACCGGGGGTTTCACCAGTACCGGAATGCCCCGTCGTGTCGAAATCGGATCGGAAACGACAACTGACGGATATCCAAAGACCACAACTACCGGGGAAACAGAAACAATGAGACCAAGTACCCAAACGGTCTTTGAAACCACAACCGGGGGTTTCACCAGTACCGGAAGGCCCCGTCGTGTCGAAATCGGATCGGAAACGACAACTGACGGATATCCAAAGACCACACCTACCGGGGAAACTGAAACAATGAGACCAAGTACCCAAACGGTCTTTGAAACCACAACCGGGGGTTTCACCAGTACCGGAATGCCCCGTCGTGTCGAAATCGGATCGGAAACGACAACCGAAGGGTACATAAGAACAACACCTTCGGGAGAAACTGAAACAATGACACCAAGTACCCAAACGGTCTTTGAAACCACAGCCGGGGGTTTCACCAGTACCGGAATGCCCCGTCGTGTCGAAATCGGATCGGAAACGACAACTGACGGATATCCAAGGACCACACCTACCGGGGAAACTGAAACAATGAGACCAAGTACTCAAACTGTCTTCGAAACTACAACCGGCGGATTCACTAGCACTGGAATGCCCCGTCGTGTCGAAATCGGATCGGAAACGACAACCGAAGGGTACATAAGAACAACACCTTCGGGAGAAACTGAAACAATGAGACCAAGTACCCAAACGGTCTTTGAAACCACAACCGGGGGTTTCACCAGTACCGGAATGCCCCGTCGTGTCGAAATCGAATCGGAAACGACAACTGACGGATATCCAAGGACCACACCTACAGGGGAAACTGAAACATTGAGACCAAGTACTCAAACTGTCTACGAAACTACAACCGGGGGTTTCACCAGTACCGGAATGCCCCGTCGTGTCGAAATCGGATCGGAAACGACAACTGACAGATATCCAAGGACCACACCTACCGGGGAAACTGAAACAATGAGACCAAGTACTCAAACTGTCTTAGAA
Source organism: Desoria tigrina (assembly GCA_906901685.1). Classification (NCBI taxonomy): domain Eukaryota; kingdom Metazoa; phylum Arthropoda; class Collembola; order Entomobryomorpha; family Isotomidae; genus Desoria; species Desoria tigrina. The sequence goes on from CAJQTU010000004.1 coordinate 12,444,418, forward strand.
ACTACAACCGGCGGATTCAGTAGCACTGGAATGCCCCGTCGTGTCGAAATCGGATCGGAAACGACAACTGAAGGGTACACAAGAACAACACCTTCGGGAGAGACTGAAACAATGAGACCAAGTACCCAAACGGTCTTTGAAACCACAACCGGGGGTTTCACCAGTACCGGAAGGCCCCGTCGTGTCGAAATCGGATCGGAAACGACAACTGACGGATATCCAAAGACCACACCTACCGGGGAAACTGAAACAATGAGAACAAGTACTCAAACTGTCTTCGAAACTACAACCGGCGGATTCACTAGCACTGGAATGCCCCGTCGTGTCGAAGTCGGATCGGAAACGACAACTGAAGGGTACACAAGAACAACACCTTCGGGAGAGACTGAAACAATGAGACCAAGTACCCAAACGGTCTTTGAAACCACAACCGGGGGTTTCACCAGTACCGGAAGGCCCCGTCGTGTCGAAATCGGATCGGAAACGACAACTGACGGATATCCAAAGACCACACCTACCGGGGAAACTGAAACAATGAGAACAAGTACTCAAACTGTCTTCGAAACTACAACCGGCGGATTCACTAGCACTGGAATGCCCCGTCGTGTCGAAATCGGATCGGAAACGACAACTGACGGATATCCAAACACCACACCTACCGGGCAAACTGAAACAATGAGACCAAGTACTCAAACTGTCTTCGAAACTACAACCGGGGGATTCAATAGCACCGGAATGCCCCGTCGTGTCGAAATCGGATCGGAAACGACAACTGACGGATATCCAAAGACCACACCTACCGGGGAAACTGAAACAATGAGACCAAGTACTCAAACGGTCTTTGAAACCACAACCGGGGGATTCACTAGCACCGGAATGCCCCGTCGTGTCGAAATCGGATCGGAAACGACAACTGACGCATATCCAAAGACCACACCTACCGGGGCAACTGAAACAATGAGACCAAGTACTCAAACGGTCTTTGAAACCACAACCGGGCGATTCACTAGCACCGGAATGCCCCGTCGTTTCGAAATCGGATCGGAAACGACCATGGAAGGGTACACGAGAACAACCCCTTATAGAGAAAGTGAAACAATGAGACCAAGTACCCAAACGGTCTTTGAAACCACAACCGGGGGATTCACTAGCACCGGAATGCCCCGTCGTGTCGAAATCGGATCGGAAACGACAACCGAAGGGTACATAAGAACAACACCTTCGGGAGAAACTGAAACAATGACACCAAGTACCCAAACGGTCTTTGAAACCACAACCGGGGGTTTCACCAGTACCGGAATGCCCCGTCGTGTCGAAATCGGATCGGAAACGACAACTGACGGATATCCAAAGACCACACCTACCGGGGAAACTGAAACAATGAGACCAAGTACCCAAACGGTCTTTGAAACCACAACCGGGGGTTTCACCAGTACCGGAATGCCCCGTCGTGTCGAAATCGGATCGGAAACGACAACTGACGGATATCCAAAGACCACACCTACCGGGGAAACAGAAACAATGAGACCAAGTACCCAAACGGTCTTTGAAACCACAACCGGGGGTTTCACCAGTACCGGAAGGCCCCGTCGTGTCGAAATCGGATCGGAAACGACAACTGACGGATATCCAAAGACCACACCTACGGGGGAAACGGAAACAATGAGACCAAGTACTCAAACGGTCTTTGAAACCACAACCGGGCGATTCACTAGCACCGGAATGCCCCGTCTTGTCGAAATCGGATCGGAAACGACAACTGACGGATATCCAAAGACCACACCTACCGGGGAAACTGAAACAATGAGACCAAGTACTCAAACGGTCTTTGAAACCACAACCGGGCGATTCACTAGCACCGGAATGCCCCGTCGTGTCGAAATCGGATCGGAAACGACAACTGACGGATATCCAAAGACCACACCTACCGGGGGAACTGAAACAATGAAACCAAGTACTCAAACGGTCTTTGAAACCACAACCGGGCGATTCACTAGCACCGGAATGCCCCGTCGTTTCGAAATCGGATCGGAAACGACCATGGAAGGGTACACGAGAACAACTCCTTATGGAGAAAGTGAAACAATGAGACCAAGTACCCAAACGGTCTTTGAAACCACAACCGGGGGATTCGCTAGCACCGGAAGGCCCCGTCGTGTTGAAATCGGATCGGAAACGACAACCGAAGGGTACACAAGAACAACATCTTCGGGAGAAACTGAAACAATGAGACCAAGTACCCAAACGGTCTTTGAAACCACAACCGGGGGATTCACTAGCACCGGAATGCCCCGTCGTGTCGAAATCGGTTCGGAAACGACAACCGAAGGGTACATAAGAACAACACCTTCGGGAGAAACTGAAACAATGAGACCAAGTACCCAAACGGTTTTTGAAACCACAACCGGGGGTTTCACCAGTACTGGAATGCCCCGTCGTGTCGAAATCGGATCGGAAACGACAACTGACGGATATCCAAACACCACACCTACCGGGAAAACTGAAACAATGAGACCAAGTACCCAAACGGTCTTTGAAACCACAACCGGGGGTTTCACCAGTACCGGAATGCCCCGTCGTGTCGAAATCGGATCGGAAACGACAACTGACGGATATCCAAACACCACACCTACCGGGAAAACTGAAACAATGAGACCAAGTACCCAAACGGTCTTTGAAACCACAACCGGGGGTTTCACCAGTACCGGAATGCCCCGTCGTGTCGAAATCGGATCGGAAACGACAACTGACGGATATCCAAAGACCACAACTACCGGGGAAACAGAAACAATGAGACCAAGTACCCAAACGGTCTTTGAAACCACAACCGGGGGTTTCACCAGTACCGGAAGGCCCCGTCGTGTCGAAATCGGATCGGAAACGACAACTGACGGATATCCAAAGACCACACCTACCGGGGAAACTGAAACAATGAGACCAAGTACCCAAACGGTCTTTGAAACCACAACCGGGGGTTTCACCAGTACCGGAATGCCCCGTCGTGTCGAAATCGGATCGGAAACGACAACCGAAGGGTACATAAGAACAACACCTTCGGGAGAAACTGAAACAATGACACCAAGTACCCAAACGGTCTTTGAAACCACAGCCGGGGGTTTCACCAGTACCGGAATGCCCCGTCGTGTCGAAATCGGATCGGAAACGACAACTGACGGATATCCAAGGACCACACCTACCGGGGAAACTGAAACAATGAGACCAAGTACTCAAACTGTCTTCGAAACTACAACCGGCGGATTCACTAGCACTGGAATGCCCCGTCGTGTCGAAATCGGATCGGAAACGACAACCGAAGGGTACATAAGAACAACACCTTCGGGAGAAACTGAAACAATGAGACCAAGTACCCAAACGGTCTTTGAAACCACAACCGGAAGTTTCACCAGTACCGGAATGCCCCGTCGTGTCGAAATCGAATCGGAAACGACAACTGACGGATATCCAAGGACCACACCTACAGGGGAAACTGAAACATTGAGACCAAGTACTCAAACTGTCTACGAAACTACAACCGGGGGTTTCACCAGTACCGGAATGCCCCGTCGTGTCGAAATCGGATCGGAAACGACAACTGACGGATATCCAAGGACCACACCTACCGGGGAAACTGAAACAATGAGACCAAGTACTCAAACTGTCTTCGAAACTACAACCGGCGGATTCAGTAGCACTGGAATGCCCCGTCGTGTCGAAATCGGATCGGAAACGACAACTGAAGGGTACACAAGAACAACACCTTCGGGAGAGACTGAAACAATGAGACCAAGTACCCAAACGGTCTTTGAAACCACAACCGGGGGTTTCACCAGTACCGGAAGGCCCCGTCGTGTCGAAATCGGATCGGAAACGACAACTGACGGATATCCAAAGACCACACCTACCGGGGAAACTGAAACAATGAGAACAAGTACTCAAACTGTCTTCGAAACTACAACCGGCGGATTCACTAGCACTGGAATGCCCCGTCGTGTCGAAATCGGATCGGAAACGACAACTGACGGATATCCAAGGACCACACCTACCGGGCAAACTGAAACAATGAGACCAAGTACTCAAACTGTCTTCGAAACTACAACCGGGGGATTCACTAGCACCGGAATGCCCCGTCGTGTCGAAATCGGATCGGAAACGACAACTGACGGATATCCAAAGACCACACCTACCGGGGAAACTGAAACAATGAGACCAAGTACTCAAACGGTCTTTGAAACCACAACCGTGGGATTCACTAGCACCGGAATGCCCCGTCGTGTCGAAATCGGATCGGAAACGACAACTGACGCATATCCAAAGACCACACCTACCGGGGCAACTGAAACAATGAGACCAAGTACTCAAACGGTCTTTGAAACCACAACCGGGCGATTCACTAGCACCGGAATGCCCCGTCGTTTCGAAATCGGATCGGAAACGACCATGGAAGGGTACACGAGAACAACCCCTTATAGAGAAAGTGAAACAATGAGACCAAGTACCCAAACGGTCTTTGAAACCACAACCGGGCGATTCACTAGCACCGGAATGCCCCGTCGTGTCGAAATCGGATCGGAAACGACAACTGACGGATATCCAAAGACCACACCTACCGGGGCAACTGAAACAATGAGACCAAGTACTCAAACGGTCTTTGAAACCACAACCGGGCGATTCACCAGTACCGGAATGCCCCGTCGTGTCGAAATCGGATCGGAAACGACAACTGACGGATATCCAAAGACCACACCTACCGGGGAAACTGAAACAATGAGACCAAGTACCCAAACGGTCTTTGAAACCACAACCGGGGGTTTCACCAGTACCGGAATGCCCCGTCGTGTCGAAATCGAATCGGAAACGACAACTGACGGATATCCAAAGACCACACCTACCGGGGAAACAGAAACAATGAGACCAAGTACCCAAACGGTCTTTGAAACCACAACCGGGGGTTTCACCAGTACCGGAAGGCCCCGTCGTGTCGAAATCGGATCGGAAACGACAACTGACGGATATCCAAAGACCACACCTACCGGGGAAACTGAAACAATGAGACCAAGTACTCAAACGGTCTTTGAAACCACAACCGGGGGATTCACTAGCACCGGAATGCCCCGTCGTGTCGAAATCGGATCGGAAACGACAACTGACGGATATCCAAAGACCACACCTACGGGGGAAACGGAAACAATGAGACCAAGTACTCAAACGGTCTTTGAAACCACAACCGGGCGATTCACTAGCACCGGAATGCCCCGTCGTGTCGAAATCGGATCGGAAACGACAACTGACGGATATCCAAAGACCACACCTACCGGGGCAACTGAAACAATGAGACCAAGTACTCAAACGGTCTTTGAAACCACAACCGGGCGATTCACTAGCACCGGAATGCCCCGTCGTTTCGAAATCGGATCGGAAACGACCATGGAAGGGTACACGAGAACAACCCCTTATAGAGAAAGTGAAACAATGAGACCAAGTACCCAAACGGTCTTTGAAACCACAACCGGGGGATTCACTAGCACCGGAATGCCCCGTCGTGTCGAAATCGGATCGGAAACGACAACCGAAGGGTACACCAGAACAAAACCTGCGGGAGAAACTGAAACAATGAGACCAAGTACCCAAACGGTCTTCGAAACCACAACCGGCGGATTCACTAGCACTGGAATGCCCCGTCGTGTCGAAATCGGATCGGAAACAACAACTGACGGATATCCAAAGACCACACCAACAGAGGAAACTGAAACAATGAGACCAAGTACTCAAACTGTCTTCGAAACCACAACCGGCGGATTCACTAGCACTGGAATGCCCCGTCGTGTCGAAATCGGATCGGAAACGACAACCGAAGGGTATCCAAAGACCACACCTACCGGGGAAACTGAAACAATGAGATCAAGTACCCAAACGGTCTTTGAAACCACAACCGGGGGTTTCACCAGTACCGGAATGCCCCGTCGTTTCGAAATCGGATCGGAAACGACAACCGAAGGGTACACCAGAACAAAACCTGCGGGAGAAACTGAAACAATGAGACCAAGTACTCAAACGGTCTTTGAAACCACAACCGGGGGATTCACTAGCACCGGAATGCCCCGTCGTGTCGAAATCGGATCGGAAACGACAACTGACGGATATCCAAAGACCACACCAACCGCGGAAACCGAAACAATGAGACCAAGTACTCAAACGGTCTTTGAAACCACAACCGGGGGATTCACTAGCACCGGAATGCCCCGTCGTGTCGAAATCGGATCGGAAACGACAACTGACGGATATCCAAAGACCACACCTACGGGGGAAACGGAAACAATGAGACCAAGTACTCAAACGGTCTTTGAAACCACAACCGGGCGATTCACTAGCACCGGAATGCCCCGTCGTGTCGAAATCGGATCGGAAACGACAACTGACGGATATCCAAAGACCACACCTACCGGGGCAACTGAAACAATGAGACCAAGTACTCAAACGGTCTTTGAAACCACAACCGGGCGATTCACTAGCACCGGAATGCCCCGTCGTTTCGAAATCGGATCGGAAACGACCATGGAAGGGTACACGAGAACAACCCCTTATAGAGAAAGTGAAACAATGAGACCAAGTACCCAAACGGTCTTTGAAACCACAACCGGGGGATTCACTAGCACCGGAATGCCCCGTCGTGTCGAAATCGGATCGGAAACGACAACCGAAGGGTACACCAGAACAAAACCTGCGGGAGAAACTGAAACAATGAGACCAAGTACCCAAACGGTCTTCGAAACCACAACCGGCGGATTCACTAGCACTGGAATGCCCCGTCGTGTCGAAATCGGATCGGAAACAACAACTGACGGATATCCAAAGACCACACCAACAGAGGAAACTGAAACAATGAGACCAAGTACTCAAACTGTCTTCGAAACCACAACCGGCGGATTCACTAGCACTGGAATGCCCCGTCGTGTCGAAATCGGATCGGAAACGACAACCGAAGGGTATCCAAAGACCACACCTACCGGGGAAACTGAAACAATGAGATCAAGTACCCAAACGGTCTTTGAAACCACAACCGGGGGTTTCACCAGTACCGGAATGCCCCGTCGTTTCGAAATCGGATCGGAAACGACAACCGAAGGGTACACCAGAACAAAACCTGCGGGAGAAACTGAAACAATGAGACCAAGTACTCAAACGGTCTTTGAAACCACAACCGGGGGATTCACTAGCACCGGAATGCCCCGTCGTGTCGAAATCGGATCGGAAACGACAACTGACGGATATCCAAAGACCACACCAACCGCGGAAACCGAAACAATGAGACCAAGTACCCAAACGGTCTTCGAAACCACAACCGGGAGATTCACTAGCACCGGAATGCCCCGTCGTGTCGAAATCGGATCGGAAACGACAACTGACGGATATCCAAAGACCACACCTACCGGGGAAACTGAAACAATGAGACCAAGTACTCAAACGATCTTTGAAACCACAACCGGGGGATTCACTAGCACCGGAATGCCCCGTCGTGTCGAAATCGGATCGGAAACGACAACTGACGGATATCCAAAGACCACACCTACCGGGGAAACTGAAACAATGAGACCAAGTACTCAAACGGTTTTTGAAACTACAACCAGAGGCTTTACCAGTACCGGAATGCCCCGTCGTGTTGAAATCGGATCGGAAACCACAACCGAAGGGTACACAAGAACAACTCCTTCGGGAGAAACTGAAACACTGAGACCAAGTACCCAAACGGTCTTCGAAACCACAACCGGCGGATTCACTAGCACTGGAATTCCCCGTCATGTCGAAATCGGCTCGGAAACGACAACTGACGGATATCAAAAGACCACACCAATAGAGGAAACTAAAACAATGAGACCAAGTACTCAAACTGTCTTCGAAACCTCAACCGGCGGATTCACTAGCACTGGAATTCCGCGTCGTGTCGAAATCGGATCGGAAACGACAACCGAAGGGTACACAAGAACAACTCCTTCGGGAGGAACCGAAACAATGAGACCAAGTACCCAAACGGTCTTTGAAACCACAACCGGGGGTTTCACCAGTACCGGAATGCCCCGTCGTGTCGAAATCGGATCGGAAACGACAACTGACGGATATCCAAAGACCACACCTACCGGGGAAACTGAAACAATGAGACCAAGTACCCAAACGGTTTTCGAAACCTCAACCGAGGGAGTAATTAGTACCGGAAGGCCCGGTCCTGTTGAAATCGGATCGGAAACCACAACGGAATCGTACACGAGAACAACTTCTTCGGGAGAAATTGAAACTATGAGACCAAGTACGCAAACGGTTTTTGAAACTACAACCGGAGGCTTTACCAGCACCGGAATGCCCCGTCGTGTCGAAATCGGATCGGAAACGACAACCGAAGGCTACACAAGAACAACACCTTCGGGAGAAACTGAAACAATGAGACCAAGTACCCAAACGGTCTTTGAAACCACAACCGGGGGTTTCACCAGTACCGGAATGCCCCGTCGTGTCGAAATCGGATCGGAAACGACAACTGACGGATATCCAAAGACCACACCTACCGGGGAAACTGAAACAATGAGACCAAGTACGCAAACGGTTTTTGAAACTACAACCGGAGGCTTTACCAGTACCGGAATGCCCCGTCGTTTCGAAATCGGATCGGAAACGACAACCGAAGGGTACACCAGAACAAAACCTGCGGGAGAAACTGAAACAATGAGACCAAGTACTCAAACGGTCTTTGAAACCACAACCGGGGGATTCACTAGCACCGGAATGCCCCGTCGTGTCGAAATCGGATCGGAAACGACAACTGACGGATATCCAAAGACCACACCAACCGCGGAAACCGAAACAATGAGACCAAGTACCCAAACGGTCTTCGAAACCACAACCGGGAGATTCACTAGCACCGGAATGCCCCGTCGTGTCGAAATCGGATCGGAAACGACAACTGACGGATATCCAAAGACCACACCTACCGGGGAAACTGAAACAATGAGACCAAGTACTCAAACGATCTTTGAAACCACAACCGGGGGATTCACTAGCACCGGAATGCCCCGTCGTGTCGAAATCGGATCGGAAACGACAACTGACGGATATCCAAAGACCACACCTACCGGGGAAACTGAAACAATGAGACCAAGTACTCAAACGGTTTTTGAAACTACAACCAGAGGCTTTACCAGTACCGGAATGCCCCGTCGTGTTGAAATCGGATCGGAAACCACAACCGAAGGGTACACAAGAACAACTCCTTCGGGAGAAACTGAAACACTGAGACCAAGTACCCAAACGGTCTTCGAAACCACAACCGGCGGATTCACTAGCACTGGAATTCCCCGTCATGTCGAAATCGGCTCGGAAACGACAACTGACGGATATCAAAAGACCACACCAATAGAGGAAACTAAAACAATGAGACCAAGTACTCAAACTGTCTTCGAAACCTCAACCGGCGGATTCACTAGCACTGGAATTCCGCGTCGTGTCGAAATCGGATCGGAAACGACAACCGAAGGGTACACAAGAACAACTCCTTCGGGAGGAACCGAAACAATGAGACCAAGTACCCAAACGGTCTTTGAAACCACAACCGGGGGTTTCACCAGTACCGGAATGCCCCGTCGTGTCGAAATCGGATCGGAAACGACAACTGACGGATATCCAAAGACCACACCTACCGGGGAAACTGAAACAATGAGACCAAGTACCCAAACGGTTTTCGAAACCTCAACCGAGGGAGTAATTAGTACCGGAAGGCCCGGTCCTGTTGAAATCGGATCGGAAACCACAACGGAATCGTACACGAGAACAACTTCTTCGGGAGAAATTGAAACTATGAGACCAAGTACGCAAACGGTTTTTGAAACTACAACCGGAGGCTTTACCAGCACCGGAATGCCCCGTCGTGTCGAAATCGGATCGGAAACGACAACCGAAGGCTACACAAGAACAACACCTTCGGGAGAAACTGAAACAATGAGACCAAGTACCCAAACGGTCTTTGAAACCACAACCGGGGGTTTCACCAGTACCGGAATGCCCCGTCGTGTCGAAATCGGATCGGAAACGACAACTGACGGATATCCAAAGACCACACCTACCGGGGAAACTGAAACAATGAGACCAAGTACTCAAACGGTTGTTGAAACCACAACCGGGCGATTCACTAGCACCGGAATGCCCCGTCGTGTCGAAATTGAATCGGAAACGACAACTGACGGATATCCAAAGACCACACCTACCGGGGAAACTGAAACAATGAGACCAAGTACCCAAACGGTCTTTGAAACCACAACTGGGGGAGTTACTAGTACCGGAGTGCCCCGTAGAATTGAGATGGGATTGGAAACAACCACTGACGGATATCCAAAGACCACACCCACCGGGGAAACCGAAACAATGAGACCAAGTACCCAAACGGTCTTCGAAACCTCAACCGAGGGAGTAATTAGTACCGGAAGGCCCCGTAGAATTGAGATGGGATTGGAAACAACCACTGACGGATATCCAAAGACCACACCTACCGGGGAAACTGAAACAATGAGACCAAGTACTCAAACGGTTGTTGAAACCACAACCGGGCGATTCACTAGCACCGGAATGCCCCGTCGTGTCGAAATTGAATCGGAAACGACAACTGACGGATATCAAAAGACCACACCAACCGAGGAAACTGAAACAATGAGACCAAGTACTCAAACTGTCTTCGAAACCTCAACCGGCGGATTCACTAGCACTGGAATGCCCCGTCGTGTCGAAATCGGATCGGAAACGACAACTGACGGATATCCAAAGACCACACCTACCGGGGAAACTGAAACAATGAGACCAAGTACTCAAACGGTTGTTGAAACCACAACCGGGCGATTCACTAGCACCGGAATGCCCCGTCGTGTCGAAATTGAATCGGAAACGACAACTGACGGATATCCAAAGACCACACCTACCGGGGAAACTGAAACAATGAGACCAAGTACCCAAACGGTCTTTGAAACCACAACTGGGGAAGTTACTAGTACCGGAGTGCCCCGTAGAATTGAGATGGGATTGGAAACAACCACTGACGGATATCCAAAGACCACACCCACCGGGGAAACCGAAACAATGAGACCAAGTACCCAAACGGTCTTCGAAACCTCAACCGAGGGAGTAATTAGTACCGGAAGGCCCCGTCCTGTTGAAATCGGATCGGAAACCACAACGGAATCGTACACGAGAACAACTCCTTCGGGAGAAACTGAAACAACGAGACCAAGTACACAAACGGTCTTCGAAACCACATCCGGGGGATTCACTAGCACTGGAATGCCCCGACGTGTCGAAATCGGATCGGAAACGACAACCGAAGGCTACACAAGAACAACACCTTCGGGAGAAACTGAAACAATGAGACCAAGTACCGAAACGGTCTTTGAAACTACAACCGGGGGTTTCACTAGCACCGGAATGCCCCGTCGTGTCGAAATTGAATCGGAAACGACAACTGACGGATATCAAAAGACCACACCAACTGAGGAAACTGAAACAATGAGACCAAGTACTCAAACTGTCTTCGAAACCTCAACCGGCGGATTCACTAGCACTGGAAATCCGCGTCGTGTCGAAATCGGATCGGAAACGACAACCGAAGGGTACACAAGAACAACTCCTTCGGGAGGAACCGAAACAATGAGACCAAGTACCCAAACGGTCTTTGAAACCACAACTGGGGGATTCACTAGCACCGGAATGCCCCGTCTTTTCGAAATCGGATCGGAAACGACAACTGACGGATATCCAAAGACCACACCTACCGGGGAAACAGAAACAATGAGACCAAGTACTCAAACGGTCTTTGAAACCACAACAGGGCGATTCACTAGCACCGGAATGCCCCGTGGTTTCGAAATCGGATCGGAAACGACCATGGAAGGGTACACGAGAACAACCCCTTATAGAGAAAGTGAAACAATGAGACCAAGTACCCAAACGGTCTTTGAAACCACAACCGGGCGATTCACTAGCACCGGAATGCCCCGTCGTGTCGAAATTGAATCGGAAACGACAACTGACGGATATCCAAAGACCACACCTACCGGGGAAACTGAAACAATGAGACCAAGTACCCAAACGGTCTTTGAAACCACAACTGGGGGAGTTACTAGTACCGGAGTGACCCGTAGAATTGAGATGGGATTGGAAACAACCACTGACGGATATCCAAAGACCACACCCACCGGGGAAACCGAAACAATGCGACCAAGTACTCAAACTGTCTTCGAAACCACAGCCGGCGGTTTCACTAGCACTGGAATGCCCCGACGTGTCGAAATCGGATCGGAAACGACAACCGAAGGCTACACAAGAACAACACCTTCGGGAGAAACTGAAACAATCAGACCAAGTACCCAAACGGTCTTTGAAATCACAACCGGGGGATTCACCAGTACCGGAATGCCCCGTCGTGTCGAGATCGGATCGGAAACGACAACTGACGGCTATCAAAAGACCACACCAACCGAGGAAACTGAAACAATGAGACCAAGTACTCAAACTGTCTTCGAAACCTCAACCGGCGGATTCACTAGCACTGGAATGCCCCGTCGTGTCGAAATCGGATCGGAAACGACAACCGAAGGGTACACAAGAACAACTCCTTCGGGAGGAACCAAAACAATGAGACCAAGTACCCAAACGGTCTTTGAAACCACAACTGGGGGATTCACTAGCACCGGAATGCCCCGTCTTTTCGAAATCGGATCGGAAACGACAACTGACGGATATCCAAAGACCACACCTACCGGGGAAACTGAAACAATGAGACCAAGTACCCAAACGGTTTTCGAAACCTCAACCGAAGGAGTAATTAGTACCGGAAGGCCCGGTCCTGTTGAAGTCGGATCGGAAACCACAACGGAATCGTACACGAGAACAACTTCTTCGGGAAAAACTGAAACTATGAGACCAAGTACGCAAACGGTTTTTGAAACTACAACCGGAGGCTTTACCAGTACCGGAATGCCCCGTCGTGTTGAAATCGGAACGGAAACCACAGCCGAAGGGTTCACAAGAACAACTCCTTCCGGAGAAACTGAAACAATGAGACCAAGTACCCAAACGGTCTTTGACACCACAACTGGGGATTTCACCAGTACCGGAATGCCCCGTCGTGTCGAAATCGGATCGGAAACGACAACTGACGGATATCAAAAGGCCACACCAACCGAGGAAACTGAAACAATGAGACCAAGTACCCAAACGGTCTTTGAAACCACAACCGGGCGATTCACTAGCACCGGAATGCCCCGTCGTGTCGAAATTGAATCGGAAACGACAACTGACGGATATCCAAAGACCACACCTACCGGGGAAACTGAAACAATGAGACCAAGTACCCAAACGGTCTTTGAAACCACAACTGGGGGAGTTACTAGTACCGGAGTGCCCCGTAGAATTGAGATGGGATTGGAAACAACCACTGACGGATATCCAAAGACCACACCCACCGGGGAAACCGAAACAATGAGACCAAGTACCCAAACGGTCTTCGAAACCTCAACCGAGGGAGTAATTAGTACCGGAAGGCCCCGTCCTGTTGAAATCGGATCGGAAACCACAACGGAATCGTACACGAGAACAACTCCTTCGGGAGAAACTGAAACAATGAGACCAAGTACACAAACGGTCTTTGAAACCACAACCGGGGGTTTCACCAGTACCGGAATGCCCCGTCGTGTCGAAATCGGATCGGAAACGACAACTGACGGATATCAAAAGACCACACCAACCGAGGAAACTGAGACAATGAGACCAAGTACTCAAACTGTCATCGAAACCTCAACCGGCGGATTCACTAGCACTGGAATGCCCCGTCGTGTCGAAATCGGATCGGAAACGACAACTGACGGATATCCAAAGACCACACCTACCTGGGAAACTGAAACAATGAGACCAAGTACTCAAACGGTTGTTGAAACCACAACTGGGGGAGTTAATAGTACCGGAGTGCCCCGTAGAATTGAGATGGGATTGGAAACAACCACTGACGGATATCCAAAGACCACACCCACCGGGGAAACCGAAACAATGAGCCCAAGTACCCAAACGGTCTTCGAAACCTCAACCGAGGGAGTAATTAGTACCGGAAGGCCACGTCCTGTTGAAATCGGATCGGAAACCACAACGGAATCGTACACGAGAACAACTCCTTCAGGAGAAACTGAAACTATGAGACCAAGTACGCAAAGGGTTTTTGAAACTACAACCGGAGGCTTTACCAGTACCGGAATGCCCCGTCGTGTTGAAATCGGAACGGAAACCACAGCCGAAGGGTTCACAAGAACAACTCCTTCCGGAAAAACTGAAACAATGAGACCAAGTACCCAAACGGTCTTTGACACCACAACTGGGGATTTCACCAGTACCGGAATGCCCGGTCGTGTCGAGATTGGATCGGAAACGACAACTGACGGATATCCAAAGGCCACACCAACCGAGGAAACTGAAACAATGAGACCAAGTACTCAAACTGTCTTCGAAACCTCAACCGGCGGATTCACTAGCACTGGAATGCCCCGTCGTGTCGAAATCGGATCGGAAACGACAACTGACGGATATCCAAAGACCACACCTACCGGGGAAACTGAAACAATGAGATCAAGTACTCAAACGGTTGTTGAAACCACAACCGGGCGATTCACTAGCACCGGAATGCCCCGTCGTGTCGAAATTGAATCGGAAATCACAACGGAATTGTACACGAGAACAACTCCTTCAAGAGGAACTGAAACAATGAGACCAAGTACGCAAGCGGTCTTTGAAACTACAACCGGAGGCTTTACCAGTACCGGAGTACCCCGTAGAATTGGAATGGGATTAGAAACAACAACTAATTTCACTTGGGAAACATCGACACGAGGATTGGATGATATGGACTTAACTCCAAGATCTGAAGTTGATGCGGTAACTATGTCTGGTGTTATCATCACCCAAACAGGTTTCCCGAGTAATATTAGGACTACAGATGCGTCAAGCACTATTTCCTCTACTGTTTCATTAAAATCTGATGTCGTAACGGAAACTACCTATTCTATTGATGTCAATTCCACTCTTGATGGCTCATCTACAGTTGCTAGCACATCTTTTGACGAATTCTCGTCGAAAGAACGGACCTCCAAAGCAGGACCAATTTTTGAAGAAAAGGAAGAGACTTCGGAAGAATCAACTTTGCCGTATATGGTCAACAGCAGCGATTCAACGTTAGGGTTTACTGATTTAGTATTGACATCCCCAATTCCAACGACTTACTCTACAGAAACAGAATCATATTTGCATTCACTAGAAAATGACACTGTTAGGGACTTTTACAACCAAACTCACACGACTCGTCCGCATAATCTGACTCGAATCTTGTCCTTTACGAATTTCCTTTGTGACGATAATAATGATTGCGACTCAACTAGGGTTTGCCTCTTACAACACTGCGTTGATATTTGCAAGGTTTACTCTTCTTCTTGTCCCAGTTGTTTTATTTTAAATCAAAAGCCTTATTGTTCCTGCTCGTCGAATAGCTCTGCCTCTTCGCCCGAATTGTGCCCCTATGAGTCTTCTGCAGGTAATGTTGCATAATACACGCAAAGTAAAGGGTTAGATTCTTAGATTGCTACATAATTTGTGATATAGTGATCCTTAATTATTTGGGCTGATTTTGTACGAGACAGCATGGCCTTGTAAGTTAAGACTTTTGCAACCTCAATTGCCCATAGCCCATGTAGCGGTTTGCAATTTGCATGTTACTGATAATGAAGTCTTATGTTAATAATTGTAGTACAAAACCTCGGATGTTTGTAACAAAAATAGATATGGTAGCGCGGATTATCTATTTTGCCTTGACAGCGTCGTGGGTTCCAAAACGCAGCGACGAACGAATGTTTGCATCCCAAACCCTTACGGTTGTCCAATATATAGTAAAATCTAACCTTACTCTAATATTACAGCAAATGGTAAATGTTACTAACAAGAATAGATACGAATTGAACGAGAAATGGCATGTGCTGTCGATGAATATTAACGGGTAACCTGCTTTAAAACAATTGGGGTTGTTGTCATTCAGCGTGCACACACGTTTAGATTGAGATAACGATGTGTGTGACATATATTTAATTGAGAATGCAATTTGATGGAAGTTTACTTACTGCAAACTAAACTAATGACATGTTTTACGGTAAGCTTAATGAAGCATGGGATGACGCGTGGTTATACTCTCAGCGAGAGATTTAACCTTTCTAAGAATGCATAAACAACTAATTAATTTAAATTCTTACTTGACTGTCTTTAACCTGTAACCTTCTTATTAACTTTGTATTTTTACTGGTTTCTTCTGGTTTTGTCTAATTGACAACGACTAATTGCATGTGTAATAAAGTACCTCTAGGTCCGTTCAAGTATTAATTTAATTATGTTTTGTAATAGGACAATGCTCTAACAACAACGAATGTCCAGCGAATTTGGCCTGCTTGTCAGGCAAATGTGGAAACCCCTGCTCCGTTAGTGATCCTTGTGATTCTGCCACCGCCCGTTGTCGTGTTATCAACCACGTACAAACATGTGAAACAATTGGTAAGTGAATGTAGTTGGGATTTACAACTGAAAATTACTGAAAAGTTTCCATTTTAGACTGTAAATTTTGAAACGGACCTGTGACCTCCATAAATGTATATGTGCAAATATTTGACGCTTTATTTGTTTTCAGAAGAGGGTCGACATAAATGCAACTGTGGAACTAACGAGGTTTGTGAGCCCGTTAGTCAGACGTGTCGCCCAGGTATGCTTCCATCCGGTTTTTCTGAAATTTGCTTAACCTGTAGTTAGAAAGTATGAATGTGAGTGTGGGTTTTTGTTGGGTACTATTATTAAAAATATCAAACAATTAACAACCTAAAACTGCGGGATCAACACATTCGCCGAATTTTGTGGAACAACTAATAAATGATGGAGAGGAACAGGAGATTACAAAGGGATTAACTTATCACATCGGATTGGTACATCAACACTCACTAACCAACATAACAGGTTACGTTACGTTACCTACCACATAAGACCATTCCGTCTGTAAGTGATATAAAACCAATTAATTCATGCCACATCAGATTATCTTATGAAATTTTGCTTTACAGCTAATCCAAACTCAACTTCTAGAATTCATCCGCACTTGTCATTAACTCCAAGTGAAAACAAAAATATCAAACCATTTACAAACCAATCTTACCAGGTCACGTCACAGACAAACTCATTAATACTTTACTCAAAACCTATCAGATCACCCTTTTAACAATGGAACGACATCCAGAAATTAATCGCTACTGAGCTAACATCAAACGCCAGGTGAAATTAGATTACACACAGTGATTATAATATTTTTTTAAATAAAATAAAATTACTCCCAAATTAACGCGTAACATTTTCAAAATTATACCTACAAATTTGTATTTATCAACAACCGAATCCACTTCTGCTTTCGCTTAAATATGACCAAATACAGTTATAACAACAAATATTTTCTAGTTTCCTGTAAAAATTATCCTGAACCGAAATAATCAATTTAATGTACAACTTTACTTCTAAATTTGACATTTCAAGAGTCTTTCTCGCAATTCATATTTTCGTTTTTTACCAAAACCGATTCCTGAACTTCTTTAAAGGGTTTGAAGGAGGCTACAAATCTAACAGACGTTGCGCATTCTGTTGAAGTACATGTGATGTAAATGAGATTAAACAAATTTTCATTTCCATGCAGCTATTTGCAGACGAGATAATGATTGCAACCTCGATGAAACTTGTAGACATCAGAGTTGTGTAAAACCTTGCAACAATTTTGCTTGTGGGTCAAATGCACATTGTTCAAATATCAATCATCGGGCGGTCTGCCGTTGTCGGGATGGATTCGTAGGGGAGCCTACCCGGAACTGTGCTCCTCCAGGTAACTTACAAGAGTGTCAATATAATGAAGACTGTCCCAGCAATCGTCTCTGCGATCGTCTCAACCGAGTCTGCAGATCACCTTGCATGCAGGATACTTGCGGTACCAATTCAGTCTGCTCTGTCAAGGATCGAGAAGCGGTCTGCAAATGCTTTGAAGGATTTACAGGGAATCCGTATCGAGCTTGTACTCGACGTAAGCATATTTACGGTGTTAATTAAATACATAAACATCTTCTAAAATGTGTCTACAAAGTTATTCATTTATGCTCGATAGCTTCATCTGGATGTAGGAGCCATAGCGAGTGCCCTCAACATTTGGCCTGCGTTAATAGTACGTTAGACTATTTTGGATATCAAAAATTAATGTTGTTTATTTGTTTAAAATAATGTTGTCGTAATTAAAATTGCTTTATAGGGAAATGCGTGAGTCCTTGTAAATGTGGGGTAGATGGTATATGCGAAGTAAAGAATCACCAAATGAGTTGTAAATGCCCCATGGGATTTACTGGCGATGCGGTACGAGGTTGTAGAGGTAAATATTGACCTAACGATTTAAATACTGTTTTCTAATATCCGACATTTTAATAAATTATGCGTGCATTTTGAATATTTAGTTAAATCGGATCCTTGCAATCCTAGTCCATGTAAGTCAACTTTCTTAATTATTAACACAATTATTCCTCGCAGTTTTCTACTATTAGAATTATTTAAATGTTAGGTGGAGAATCCGCACTGTGCAAAGCAACCGCACAGGGAGCAATTTGTAGTTGCCCTAAAGGTTTTACTGGAAACCCATTTTCAAAATGCTTTGGTAAGTTTCACCAAATCAACTCCTGTCGCGATTTTAAACATAGACTCATCCACTCATCCTAAAAAAAATCGAAATTATTAAACTCCATTTCACATTGTTTATAGCACGTGACAGCGGTCGATGTCAAGTAGACAATTGCGGACCCAATAGTCAGTGCGTTGTGTCGCAAGGAAAGGAAGCATGTTTCTGTTTGACAAACTATGTTGGAAATCCGCCTCAAACACCATGCAAACGGCCAACAGAAGAATGCGCGTCATCATCCTGCGGTGCTAACACGCAATGCATTTCCGGAAATGTTGCAAGATGCGTATGTCTTGAAGGATTTATTGAAAGTCCAAATACACTTCATGGTTGTGTTAAGATTAAAAATCCGTGTGATCCGGTAAGTATGCGTTGCAGAAATTCATACATTATTGTAGATGTTATAATATTATCGTAATTAACTTTCATTGTTGTTAAAATATCTTAGTCTCCATGTGGAAGTGGAGCTGTTTGTGATACAACTAGAAATCCACCATGTTATTGTCCCAGCGGAACATATGGAAATCCATACAGCAACTGTACCTTATCCGGTGTACAATTGTGTCGGCCAGGACCCTGTGGTGTAAGTTTTGCAAATTCTTTCGAATTTTGTAGAATATAATTAGTTATAGGTAACAACGTAAATATTTATTTACAGCCGAATAGTGATTGTTATGTTATGAATGGACAAGAAGTGTGCCGTTGTAAATCTGGATTTGATGGACAAGCCTATGAGGGGTGCCAACCTGCTTTAAATCCTTGTGTTCCATGTACGTTTTACACCAATTTGTTAATGATATGCATTGTAAAGTAATTTCGAATAAAAAGCATTACTGTATTTTAAAATTATAGCACCCTGCGGTCCAAATACAGAATGTAAAGTCCAAGGAGGTAGTGCTGTTTGCATGTGTCAGAGGGGATATAAAGGTCATCCGATTAGTAGAGAAGGTTGCCAACCAGACTGCACAAGAAATGAAGACTGTCCATGGACGAAAGCTTGTTATGGTAAGGATTTATATTATACTAAAATAAAATAGCTGTTTAATATTTAAAGACGGTCAATATTATGACCCTATTTCCAAGCGAATAATGCAAAACAAATAGTTATATTTTCGTCTGAAACCAATTTGTTAATATTTGTTTAACCAACAGGAAATAATTGTGTGGATCCATGTATCTGTGAGTTTTTGCTTTTAATTAAAATCATTGCTATTATTCAACTGAAAACCAGCAATAATTTAAAAACGTGTATTTTTAGCTGCCTGTGGAATTGATTCGGAATGCAGACCTGAAAACCATCGTCCAGTTTGCTATTGTCCATATGGTTTTGAAGGAGACCCATATTTAAGATGTAGTTTAAGTAAGTACTGACGTTTTAATATTTGCGTAGAAGTGTGTAATTAAAAATTTCATCATGTTTATAGGACAAGCACCACCTCAAAGTATAAAGAAGGACCCTTGTAACCCAAGCCCTTGTGGCGGAAGTGAGTTTTACATTCTAATTGCGGAATCATTGAATCGTTCTATATATTATTGTGAACCCGATTTTAATGCTTTTTTTATTTTAAGATACCGTTTGTAAAGTGTCCGGAGAAAGGTCTGTCTGTTCATGTATTCAGGGGTACTTTGGCGATCCACTGAGAGGGTGCAGACCTGAATGTGTTGTAAGTACACGCTAATATAATACCTGAACATATGAAATAAAAAAACCAACCGATCATCAAATCATTAAATTTTATCGTATGGTATCATAGATGAACAGTGACTGTCCAGTAACTAAAAGTTGTAACAATTATAAATGCACGGACCCGTGCCCCGGCCTTTGTGGACGAAATGCGGGTAAGTATTTTAAATGTTTGCAACATTATTTCCAGGCAAGTTATTTAATTGTTTTTTAATTAACATCTCATTAATTACAGACTGTACTGTGAGAAACCATGCTCCCCAATGTAATTGTAGAACTGGATACTTCGGTTCACCAAATATTGCTTGCGAGAGAAATAGTAAATAAATCAGTCTATATCAGTATATACAACTATTATTATTAGTTATACATGAAATCAGTTATTAATGTACCATGCTTTGTATAGCATATTTACCACCGACACCATCTCGACCGCGGAACCCATGTGACCCATCTCCTTGTAAGATACACTTGTTTCAATAGAACAATACAACTTGTAACAATAAAATTCCAAACTTCCAATTAAACAATACTAAATTTCACAGGTGGACCATTCAGTCACTGCAGAATTCATGGAAATGAGGCAATTTGTTCGTGTCTACCAGGATACTATGGAAGCCCATGTAGACCAGAATGCATGCAGGATTCAGAATGTTCACTTGATAAGGCTTGTATCTCGGAGAAATGTAAAGATCCTTGTCTTGGAGCTTGTGGACAAAATGCAGACGTAATTAAGTTACCTATATTGTTTTAATTTTTGCACGCTTTCGTAGACTTGAAATGTTCTTTATTGGATAAACTGGATCGGTATTTGCCAAATAACTAGAAAAGCTACTTTTTGAGCTGCGTATTTCGTTTTTCGATACCCTTGGAATCGAATACCTACTTACCTCAGTCTATAACTTACAATGAAATAAGAAATTACAAGACACCCATGCAAATATTTTATTTCGAAGCTTTGCAGGGTATTTAATTGAGAGCCAATCTGTGTATTTATATGATTTAATATACCAAACGCTTCAATTATACATTACGTCTTACATTGGGATTGTGTATTGATGATGTGACGAAGATATTAATTGTGCTTTCTAATTGCTATAGTGCCGCGTAATCCAACACAGACCCGTTTGCCAGTGTCCAGCATCCCGTGTTGGCGATCCTTTTGTTTTATGCGAGAAACGAGCACGTATGTTTTTAATTCCTTCGTGTATGTGAATTATGATGTTCCGATTTTGTAACTAATTATATAATTAAAAATTACACAGCACCAAAGCCAGTTCCAGTCAGACCTTGTCATCCTTCACCATGTATGATCGTTTTTTATTTTAATGCTATTTAGTTATTACCTACATTTTAATGTTCAATGTATTTATAGAGACAACCATTTAATCTTAATCTTACAATTAGGTGGAGAAAATACTATTTGTGAGGAAAAGGGAAATGCTGCGGTTTGTAGATGCAAGCCCAATTACTTTGGAAATTCACGCTTGGGTTGCCGACCTGAATGCGTCCTTAACTCAGACTGCCCTTCAGATAGATCGTGTAAAGATTGTAAGTCAAGAGCTTAGTTTCAGTTTCTTGAAACAATTTTATTAAGTTTTATTATCAATCCCAGATCGTCAAGTTTATTGTATAATTGCAATACCTCACATTTTGTTTTAAAATTGTTTTAAAGATAAATGTCAAGATCCTTGTATTGGAACGTGTGGCGTAAGCTTCATTTTCATTTTATACTAACTTTATTATATATTCATACTGTTTGTCAACGTATTGGATAAATATGATAACTATCCAGATTAAAAAATAATAGTACCCTACTATTCTTTAAAATTTACAGATAAATGCGGTATGTAGAACCCACAATCATATGCCATTGTGCGTATGCCAGGAAGGATACAATGGAAATCCATTTTCAATTTGTTCTAAAACTGGTAGGTGATGTCGTTTTATTGTCCAAATCAGTCACAACAAAAATAAAAATTATTATTCTGGTATTAGCTCCAAGGCCACCACCAATTCGTCAGGACCCTTGTAATCCAAACCCTTGTAAGCAAGAATTGAGTAAGGATTAAATTAAAATCGAACAAAGGCTAATCCGTAGTGTTTTAATTCTTAGGTGGATCATTTAGCCAGTGTAGGAACATTTACGAGCAGGCGGTTTGTTCATGCCTTCCTGGGTATTACGGTTCTGCACCGAACTGCCGACCGGAATGTCTTGTCAATTCTGACTGTAGCTTAGACAGAAGTTGTTCGTCTCAGAAATGCTCTGATCCTTGTCTTGGTACGTTGAAATTCAGCCCAAGAGAGTCTGATAACTATTTAATACAACTATTCAAGTAGATTATTATAATAAAAAAATTAATGACTTATCAGGGGCTTGTGGACATGGAGCTACTTGTAGAGTACGCTATCACGCGGCCGTGTGTTCCTGTAATCCCGGTTTTAGAGGAGATCCTACAGTTCAGTGTTTAAGAGGTATATTTTATAAAACGTAATTAATACAATAATCGAATGAATAAATTACTGATGAATTGAATTATACCTCTCTATAGAACCGCCTCCAACAGAAGCTCCGATCGTAAGAGATCCTTGTTATCCTGATCCATGTGGACAAAGTGAGCTACATACATTTGTAACATTGATTAAATCGTATCAAGCTGCTATAAATATCAATTTAGCAATCATTCACATTCTTCGCATATTGCAAAATTCGTAAGTTTATCGATACTAACTAGATTTATTATGCCAATTACAGACAGTAGATGTCAACAAGAGGGAAACCGCGCGGTTTGCTCATGCCTTTCTGGATATTTTGGAAAACCGCCATATTGTCGTCCCGAGTGTACTGTTAGTTCTGAATGTTCCGCGTCTCAAGCATGCATTGGGAACAAATGCAGCAATCCTTGTTCTCCTTGTAAGATTTCGAAGATAATTATACAATTATCTTGATATTACTGATGACTGACGAAACTAAGACAATTAGGACAGCTTCAAAAACTAATGTAATGAATTTAATTAACATTTAATTTCAGCTCCATGCGGCATTTCTGCATTCTGTCAAGTCATCAATCATGTTCCAACATGTTCATGTGAAAGCGGTTATCACGGCGACCCGTTGTTCCAATGCACGAAAATACCGCAAGGTAATTTTTTGAAAATCGACTAATCATCCGACCTGGAACCTCTTGAATCATATTTTAACAAAATAAATTTCTTCCAGAAATCATCAAAATTGATCCCTGCTCTCAAAATCAATGTGGAATCAACGCCGGTACGTTTATTAATTTCATTTGAAGGTCGTGCTTGATCTAATAATAATACAATTAGTTAATTTGGGATACATTATTACATGATTTGTAGAATGTCGTGTTCAAAATGAACGAGCAGTCTGTTATTGTATTGCCCCCAATGAGGGGGATCCATACGTTGCATGTAGAACCGAGTGCATTAGAAATGCCGACTGTGCTCCCAATAAAGCTTGCTCCCGTAAGTAAACTACTACGCTGTGCTGATTTTTTTTGTATATAAATGCCATTTAAAAACTATTAAAATTGATATAATTTCTAGATTTTAAATGCATCGACCCATGCCGATCTACTTGTGGAAATCTTGCGATATGTTCAGTGTACAATCATGTGCCAGCTTGCTCATGTAATTAGTTATTAATTTAAAAGCTTAATTTCGTAAGTGAAGTTCCTATTGTTTATTCAAATATCCTATTTTAAATATAGGCCCAGAAGGATATCAGGGTGACCCTTTCGTAAGTAGTGATTTGTTATGTGGCTATTTCCTAATTCAGGCAGATGCTTTCCTTTTAGCTGAGGTCTTAAATAATATTCTGATTAATATTCATATTTTAGGTCAGTTGTACTTCCATTCCTAGGAACGAATGTGAGTTAATGTCGAGATCCTTACTTACTTATTCAAACAAACAGGGCCGATGTATTAATAATTTTAACAAAATTTACTCTAGATCTTCCACCTAAACCCATTGTTGATCCCTGCAACCCTAGTCCATGTAAGATATATTACATTTAAAAATTTAAAATAACGAAACAAACCGGAATATGCAGTGTTTGGAAACATTTTATAAACCAGATTCATTTGTTTATTTCAGGTGGCCCTTATAGTCAGTGCCGAGCTCAAAATGAAAATGCCGTCTGTTCTTGCATTCCAAATTTCTTTGGAACCCCTCCAAACTGTCGACCTGAATGTACTGTAAGTGCCGACTTTTGAGATTGTTAATTAAATTTAAAAAAAAATGTCATCTTCCGTGGATGTAGGTATAAATCACTAAATACGTTAATTCAATTTTGTAGATTAGTTCCGACTGCCCGTTAGATAAAAGTTGCATCGGTGAGTGTTTACAAGTCTTTTATTCTCTGAAATCCAAATTGTGTGGGGGAAAGTTGGGTCCAAGAAAAATGAGTCGGGAGAAACATTAAAGACATTATTTATTTTCAAAAAAGGGAAAGCGAGAATATATTCCCTTTTCCAAAATTTTCTCTGGCCAAATTTTCCCGACCTATTCTTCCGTATAACTAATGTTAAAATATAATGTAATGTAAAGTTCTCGTTGTTGGAGGTTACACAATAAGTAATTTGTTAATTATTAATAATCATGTCAGCTCAACGGTGCGTGGATCCATGTGCTAGTCAACCTTGTGCTTCAAACGCAATTTGCAACGTTCGAAACCATTCTCCCATATGTACTTGTCCGGCATATTTTGAAGGCAATCCGTTTATCAGATGCAATAAAATTATTGTAGAGATTGAAGGTAACATACAGATTTTTAACGTAATTGTAAAGTTTTCAAAATCCTTGTGGTTCCTTTATATCTAAATATATGTTTACAGAGAAAGTTGTTAACCGCAATCCTTGTCATCCATGTAAGAATTTTAACTCTTGTAATGTGCATTTTGTATGAAACAAACAGAAAATTTCAAAGTACATTTTTTTACAGCTCCTTGTGGTCAATTCAGTGAATGTAAAGCCGTTGGTGACAGTGCAGTTTGTTCTTGTCAAATTGGTTACTTTGGTAGCCCTCCAAATTGTCGACCTGAGTGCATAGTAAGTGCACCTTCTGACCAAATAGCAATTATAATTTCTGTTCTAAATGCATATTTTGTTTCATTACTACAGATACACGAAGATTGCTCAAATGACAAAGCTTGTGTACGACAAAAATGTGTTGACCCTTGTTTAGGTAAGAAACGTTTATCAATTCATAAAAAACAGGTTCTCTTTAATTACAATTCTCAATGAATAACAAACACTAATTTATTTTGATTATATTATTTTCAGGCGCTTGTGGAATAAATTCTCAGGTAAAACCCTTACTTTGACCAACACCATGTATTTTTTTCCTCCACTTAGAAAAATGAGTCGTTGTATCCATTAAATTCTGTTTTCCAAACAGCTAAAATGAACTGATTTATTGTGCTTAAGTAACAGCGTTTTTGTTTTGAATTATTCTTAGTGTCGTGTCGTTAATCACATTCCTTCCTGTTTCTGTGATACGGACTATGAAGGCGATCCATTTGTCTCGTGCAACCGAATAAGTAATCAGTCGAACTAATTTATTTTTGCCTGTTTAAATTCTAGTACCTCATGTTGTCATGTTTCATAGAATTCGTAGCTAAAGCTAAAATTAAATATTTGATGTTGTAGTTATTGAGATCAGAGAAAAAAATCCATGTCATCCTTCACCATGTGGGGTATGTTTTATTGATTACATTTTTTAAATAACTATTTTATATCTAATAAATGTTCGATGTTTAATATTATGATATTAATGTTCTGAATCAAAATCGTACCTATTTCATGTCTCCATTTATAATTTTTACAGTCAAATGCGGTGTGTCAGAACCAAAATGGAGCAAGCTCATGTACATGTCTACCAGAGTACCACGGGGATCCATACGTCGCTTGCAGGGTATATATTCATTCTATATCTAATTGTAGTTCCGAGGGACGCATTTATTTTTTAATTTAATGCATTACATTTTACAGCCTGAGTGCGTGCTCAATAATGACTGCGATCAAAGAAAGGCGTGCATCAGAAATAAGTGCATAAATCCTTGCAACACACCTGGAGCTTGTGGGGTAAGATACACATTATGCTTGTATTCTCTTGTGATACTTCTTTTTCTCCTAAATATTAAAAGCTTTGCAAGCGATTTGAATATAGTCATTTATTCCTGATTGCTACTCTGAATTGCTCAAATCTACAGATTGAAGCCGAATGTTCTGTTTACAATCACGTTGTGTCTTGTTCCTGTCCACCTGGTTATACCGGACAACCGTTGTCTTCATGTCATCGGATACCTGAGCGAATACAGCCAACCCCAAGTCCTCGAGATCCCTGTGATCCTTCGCCGTGTGGGGTACTTTGTCATAATTCTATATTATAAATTCTAAGTGCATTAAAGGTTGTGAGGAAACATTATTTGATAATTAAAATGGTAATTACAGCCCGACAGTCAGTGTCGTGTGCAAAATGGAATTGCTATTTGCTCTTGTAAACCGGACTATTATGGCACTCCTCCAAACTGTAAGCCTGAATGTATCATCAGCTCCGATTGTTCTCTTGGTAAGTCAAATTATATTAAGGTTACAACAATACCAATATTGCTCACGATTAGAAATTAATCACATTTCCCCCCATAGATAAATCATGCAGTGTGCGACAAAAATGTATCGATCCATGCAGTGACCGACCATGTGCTCAGAACGCTAATTGTCGCGTCGTAAACCATAGTCCAATTTGCGTCTGTAAATCAGGTAAATTGTGGGATTGAATATTTGTTAAATATTTTTGTAACTCGGACTGTCTAGTTTATATCTATTATTAATTGCGTAGGCCATACTGGTGATCCGTTTGTGTCTTGCTATGAAATCGTACCCGAGAGAATTGAAGCAGTAAATCCCTGTTTCCCCTCTCCATGTAAGTACTATTTAACTTAATTATTTTGAATTAGCCTTGGACGAACTTCGTTAGGTGTTTCTTTCTGAAAGAAAATCTGTAAAAGATTGTCTTGAAATTTAAATTTAAAACTATCTTAGGTGGACAGTTTAGCGAATGTAAAGCGATAAATGATCACGCAGCCTGTTCCTGCATCCAAGGATATTTAGGTGCCCCACCTAATTGTAGACCGGAGTGTAGTATCGATTGTAAGTTTGTTTCCTCTTACCGTTTCCTACAACTTGTTGAGAATCCTTAGTTATTGCTTTCTAGTGTCATACACATGTATTCTATTTTGAAAGTGATAGTTTTAGAAATTGAATTCTGTTAAGCGCACTGAGTCTATAATACGTTTGTATATTCTAGCTGACTGTCCCACGGATCGAGCTTGCGTTAGAGAACACTGCCAGGATCCTTGTATAGGTAATGCAGCTTTAAATCACTGATCAGCTATTGTGGTTTCTGAAAATATAAAAACATATATTTTTATTATTCAGGGTCGTGTGGATTATTCGCGCAATGCAAGACCGTATTGCATAAACCTCAATGCTTTTGTATTGATGGATATGTTGGCAATCCGTACAGCTCCTGCTCAGCGCCACCAACGTATCTGCCTCCGCGGCATGAAGTTGTTGCTTTGGACCCTTGCAATCCATCTCCATGTGGTGGAAGTTAGTTTATACAATTTGATTAAATATGGTTTAGATATATATTCAAAACTTGAGGTTATTCATATTCATGGATTGGATTACTTTTTCAGATGCAATTTGCAAAGAACAAAATGGAGCTGGTTCGTGTGTTTGTCTCCCAGAGTATTTTGGTGATCCATACGTAAATTGCAGACCGGAATGTGTGATTAATAACGATTGCCCTTCAAACAAAGCTTGTATGCAAAATAAATGTAAAGATCCCTGTCCGGGAACATGTGGACTAAGTAAGTGCATATTATATGTATGTATTATAATTTGCAACAAAATTTTAACTGATTGTAACAATTTCATTTGTTATAAGATGCTCAATGCCAGGTGTTCAACCATATTCCGGTTTGTTCTTGCGACCCTGGTTATTCCGGCGATCCATTTTCCGTGTGCACCAAAATCATAGTTCCGGAAAGACAAATTAAGAGAAATCCATGCAATCCAAGTCCATGTAAGTACAGTTCATATTGTGTTAAATTAAAACAAACATTATAGAGGCAATATGAATAAGTCTGATTTAATTAATTGTTAATTCGCATTTCAATTACTTAGGTGGACCGTTCAGTCAATGCAAGGAGATAAACGAAGTTGCTGTGTGCTCTTGTCTTGATGGCTATATTGGCAGTCCTCCAAGTTGCCGACCAGAATGCATATCAAGCTCAGAATGCTCACTCGATAAAGCTTGCATATCTCAGAAATGTCAAGATCCTTGTCTCAATGGTATTCTATTTAATTATCTAAGTTGGAATTACGAAGAGCAAATAATTAACAAAGTCTTAATTTAAATTCTGTAGGACCCTGCTCAGCACAAGCACTGTGCAAAGTGTTGAATCATTCACCCATATGTACATGTCCACCTGATCATACTGGAAACCCTTTCACTAACTGTGTTTTCCGGGTCGAGCCAATCATCCCTTCACACCCAGTGGATCCTTGCGTTCCATGTAAGTGGTATTGCATAATGGTTATCCAAACATGTGTTG
Organism: Desoria tigrina; assembly: GCA_906901685.1. NCBI lineage: Eukaryota > Metazoa > Arthropoda > Collembola > Entomobryomorpha > Isotomidae > Desoria > Desoria tigrina. Next base: position 12,473,544 of record CAJQTU010000004.1, read on the forward strand.
GTAAAAGTATATCTAAAAATAATATTTTAAAAATAGCTCCCTGTGGTCAGTTTTCGGAATGTCGAAGAACAAACGATCAAGCAGCTTGTTCTTGCCTTACCGGATACATTGGACGACCACCAAATTGTAGGCCTGAGTGTACAATTAACGAAGGTATTGACACTACTGTTATCATTAAGTAAAGAATGTTCCTAAAATATATTTATGAATTGTTTTATATATTTACTTACTCTTAGACTGTTCTGCTGATCGAGCCTGCGTTCGAGAAAAATGCCAAGATCCTTGCATTGGTAAGAACTATCTACACAATTTGACAAAATATTTTACAATTCGATTACTTTAAAACGAATTGTTTCAAACATTATTTTACAGGAGCATGCGGGTACAATGCAATTTGCAAAACAATATCTCATCGACCTCAGTGCTACTGCAATCCTGGCTTCAACGGTGATCCATATAATGCTTGCCATGAAATCAGAGTTGATCCTCCAAGAATACCACTCCAAGTTATTGATCCTTGTAATCCAAGTCCTTGTGCAGCAAGTTAGTTATTAAACGTTTTCGTTTACATTATATGTAGTACTAAGGGTAAACCCGAAATCATTTTTCACCAATTGTCATATTTCAGATGCAATTTGCAAGGAAAGAAATGGTGCTGGTTCGTGTACTTGTCTACCAGATTATCACGGAGATCCTTACGTAAATTGCCGACCTGAGTGTGTCGTCAATCAGGACTGTCCTTCCAGTAAAGCTTGTATGCGAAATAAGTGCAGTGACCCCTGTCCAGGTAGGATTTTAAATAAATCTTGACTTTGGTATCCCAAATATTAGTATTTTTACTGTAGCATTTGGATACATTTTAGGTGTCTGCGGTCAGTCGGCAGAGTGCCATGTATACAATCATGTTCCTACATGTCAATGCTTGACCGGTTTTGAAGGCGATGCGTTTGTTGGATGCAAACCAATTAGTAATTCAGATATATTTCACATAGTTATCTACTGGAGTTGTAAATGTATATGATAATATGTGCTTAAAATAAATACTACTTATGATTTTTTAGGAATTGCAATACAGCCAACTAGTCCTCCCAATCCTTGCCATCCTTCGCCTTGTAAGTGATTTTGTTCGTTTTATTAACTATACTGGTAATTATTTGTTAAAATTCTACTATCTAATTTATTGAATCTCAGGTGGCCCATATAGTCAGTGCAAAGAAGTGAACGGGGTACCACTTTGTTCATGTCTTTCAAATTACGTTGGCTCTCCTCCGTCATGTAGACCGGAATGCATTGGAAGTTCGGAATGTCCTTTAAACAGAGCATGTGTTTCCATGAAATGCGTGGATCCTTGTCTTAACGGTCCTTGTGGACAAAATGCAAATTGCAAAGTTGTTAACCATAGTCCTATTTGCAGTTGTAATCCAGGATATACTGGAAATCCATTCATAAATTGTGAAATTGAAAGAAGAGTATCGGTGGAACCAGAAAGGGACCCTTGTCATCCAAGTCCCTGTAAGTGACATGTTTTGTTTCTGAATCACTCACTTAGAATGTATATATTATATTGGGTTTAGATACCTATACGTTTAAGCTTATAAAACATTGTATTCTCATGTAAAGTGTTTTTTTAAATTCAAGGTGGACCATTTAGTCAATGCAAAGCTAGTAATGGTCAAGCCGCTTGCTCATGTCAGGCCAATTATATTGGCCGACCTCCTAATTGTCGTCCCGAATGTGTTGTAAGTAGCTTGTGTCTCATATTATTGCAATGAAAAATTTTAATTTAACAATATTCAAGCAATCTGAAACAATCGACTTTCTATATTAACAGATAAATGCTGATTGTCCTTCGGATAGAAGCTGTTTAGCAAGTAAGCGTTTGGTTTGATTTGATCAACAGTCTCCAGTTCCGCTTTATGAAATCGTATTATTTACCATGTGAACGATAAATCTAACAGAATTACTTCTTTTGCGAATTATAATTAGATAAATGTGAAGATCCTTGTCGAGGAGCTTGTGGATACAACGCCAATTGCAAGGTTAGGAATCATCAAGCTAACTGCTATTGCTTGGATGGTCACACCGGTGACCCATTCTCAGGATGTAATATAGTAACACCAACTTATCTGCCACCCAAACGGGAAGATCCGATTGATCCTTGTAATCCAAGCCCTTGTGCAGCAAGTAATTTATTTCACTTTCCTTTTCATTTATCATTTATATTCATGAGGTTATATAGTAAATAACCAATCGAATGTTTTAGACGCCATATGCAAAGAAAGAAGCGGTGCTGGCTCGTGTGTGTGCATACCGGAATACTTTGGTGATCCTTATGTATTGTGCAGACCAGAATGTGTTCAAAATCCAGATTGCCCATCCGATAAAGCCTGTCTAGGAAGTAAGTTGAGTTTTTTTATAATCTCAATCTCAAGTACTATTACTGAGACATTGACAATTAAATTACTTATCTTTGTACCACCAGACAAGTGTAAAGATCCATGCCCCGGTGTCTGTGCTCCAAATGCGGGTAAGCATTCATGCTTTTTGAATTGTCAATATACAACCTGAGAACTAAGTACGAAATATAACGAAATGTTAAATTTATTAGTGTGTCGTGTTCAAAACCATATCCCAACCTGCACATGCAATCAAGGACTTATCGGTGACCCATTCAGAGGCTGCTTTGAGCAACGTGAGTTTGGAATAACGTTTATCCTGAAAAATTAATATTTAATCTTATGGCATCTATTATTTACAGCAAAACAACCGGAGAAAGTTCGTGCAAATCCATGCCACCCCAGTCCTTGTAAGTGAACCTCGTAAATTCGTATTAAGATTGCGAGAAATGAAAGTCACGACGCAATACATGTCAGCTTCTAAATGTAGATTAAACTGTAATCTATATCTACCTAATTAATTAAACCATAGGTGGACCACACAGCCAGTGCAGGGAAATCAATGATGTTGCAGTTTGCTCTTGTGTTGATGGATATATCGGCAGTCCTCCAAATTGTCGCCCAGAATGTATTACAAGTTCAGAATGTCCACTGGATAAGGCATGCCTTCGTGAGAAGTGTCAAGATCCATGTCTTAATGGGCCATGTGCACCAACCGCCGTTTGTAAAGTTCATAACCATAGTCCTATTTGTTCGTGCCCGGATGGCTTCACCGGGAACCCGTTCTCTGGTTGCATGAAAGAAATTAAAAGAATTCCAACAGCTCCAGTTGATCCATGTAACCCTAGTCCATGTAAGTTCAAACTAATTTATTTGTCGAATCGTTAGCTACAGATTACATGATTAACGATATACCTACTATTTGATATTTTAATACAGGCGGACCATATAGTCAGTGCAGGGCTCTAAATGAACAACCGGCATGTTCTTGCTTACCAAATTATATTGGAAGTCCACCCAATTGTAGGCCAGAATGCACGATTTCCCCGGATTGTCCATATGATAAGGCTTGTCGAAGTATGCTAACTTTTAAACATTTAGAAAGCTTTTGAAACCTACAAACTTATGTCAATATTTTCAATTGTACACTCATTTAAAACAATAAATTCTTCTAATTATAGATTTAAAATGCGAAGATCCATGTCCCGGAACTTGTGGATTTAGTAAGTTGTTCGAAACCCTTGCACAGCTATTATTGTAAAGTATCAATTTTAAATTGCTTTTTTGTCCTAAAGATTCCCAGTGCAAAGTAATGAATCATCAACCTCAGTGCTACTGCATCGAAGGATTCATAGGGGATCCATTTTATGGTTGCAATCCTAAGCCAATTGAGCAACCCCAACGAATTCCAGAAGAAGTATTAGACCCTTGTAATCCAAGTCCATGTGCATCAAGTAAGAACATTTGGTTGAATATTAGTTTAGATCTGGTGTACATTAGGTTTAATTTAACATAATGATCATTTCAGACGCTGTTTGTAAAGAAAGAAATGGAGCCGGTTCATGCTCTTGCCTTCCAGAATATCATGGAGATCCGTACGTAAGCTGTAGACCAGAGTGCACACAAAATGAAGATTGTGTTTCGACTAAAGCGTGTTCTAACTACAAGTGCACTGATCCTTGTCCAGGTATAAAAATATTCGTAAATGAATTGATCTTATTATCTTTTTGAAAGCAATTACCTACTTGAGAATTTTATAATACTGTAGGCGTTTGTGGCATATCGGCTGAGTGTTTCGTCCGAAATCACATACCGACCTGTATTTGCATCCAAGGTATACCATTATGATAACTATAATGATATAAGAATTAAAAATCAATAAGTTCTGTTTTAAAAATACTACATAAACATTTAAGGGTTCACTGGAGATCCGTATAACGGATGTTACCAGATTAGAGTTGAACCACCCAGGATACCAGAAAGAGTAATAGATCCCTGCAGACCATGTAAGAGTTAAGAAATATACTAAATGTGGATCTAACAATGATTTGAATCGTTTATTTATGTTTGCTCAGCAATTGTAATGCAATGTTTTACACGGATAATTTTTAGCACCTTGTGGGTCCTTTAGTCAATGTCGTGCTATCAATGGAGTAGCTTCATGCTCATGCTTAGAAGGTTATATTGGATCGCCACCATCTTGTCGACCAGAATGCGTTTCGAGTTCAGAATGCGCACTTGACAAAGCGTGCGTCTCTCAAAAGTGCGTTAATCCTTGTCCGGGTCCGTGTTCCAGTTCTGCAGTCTGTCGTGTAATTAATCATAGTCCAATCTGTTCCTGCCCATCAGGATTGATCGGAGATCCATTCAGAGGATGTGAAGAAAAGCCAATTATTCGGGACGAACAGCCTTCCAATCCATGCATTCCAAGTCCTTGTAAGGCAAAATTTTATGAACTTTTCAAACTGAAACTAGACTTATCTTATGAATTTGATTTAGGTGGACCATTTAGTGAATGTAAGATAACAAATGGTATAGCTGCTTGCTCTTGCCAAGTAGGATATAATGGACCGCCTCCTAACTGCCGGCCGGAATGTACAATTAATGAAGGTAGTAAATATTTCAGAAATAATACGAAGTTGATTTACTCATGTATTTTGAAACAACCCCATAAAACAAAATATGACTAATTCGTTTACTGTATTTTAAGATTGTCCGAGTGACAAAGCGTGCATGCAACTTAAATGCAGAGACCCTTGTCCAGGTAACATTTGAGAAACAGTAAGCACATGCTATATCAAACCGAATATATCAATGTTTTTATTTATCTATTGTTGATTAGGATCTTGTGGATACAATACGGAATGTAGAGTTGTGAACCACAATCCTCAGTGTTACTGCACACAAGGACATACCGGCGATCCATTTTCTGGATGTAACCTAATACCGGCAACATATTTGCCACCAAAGAGAGAAGATCCAATCGATCCTTGCAATCCAAGTCCTTGTTCACCAAGTCAGTTAACTTGAATTTCAAATTTGGTTACATTGATGAAATTAAACTAATATTTTCATTACAAATTGATAAATTCCAGACGCTGTATGCAAAGAAAGAAATGGTGCTGGTTCGTGTACTTGTCTTCCTGATTACCACGGAGATCCTTACGTGAACTGTCGACCAGAGTGTGTTTTGAATCAAGATTGCCCTCACACCAAAGCTTGCAGCAGAAGTAATATTTTTTTTAATCAAAATTTCAGCTTTCTAATTTAAATGACTGTAAATAAACTTCATGGTTTCTGATTCAAATATTATTAGATAAATGCGTCGATCCCTGTGTTGGAGTTTGCGGAATAAATTCCGAGTGTTTGGGTGAGCAATACGCGTTTGTTTATGCGTTTATGGTTTTAAATGAATTGCTTTCCATAATTAAATAAAATAACAAATTGTTTTAACTTGTAGTCAGTAACCATGTTGCTACGTGCAATTGCATTCCTGGACATACAGGAGATGCGTTCAGAATTTGCAACCTCATACGTAAGTTTTAAGAACTTGTAATTATAATTAATAAAATTGTGATTTTCTTTCATAACTTTAACAATAAGTTAATATGAGTGTAATCACCAGTTTTATTCCAATTATGACCACAGAGATTCCCGAGAGAGTTATTAGTCAGCCTAGGAATCCGTGCCATCCAAGCCCTTGTAAGAAGTAGACATTTTAATTTCTTCATCAAACAGTTTATTTCTAGTCTTATTACAATGACTTATTTTCCCCTAAGGTGGACCATTCAGTCAATGTCGGGAGCAAAATGATCTTGCAATTTGCTCTTGTCTCCCTGAGTACATCGGTTCTCCTCCGTCATGTCGACCTGAGTGTACAAGCAGCTCAGAATGTGCATTAGAGAAAGTTTGTCTCAGTAAGCTTTCTCAATTTAATTTTTTCTGTTCAATTTAACACCATTTATACCCTAGTTGTTACTGAATTGATTAGGATTTTGCAAAGCTTTACATTTATTTATAAACACATGATTTTGTATCTGTTTCCAGATTTCAAATGTGTTGACCCATGCCCAGGTATGAATGAATTTTAAATTAACTATATTACTGACTAATAATTCAAATGTACCCAGAATGTTATAAGCAAATAATGTCTGTTTTTATTATAGGACGTTGTGCACCCATCGCAAACTGTAGAGTTGTAAATCATAGTCCGATTTGTTCATGTGAGTTCGGACTGCCTATCAAACTATATTTAAATACACCTATTTAATTCTGTTTGCTATTGCTAATCATGGATGTTTAAATATAGGTCCAGAAGGCCATACTGGGGATCCTTTCCAAAACTGCTACAGAATCCCAGAGCCCGTCCGGGACATTAAAACTGATCCCTGTAATCCTAGTCCATGTACGCAAATACCTTTACCTAAATTAAAATGACACTAAAAATATAACAGTTTGCTAAATTTTTGATAATTTGAATATTCATAGGTGGACCGTTTAGTCAATGTAAGAATATCAACGATGTTGCTGCTTGCTCATGCCAAACAGGATATATAGGAGCTCCTCCGTCTTGTAGGCCTGAATGTGTTGTACGTGCTTTCAATATTTCTCAACGTTTTAATTTACTCCACACATAGTTTTTATTAACTTTAAATATTTTCTTCTCCAGGTTGATCCCGAATGCCCCAGCGATAAAAGCTGTGTTCGTAACAAGTGTCAAGACGTTTGTTCAGGTATTACAAGGATCTTTAATTTATGATTTTATTTAAAGCAATTAACACGTTCAGCTTCAGATCATGATTTATATATTATCAATTGTAGGAGCTTGTGGCTACAACGCAAATTGCAGGACTGTGTCGCACAGGCCGCAATGCTATTGTAATCAAGGATATACTGGAGATCCATATAATGGATGTTACGAAATACGAATAGAACCTGCCAGGATTCCAGAACAGCCAGTAAATCCATGCAATCCAAGTCCTTGTGGCGGAAGTGAGTTACCTTAATTTTATTATATAAGGTTTCATTCCATTATAAATTCAAATTCTGTAAACGAATGATCTTTTAGATGCGGTTTGTAAAGAACAAAATGGGGCTGGATCGTGTGTATGCCTTCCGGAATATCACGGGGACCCTTACGTCAACTGCAGACCTGAGTGTACGGTTAACGAAGATTGTGCTTCCACTAAGGCGTGTTCAAACAATAAATGTAGAGATCCTTGTCCAGGCAAGTTTTGTTATTTGTTCTTGATATTTGTAATACTACCAGGACGTGGATAAGTGCAGCAATAATTTTAACGATTTTTATCTCTAGGGGCTTGCGGGTACAATGCTCTATGTACTGTACGAGCACACTTTCCAATTTGTGAATGTAAGATGTTTTGTTCATTCAGATTAAAAATTAATTCAGAATTACTTTTGAGAGCAATGACTTAATTTGTATGTCAATTGATTAGGTTTGCCTGGATATACTGGCCAACCGCATTCTGGCTGTAGACTTATTCCTCCGCCACCCCCACAACCTACCCAAATCATTAGACGAGATCCTTGCAATCCATCACCTTGTGGTCAATGTTAGTAACCATTTTATTTTGCTCTTCTAAATGACTGCCATATCTTACTATTTTGGTCCAAACTTTTAGATAGCCAGTGTCGCAATGTCAATGAACACGCAACATGCGTTTGCTTAGAAGGGTACATCGGATCCCCGCCATCGTGCCGACCAGAATGTATTGGAAGTTCTGACTGCAATCTTGACAAAGCTTGCTTGTCAAGTAAGTTTTTAAGTGTTTCATTTTACTGTAATTAAAGGAAGGCAAGTAATGATAAATTTTTATGGTTAAAAAAATAGATAAATGTGTTGATCCTTGTCTTAATGGACCATGTGCTGCAAACGCACTTTGTAAAGTTTTGAATCATTCACCGATATGCACTTGCCCTCCTGGCCACACGGGAGATCCATTTTTCCAATGCTTCGAAGTCAGAATTGAACAGCCAGTAGAAATTAGGAATCCATGCCAGCCGTCTCCTTGTAAGTCAACTTTTATTTCAATATTATGACCAAAATCTTGTTTAATACTTTAAATTTGATTTATTTATCAATAATTAGGTGGACCATTTAGTGAATGTAAAGAAATTAATGGAGTTGCTGCTTGTTCATGCCAATCTGGCTACATCGGCCAACCACCAAATTGCCGGCCTGAGTGTTCCATTGACCAGGACTGTGATCAAACCAAAGCTTGTATAAGTATGTATTTTTTAAATCTGAATTTGATGCTAAATTTTAATTTCTACAGTGTTCCGTAACCTAATTTAAAAATGAAATTATCAGGAAACAAGTGTCGAAATCCATGCGAAGGAGTTTGTGGAGTAAATGCAGGTATTAATAATTTGATTTTTTTATTTGCTACATAATTTCCAGTGATTTTCTGAATCGGAGATTTTAGATAATTTAACCGTTAATTTTTTGTTCAATTTAATTAGAATGTCGAACTTCCAACCATCGACCACAATGTTACTGCTGTAAGTAAACTACCATTTTGCTCATTTACAACATTTTGATGAATAGTTTGATGATGTTAGTTATAAAATTAAACTGGATTATTTACAGTCCCAGGATACGAGGGCAATCCATTCGTAGAGTGTAGAATTAGATTAGAACCAACAACACCAATTCCAATACAGCGTCAAGATCCTTGTCATCCAAGTCCATGTGGAGGGAGTAAGTAGTTATCCATTATCCATTGAAAGAAAAACTAACCCAATTTATAGTCCTTAACTTTGACATGGATTGAAAACCAAACTAATTAATGAAACTTATTTATTATCAGATGCAGTATGCAAGGAAAGTAATGGTGCTGGCTCTTGCCAATGCATTCCGGAATATTTTGGCGATCCATATGTACTGTGTAAACCAGAGTGTACAATTAACAATGAGTGCAATCGCAACAAAGCTTGCATACAATACAAATGTAAAGACCCATGCCTTCAACCAGGGGTTTGTGGAGTAAATGCTGGTATGAAATGTTTTAATATTCACTGCAAGTCAATACCTGAGTCAGATTTTTAATGTATTTTTGGTCTCCGTTAATTAGAATGCAGTGTGACTAATCATGTGCCAACATGTACCTGCATAATTGGGTACACGGGAGAACCATTTTCTGCCTGTTATCCAATACCTCAGGAACCGGTCAGAATAGACGTACCCAGAGACCCTTGTAACCCATCTCCTTGCGGGGTACGGACATGAACTATTCCCTAATATTATTTTAAAACTAGAAATTAGCTAGGAGATGGTTGTTGTGAATGATAGCAATTTTGTATGATTTTAGCCTTACAGTAGTTGTCGCAACAACAATGGATATGCGATTTGTCGATGCGAGCCGGGATACATCGGATCCCCCCCAAGCTGTCGACCGGAGTGTGTTGTAAGTTGAACGATCGCGTATTGTTGATCTTACTATGAATGTTTAAAAAATTAAATTATGCTATTTAATTATTTTTCAGATTAATTCAGATTGTGCGCTTGTTAAAGCTTGTGTCAATAGTAAGTTGATGATTATAAAAATAAAACTTTTATAACAAAGCATTTAAACAAACAATATAACTGTATTAAGAGAATTTGACTTTTAAAAGTGAATAATGAATAGTAAATGAATCCATCATAAGACTTATAATGATAGTTTTTCTCAATTTTTTCTGATAAAATACTTAATTTTTAAAATCCTTTTTGATAGACAAATGCGTCAACCCATGCGATTCCAATCCGTGTGCGCCAAATGCAAACTGCAGAGTTGTCAACCATAGTCCAATTTGTTCATGTAATGATGGATACGAAGGTGATCCGTTTGTTAGGTGTTCACCACCGTTTAAGCAGATTGAACCACCATCCGATCCTTGTGTTCCCAGTCCATGTGGACCATGTAAGCAATTAAAAGTTCTCAAAAACATTAGTTTCATGAGATAAAAATAAATATTTTTACGCATACTTGCCCAGTCAATTATGTTTAGTATAACCGGTATTTACTAGTTTCGAGACTAAATTAATTGTGAATTTTATTACAATATCTTATTCATTTTTCAGATTCCGAGTGCAGGGTAATCGGTTCTCAAGCAGCTTGTTCGTGTTTAGTTGGATATATTGGAAGACCACCAAATTGTAGACCAGAATGCACAGAAAACGAGCAGTGCCCATGGGATCAAGCTTGTATTGGTAAGTTTTAAAATCTTACTTTGATTAATTGCATGTAGGCTGACCTGTACTTAAGCTTAAGTGTACCTTTGTACATCAATATATATATGTGCACTTAATAATGTTATTACTACTTATCTGTTAATAGATCGGAAATGTAAAAATCCTTGTGGACAGTGTGGAACTTGTAAGTTTGATTGTTTCTATTTTAGTGATTTGAATCTGATAATGTGTACATAATATTTTTAACAAATCTAAATTCTGATTTTTTTAAAGATGCCAATTGCCGTGTACAAAATCATAATCCTGTTTGTTATTGCGAAGATGGTTTCACTGGAAATCCACAAATACAATGTTATCCCATTCAGAGAAGTAAGCTTGATCATTAGTAATTCATTGCATTAACTTAACATGTCTTAAACAACCGATCGATTGTTTTAGCAACCCCCACACCAATTTCGGAGCCTCCACCCCAACCGTGTCATCCATCTCCGTGTGGGAGAAGTGAGTTTGAAAACAATACGTACTGTTCGATTAATGGATATGTAAATTAAATTGAATGAGACAACTAATTACCAATCACACGTCTTTATTAGATGCCGATTGTCGTGTTCAGAATGGAGCTGGTTCGTGTACTTGTAGGCCTGGGTATTTTGGCGATCCCTACCAGGAGTGTAAATTAGAATGTGAAATTAATGGTATGATTTTTAATTCTCTCAAAGAATGATTTCTTTAGAGCCAAGTGAAGGAAATTATGTTTTCCAATTGATAATTCTGTTGAAATCTTATAATCTAATAATCGTTATTATTTTGTAGCGGATTGTGATAGGTCGAAGGCTTGTATAGCTAATAAGTGCAAAGACCCTTGTCCAGGTATTTTATTTTATTTTAAGCGTTATTGAATTTATTAAGTTCATAATTTTAAAAGTATTAACCCCCGTTATAGGGACTTGTGGAATCAATGCAAATTGTGAAGTAAATCAGCATGTACCTGTGTGCACTTGTAAGTATTATTACGCTTTTGTGTGATATTCATCACATTAAGAAATATAACTTGTATGTGTAAATGTATCAATTAGGTCCACCTGGTTTTACCGGAAATGCATTCGTTAGATGTTTCCCTGTTCCTACTGAGGGTGAGTTACTTATCTTTCGGTAATAATTTGCTGAATGACTTTTTAATAACTTTCATTCTTTTACAGTGAGGCAACCACCTGTTAGAGTTAACCCTTGCCATCCAAGCCCTTGTGGTCCTTACAGTCAGTGCAGAGAGTCCAACGAACAAGCCGTTTGTACATGTTTGCCCGGATATATTGGAAGCCCTCCCAATTGCAGACCAGAATGTGTTGTAAGTATCTCAAAAAAAAATAAAGAAAACTCTTAATGGGTATCATATTGGGATTTTTATAATCTAACTATAAAAACAATCTAGGTCAACTCAGAATGTGCGAATACAAAAGCATGTCAATCCAACAAATGCATTGATCCTTGTCCAGGAGTTTGTGGAAGAGGTATGCTCTTTTACATTGGATTTAAATAAAATAATTTAGATTTACTAACTTTCTGCGTTTTCATATATTTTGTAACAGGAGCTCAGTGTAGGGTTGTAAACCACATCCCACTGTGCAGTTGTCCAGCAGGTACAAAAACAGTAATACATATATTAGTTAAATACCTGTAAGATGCAATGCTTTATTTCTAATTTTTAACACATTAGGATATACTGGCGATCCGTTCAGTTATTGCTCCATTATCCCACCACCTCCACCAGAACGTAAGCTAAAGAACAATGGTTTAATTGTTTTACCACAAATTGCTTTGAAATCCAAGTGTAAATTATTTTTCTATTTAACTTACAGGCGTTGTAGAACAAAGGAGAGACCCATGCAATCCAAATCCTTGTAAAAAATCATTGTTTACAAGTTTTTTTAGAATATATATAGTTTAAAAATAATGTTCAATTAATCGTTTTGAATCTTAAATTATAGGTGGTCCATTCTCTATTTGTCAAAATGTTGGTGACAGAGCAAGTTGTTCTTGTCAACCTAATTATATTGGATCTCCTCCAAATTGTCGGCCAGAGTGTATTTCGTCATCCGAATGTTCTAGTCAACTGGCTTGTCTGTCTATGAAATGTGTAGACCCCTGTCCCGGTACAGAAAATGGCTTTCATCTCTGGCTATTTAATTCTATCCTGATTTCAATAATCATTTGCATTTTTAAACGCAGGAAGCTGTGGTTTGAACGCGGTCTGCCAGGTGGTTAATCATATTCCAATATGCACTTGTGTTACCGGATACACAGGCGATCCATTTTCGCGATGTAACCCAATACCACCTCAACCAATCCCGGTTGAGCGTCAAGACCCTTGCAATCCTAGTCCATGCGGTTCAAGTAAGTTATGTTTTTTTTGAGAAACTAAGGACATGAGCCTGAATCAGATAATGTATTAACAAATGATGTTTTTTTTTGTTTCAGATGCATTATGTAGAAATCAAAATGGTGCTGGATCTTGTCGATGTATTGAAGGCTATTTTGGCGATCCTTATAGTATGTGTAGGCCGGAATGTGTTGTTAATTGTAAGATTTCAAAGTAACAATCATGTAAAATTTTTAAATAATTCATTCGATAAATAATGTTATATTCATGTATATTTTAGCTGAATGTCCAAATGATAAAGCATGCCAGGCAAACAAGTGCATTGATCCTTGTCCAGGTACTAGTTTCAAAATAAACATTGTTTTTGTGTTTTGTTGAATTACACTAATCGTATCGTCTATTAGGTGTTTGTGGTACATCGGCTGAATGCGTCGTTAGAAATCACGTACCCACGTGTACTTGCCTTGTTGGCTATGTTGGAAACCCTTTCAGCTATTGCAGACGAGAAGAACCTCACCCAGGTAAAAAATAAATTAGTGACATAAACAATATTGGTTTTAAGAAAATGTTTTGTTAAATTGTAACTGTTTAAAATTACAGTTGTACAAGTTCGACAAAATCCTTGCTTCCCCAGTCCGTGTGGTCCCTGTAAGTTATCCAATTATTTACAGCGTCAGAGCAATAATGAAAAATTAAATACCATATTTTTTTTAGATTTCTGCCTAGAATAAAAACATTATTTATTTTGATTCTCATTGTAATTAAATACAGATTCTCAGTGTCGAGAAGTTGGAGAACAGGCAGTTTGCACTTGCTTACCATCCTATATTGGTTCCCCTCCTTCCTGTCGACCTGAATGTGTTGTAAATTGTGAGTTCAAACTTTGATGGCTTAATTAGTTACCAGTCGTAGTTGTTGTTTAAATTTGATGACATTGGTACAAATTCCGATATAAAGTCTTCGTACTTCTAAAGAATAATTGGTTTCATTTTGACCTTTATATTTATATGTGTACTAGCAGAGACTAATAGTATTTAATTCTTTATTTTAGCCGAATGTTCACTGAGCCAAGCGTGTGTTAATGGTAAGAATGATTAAACAGAATTCTGCATTATGATAAGCAAGCTTCAAAATAAATCGGAAAAAAATTTGTATTCTGTTTATCAACAAATAAAAATGAATGATTGGTTTTTAATGTTTTAGAAAAATGTGTGGATCCATGTCCAGGCGTTTGTGGAACATCGGCGTTGTGCAAGGTTCACAACCACAGTCCTATTTGTTACTGTCCTAATGGGTATCAAGGTAACCCATTTTCTAGGTGCAGTCCAATACCTCCTCCCCCACCGGAGCCAAAAGTACCCCAAAGAGTGGATCCATGTCTTAACAATGGCCCTTGCGGTTCTTATGCTTATTGCAAAAATAGTAAGTTAAATATTTGTTGAAATTTATATATATAGACGTCGTGCAATACACATGCTAGAATTTAAGCTTTTTTCATATATTTGATTACATTTTAACTGTAATCATAAGTTTAATCTTATTGCTTTTATTTGTGTCTAGTTCGAGATATAGCCCAATGCTACTGTTATGAAAATTACATTGGAAGTCCACCGAATTGCCGACCCGAATGCACAATAAACGAAGACTGTAGCCGAGATAAAGCTTGCGTGCAGCAAAAATGCGTTGATCCTTGTTCCTCCAGCGTATGTGCTCCAAATGCCATTTGCAAGGCCCTAAACCACGGAGCTGTTTGTTCTTGTCCTCCTGGAACGACAGGAGATCCATTCTATAGTTGTCATCCAATTCCACCTCAACCGCTCCCTGTGGAACGTCAAGATCCTTGTAATCCAAGCCCCTGCGGAGGAAGTGAGTTCAAAATACATTACAGTTAATTCCAACGACTCACTAGTATCATAAAATCCTCATGATTTCAGAGTGTTGTGAGTATTGATGTACAGAAAATATGTTTATGCATTTATTAATTCTGCAACGTTACGTTTGGATTCGTTTCCAGATGCTGTTTGTAGAAACGTGAATGGTGCTGGCTCGTGCTCGTGCATTGACCAATACTTTGGAGATCCATATGTACTATGCAGGCCTGAATGTGTTGTGAGTATTTACCTCAAGCTATATAAACTTCATCTAGGCAATATAAGACGTTCTGACGTGCTTAAATTATTATCATGTATAATACTTTTGTAGATGAATTCTGATTGTCCAAGCACGAAAGCTTGTGTCCGAAACAAATGCGTCGATCCTTGTCCAGGTCAGATGTTGTACATTTTGAAGGAAGTTGGAAATTACAGTTGTATTTGTCATCGCTAATTAACTTTTTATTAACTTTTAGGTGTATGTGGCTTAAATAGCCGCTGCGATGTTAATCAGCATATTCCAGTCTGCTCCTGTTTAGAGGGTAATGATTTGAAGATCTTGTTGAATAATAATGATAAATATGACCAATGTTTAATTTAACCGTTTGCAAAATAATAACAGGATATGAGGGGAATCCATTCAGCGCGTGTTATCGCATAGAAAAAAGGCCACCGCCAATCAAACAACTCGCAGATCCATGCAATCCTAGTCCATGTAAGTTTGTACTTTTCTGTAAACTTATTATTGTTTTCATGTAAGAATGAACATGGAAAAGAAATATTTCACGGTTACAAGGGAACCATTTTTGACTGTACAGTGCAAAACAATAAAATTATTGGAACGATGTAGATTTTTACAGACAACGTGATCACGGCTCACCACATGCAACATATATAGTTTAAGGCCTAAAAATACTCCGAAATAATTCCCCACCCTAAATAACTGCCCCAGTCATTGAAAATGATTGAAAAACAACCTCCCGATTTTAATCCAAAATAAATTCACGGTTTATAAAACATCGATAGGCTTTTCACAGCATTTAAAATAACTGGGACATTTATTTAGGGTGGGGAATTATTTCGGAGTATTTTTTAGCCCGTAAACTATAAACGTTACACGTGGTGAGCCGTGTTCACGTTGTCTGTAAAATTCTACATCGTTCTGATAATTTTGACGTTTTACACTGTACAGTCAAAAAAGGTTCCCTTGTAACCGTGAAATATTTCTTTCCCATGTTCATTCTTACATGAACACAATAATACTGGTTTGGTTTTGTTGATGTTGAACAACTGAGATCCATGTTACTAATTTATTTTATTGGTTATATGCGATATTAGGTGGACCATATAGTCAGTGTAGAAATATTGGTGGCACATCTGTATGTTCTTGCCTTCAAGGGTATATTGGTTCCCCACCAAACTGCCGACCTGAATGTCTAGTCAATTGTAAGTTATCGAAATGGAATACAAAATGCATGCCAGGGATGGTAGTAGTGCTACTCCTTAAATGAACGGAATAATTTCATTATTATTTTTATTGTTTTCCAGCCGAGTGCGCCCTTCATTTAGCTTGTTCAAACCAAAAATGCTCTGATCCTTGTCTTTCTCAACCTTGCGCTACTAATGCGATCTGTAAAGTTCGCAATCATTCTCCAATCTGTAGTTGTCCGACGAATCTCATTGGTGATCCGTTTGTTCGATGCTATCCTGGTAAATACACATTATAAAATTCATGTACTGATATGTTTAGATGCAAGCCACTTATACATATTTTGCATTTCAGTCGAAAAGATTCCAGAACCTGTTCGAAAGGAATATGTTGATCCTTGTAACCCAAGCCCTTGTGGGTCCAATGCTATCTGCGAAAGAGTCGGAGATAGAGCGTCTTGTTCATGCTTACCTCAGTATTTAGGCTCGCCTCCATTCTGTAGAGCAGAATGTGTTGTAAACTGTAAGTTTATAACATATTTTTGTCCCACTTAAATGGAGATGGGATAGTTATTAGATAAATGAATACGATATTTATATCGTAAATTATAATTTTATTTAATTATTTTTCTAGCTGATTGTCCTAGTAATTTATTCTGTAAAGCTATGAGATGTGTGGATCCTTGTCCTGGTAAGTTGTTTGAATTAAATTAACAGTGAATGATTAAATCAAAGTAGATTTTTAACTGAGTTTATTTTTACAGGTGCATGTGGAGTGAACGCTGAATGCTTTGGTAATGCATTTTTACTTTTTGTCTTAACTTACATGATATTTGAATTTGAATATAATTCTTTATCATGCATTTTTTGTTTTAGCAATTAACCATTCCCCGGAATGCCATTGTATTACTGGATATGTTGGGAATCCATTGTCTTATTGCAATAAACCCGGTATGTTCTAAGACTGATCTTATTTAAATAAACATTTTTATATAATAAATTGATTTCAGTAGGTGCATATTTCAGACCTTACTGTTTAAGATGAAAATTACTTGAATATTTCTTCCGTTCAATTACAGAAATCAAACAACAAGAGCAGCCTAGAGATCCATGCTACCCGAGTCCTTGTGCTCCATCGAGTAAGACCTTTATTTGATATTTTGAAAATTACATTCTTTTATTTTTTGTGTATTATTTGCTTTTTATATTGATTTTTGAGCTAATTTAACGTTAGATGTAAAAATGATTCTTGTTTATGTGACTGGTATTTTTAGATGCAATCTGCCAGGTACGAAATGGCGTTGGTTCGTGTACATGCATTCCAGAATACCACGGCGATCCATACGTCAGGTGTATGCCTGAATGTACATTAAATGAAGGTAAATAGTAAATTTTACAAAGATCTAGATAGTACTCAAGCACTTGAACGGATTTAATTCGTGTTCTAAATTCTAGATTGTCCAAGATCGAAAGCGTGCCAAAATCATAAATGCATCGATCCGTGTCCAGGTATTTAATTTAAAACAATCATCAATTATTCTTGTGTTGTAGTTTTTTATTAGTACCTAATACAAATTGGTTATTCCAGGTGTATGTGGTTTAAATGCAGTTTGCCAAGTACCTAATCACGCTCCCGTCTGTACCTGTAAGTTTTAATTTCAACTAATATAATATTCAGTGATTGACTGGAAGTACCTATAATAAATTGTTTTATTTGCTATTCTTACAGGTATTCAAGGCTACATTGGAGATCCATTTGTCCAGTGTAGATTAAGACCACCACCTCCAACTGTCACTCCCGTTAGACGAGATCCTTGTAATCCAGACCCATGTAAGACATATTTAGATTTTTTAAATGAGATAAATATTGAAGCTTCGATGAACTAAATACATGTATTTGGTATGGTAGGTGGTCCATACAGTCAGTGCAGGGAATATAATGGCCAAGCAATTTGCTCCTGCCAACCAACATACATCGGAAGTCCTCCTAATTGTAGGCCAGAATGCTACGTAAATTCGGATTGTTCCCTAGATAAAAGTTGCAGAAGTAAGTAATACTCGATTTGTGAATTTTACACTTGAATTGAATTGAGTTCTTCAGTCGGTCGTTTAAATTATTCGATATTAAGCTAATTTTACCGTTGTCATATTTAGATCAGAAGTGTGAAGATCCTTGTCCTGGTACCTGTGCGTGGAGTAAGTATTGCTTTTGTTATACATATCAATTAGACGGTAGTACATTATAATTTATTATCTATTTTGTGCTTCAGATGCAAATTGCAAGGTGGTGAACCATCTACCATTCTGCACCTGTAAATCTGGACACACTGGTGACCCATTCTCGGGATGTTATCCTATTCCACCCCCTCCCCCAACGCCAGTGCAAAAAGCTCCTGTTGATCCTTGCTACCCCAGCCCATGTGGAGAAAGTAAGTTGCAATTGAATTAAATAATTCTGTCAAATAACAATTTGAGACGAACGGGTAATCATAAATTTTGTCCTTTAAGATGCCGACTGCACTAATGTTCAGGAACGAGCTCATTGTCAATGCAGGCCAACATTTGTTGGATCACCTCCCAATTGTAGACCAGAATGTACCAGCAGTTCCGAGTGCTCTAACCACCTAGCGTGTGTACATTATAAATGTGTGGATCCATGCCCAGGTAAACTTCAGGATGCATTATTTGATTCCGCATGGAATCGTACATTTCATCGAGGGAGTTCTGACCTATTACTCATTATGTTTAATTAGGATCTTGCGGTCAAAACGCTGAATGCACTGTTCTGAACCATATTCCTACTTGCAAGTGTATCACTGGATTTATAGGGGATGCATTTACTTACTGTTATCCACAACCTCAGAGTAAGCTATAATATTTCTTTCAAAGCATCAAAATTGTCAGGTTACTAATTTTTTTAATTTGCTTATTTTTAAGGAGTTATCGAAAAAGAACACGTTGATCCTTGTAATCCTTCTCCTTGTGGGGTAAATATTACCAATTTGATATTTTTATTTTTATCACAGTAGATCGTTCATTCGGCATTTATTTGTATTACCTGTTTTATTACAATTTGATTATTGAAAATTAATAGGAAAACGCTGTCTGTCAAAATCGAAATGGGGCGGCTTCTTGCACCTGCATCCGAGAATATTTTGGAGATCCTTATGTTCGTTGCAAACCAGAATGTGTTACCAATAGCGAGTGCGATTCTAGCAAGGCTTGTCGAAGTAAGCATCCTATTTTCAGGGTTTCTCAAAATATCACTTGTAAGCAGAAATATGACATTAAGGTCCCTCCCTGGATAGTTTGGGAAATTCTGTACATGTGCCAGAATAAACAATTACGCGTCTTTTATGTCTCTTTGATGTGTCATTCATTTCATCGATGTTTAATAAGATTTTTTTCTTCATTTTAGATCTTAAATGCCAAGATCCTTGCCCAGGTAATTTGTCAGTTTGGAATAAAATAACAGATTTAGTTTTGTTGGCAATAAATGAGGAACCAATTATTTCATGTGGTTTTTAGGTGTTTGTGGAATTAATGCTATTTGTCGAACTACCGGTCATGTTCCTAATTGTGCTTGTGTGGAGGGTATGTAGACTTCAATTTTATCTATTTATTCTGTTTTGCTTTTCGGAAACTGTAATGTTCTACTTTAATCCAATTAGGCTATGAAGGCGATCCATTTTCCGCCTGTCGGTTAAAACAGGTGCCTCCGCCGTTACCAGGTATCAGTGCTAATCAGATTTGAATTAAATTTTAAATCATTTTGCATTCACTACAGCACACTTGCTATTTATTTTCAGTTTTAAAACGAGACCCTTGCAACCCCAGTCCATGTAAGTAGTATTAATTCCTGGCTCAAAATGATGAAACACAATCAAATCTTCAAATTTTCGGCGTGCTTACATTAAATTATTTGCAAAACTTAGGTGGACCATTCAGTCAATGCCAAAATCGAAATGACCAAGCAGTATGTTTCTGCTTGCCAACATACATAGGAAGCCCTCCGTACTGTCGACCAGAATGCACTGTGAATTCCGATTGCCCACTTGACAAAAGTTGTAGAAGTAAGTAAATTAAAAATTAAGAAGGCTGACTTTAGGTTTGGCTTTTGTTAATATCATTATCGATATTTACTGTTATTTTTATATTTAGGTCAGAAATGCGTTAATCCTTGTCCAGCTTGTGGACAAAATGCAGGTAAAATAGTTGAAGCTTACCTTCGTTTTTGCGTTTTATTTTTGTCCTTCTCACCGATCCTATTTTTTGTAATTAGAATGCAGAGTCATCAGTCATAGTGCTGTTTGTTCGTGCCCTGCCGGTTTTACAGGCGATCCGTTCTACAGTTGCACAAGAATACCAGGTGATTGTCGATTTAAGTTTACATGGTTAAATTTTATCACTGAAACATTCTAACGTTAATTTTGTTATTCAGAGCGGATAGAAATTATACCAATTGTTGAGAAAGTCAGTGTGAACCCCTGTAGCCCAAGTCCTTGTAAGTGATTTTATTAGTTTCAAGCAAAGTCAGTTTCAAATTCATGAGCCACAGTTAGTTTTAATACTAATGACAAATCACATTGAAAATGCTAGGTGGACCAAATAGCGAGTGCAGACCTACAGGACAATCGCCAACTTGTTCTTGTAAACCAAGCTATATTGGTTATCCACCGCAATGTCGTCCTGAATGTCAATCACATCGTAAGTTTTGTAACTCGTTCTAGTGTTAAGTAAAACACAAATTTTCATGTCTTTATTTGTATCAATAATATTGCTTAAAATAAATTTCAGCTGAGTGTGCAAGCGTGCAAGCATGCATAAGTAAGTTCCTTATCACATTTTTATTCACACAAAATCACTTTCGACTTCAAAAACTTCAAGCAAAAGAAAATGCTTGACTTTATTTATATTCACCCCAGCCATTGTTAAATTAAATCTTGATCTTTGCAAGAGCTTCTATGGTGTATTTAGGGGTTAGCCAAACCCCTCAGAGATATTAAAGGCATTAATTATTACTTTCTGATTCTAGACCAAAAATGTGTCGACCCGTGTTTGGGAGCTTGTGGATTTGGTAAGTTTAAATTAAACTATTTTAAAACGAAGAGTGAAGCACTTTCTATATCGATAATTATTCATTACTTTCAGCAACTCGATGTCAAGTGGTTAATCATAACCCAGTTTGTTTCTGCTTGGATAATTATGAAGGAAATCCGTATCAAAGTTGTCATCCTATTCCTGTTCGGGTAGAAATACCTAGAGATCCTTGCCCACAATGCGGTTCGAACGCAGTTTGCAAACGTAGAGGGGACACTGGATACTGCGAGTGTATTCCAGAAAATTTTGGAGATCCATACGTTCAATGCAAACCAGAATGTGTTGTAAGTGCTTTGACCGTGGGTTAAATTTTGCGAAGTATTTAATTATGATATGTGATCATTATTTATTTGTTCATAGATTAATAGTGATTGTCCAAGTAGCAAAGCCTGTAACAACAACTACAAGTGCTACGATCCTTGTCCAGGAGCATGTGGTTATAGTAAGTTTGATTCCTAAACAAAAACTGATTCATAGGAAATAGATTTAATCAATAATTAACTTCATTGTTGTAGATGCTGTTTGCAACGTTTTAAATCATTCTCCGGTTTGCTCATGTAAGTTGGTAGAAACCATTTTATTTTACATTCAGTCAAGTTTCTTAAGTAATTCGATGTATTTTTATATTACAGGCAATGAAGGATATATTGGAGATCCTCGTATAGGCTGTAGATTGCGACCTCCACCTCCAACAGCTCCTCCTGTTAGACGAGATCCTTGCAATCCAAGTCCTTGTACGTATTATTGCTTTTCCAATAAAGAAAAGATATAATTCCTTCAACTGATTGTGTAATTTTAATGTATATTAGGCGGTCCATATAGTCAATGTACAGACAATAATGGTGTGGCTATCTGCCGTTGTTTGCAGTCATACATCGGAAGTCCACCTAATTGCCGTCCAGAATGCACTGTAAGTTACCGCTTTCATATCGCCACCATATTGATATTTTCCCATGTTCATGCGACGGTTTGCGTGATTCAATTTTGAATGATTTAATTTGCAATCGTAACAATTTATACAGGTTAATAGCGACTGTCCTCTCAGTCTTAGCTGCAGGAACGAAAAGTGTTCGGATCCTTGTCCAGGTTTCAAAATCACTTAAATTATACATTTTTCATTATTTTTACGATAAAGACTTATTTGTTTGGCTTTTCTTGTAAAAAGGTTCTTGTGGAACGAATGCCCGTTGTCTGGTTGTGAATCACAGCCCCGTTTGTGTATGCGAAAGAGGATATACTGGTGACCCATTCGTTGTGTGTCAACTTCAAAGAATTGAAGCACCGCCTGCAGTTGTCCGCGATCCTTGTTATCCATCTCCGTGTGGTTCAAGTAAGTTACAATTATACTATACTTGGGATTGCAAATTACTAATTGGCGTTACCTGCATTGCATGACACCTGGAACGAGTGTTTTGATTTTCGAACGTTCTAGAAATTGATTTTTTTTATTCTAGATGCCAAATGCAGAAACGTAAATGATCGTGCTCATTGCGAATGTCTTCCGGGCTACTTTGGAAGCCCTCCTAATTGTCGTCCCGAATGCATTCAAAATTGTAAGTTAATAATAATGATTGTATAAATCGATGATTGTGTTGGTTCACAAAGTTTGGAAACAAACTAAACTCACCTTTTTTCACTATCATAGCTGATTGTTCTAATACCTTGGCCTGTCGTCAGAATAAGTGTATTGATCCATGCCCCGGAAGTTGTTCATCTACGGCTATTTGCTCAGTTGTCTTCCATTCTCCGATTTGTTCTTGTCCTCCAGGTATTTTTATATACTAGATAATTAATAATTAATTACTCTACTTATTTTTCATTTTACGCCTATGTTAATTTTTTCACGCATTACTTTTTAGGATATGAGGGCGATGGATTTTCATATTGCCGTCTCAAAGTGATAAGTATGCGAAATACAATAATACAATACCTAATAGTTTTACACACAAATGAAGCCAACAAATTACAAATTTATATGCTTGTACAGAACAAGATAAGCCGAAACCGTGCAACCCATCTCCCTGTGGAGAATCGGCTTTATGCACCGAGTATGGTGACCGGGCGTCTTGTTCGTGTCCTCCAAACTATATTGGGGATCCATATGTGAGATGCAGACCTGTCTGTTTAGTTGATTGTAAGTTGTGATTGATCATCGTTACTCATATAACTGAAATTTTTATTTACAATGAGAATGACACCGAAGTGTGTTCAAAATATTTTCTCTCTCATTAACCTCTATTGTACTTTTTAGCGGACTGTCCAAACAATAAGTTCTGTTATCGTACCATCCGTTGCGATGACCCATGTGTTGGAAGCTGTGGGGTAATTGTCTTTCTACCTCAATCCTGAATACTTGTAATTACGAATGACACTAATTGTTACATGACCAAACATATTTAGGTAAATGCTGATTGTAAACCAGTCTTTCATCGGGCTCAATGCAATTGCCTACCGGGATATACCGGAAATCCTCTAACATACTGTTCAAGAATAGAATGTAAGTTTACTGCCATAAATATAATATCGCATAATATATGGAGATGATTATAATGACATTTCATTTTCCAGTGCCCGTAAAGAAAGAGCCGGCCGTAATTTGTGGTTCAAATGCGGAAACTCGAATCGAAAATGGCAAAACCGTTTGCAAATGTCGACCTGAATATCATGTAAGTATCACATATGCGTACCTATTTAAAATTTGAAAAGTATATTATACAAAGTTGTTCCATCACTAATATATTTTATAACAGGGAAATCCATACGTCGAATGTAGACCCGAATGTACAATTGACCAAGACTGTGATCAGACCAAAGCGTGTATTCGTAAGTTACGAATTTAATTTGTTATATTTTAATAAAGTACACTATTGCCACCATTGATAACAAAAATTCAATGAGTCTAGGGCACGTAATGCTCTGATTTCTGTTGAAGTTATTTATATTATGAGTACCATAAATTCATGAAGATGATTTTAAAAGGGTAATGCAGTGACTTCAAAACCAACATTTGTTGTATTTTTATAGGAAATAAGTGTGTCAATCCTTGTTTATCAAACCATATATGTGGTTTCCGTAAGTCATGTTATTCTATATTGTACTGATCTTTTTAACCAGTTTTAAACAGGGTTTGTTTGTTGCAGGGGCGCTATGTGAAGTCCGAAACCACGCAGCTACATGTCGATGTCCACCTGAATTGACTGGCGATCCTTTCGTTCAGTGTAAAGAGGTTCAGAGTACGTATTTATGAGTTTTATTCGTTTACAATTAAATTTAAGATAGTTCATTCTGTAACATTTGCTCAACATTACAGAACAAGCACCACCAGAACCTATTTTAGATCCTTGTTATCCATCTCCGTGTGGCGCAAGTAAGTTTCTATGTTTTACTAATTTTTTTTTTTTAATATTTGGCGTATTGAGAGGATTCGTAACATTTAATTTTTGTGTCATAGACGCGATCTGTTCATCCCGACCAGGCTCCAGACATGCTACATGTACTTGTCCACCTCACCTTTCTTATGGATCTCCTTACGTTGAGTGTAAACCAGAATGTGTACTTAATTGTAAGTGATTTAAAAAAAATATTATAATTCGTTAATCGTGTGGTTAATATTTGTATCGTTTTTTCATAGCGGAATGTCCCAGTGATAAGTCTTGCCAAAACAATGTGTGTCGCGACCCTTGTCCTGGAACATGCGGGGTAATTGTTGAATTCTGTGTTTATTTTATGAATCGTAAACAACTGCATGTTATTTGATGTCTCAGTTATGGTCCTAAACGAATACAAATAAATAAGCATTCTCATGTATTCTAATATTCTCTAATATGCCATTGTTCAGATCAATGCGCTTTGCCAAACTATAAACCATCAACCTCAATGCCACTGTCCGCCTGGAATGGAAGGAAACCCAAGGGTTCGTTGTGAGACGCGAGTAATAATCCCGAAACCAGAATGTGAAGTCGACAGTAAGATTTTTTCGCCAATCTTAATTCATGCTTTGTTCTAGCACCGTGTGAAACAATATAAATACTTACCATACGAACTATTAGATTCATGTATTTTTCTAATTATAGGTGATTGTCCTCTTGACAAATCGTGTCAAACCAATGTCTGTCGAAATCCGTGCTTGTCAGCTCAATGCTCTCAAAGTAAGTGTGTTTAATAATGGTTGTAATGTTATGTGTTTGATCAGTGATTTTAAGGAAACTTGCAGTTTTCGCTCAGCCTATTGATTGATATTTTATTGAGAACCTTTAAATGCATTTCTTTCAATTACATTATCTTATTCTATATGTATACTTTATAGCTGCCGAATGTCGTGCTCTGAACCACCGTGCAATCTGTAGCTGTCCAGTTGGGCAGACTGGTGATCCTTATCGGCAGTGTAGACCTAGTACGTAAAAATTAAGAAATCGTTTATGGATATTTGAATGGAACAGTTAATTAAAGTGATGTTTTAAATTATAGTTGGATGTCAATCAGACAGTGAATGTTCGTATACAGAAGCATGTATCGGTGCGTACACTTTTAAAATGTTAAAATCAAATTAAATGCATTTGGCCTATAAACCTATAATACATTACATTTTAATTATTCCAGAAACAAAATGTCAGAACCCTTGCTTATATGATCGATGTGGTACAAATGCCATATGCAAACCAGTTAATCACCGAGCTCAATGCATCTGTCCTGAACGATTTTATGGAAATCCTCGGATACAATGTGAACGGCCACAATGTGTCCAAGATTTCGAATGTCCTAATCATCTTGCTTGCAGGAACGAAAAATGTGTAGATCCTTGTAACTGCATTCCGGAAGCTTTGTGTACAGTATTTAACCATCGTCCATCTTGTGCTTGTCCTCCTGGATACACAGGTGAACCAACTGTCCGGTGTTCAAAGAGTAAGTTTGAAGTAACACTTTCGAACTAGAAATTACAACATTGTCCCAGGCAAACGAATTTTTCGAAATCGCGAGATTTTAGATCGGAAGGAATTTTGACCCCCGTAACCTAAGCTAATGTTAAGGGAGGGAAAAAATAGGTTTAGATCGCGGGGGTATAGGGAGGAAAAAATCAAGAATTCGCATGCCTGCATTGTCCTATTGCAAATTGTAAATTTATTGAGAAACTTTTTTTTTTCAGTTTCTCCACCGCCGGTTGAGGTCAAATACGAATGTGTTACCGATGGTAAGTGTACCATTCGATAAAATATTTCTCTTATGTTACTCCCAACAATAACAATTTTCGTTATTTTATAGAATTTATAAAACTAATAATTTGAACAATTATAGGTGACTGCCCAAGTAAACAAGCGTGTATTGACAGTAAGTACATATTTTATAAAAATTTGTATATAAACTGAAATGTTAACAAGTTTTCTCATTGTACATTTCAAGTTTACGGAAAAATAATAATATACCACTAATTTACAGACAATTGCAAAAATCCATGTTACCACGGAAAACCATGCGGTGTCAATGCCGAGTGCTATGTACACGATACATTGCCTAATCGTCTCATGACTTGCCAGTGCCTTACAGGATACGTTGGAAATGCTCGAATTGAGTGCAAAATGCGTAAGTGTATAACAATTTCTGAGATCCATATGAAAAAAATACACATACATTATCATATTGTAAGATAATACTTTTCAGAGGTATCGAACCCACAGTGAGTCATACTTAAACAATCTAACCGTAATTAACTGAAGATATAATATGCAGACAAACAATTAATCTTGAACCGATAACATTTATATATGATTTACAGGATCAAATACACTAACTCTCACCATTCAACAACACACTTCGCATCAATTCATCGAATCTTGTTACCCAACAATAAAACTCAAATGTTGTATGAATCTGTGAATGAATGAGAGTGTGAATTACCTGCTTAAAAAACCTTGCAGCCGTACCTTGTTCAGTTTTCAGCATTTATTAAGATACGATCTCATTAATTTCTTTTATAGCCGACGTGGTTGGTTGTCAATCTAACGATGACTGTTTGAATCGAGAAGCGTGCCGAAATAGACAATGCGTCAATCCTTGCAGAGTCGCTAACCCTTGTGCCCCGAATGCTGAGTGCAGCGTTAGCGCAGAACGCGCAGCAGTTTGTAAATGCAGTGAAGGACTTCTTGGCAACCCATACCAAAATTGTTATCCAGGTAAATGCTTTTAATATCTATTGTCTTCATCATCATCTGTTTAAAATATTGTTCAAGCACCAAGTTAACCCAGCATTCGATAAGTTTGAATGACTACAATAGATATAACATTAACTAATTAAATGCTAATCGTACCAATAACCAGTCAAGACTCGAGTAAACAACAATTGCTACAAGTACTATACTAATTTGTAATTTGATATACTAACAATGAATTAGTTGCCCCACGACCTGGGAGACAATGCGTTGCTGACGTTGACTGTAACAACATCAATGCATGTTTGGCGAGCCAGTGCCAGAACCCTTGCTTAGTTTCTAACCCGTGTCCAGAAGTCACAGTTTGTAAACCTTTTGAGCACGAAGCATTCTGTTGTCCTCGGGGTAATACTGACCATAGCTCTGGAGTAGAATGCTACTCAGGTACTAATAAAACACTTACACATGTGCTTGCCTGGATTTAATTCAATTTATTAATTACGGCCGAATCAAAGATGATTATCAAATAATTTAAAATGACTTACTGTGATTGTATTTAACATGATTTTATGTGTTTCTTTGAAATTCCAACAATTAGCTCCAACTCCAACAAGGCAGCCCGAGTGTACATCGGATTGTAAGTTCTGCCTTATCAATAAATTGTATTTAGAAATACATACGTGCTAGTAATTAACAACTCTTATCTGTTTTTTAATTTTAGCCGAATGCGCTTCTGATAAGGCTTGTATTTCCCAAGTTTGTCAAAATCCATGCTCAGTTCAAAATCCATGTGCTACTGATGCAATTTGCAGAGCAAATTACCATCGTCCACTCTGTATTTGTCCGCAAGGATGGGCCGGAAATCCACAAATCAGATGCTACAAACGTAAGTGTTTCCATTGTTGTCGGAGAAGCAAAATACCCTTATTACATTATGGATGTTTAATATCATTACTAATACCTCTTGTACAATTGATTAATTCGTAATTACAACTTTGTGTTTAACAGCGGAGTGTACCGTAAATGAAGACTGCCCTTCAGACCGTAGTTGTCAAAGTATGTATTGTAATTTGTAATTAAAAAAATATGCAACTTTTTATTAGTTTAATACTTACAATTTTTTTTCAATTTAAATAGATGAAAAATGCATTGACCCATGTAATCATGGTGGAACAGTTTGTCCTATCACGGCTCGTTGTAGAGCAGAGGGTCATCGTGGTCAATGTTACTGTCCTACTGGAACACAAGGAAATCCATTAGTATCCTGTGTCGTCGTTGGTTGTCAATCTGATAACGGTAATATATTGATAAAAAAAATTACTATACAACGAGAATTAAAAGTTTAGGAAAACAATGAAAATAAAAAAACAAGGTGCCTGTTTAATCCATCTAATTTTACGTGAAATTTAATGACGCGACACTTAATTACAGACTGTGGTCAAGATGAAACATGCGATCCAATAAACCGTGTTTGTCGGCAAGTTTGTACACCCACTAGTTGTGCCCAACGAGCATATTGCGAAGGCCGAGATCATCAAGCCATTTGCACGTGTCCAGGTGGAACGAAAGGAGATCCTTACGTTCGATGTGTTGAAGGTAAGATAAACATTAGTTCGTTATAATGTGTGGCTGTTGATCTAATACAAAAAACTAAACAAGCCTAAAATTTTATGTTTCAGACATTAAGAAAACTAGAGAATGTGAAGTGGATGCAAATTGTCGAAGCCTGTTAGCATGCGTCAATGGTGAGCTTTATTATAAATATTTTACCGATTAAATTATATGTCCGGATTCAAAAAGTTGACCCTAATACATAAGGTTATAGTAGGGGTATACTAATAATGTATTTACTGATTATTCACGGCTGAAGGCTAATTATAATCATGATCATTTTTATTTGCAGGAGCCTGTGTTGATCCATGTTCGATTGGATCTCCCTGCAGTCCGTCCCAAGAATGCAGAATAGTTGATAGCCTACCGTTTAGATCCATCGTTTGTCAATGTCCTAGCGATACTACACTTGTTAACGGTGCATGTATCAGAATAGGTACATATTAAATATAATGACTAATAAATTTGTTTCGCATAACAAATTGTAAACGACATTATTCGTTGCATTCCTATTTTAATTGTGTTGTTTTAAATTTTAGTTTCCCCACCTGAAGGCTGTAAGTCGGATTCAGAATGTTTCCTAACGGAACGATGCCAGCGAGGTAGCTGTATTGACGCTTGTTTACTAGAATCCTGCGGCAGTAGTAAGTTTTGTTTCTCCTATTCATATTGATTTTATATTGTGAATTTTGTCTCCCTTAGTATAGTATGGATTTTACATTACTTTCATTGACTACGTTTTTGTGTAGATGCTATATGTCGATCTGTAAATCATCAAGGATTGTGTACATGCCCGTTAGGATACGAAGGAAATCCACGATTCGAATGCAAACGTAAGCTGGGCATTTGATTTGTATGAACAATAATTAAATCCGAGATTATAACTTGTTTTTTTTTATTCCATAGTTATTCCAACCACGATACGATACCAATGCGCTAGTGATAATGAATGTGACACACATCTAGCCTGTATCAACAGTAAGTTTTTCGGCCAAACTTTATTCCGACGAGTTCTCATTGTTAGTTGCTAATATCGATCCGGTTCAGGAATCAAAATTAATTCGATTCTTTATTTTAAAAGGAGCATGCGTCAGCCCCTGTACGATCACAAATTGTGCAACAAATGCCTTATGTCACGTTGAGCAACATACACCAATGTGTCGCTGCCCAGAAGGCCAAATCGGAAATCCACGAGTGGAATGCAAATTCCCAACTCCACGTAAGACAAACCATTCTTGTAGTTGGTCTGGTCTGTCTGAAGAGCAAAGTTGTCTGCAATTTTTAAACTGAACCAAAGTCAAGTTTTGACTTTTATTTTACTTCAGACAGACTAGTTATACTCATCTGTTTAATACCGTGTTGTGTTGGTGATAACGCCAAGCGCGTAGCTCGAGATTCAAGTATAAAACGGGTATCTCTAATCAATATATAGCTCCATTCAAAGTGGGATGTAGCGCAAATGATGAATGCCCAACTGATAAGAGTTGCGTGAATAAAGCGTGCGTAAATCCTTGTCAGTGTGGTCCAAATGCACTTTGTAGAGTGCAAAATCACTACGCCATCTGCTCTTGTCCACAAGGTTATTCAGGAAATCCGAATAACGGATGTTTCCAATGTAAGAACTCCATACTTCCACTTTTTATTTTCTAATTTTGAGGCAACTGACTTACTACTTTTACTAATCTTGAAATCATCTTTCTTGTTGTGAAAACTAATCCACCTATGATTCTCTAATTATTTCAATTAAGCATTTATTTATTTATTCAATTCTTCTTATCTTTATCTATGTATTCCGTCTTAAGTCATCCTTACTATTTTATTTGATCGTCAAAAATTACAGTAGGGTGTCAGTCCGATTCGGAATGCTCCAACAGTCAAGTCTGTCAGAACAGACAGTGCATTGACGCATGTAGGGTGAATAATCCCTGCTCCATCACAGCCGTATGCGTGTCAAGAAATCACAGAGCAAATTGCGAGTGTCCGTCTGGCCTCGAAGGAGATCCGTACGTGCGATGCGAACCTGTGGAGTGTCGAATTGACAACGATTGTCCCTTGAATCGAGTCTGTTTATCAAAGAAATGTGTGAATCCTTGTCTGTATGACAACAGATGCGCTTCAAATGCTGTATGTTTGGCTGTAAATCATGCAGCCATTTGCCAATGTCCAGAAAGCCTGCCCCGTGGAAATCCTCTATCATATTGTGAACCAGAAGCAATTGCTAAAGCTCCTCCTCAATGTATTCAAGATTATGAATGTCCTAGAGACCTTGCTTGTATTCAAGAAAAGTGCCTTAATCCATGCCACGAAATTGGACCATGCGATTCTTCCGCAGTTTGCAAAGTCATTAATTCAGTACCAGTTAGAACTATGATGTGTGTTTGTCCTGATAACTGGGCTCCAAATGAAGTTGGAGAATGTAAGCCAGTTCTCCCTCCACTTCCTCCTCCCGGATGTAAGGCAGACAATGAATGTCCGCAAACCGAAGCATGTTTCTCGGGAGTTTGCAGAGATCCTTGCAATTGTGGACAATCTTCTCAATGTTTTGTTCAAAATCATAGAGCGATATGTAAATGTAACGATGGTCACGAAGGCAATCCTAATATTGCTTGTTATCCAGGTAGGAATCGAACACAATATTGGATTATTTGGGGATCGTGTAACAAAATATAATTTAATATTCTATTCCAAAACTTATTTATAGTTGGCTGTCGATCTGACAACGAGTGCGATTCCAACAAGGCTTGCATATCCGGTGAATGTGTCAATCCATGTCTTCTTGATCAAACTTGTGGGAAAAACGCCATTTGTGAAGCGGTTAATCACAGAGCTGATTGTACTTGTCGACCGGGATTCCGAGGCAATCCATTCCAGGCTTGCTATGTTATCGGCTGTTCAGGTCAGTCAATTGATCTTTGACATTCTATGTTTCTAACGTATTACATTCGACAACATAATTAACTAAATTGATTCATTAAACACAGGAGATTCGGAATGCCCATCTGATAAAAGTTGTATAAACTCTGACTGCCAAAGGCCGTGCAATGTTCACAACCCATGTGCTCCATCAAATTCCATTTGTGCGGATGAAAATCATAAAGCAGTTTGTCGCTGTCAACCAGGTTTTATTGGCAATCCCTACTTCTCTTGTAATGCCGAACCAAAGCCAGAGTGCATTACTGATGGTAAGTAATTGCAATTAGGAGTACAGATTCAAATCCATAAATACAAACTAATTTTAAATTATAATTTTAGGTGACTGTCCTTCTCAACTGGCTTGTATTGACGATATCTGCCAAAACCCTTGTACTACTATTCGACCATGTCAAGCGCCTTCCGTTTGCTTGGTAATAGATTCTGTTCCTGTCCGTACGATGATCTGTAAATGTCCAGATGGATATGTCGGTGGAAATGACGCCACTTGTCGACCAGTGAAGTCATTGATCCCACTAGGATGTACGCAAGATTCTGAGTGTGATTCGGAACAAGCATGTATCAACGGAGTCTGTAGAAATCCTTGCCAATGTGGCCCCAATGCGTCATGCAGAATAATAAACCACAAACCTATTTGTTCTTGCCTTGAGGGTTATGACGGCAATCCAGAATATAACTGTTTCCCAGGTTTGATTTTCTCAACAATCAGTACTCTATTTTATGGGGTAATATATAAATTACATTTTTTTGCTCACTTTTAAATTTATAGTTGGCTGTCGTCAAAATTCGGAATGTCCAACTACACATGCATGCGTTAATCGCAATTGTGAACCTGTATGTGCACCATCACCCCGTCCCGCCTGCGGAGTAAACGCTGTGTGTCACGGCATTGCTCATACTGCGATCTGCAAATGTCCACTTGGAGCTCGGGGAGATCCATTTGTTTCCTGTATCACTATTGGTTGCGAAGCGTCGGATGAATGCCCAAGTGATAAAGCCTGTAAGTCGGCTGTTAACCATTTATCATTGCCTTCATTTATTTATAACAGAGAGAAGATATTGAATGATCAAGGTTGTTTTAATATTATTTTCAGGTATCAACGGGCGATGTGAAAGTCCTTGTGCTATTAACGACCCATGCGTTTCACCTGCAGAATGTAGAGTGCATTCTCATTTGGCCGACTGTACTTGTCCTGTGGGCTTCGTTGGAAGCCGCGGGACCAGTTGTCGAAAGGGTACCCCTTCTCTTCTATCTCTCTGTCACTTTGATAATTTCATTTTCTGTAGAAAAATATCCATTGAACTTTGTCTTTACTTTCTTAATTGTCGATAGAAAAAATTGGCTGCGAGGCTGATAAAGATTGTCCATCCCAACTGGCATGTATTAATTCTGATTGCAAAAATCCTTGCAAAGAAGGAAAGCCTTGTGGAATTAATGCCAGTTGCAGGGTTCTTGATACTTTGCCTGTCAGAACTATGATATGCGAGTGTTTACCAGGGTATCGAGGCAACGCTGCAATTAGATGTGACCCGCGTAAGAGTCCTTATCAATATTGGTTAAATGGTTACTAATACTAATCGCAACTTATCGGTCGACGAGAATTTGTAATATTTATCGAGCGTTATTTATCTACGAGCTAATCACTGACTAACATGGGTATGGAGTACTTAATTAGGTACTAGAAATATCGAAATTTAAGTATTTGTGTTTATATTTTTCAGCTATCCTATGTGAAACTGATAAAGGATTTGTCCTAACTTCTGACGGAAAATGTATTTGCCCTGAAGATAAAGGTTTCGTTTTGAAGAATGGATACTGTGAAAGACTTCCTCCTATTGTACCACCAGGATGTGAAAGTAACGATGATTGTGATCTCGGTAAGTAGTTTGATTTCCCCTTTCGTATCCTTGAAATGCATAGTAGTACTAGTATTAGTCATTCATTCGTTCAATTTCACTATTTTTAGATAAATACTGCTACAGCGGAAACAGAACTTGTCAAGACCCTTGCAAGACAAAAGTTTGTGGCTATGGTAAGTTATCATTTTTATTGTTATTTTTGGTTATCCGAATCCCAATTAAATTCAAAAGCAGTGATTGACTATCATACGTCAAATTCAAAAATTTGTAGGAGGTGCGTACTGTGTCGCCTTAAATCATGATGCGGTTTGTCAATGTCCTGACGGAAAACTACCAATTAATAACAATCCAGCTGAAGGCTGTTATGGTATGAAAAGCTAATTTAAAACCTACTGTGTGCAGTGTTATATAGCCCGAGTCAGGATGCTTCAATTTGTCTGTATTTTAAACCTATTCCCTTGGTAACACTACTTTGCGTGACCCCCACGGGCCAACCGATCGACCGATTTTTCCCACCTTCGAACTTAGCCTTCGCATTTGCAAAATACACAAGTGTCCCTAATTTCAAGTCGATCGGTTCAGCCGTTTGGCCGCTAGCGTGTCACGGACAGACGGACGGACGGACGGACGGACAGCATGATTCCATAAGCCCTGACTCGGGCTAAAAATTTAAATAGCTAGCTTGAGTAGCTTGTAATAATACATTCAATGTTTTGCATTTGTATGATAGACCCAAGTAGATATAAGACCGACTTCCAAGCTCCAGAAATGACGGTGAATTGTTTGGCTGATGGAGTTCAAGTTGATATAAGAATGAGTGGACGAGATTCAAGTAACGGCAGTGACTTTAATGGACTTCTTTACGTAAAAGGACATTCCAAGGATCCAAACTGTCGGAAACCAATTCAGTCTGAAGAATTTGCTGTTGATTTTAAGGTCAAGTTCGGATCATGTGGTCTTGCCCATAACGATGTAAGTACATACACTGTTCTAACTCTACATAACAGAATAGTAAAATGAATTAGGTAGATACTTAATACTTAATACTTAATTCGTCCATTCATTTTACAGTCGACTGGTGAAGCTGGTTTTATCTTGGTCATTCAAAAACATCCTAAATTGGTCACATACAATGCTCAGGCATATCACATCAAGTGTGTTTATATGACGGGAGAGAAAACCATCACTCTTGGATTTAACGTGTCCATGTTAACAACTGCTGGAACAATCGCTAATACTGGACACCCACCTACGTGCATAATGAAAATTGTCACTGCGAGTGGTGGAGAAATTAGCTCTGCAGAAATCGGAGAGTCGCTGATGCTTCGAGTTGAAGTTCAACCTCAATCTATATACGGAGGATTCGCTCGCTATTGTGTTGCTAAAACTATGGATGGCGATGGGGAGAACGAATATCTAGTTACAGACGAAGATGGATGTGCGACCGATCCCTCGATATTTGGAGAATGGGAAGTAGACCCAGACAGCCAATTACTACTTGCCCACTTTAACGCTTTTAAATTCCCCAGTAGTAGTAGTATTAAGTTCCAGTGTAATGTTCGAGTCTGTTTTGGCAAATGCCAACCGGTAAGATTTTAAGTTGCATTTTGAAACTGTAATTTCTACAATGAGTTGTGATTTTTTTCAAACGTATATCTTGGTTTTCCTTCTTAGGTTAATTGCCGAGGACAAAATGCATTTGGTCGTAGGAAGCGACAGGTATTCGACGATACAGACGCAAGTTTATCATCCGCCGTTTCAGAATATGTTGGTCAGTTGAGGGAGGAAGTTACAGTTCAGTCCAACCCTATACTAGCACTTGAGCGTCGAGAAGAACGCCTGTTAGACCCATCAGAAGGTATGAAAAAAGATTTCAAATGTACCATTCAAGGCTTGTTAACACTGGTATAAATCATTTGAATGCTTAAATATGTTTTTTAGCTCCTCAAGTTCAAAAGGAGGAAGTTTGTGTATCCATGGTGGGCTTTATCATCTCTCTAATAATTACGGCGCTTTTAGCGTTGGTAGCCGTAGCTGTAGCCGTATCATGTTGGCTGTTGGCTTACCGCAGAAGACCAAAATCAGAGGGACCTCTTCCTCATCCCCCAGAATTTCCAAACCCTCTATTTACAACACCAGAACCTTTAACAGAACCGTCGCCAGATTATCTCTCGTAGTCTTTTAATGTACCTTAGCTTGACCTAGTATTTCATGGTACTTTGTACATACTTAATAATACAAACGAGACGAGAGATGTGTTACTGATATTTATAAATGGTGATGAGTGTTAGAATGACTGTTTTTTTATATTTGTGAAGTGTGTTAGTGTTTATAAAAGTATAAGAGGTGGTATGAACTTCTAATACACAGTAAAGTTTTTGATATTTTGTTAATATTCGGATAAACTACCTACTTAACGACAGTTTGTAACACGGGGTTGGGGTAGTTATTTTCGGACAATGTGCTTGTGTAATGGAAGGAGTTTATCACATCGCCATATTAATAGTCTCTGACAATTAAAACACATTGTACCTCACTTAAGCATGTTTAAGTCTCAATAGAAAAATACCAGCACTTCAAGACCTCGATCTCTGACACCTGTAAATTGTGATTACTCTACACTGACTGACATTTTAGTAATCATAACATACTTTGAACGGTTGCGGGACATCCCTAAGTACAATACTCTTTTGAAACGGACAAAGAAAAAGTTCTTCATCGCTGGTTGCTGGTCACTTCGGTATTAATTAATATTACTACATTTTATTCTTAACCAGCTCGCCCCACATAATCGTCGTTCTACCAGTTTTGTTTATAATTTTGTGGTATTGATTGTTGTAAGTCAGTTAAAGTCCGTTGTTAACCCTTTTGTATTTTAATCGTTTTTGTTAACCGTATTTACCATTACCCGTAACAAATTCATTATTCGTTAAACTATTGATACGTAGATACGTTCATCGTTATATCAGGAATCGTTTGAACCGGATTTCTGCTGCTAAATAAACTAATTGTAAAATGAACAAAATGTATATTTCGTATGTTTATTTCGACATAAACTTCATTGTTATCCTCCTATATCTACTAACTTCACCGATTTTAATAATTTATGGATGTATGGATGAAAACTGATCAAACCTCGAATTCGGAGTTCTTTTTCCTTCTCATCCGGATTATTTTTATTTAGCTTCATACATCATGTCCATTGATTTTTCATCTTGTACTTTTTGAATTTTTAAACAAAAACAACGCTAAAATATCAAGATCAAGGAATTAAGGATAATTGACTTAAGTTTCGAATAAATCCGGTTGAATGGGGGCAATAAATTGACAAAAATTGGAATCGATGAAGATGAAACTTACCAAAGATGCACTGTTTCAGTAGTTTACTGATACGTAGGATTACGATAGGATACTAATGAAAGGACTCATGAAATTGTACCGCTGTATATTAATAATTAGTAATGTTTAATTTGAGTATTATTCTTTCATCCTTTTATGAACTCATGAATACATCATTGAAGGCTGAAAAAGTGCAGTCTTGCTAATTTTCATCGATTCGGGGTTTCGCTAATTTAATGACCCATTTAATTCGTCAATTGGATTTGTAAATTTTGTAAGCATACAATTGATAGCCATTGATAAAATATGATTAAGGGTTAAGGGACGAGTAATAATTGGTTCGTTCGTAAGCGTGAAGCGTGTTGAGCACGGTGCCCCGACTTCTGATCTCTCCGTGTGGTCTCTGGTTGTTTCTGAACCCGCTAACTTGTTTTCTGGTATTTCACTTTCTTCATTCCACATTCTCATTCATTATTTGTCATTACATAATGATAATATTAGAATCTGTGTTCAGGTGACTGTAACAGGTTGTAGTGACAGGTTGTCGCGCTCAATTGTGCAAATGGGTGTTTCATCGTCGGTCGTCTGCTACCTGTCGATCGTCTGGTCGCCTCGTGTGCCTCCAGTTCACAGATGATTTTATTCCCTCTTCTTACACTCTTACTGTTACTCCATACTCTGTCTGTACTCCTAGAATTTGTGATTTGAGATTGTTATTTTTGCTGTATTACATATAATATTTGATATTAATGATATTATGTATTATATATATTCAATTCAATATTACATACTTTGTACTTGATATTAGAATTACTACATACTATTATATTACTGACAAGTCACAAGAATTTTGAATTTCATTTGGTTTTTGTTGAACTTTGAACTTCATTGCCATTCACCATTGTAATTTGTAATTAGTTTGTAGTTCATAGTTCATAGTTTGGTATTGGTTTACTTGGTTTAGAGTTAAGACAAAGACCTAGGATACGTACGTACGCCACGTTCAAAATTTTACGCAGTTGACATTGCATTTCCATTTGTTTACACTCCTCCACGTATGACGTAGCCAACAGTCAAACTGTCAAAGTAGTACAAAATGTCGCAGCGATTTCCACTTTCACATCAATATGCTCAGAAATGTTCGAAAAATGAATTGGACTCCCTTAGTATATTGGACAGCAAATCCAAATCTATACATCGGCCAATTCAACGGGAAACGTTTATGTCCGCTTTCATGAAAAGAGGTCTGACGTCACTAGGTAGAAATGACTCTTTGGTCGACAAAACGATGTTTCTGAAACTAAACCTTAGAGACGAGTTTCAATGTCAAACTGGTGCGGACAGTTCGGTGTTTGGAATCGAGTTTTCTAAAGACGGGTAACTTCAAAAATACTGAATACTAAATATTTTACTTTTGTACAAATTGCTATTCGCTTCAAATTACTTGACAGAATTACTCAGAATTACTCAGACAACATAATGCCACAGGACAGGACAAAGAATTAATTAAAATATAAACTCGTCAATTAATCGTATAATGTTGTGTTTTGTGTTCCATGCAGGAGGATGTTATTGTCTAGTCACAAGGATCACTCGCTTCGGGGATTTGATAATAGGACGCACAAACTGATTTGGACAAAAGAAAACGCCCATTTAGATTGCTGCAATGGGTGCACATTCATAGATAGATTCTCATTTGCAAGCTATTCGGATGATAAGACGGCGAAGGTTTGGGATTTGAGGTATATGTCCCAAGCCTTAAAGACTCTGAATGGCCATACTGACTGGGTATGTATCTTTTAGATGTCCAGTATATTATTTGTTGTTATATATATTACAAACCAGATACTGTAGTCTGTATGCCAAAATATAAGTTATGCATATTAAATCATTTCTCCATTCGGTGTTATATTCATGAATATAAGTATTTTAATAAGTATGATGTTATTATTATAGTTAAGTTATGAACATAACTGATTATGTTAAATTATGAGCATGATGCCATGTGCATGTAGGCTACAGAATATGGGTCGTAAACCGTATAGTTAAATATCCCTTGACAGTTCTACTTTTGTTTCACGTTTTGTAGGTGAAAAATGTTTCTGTTGTACCCGGTGGAAAAAAACTGCTTACAAGTGGATTTGACAGCAGCTTGAGGATGTTCGATATTAATTGGTGCGTATTACTGTATAAATATTTGTATCAATATTAAGTCCTGACCGTTTTAAGTTTGTTTAATCTTTTCAGTCCCTCCGAGGAGCTTACTTCAGATCCAATCCTGGAATTACGTGATATTTACCGAACCAAACTGGCACCAAGCGGAGATTTTCTGCTACTCACGACGTGGAGAACTAATGTTTACAAAATAACTAATCTAGACTTAGAAACATTGAAGCAAGATGTTGACGATTTTATGGTTAGTAGAGTACGAAGGATTTTCTTTATTTTCTATTAAAATTATTCCTTTAGTTTGGTCACGTAATTAAATTCAAAGTACATTTATTCGTATTTATATATGCAGGCGAATCCTCTACAGCGCTACCCATTCAGACAAGATAGAAATCGTATAAAATTTGTTCACCATCTTCCAAGCAAAGAGGATGATGTTTATGGATATTCTATAGATATTTCTTCCGATGAACTATGTTGTGTAATAGGACATTCACGGCTGCCACATTCTGAAGACGAAGAACTCTATCGTTCGCCAGAGGTACTGGAGGGTCTGATGACGCTCATGCATGTCTTTCGACGAATATATAAGGGATCTACGGATGTCTAAGACAAGTGTGCCTACGATATACGTGTTGAATGAAATCTGAACCATTTTTCTATCTGGGACAACAATTCATGCCTGAAAACTCTGTTTTCGTCGTGTTTGACAGTTTATCTATTTTTCTCTTTACTTTAATTTCAACCACCTGTTAATCGACATAGTTCTTCTACACCCTTTGCCGTTTGCTCTTCCAGAACAGATTTTTGTGATCAATTCGTATTGACGTAAAGCACACTACACACTAGTCGATACCCGTTTCCATGGTTCTTGACATGCGCGATAATGCAATGCAGACGTGCTGTGAAATAATTGTCTCAGACATCGGTGTCCTAACTTATCCCCTGAAGCCGCGTCGTTATTTCCTTACCTAATATGATCCTCATGCTTTCACTAATTTGGTAATTTGTGTTTAATTTAAGTGGATATCTGTCTACGACTTGCACCAGAAAGGAAAACCTAATGACAGTGAAAGCGACATCGAAGCTGAGAGTGATAGCACTACAGATCCAACGCCTACTCAGAAGGTCCAAACGGAATTACGTCAATCGGCTATTTTAGAGCCTGAAGGAATAGATTCTGTCTCTACCGACAACCATAGGGAATCGGCTGATACGGATACACTTGAATCGACGCGTCAGATCATACTGGCTGAGGAACGGATAGAGCTATTAAATATGATGATTAATACTCGCCTAACTAGATTCACTGATGACACTAG
This sequence comes from Desoria tigrina, assembly GCA_906901685.1. Taxonomy (NCBI): domain Eukaryota; kingdom Metazoa; phylum Arthropoda; class Collembola; order Entomobryomorpha; family Isotomidae; genus Desoria; species Desoria tigrina. The sequence continues at coordinate 12,514,285 of CAJQTU010000004.1, forward strand.
AAGACGGCTGAACATGCTATTTCAGGCTTGGAGCTACGGTAACAAATGCCGTCCACAAGATCTTAACGATGTAGCGTTCTACTACGAGTTTGAAACGAGTGCTCCAAGAATAATAAAAGAAGCTCATTTTAATCGTTCTGGTAAACTAATTATTTGTCCAAGTCTCTCGGGATTTCAAATTTTTTCCTTTGATTCTGAATTAAATTCCTATTCTAATTCCTTCGGAAGTAACAATTCTCAGGTCCCCAATCTTGCAACAAAACTTAGTGTCTTAAAAGGGTGTTGTGTTGAGACGGACTCGTCAAGTTCATCGTGCCTCTGTACCAAATTTTCCCCTGTAGAATGTATGGTCGCCGCTGGGGATGAGAAGGGTCGGGTCATGTGGTTTATGCCAGTGGACTGCAATTAACCGAAGCATTTCGTCTTATATGACAGCTAAATTTAAAAATGTAAAACGTTAGGGTGAAAATTGTATACACTGTTAAAGTACAATCGATTTTAAGTGAAGGATTAAATGTTTAATAAATTTAATTTTTATACAAGTCAGATATGCAAGTACCTACATATTTCATTATTTGTGTGAACGTGTATGCATAATATCGTATATTTTCAGCACACCGCAAAGTATACAATGATATGCAATAAGTGATCATTTACTTTAATATTTCCATTTAATAACATCTTCGAGATTAATTATTAATTAAATAACAATTTTCTGTATGTCCACGTCGTAGATCCGTAAATTAGATTTACAGATCCGAATAAAATTAGAATTACTGGCTACTTTGGAAATCAACTCCTTGAACTAAATACTCTGCCATAAATAAAGATACTTCAATTGGCAGTTTGACCCAGAAATGTCACACATCACACCTCTGCACACTTCCAATGAGCATGTTGAATTGTTGACCAATAAATGATTAATTACAAAGATGTAATAAGCAAGAAAATTTAACAGTTAACTTTCTTCAAACCTGTATAAAATTGGCAACCCTATTGTTATGTTAGACTGGTTAACATATGAAATAACAAATCAAATTTCTAGACGGTGAGTAGTAATGTTGATTGCTGATATTTAAGGATGAATTAAAATATAGTTACAATCAAAAATTCTAAGCAACACAGTCAATGTCACACGAGAGATCAAATCTCCATATCCGAATCAGAACACGCAATTTGTCTAGGTTATGAATTAACTCAAAATTCTAAACAGAAATTTCATAATTCGTATCGTAAACACTAGCTCTGTCGGAAATATCGTTGCCGTGTTGTGTTTGTCCTGATCCTTTAGGGGTTCCTGCTGGACTGTTACGACTATTGGCACCTCTGTTAGACATATCTAATGAATCCGTCATTTCCAAAGCCCTTACAAAGCTCATTGGTCTCCTTGACATGGGACTGGGTCTGATTCCGTCGGGCATGGCTCCGGATATTGTAGGAGGAACGGCAATTCCGTACATTTTTTTCTTGGCAGTTGGAGATGGAGGAGGACCTAATGATTTAGAAACACCATAGTTTGGATTCGGAGTGTAAGCTACATGAGACACTGCACTAGGATGACAATATATTCGATTGGAGCCATTTCCGTTATTCATCATATTGTGCTGAATGGGGCTGGTGGGGTTTGAATGAAAGTAGCTGCCTACTCCTATGGTGGGGGAGTTGTCTTTCCACAAATATACTCCACGCTGGGGGGAACTTGCTAATTCTCTAATCGGCCCTGAAGAGTCCCGTGAAACGCTAGCTGCTAACCCGTGGTACTGTCGATCATAAAGAAGTTCCCCTTCGGACAGAATTCGTCGCTGCTCACCATTGGGAACATTGTAAGTGTCATAATAAGGAGGTACATGTTGAGGTCTAGGGTATGACATTACACCACTACCCTGTTGAGGAAGACCTATGAAATCCGGCCTTCCTGATTGAGTAGGAGTAGGTGGATTGGATCTTTGAGTAATTGGACTCGCTGAAGCTGCAAATGGAGTGGGAACACCTCCAATTGCTCTGATTTTCTGATGAAGGGTGGGGCTACCCATGTTTCCAATCCCCGGACTTGGATCCGATGGGGATGACAAGGAGTCTGGAGTATGGCTCCTTGACCGTCCTCCGTCTCCGTTCCTGTAATTTTTTAAAATTAAAATTTGTGGTTAGTTTAATTTCGGTGTATGTTTAGTCCATAATGATCTGTCTTCCACCCTAAATCTGATGATAATAACAATACAATTAAAGGGCCAGCCAATTGTACTACAACTTTATCATGATGTATAACTACACAGTACTTTACTTGACAACAGAAGTTATGACGCGTTAATATCAGAAGGATTAGCTACGGATAAGCAGATGTTGACTACGTAGAGCGTAACTCCGAAGACAATTAACGTACGTAAAATCAAAGGCACGGATATGAGGATGACCATCTGCTCGGTTTCCATGTTCTCTTCCAAGATTTTAGCGTTTCAACATTTAGTTGAGCGGTAAAAGGTTAATATATTATCCAACAACGTTTGTAAACAACACTACATATGTAATAACATAACATTTTGTATTCTTGTACTTGATCCCTGTCTCTGTTCAGATTGTTTTGTTAGTCTTACAAGGAAAGTACCCCAATTGGCAGATCCAGAATCACTTGATTTTTTTTTCGTAGAACCTACTAATATTACCAATGATTAAAATAGCAAAACTAGCTGCCCATTTTGAAATTAACCAGGTTATAAAAAATCACAAACAAAGAACATTGAAAATAATTAATCGAATATGACTACTATGATATACCAAAAAATCAAGAAAAAAATTAGGAATCTAAAAATCACAACATTTTGTTTAGGCGGTGAGGGGATTTTGAGATATCAAGGTGGGAAGATGTAACTGCCGTTATAGCGTTGAGTTTTTCAGTTGTTTGAGGAATTTTCATCCAAAAACCAAAAATTTACATGGCGTTAATATTGCCGTCACCGGAAAATTAGTATAGCGTTGGATCTGGAGAATACGTCAGATTCAGATGGTGAGTTACTATAGGAAAAGGACAAAAAGTCGAGTTTTCTCGTTTCTTGCTCGCCCCACTCACTCGCGCTCTGAACTCCCCCATTTTACCCCAACTTCTCACCTTGATATCTCAAAATCCCCTCAACGCCTAAACAAAATATTATGATTTTTGTATTCCTAATTTTTTTCTTAATTTTTTGGTATATCATAGTTAGTCATATTCGATAATTTATTTTCAATGTTCATGGTTTGTGATTTTTTTAACCTGGTTAATTTCAAAATGGGCAGCTAATTTTGCTATTTTAATCATTGGTAATATTAGTAGGTTCCACACAAAAAAATTCAAGCGATTCTGGATCTGCCAATTGGGGTACTTCCCTTGTTAGCCTAATTTTCAATCCAATCTAAAATCTAATCACAAATTAATTTAGGTAGTATTGCTGTAAGGTATTGCAAGTAAATCTGTATTAAATACAATTGACAAAAAGGGAGGCCAATATGGCCATGGTCCATATCGATAGTTCAGAAACTGTAAATATGCTCCCACATACACATACCTATGTATTAAAATTAAAAATAGACATTAAATTCTTCGCTATACCTCTGTCGATTTGGATGTGGAGAGCCATGAGTGTATTGACCTCTTAAATGGCGTAAATGTCCAGAAGACATAATTTCATCGTGATTTGAGTTTGTAGGAAGAAAGAAATTGTTCTTGGACCCATGCCTTTGAATTGGTGGGGTTGGCTCACAGTCCAATGACTGAGATGCTTGGAGTCCCAAATCTTGGTCCGAAATGTCTCGATTCGACGCTGGTATCATCTGCAACAAAATTGTAATGTATTAACACAACGTCAGGTAAGTAGAAGTTGAATGAACAAAACTGAAACACAAACTTCACAATGCTAGAAACATTTCATCCGTTGATTATGGAAAAACAGAGACAAGCATGAGCATAAAGCATGCAGAAAAGGATAACACTTCACTCGATTGCATTCTCCCATATCAGGCGTGTGAATGTTAAGACGAGATGCTTATGTTAGAAAGATCCTCAGCGACTGTTAGTCATGAGTCGGGGCAGGAAAGCCAAAGGCAGAAACATTAGTTCATATTTTGTTTTTCAATGGCTGCATGTGGTACTTGAAGACGCTGAGAGCAACACTGACGTCGAATTACATATAATTACTTACCTGACGGTAATTTCTGGGAGAATGCAGGGAGGGAAGGTTTCCTGATTTCATTTTCTGAGAATACTGTCCATTATCGACGTACACGTTTACCTGGCTCCCAGGGGCAGTTGGATTTTGTAGTAGCGCACTGTCTCCACCTCCAATCTGCGGGGAAGTTAAACAACGGACACCAGGGGAAGCTTCGGAATTACGTTTAGCTCGCTGCAATCTATAACATCAAATTTGTTCATCGATGCACGATAGAAATCGAAACAATTATTTCTATAAAAATTGGGAATTAATATAAGTATGAAATTGTACCCAGGATAATGGGGTCCACATATTGTAAACCAGCAGTTTAGGCAACACCCACGAGAGAAAGGGTTATATCCTCCTCTATATTTTCCTGTAACTTGTTCATTAGTTGTTCGACCCCTTGAAACCAGGATTATGTGGAAACCCGTCAAGCCAAAAATGGGGATGAACAAAATAGAAATCACCACCATCACTGAAACTCTGTAAGTAACGTCAGTATGAACGTCAACGAGAGTAGCATTTAGCATTATGAAAATTAAACCCACTTTCAGAATATTCCATGCGAGCATAACATTTAGAGTATAGTAATTTTTGTGTAACTATTTAAATAAAAATAGAAAGACTCACGCTACTATGGTTCGTGTTTCTGACATATCATCCATATGCTTTAGCAAGTATACCAAACAGAGAGCAAAAATTGCCATCATATGTATTGATAGTGACAACAAAAACATGAAAAAATATCTATAATTTCTCCTTCCAATACAGTTGTTAACCCATGGACAGTGATGATCAAATGTCTAACGTCAAATATAAAAAACATCGAATGTTAAATCCTTCCATATATCTTCATTCCTGCGAAATGTACACAGTTTTCTCCCTGTACCTCAATACAATTGTTGCAGACGCTACAATGAGAGCATCTTGGTGGACGGTAAAACTGACAGGTAACGCACCACTTCATCCTAACAGTGATACCATGAACTTCTACGGTTTTGTAAAGTGGTGCCCGTAGGTCATCATTTTCATCTTCTCCTCTGGCAGCTAGAGTATATAATTTTAAATGATAATCTTAATACTCATGTATGTCTAATGAATGCAGAACTTCATATCCATGTTAAAAATATAAACTTGACACTGCACCTTTGGGAATTATACCAGGATCCATGAAGGTGGCAAGTGTGAAATTCGCAATTACGACTATGGCCATTATACCCTCTCCAATCGGAATCCAGACGGAGTATTTGTCCATGTACCATTCTGTCCTATATTTTAAAATAAAAGCATATTCAATAAATTAATGCTAAACTGTCAATACTGTGTATTAGAGCAAAATGACATGACGCATGAAAATAAAGTAAACTTACAGGAAAACGAAGAAGAGCGTGGTGGTCGATAGGAGAAGAACCCAGGCCACAGTGGCAGGCAAGTACCGTTTGATCTCTTTGCACTTCGACATTTCGTCACTACTTGTGTCAGTGGCTGCTACAGACGAAGTGGTGTACGGGCCCATTCCCCTTAATCAGTCAAGGGTTAATCTAGTCCAACCATCCTCGTCTGCCTTTCGAGTATTGTACTTAATTTAGTCGTCACAGATTTAATCATAACAAAATCAACGATACTGCAGAACTCAATTTTTAAACATTCTATTGGCTTTTAAGGTAAGAATCATTGTGGATTGAAAAAGTTACATCTAGTATAATATCGTTATTAATTCCATTTGCTACTAATTTAGTTTTCAAATCCGGTAAAGCGATAAAAACGATAATACAGTGCTCAGTTGCAGTGCATTCGTTTAGTAGGCTATTACCAATTGTCCAATTATACAATCGCGTCCATTCACCATTCTGCTTTACCACAATTTAATTTTTTGATTGATATATTATTATTTGTCCGTAAAATAATACAAATGTAAACTAAATAACTTAATACTGTCAACTTACAACTCAACTCTGTAATGAATAGCACTGAGGTCCGTATTTTACAGTCTACAAACCATACTTGATACTTAATAAACAACAATGATGAATAAATTTTGAACGCCAATCAATGATTATGAATGTGACTGTGACATACATAAGAGTACTCTGCACTAAGAAATCTCAAGGCTCCTGTTTCTCAAGACGACAATTTATCAGTTAGTGTTGTCTGCAGTTATCAGGAAAAGTGCAACAACAGTTCGCAAATACGTTAATTGTTAACTATACATATTACAGCTAAAATTGTATTATATATAACCTATATAATCAGTATAAAATACAACTACATGAATACCAAATATAAATATTCTCTAGTTGCTAGTCTCTTACTCTTTTTTAACTGAAATCAATCCCTTTAATTACAAATTAAGTTTTACATTATTGATATTGGATCCGCCGATTGCGAAACAAGTTTGCCCAGTGCCCAGCCAGTTACCATCAAATACTATAAAGCACAATCCGAATCTGTAGCAATGACAAATTGAAATGATGTTGAATTGCTTGGTTTGTGGTTGGTTATTGGTGTGTGATTGATTGGATACAAAAATCGACAAAAAATAAATAATAAATTAGCCGGTGGCCGGTGTACTGCACGGCACACGGTGCGTCAATCAATCGTTGATCGTTGATCATGCAATGTGAGAGTTGTTGCTGAGACACTCCTTATGCCTTAATGTCCTCAAGAACAAAGAATGAAGAATCTCTAGTGTCTAGGAAAGGCCACCGACGATGGACAAGCAAGGAGACGACCAAACCGCAGGGTCAATCAGATCCAACTTCAAACGAGACAGATAACAGATAATAGTTTCTGTGTTCTGTGTTCTGTTAGTTCTGTATCATGTCATCCATCCTATCTTCTGAGCAGAGGCAAGACACAAGAGGTGGAGGTGAGACAGGGATTGTTCCATATTCCATTCTGTATTCAATATTCGGCACAAAAGTTGGAAGTAAGTAAGTATAAATTAATTAAATTAATTGTAAATCCACAACCAATTCCAAATTCACAATGCACATAACTATGAAATTAATTTCAAATTTAATCCAAATAAAAAATAAAAATTACAATTATGAATTAATGCTGAGCTGAACGTTGAATCGGTTATCGTTGAATCAACGCAGAATGTTGAATGAATGAATGAATGTGGAATGCACAACACCAAACACTGACTGTGCTGTGGACTGAACACAGAAAATCAAGAATCAAGGATTCCTCCAAGTCCAAACACCGCCATGCATGCACCGAATCTTTGCTCTAAATTGGCAATTCACAATTCACAATCTATCACAATTCAATTGCAAATTAAATAGGCTAAAATCATAGATGTTTGATGTTTGATGTTAACTGTCTTGAATCTTGAATCTCGAAGTATTGTGTATTGATTGTCGTCGGCCCAGGCCCAGCCAGTCCGTAGTTTAATGTGATGTGTAATGCTGAATGCTGAATGGTGAATGCAGAATGGGATCTCACTATACTTGATCTAACTCACTACTTACTGACCGATGAGATGATAAAATTTAAAATTCAATTCCCGAGCCTCTTTTTTCTTTCTGGTTCCCGAAGGTCCTGTTCGTTCCTGCAGTCTGCACTGCACCCATCCAACCAAATGATTACTATTCCATTCTATCAAATTATAATTTGCAATTACCGATTAGTACAGTTTCGTACCACAAATATATGAATAAAGAGGATTAATTAGTAGTATAATCATGTGTGATTTGTCTCCCTGGTGTGTATATATGTCTATATGTAAGTGTATTTGCGCGTGTAGGAGGATGGTTTAAAAGATGCTGCTGTAAATAAATGAGGATTTCTTTGGTTTTTTCTTATTCCTTGCCTTTTGCTTTCGTTCATAGTTAGGATTTAGGATGTGCCTTGAGTGCTGGCTGGATGGCTACACATACACACACACACACACTCGCATCATTAGTTTTTAAGTTTGAGGAATGAAACCTCCATGGAAGTGTGTGTATGTCATCTGCTCCAGCCTTTTTTCTTGCCATGATCAGGAAGATGGCAAGTGGGGCTGTGCCGCCTTGCCTCTTCTTCTACCCGATTCTTCCCACTTCTCACCGTTTTATTCCTTCAAAAACACCCTGTCGTTCTAGCTCTAGTAGCTACTTCAATTATACAGTATGATTCCATACACCACAACCGTTACCACACACAAATTCACATATACTAGCATACAGAGCCTGTCTCTGTAGTATAGGATAGGGACCCGCATAAAAGCTTGGTGGGTAAACAATCGAGCGAGAGGCAAAAAACCCGTTGTTTTTCGGATGCTTTTTACTTGCTTATTTAGTTAACACTATTCTTTGAATGATTCTGAGATCTGAGCCACTCGAGAATAATGAATGTAACAAAAGCTGCAGGAGTTATTAACAGGACAAAGGACAACACAACAATGAATGAAGTCATCGATAGATAATTGGGATGATGACATGATGAGTGATGAATGAGATGGTATATATATTATGTAATACCGATAAAGTTTTCGTATCATCAAAATATTTGTATTTGAAGGTCTAAAAATAAGATTGAAAAACAAACTTTAAGACTTGTTACACTTGATAGTTAATTGATACACTACGACACGACTGTATCTAGGTATCTACCGGACTATTCATACTTGCTGTTGCTACTATTGAATTCTATGTACAGTAGTTGATCCATATAATTTGGGTTGTTTAATCATGATTTCATGATATAGCATAGTTCATAGTTATATATTCTATTATATAAATATTATACAAATATTATATAAATATGAATCGACCCGACTCGAAATAAACGGGGTCAAAGGTGGATATCTTAGGGTCAAACTAGCTTGAGTGGGAACCTGCGGTAAGAGTAGATTAAGCAGAATCGATGTCAATTATTATAGAGGATAAAGGATCCATATTGCTCGGACGCTGCTAGGTTACTTATTTTCGGGTCTGTGAATGTGGGTGTTTGTGACGATATAGTTATTCCATGCATTCCAACCACCACCATCGGTAAGGTAACCGTAGGGTTCCTCGGTTCTTCCAACTTAAGAAATCGAGGAGAAAGTATACGCCCACACTTCCTATGTCGAATCTTGTTCCTTTCCGGTTTTTTGAAGAAGAAGAAAGTCTACTTTCTTCAGTTTATTTAGTTTTATCAGTTGTAGCAAGAGTACAGAGGTTGCCTTTATAGATTTTGTTTTTGCTTTGTTCGAAAACGAATTCCTTCGCTTTTAAAATGTTAAAAGTACATTAATTCAATAGCAATTCTATCTGCTGCCGGAGTTGAATGGTTGAATATTTTTAAACTTTTTAATATAATAATAATAATATCACTAAATCAACGATGAATGAGCATAAACCTTAAGGGGGGGTTTAAAAAACTATGGAAATTTTGATTTCCCTATCTAAACCAATGTTAAAAACCGGTTTACGGGGTCAATCCCCCAGCCCCTACTGATCAACCGATGGAGCTGAAATTATTTTTAAAAAATTCCTCGATAAATTTCCGACTCAGTATGCCCTTTCGATTTTTGATTTTTTATCCTCGCTTCCAACTACAAGCTATACAACAGACAACAACTGTTCAGGTTAGCAGATTTTATCATTTAGATGACTTTCTAACGACTTTAAAACAACAAAATAAAATCATAAAAGTAAAAACTATACTGAATACGAAATTTATCGAGGAATTTTTAGGAAAAAAAATCAGATCGATTGGTTTACCGGGTGGGGCGGGCAGGTTGACCCCGTAAAACGGTTTTTAACATTGGTTTAGATATGGAAATCAAAATTTCCATAGTTTTTTAAACCCCCCCTTAAGACGACAATTAATGCTGCCTACCTACATAGGAAATGTTCCAAAACCATCCGCATCCGTGTGCAAACATTTACTATTAACTCTAACTTGTATCCGCCCTATCAATAACTTAAAGGCCCGACGAAATTATAGCATTGAATTTTTTGCATTAATCATCACCCAAATTGGAATTTTAAAACAATAATCAGATTTTATTAATTTTAGATCTCAAAGTGTTGTTGGGACATCTTATAAAAGCAGGACATCAATTTCAATCTTTTGAGTGTCCCTTCATTAAAAGGCTTATTGTTAGAATTTTCCCAGCGCTTGTCTAAATGATCGTTACTTTCGTGTAACAAGGGGAGACTTTCTCCGGAAACTGAGCATTTCAAATGATAAATAGCGAAATAAAAAATACGGAAGCGATATAAGGGGAAAGTGGGAGAACGTTCCGACGCGTTCTGTTCATTTTCATACGAATCTAGTTTTTTGGAAACGTGCTCTCCTCTTTTTTCAAGTTCTTAACTAACAATGGCAATCAATAAACCTAATAGTGGCAGTGGCAATATTTTTTTTAATTGTTTTTGATTTAATATTGACAAGGGTTCATCCTCCATCCTTCAAATAGATTTAATTCCCCAAAAATAAAAACCATGAATATATTCAACCTCATTTTTAATACAGTTGATGAAAAATTAAGAAAAAGCTTCTTCCTTAACAATACAATAAATAGGATATTTTACAACAGACAACAGAAGAGGTTTGAGAAAACGATAATTTGAATGTAAATCATAAATGTCCTCGGGTTTAACATTTATAACCAAACCAGCCCAAGCTGGATGCGAGGGAATTGAGATTTAGTGAGGGCTATTGAGGATGAACTGGATCACAGGCAAGGATGGATGTAGGAATTTACAATCTCATTTCCCCCATATCCAGCTTGGGCTTAATCTAGTTGGGTTAGGTAAAGTTAAATCCTAGAATGACCTGGCCAGTTAGTATGGGCGAACCTAGCTAATTTATAAAACAAAAGCATAAGTCCTCATATCTAAATCATAAAAATAAAACCAATGTTTATTTTCACAAATTGTAGGCGCTCACAAATCTCCGAAATAGGTTCAAGAACTTCAACACATACTTATATTTATTTAAAACTAAATTTCCGGGATAAGTCCTACAACAAAAATGAATCTTTTTGACCCCAGCTCTAGGTTGTTAGATGACCTCAACCCCAATTGAAAACACGTAGAATAGTGAATAGCTCCTGATGATACCTTTCGAACGACGCATCAGTATTTGACCGTTTCGACCCTGCCCAGAGACCAGAAAGTCCAATCCCAAATATCATGCACCATTAAATACTCATTGACAAATTGACAACAGCTTTAGAATTAGGGGGTTACTATTTGAAAATAGTTGACCTTTGCCTTTACACTTTTAATCGTTGTCTTAAATGTCCCCCCAAGCCCAACAAACTTGACCATTGTCGTCAGGTCCACAATTATTTTTTAAATGCAAAAAGGTAAGCCATGCATTTGACTATAGTCATGCGGACGATTAGACAGAGAAAAGGATGGGCGTCAAATCATTCGCATTAAATGTATTTACGATATAAAATCACTGGTATTTCTTGTGGTTTATTTTGTTTGTTAAATTGTTGTTGAATTTAAAATTAATGTAAGTGTGCTGCATCTTGACGCGTCAGGTTGGAGCACAGTTCTAATCTAAATGTGTACTCTACTGTGTTATACATCTTGACGTGAATTTATTGATTTGGTTAGGAGGAAGAAGTTTTTTGAATATTATTTGTTGGAATGAAATGATATAATAAAGCATTCTTAATTACTATTATTTCTAATTAAAATGCCTATATAGATGATGACTTGATGAGGAAGGGGGATCGAAGCCAACCTAACCTAACTTCAATAAGCCCAAGCTGGGTGTGGGTATTATGAGATCACACATTTCTATCAAGTGCTCATCCTTCGACTTCATGAGTTCAGTTAACATCTAAAATGTGTATGAAAAACTGAAACACGGTTAACCCCCTTTCGGGATTGTAGAGACCCTGAACACAAAGCTAACAAATCACCCACGCACTGTGACCTTCAGTCAGGCCCCAACATACAATATACCTATCCATATCTAAAAAAAAGTTAACAATTAAAATGGATGTTGTTTCCGTTTTTTATCATTAAATGCTCAATAAAATTGTACATATACGTCTGCCTGCCCTATAAAAACATAATATTATTTCAAATCCAAAAAACCAAATATCCTTGATGTTGCCCAGTTTTCGTGTTGTTACATTTTCAATACTTCTGGAGTTTGGTGGATTTATCCACATATCCGAATTGTCATCATGTCAAAATGCCCAATTAGTCTGTTCTTGAGGTCACGAATCGAAATTTTTAACATGCCCGAAGTAATTTTCTAAGAACACCGATGAAAATACATGGTTCATACTACCGTTTTACAAAAATATCTCGTTAGGTACTTTTGAATCTAGGTCATCGAAATTTCAAAATGCCTACATAATTCTAAGTTCTTGGTGATGTATGTAAGCCATACGAAAGTGATATATGAATAGATTTCTAAGATTTTCTAATTGGACCTCTTATTCTATTTAAATCCCATCCGTTTTTTTATCTTGGTATGTAGGGCATTCGACTTATATTGGTTTTGCAAAAATAATTCAATGAATCATTTTTCTTTTGATTGGATGATCAATGAATTATTACAAATCCAACTGCAAAAACTCCCCTTTATGAATTATTAGAGAGTTCCATCATCATATAGAGATATAGAGATTAAGAGATTTACGTTAACTTAAGATTCTTAAAATTATTAATTTCCCAATCTAATTGTAATTTGTAATATCTATTTCCATGTTTGACTCATACTTGAAAATCGTTAAAAAGTTTTTAAATAGGCTTGGAACTTGGATATATGCATAAAATCCTAGGAGTAAAATGCATTTACATTAGTACGAAGACCATATTGAGGCAACTATGCTTTCAAAAATTTAATTATTCGAATAACTTAAAGACAATTCTTTTTTGATTTTTCGTAAGACACATAGATCTTTAAATTTTATTTTTAGATTTGGCTTTTTAAAATTTCTTAACTAAAACATAGTTTGTAATTTTACATAATGAGGCCGTAGTTATCCGGTAACGGTCCGGTATTCCGCAGAAATTTCCAGATGATCGAAAAGCCAGATATATTTGTAAATTGTATTGAATAGGTTAGAAACAATGGAAAATGGATGCTTGGTTCCTGTACTTTATTAATCTATACACCAAAAAGCATCAATGAAACCTCAATCAAAGCAGTGGTTCTTCCTGAAAATAAGTAATAATGTCTGTGTCAAAGTTTTGATTATTCTTCAAAATCATAATTAGTTAACAAAAATACTTGGACAAAAAGAATAACGTTAAAACGGGTATGGTATGGTATCTCATCAGGTCATATCGTCATTAAGTCATCGCACTTCATAAAATGTACACGCTTAAAAATGGATTTCTCAAGTGGCCTCACCACCGGCCTCAAGGTTTATATTTAATTTTCATTATATTCTAGCAGTTTTACATAACCCATTTTGACGTTTTGGACATTTCTAACCTTTTTCTAATTCCAATTCGAAGCATATTTTATTCATTAAAACTAATTGACTAAACTCGGCAATTTAGTTGTATTGACTCATCGGTTGGAGTAAGGACCGTGTTGAGGAACATCCTCATCCCTGGAGAACATCCTCATCCTAGGAGAACATCCTCATCCAAGGAGAACATCCGAGGAACATCTTTGGAGAACATCTTCATCCTAGGAGAACATGTTCATCCTAGGAGAACATCTTCATCTCTGGAGAACATCCTAGGAACATCTTTGGAGAACATCCTAGGAACATCTTTGGAGAACATCCTCTTCAATGGAGAACATCCGAGGAACATTTTTGGAGAACATCCTCATCCTAGGAGAACATCCTCATCCTAGGAGAACATCCTGGGGACATCACTAGATACCAGGCAGTCTCACCATATCGCAGATTTCTGTAGCCCGTCCCTACTACATTACACACCCCGGGCAAATTTTTATGCCCCCCCGGCTCGGCACTTTCTCCGAAACACGCAGGATGCACCCAGTGCTGATAGCACGGTATCCCATCTACTCGGACCGCCTGATCCTGCATGGGCTCATTACACCTCGCACACTTGGCAGGAAGCATGTTTCCTGTTCAAGTGTAAAAATAATACTGAGCCTGCGATATGGTGAGACTGCCTGGTATCTAGTGATGTCCCTAGGATGTTCTCCTAGGATGTTCCTCGGATGTTCTCCATTGAAGAGGATGTTCTCCAAAAATGTTCCTAGGATGTTCTCCAAAGATGTTCCTAGGATGTTCTCCAGAGATGAAGATGTTCTCCTAGGATGAACATGTTCTCCTAGGATGAAGATGTTCTCCAAAGATGTTCCTCGGATGTTCTCCTTGGATGAGGATGTTCTCCTAGGATGAGGATGTTCTCCTTGGATGAGGATGTTCTCCTAGGATGAGGATGTTCTCCAGGGATGAGGATGTTCCTCAACACGGTCCTTACTCCAACCGACTCATCACTTTCTCAGTCTTATTTAATTATATTAATATGGATTTCGGAAATAATATATGATCGCACTGCGTCTTAATGAGCCCCTAAACACCTTATGTTATGATTTGAATGTGTGGGAGTTTATATTGAACTTATGAGACCACTTCATTCTTCTATTCATTTTGCTGGTTTGTTATCAATAAAAACGGGAGAACTGAGGTATTTTATGTCCAACACGTCTTGTGTGTTGTGTCTTGCATTGAGGCCTTTTAAAAATCATTTTGCAATGTCAAAAACGTAAACAAAAAAAAAAAGATCATGAGGACTTATAAGCTTTTGTCCCACCAGAAGTCACAGCAAAAGCTCTATGCCGGTATGAATTCAGAATTAGCAATTCACAATTCAGCAATCACACAAGTGTTTGTGATTTGAATAATTAATTATGAATTACAAATTAACAGTTTAAAGGTTTAAGGTGTTCATTTTGCATTGCATTTTGTATGTCTGTAGATCTTTAATTTATAATTAAAAATTGCAAACCAGAACACTGAACTATTTAATGTTGAATGTTGAATGTAGAGCAAATAAATGTAATTTGTAATTCATAGTTGGTTATGTTTAGCTCATATTATGCTTATGCAATGCATCATGTCATAGCAGATGAAGATGAAAGGAGTTGATGTTGAGAGTATTTCATTTTTTTAAATATAGGGGAAGATGTTGCCTTTTGTCGCAGAGACTTTCCATCTCTAAACGAGAATGACGTTATTGAGATTTACAATCCGGAAGAAGAGAGTCCGAGACTGCTTCTTAAGGTTACCAAAGGCAGTTTAAGAGACGAGTTTCCCCAGAAAGGTATGCCTATTTAATTTTGATTTGTATATAATCAGTTAATACTTAGTTAAATATCATTAATTGAGCGTGTTTGCTATTTAATAGATGCCATCAGCATTGAGCAATCCATTGGTACGATTTTCCAACTAAAATCCTTCATTGATGTGGTTGTTAGTAAGGTAGATCCACGGTTAGTAGAGTTAGACTCATTGGAACTCACCTTCAAAGACCAATATCTTGGTCGTAGTGAAATGTGGAGACTGAAAAATTGCCTTGTTAGTAGCTGTGTTTATATTGGAAAAAAATTGGAGTTCTGTTCATCAAACATTCGCTGTCAAATATGCGAACTTTGGTCTGGAGGAAATAAAGTCAGCTCAGGATTAGTCACCGAAACAACGAAGGTGCTTACTGAAAGCGAATGAAATTGCTTCATCTCCTTTACATGAAGATTAATGCCTGCATTTTCTAAATTGAGCTATGTATTCAGATCGTATTTAGATCGTCCACATCAATGGTCTACCTTTTCATTCAGATGAGTTCAGAAATGTGGGAATTCGACATATATGGAGATCTTTATTTTGAGAAAGCCGTTAATGGTTTCTTGTCAGAACTATTTGCCAAATGGAAGGTAACATTTAATTTTTAATTTGTATGTTAACATGTAAAATTGCGGTTACGCTACGTTAAAGATTGACATACTTTGTTTTTTATTAGAAAACTGGAAGCAACCATGAAGTAACAATTGTGCTGTTCTCAAGAGTGTACTATAATGCTACTTCCGCCGAGCAGTTTCCAGAAGTAATGAGAGAGTGTTTATTAACTGACTATAAAGGACAATTTTATGAAGACTTCTATAGGTTCGTAAATCTTTCCAAAATAAAGTATAGTATGTTTCCAATTGTTGGTTTGGTTATACTTTGAAATCTCATAAATCCCATGGCTTTATAGAGTTGTTATACAAAATGAAAAATATGAAGATTGGCGGAATAATCTCATCAGTCTAAGACATATCTTTGTTGACTATCACAAGTACATTATTAATTTCCACAAAAATGCATATCCAAACTTGAGAATTCCAAAGGCTGTTATCTCGTCTGCCGCACAGGGAAACTTCCTGGAAGTACTCAACATGTCGTTGAATGTTTTTGAGAAGGTCAGTATAACCCGTCGAGTCTAATATCCAACAAAAATTGAGAATACAAGAATACCTTTTTTTGTTTTAGCATTACATTGACAGAAGTTTTGACAGAACTGGTCAACTTTCTGTTGTAATTACTCCCGGAGTTGGAGTTTTTGAAGTAGATCGCGAGCTTACAAACGTCACTATGCAAAGGATAATAGACAACGGCGTTGGTAGCGATTTAGTATGTGTCGGAGAGCAACCGCTTCATGCTGTTCCATTATTGAAGGTACGACTCAGGATGAACCGTTAAATACCTATATTTCTGGATTTGGTCCTGTACACAAATCTCTCTGTCAAAGTTATTTGACGTTATAGTATGTTAGGTAACTTTTACGAAAAAGTGTTGGAGGGAATAATTATGTGTTTTTTTTCTTCTGTAGTTTCATAACAAGTCAACACATCAAAGTAATGTGGATGATTATAGCATGCCTCATTGGATTAATCTGAGGTTAGCATATCATATATTGAAATTTCCGTACAATTTGGATCTCTTTAATATTGTTCACGTTAATGTAGCTTTTATTCAACGAACAAACGGGTTGGATATGCTACATACGTACCTAGAATTAAACTACCTACTCGAGCTATTAGCAATAGGGACCCATCGTCACGCCACTCTGGCTGGAAAATTCCGTCGTCTTTCAACATTGCGGCTCTTAGGTTAGGAGATGAAGCTTCTTGGCCCAATTCAGTTTATGATTTCGATAATTATGACGAAAATGTGTTCAAATTGTCTAATGGTCACGTATCATCCAAAAAACGTGTTAAGCCATTGAAGAGGCCTACTAACTTGTCCGAATCAGATTTCAGTAAAATATTCTTGAGGCAAAATTCGGAACCGGAAATGCACCAGTCAAATTCCTCTGACACAGGTTCCATACTTAACATGTCTTCAACAAGTGATCGATCGGGAATTATACTGGGGTCAGCACAATCATCGTCAGCAATTACCATTCCTTCAAAGTCCAAACTTAAACAAATGGAAAATTTGTATTCCTCTTCATTTGGGGCGTTAAATATTGAGCGTAAGTTTTATTGAACTATAACACAAACTCTGTTTGGAATCTCAAATCTTGTAAATATGAAATAATACCTATATCTATATTCTTTTTAGTGAAATCAAGACCAGCAAACAACATTAGTAAAGAAAAGTGGTTTTCAGATGACCTAGGAACACATCGAAATACACATATATTGTCTCCCTCCAACAGTAGTCACGGTGGTTCACCAAAAGACAAGGAAAATGGAAATGCTAAGTTAGGGGAAATTCGAAGACCATCCAGGTCTCTAATCAATCCTTTTGATCCGTCTCATGCTGTAATTAAACTCACATCAAATCGCCGGAGGTGGACTCATATTTTTCCTCGTGGTCCCACTGGAACTTTAATTCAACAGCATCATTTTCCGAGTGGTCTTGCCAGATTAGAAATCGTTCCTGAAGGAGATGGAGAAGCCGCTTTTGGAAATTCAGAATCAAATGGTTTGTATTGTAATTTATTGTGACTGTACACAAAGCTATATGAGAATTTCAATTTTTTACAATAGGAAAATCACACCAGTGTCGTAGTACTTCCAAAGACGGACCTGAAAGCAATCTTGGAGCTCGGATGCTTACCCGCTTATGGGGTGCCACTGGAGAGCAAGAATGGACTCCTGCTTTAACAACCGGTATATTTTCACTTCAATGGCGTATTTATAACTATATTATACTTAAGTTTGTTTAGTGCAGCCGAGATATAAAATAAAACTCCGATTCAAAAGTGTGTGCTCTGTTCTTTGGAACACTTGGCAAGTAAATATCGAGTATATATTTGACTGGCTTAGAAATAGGTATCTGTTACCTGTATTATTTGCATTACTTTACAGTATATTTATGATTTTATTTGTAGGTGTTGATTGGAAGTCATTGACGATTCCAGCATGCCTCCCTCTAACAACCGATTACTTTCCAGATGAGCGTAGCTTGGTAATAGATTACGTAGTGTCAAATTACAGTTTGCTCCCAGACGATGTGAACGCGGATTATTCTTCTCAACGAGCTGTTTATCGAAGACCTCTGACTACAAAAGAAGTATTTGCTGAGCTCGTGTCGCAACGTTTGGCCCAAGGATTTCAAAATGTCATTCGTTCTAAGTCTGATAAATCCTCAATAAAATCTAACAAAAGCTCAACACTTATCAGGCTCAACAGTGTAATCGAAATGGAAGTCATAGAAGAATACTTTATGAGCATCGGTAGAATATTTCATAGAATATCTCTTTCAGGATCGACAATTACAGTTACTAGATACCGACCCAGGTAAAAATTGAACAAAATTAAACTTATATTGTATAGCAATGTTGGGGGTAATATGTTATGTTACATTTTTTATATATTATTTAGACATCCATATCCATCCATCAAAATTCATTACAAGTATCGTTTCTACGCTCCCAACAACAACAACTACGAAATTTCGTATGCGGATTTTAGTACGGAGAAATTAGAAAATTATAATTGGAACTATCTAGATCATTACATCTGTACCCGGGGTGATAGAGATTTTGCTCTGGCAGACGTAAGCTTAATTTTACTGAACATTTACTAAATTTTATAAGATTACTTGATCGCCATCCCATTTTTCTAGAACCGAAACTAATTTATCTAAAAGAGTAATATAGTTTCTGGGCTGTTGTTATTACCGTTGTGTTATATATGAACTGGTATCGAATGAAATGCAATGAATGGTTACCTATTTCGTTAAAAAACGTTTTATTTGCTAATGCAAATAAAAAATACCACTGCTATTTTTATAAACACTGAATGTACTATAACCCGATCAGGTAAATAAGATCAACCCAATAAGATTTCTTGACAACTTAAATTTTAGTAAGCTGCAAATAGACTTTTAAGTTTATTTTTTCAAAACCCCTTCGTTTGACATAATCTGTTCCAGAACCCGTTGTCAAGCAGTCTTGGTTTATCAAGTTTTAGAATGAAGTATCAAATAGTCTTAGAATTCAGTAATTTTGAACATTTATATGGCATCAAAAATTAAAATTTAGAATTATATATTTCATAGAGCCTGAAGTTTTGGAGATTTCGGATGTTTATATTACCAATTAATCAAACTGCATTAAAGAAGATACTTGGAGATACCGTAACCTGTTGCAACGTTTACACACCATTAAGCCTTGAAGAAAAACAGACCTTGACACAAGAATTCCTTAAATTCATTGAAACCTGTATCAATAGAATAAGACGTCCCAACAACTCAGTTCCCAAAGGATCTAGAGTAAGTAATAATACATAGTTCCGATTACCAAAATTCTAATCAAATTTTAATATTTTAGTTTCACCATTATATTTAAAAATAACATTTAAATTATATTCTTCAGGGAGCCAGTGGGGGTAGCCAAAGTAGTACTTGTTCGACTGGAGGATTTCGGGAGCGTGTGAATAGTAATCAGTTAACTGAGCGACCAAGAATGAGGTAAGAAAGATAAATTATCGAACAAATAGAATTATTACCTATATTAATTTTTTAATAAAAAATAATCAAAATCAACTTCTATTCAACCTTAATACGGAGTTAAAGTTAATTCATAACTCCCAATCTGAAATCGAATTTGTATTAAAGATCTGGATCAAAGCTGACAGACAAACAACGGCAAGAAAGTGGAAGTGGTCGAGTATCTCCATTCGATCAAAACTCTGATTTGAAGAATCTAACAATCAGCTCCAGTGTAGTAGATCCATTTATTGACTTACTGAATCCTCTTCCTCCTATTCCACGTAATGAGAATTTAGAGCCAGTACCAGTAGAAGTAAAATTAAAACCGGGTGCGACATTTCAAGATATAATCGCTGGAATGCGTTCTCAAAAGACTGGATTTTCATTCATTAAGAGTAAGCAAATCGCACAATGAAATATTATAATCTGCTATAGTTTATGTAGTTACTGGAAATTTAACTCACAATTTAAGTTTGATACAATAAATGACCAAGATTAAATTGTCAAAAGGTTCCGATTTGCCTCCGTGGACGTTTGTGAGCTATGATGCGGTAATGTGGCTTAAAAATCACTTAGATGGTATTACAACTTGCTCAGAAGCGGTGGAGGTGTTTTCTGTAAGTAGTAAGCTTAATGTTAAATGCTTAACTTAATGTTTAATCAGAAAAAATAGTATTTTTTCTTTACTTAATCGAATTTCTTCAAATTTCAGGGTATGTTAAAAGAACGAATAATTCTGCATGCATCGGGAGACTCAAGTCATAAGTTTGTAAAAGGATTTTATCTGTACTACATTATCAGTGATGCCGATGGTGAGTTTTTTCGGAAAGTAAAGCAATAATTATGTACCTGATGACAAGATTTCCAATCCAGTTTCTAAATCATAACTGAGTTACTTTCTTTGAAATGATAAGGTTTGGCCTTAGAGTCTTTGCTTCCTCACGGAGATAGTGCTATGTTTCATAATGAATGGATGGAAGTAGAAGTACAATCTCAAGAGCAACAGGAAACTTCCTCAGGGGATAAAAATCCTGGTCAAAACATGCATGATACAAAGTGCGTTTATAAGGATGTCTACATAGATGTTGATGTGAGCAAGAAAAGCGACCGTCAAGAATGGGGTCATGCTCGATATCAATCTTTGTACAAGCCAGATGAAGCATTTGAACTTACCGTTCAGTGGGTTCAAGCAACTGGTGCTGTTATAACAGACTTAGTAATTTGATTTAAATTTGTTTATTGCATTATCTGCTTCACAAGTACCGTTTGCATTTAACATAAACACCCCGCTCTCATCTTGTCATTCACAATCGAATAAATATGTGTATACATCTCGACCCATTCGTATTCTGTGCAGGTTCAAGGATGGTCCAGAAAAGCGCAGCAATGCAATCTTCAATTAGTTCCAATTCCAACAGATCCTTTTGCACTTCCCTACTCTAATAACTCAGACCCCCTCCGTGGATCCATTTCTGTTCAGATCCATACTCAGTGCTTGCTTGATGCATTCACAGACATAAATAAAGGTAAATTAATTTTAAAGTTCATTCGTTAAATGGTTAATTACTTAGAAATTCAGACGATTCATTGCCCTTAAATATTTGACTTTCTTAGGTTTTTCCGAAAGTGAATGGCGAGAGAACATGTCAAGTTTTCAACATTCGATAGCGTTACAGTTTGGATTCGTCAGAAGTCCGAAACATCTTCCTTCCCAATATATTCAGACTCAGATACAGGATACAAGAGAATTACATTATGTCCATACAAGTGGAAACATATTTATTATTATTCCAACACATAAACCAATTCTAAAAGTAAACTTGTCGAAATTTATTAATACCAACATACTGTAGATCTTATTGTTTACTAATACCTCTATATTTTATTATTTGTTCCTCCAGGCTGGGTTCTTGTGGTCATGGAATTACATGGTAAGCAAGCGGTGGAGAACATCTTCTACTCCTGCATTGGGCGACGACAGTTTCATGTTTAGGGTACTTCGAGATTTTAAAGATTTCTGTGAGAATAAGGATGATAGATTGACGAATGCATGGAATTTATTAATTAATCAAACGCAATGATTATAAAAACAGCAATAAACAGTTTTTGTTAAGTTTTAAAATATTTCTTTATTCGATGCCATATTATTCATAGATTAATGTTCATCTTAATCCGATCTAAAAATACCAACAGTAATTTGTTTTTCATTATAAATCAGGACATCCGTAGGTATTATTGCAAGTTATTTTGCGGCAATTTTCGCCCGAACAAGATTTCTCCAGGATAACTTGTGTGGGCTTTACTAAACTGCTGGGTATTGGCTAATATTTCTTATTTGAAAGGCTGTAGCCGTTAGTTAAAATCGATCAATAACGAATGATGCCATTTATAATGATATTGAAGACTTGAGATGAAAAATAGCACACGGTTACAATAATCAAAGCATTTAGCTACCGAGTATAATCAGGCCGATGCATACCATTATACTATAATAATTCTATACACGAAAAATGTGAATTGCTGTTGACAATAATAAATTACCATTCAAATTATCATACATTCAAATCCTATGTCATAAAACCAGTTACTTGGGGAAACATACTGAATAGAATCGTTTGAAGCTGGGGTCTTTACAAAGCTCCCCATAAGGCTTTCGAAATTATATAAAAAATCATATCTGTATACCTATTTGCATTTGGTTTGATTTCACCAAATTAATACGAGACACGCCACATCATCACATCACTTACGAACACTGGTAAAATCGGCTGATGTAAGCCTTACAGGCATTGAATACAGGTAAGATGCTTTACCTTGATATTTCTACATTTATTGTTAAAGCACCCTTTAGTTTTAATATATAGCTACCTACTTGAAACCCTGAGTAGGCTATGATATTATAATCTACGCAGATAATTAATTTTTCAGTTGAGGCTTTACTGCACTACCTACAAGGCAAGTTAAAACTTTTAAAACAAACTAATTTAATTTACATTGAACACAAAACATTGAAATCAATTTGCATGCAACTCAGACATTCCAAAAAACCGTTTGATTTCAACATACGAACACGAGGAACGAGTTTTCAATTTGTAATTAGTATAATCGATAGTTGAAGGTTACAGGAGACCATTTTTTTTAGAAACATAATCTAGTAGGTTTCTTCATCTTCGCAGTCTTCAGTCCAGTGATCAAATACTGTGGACAATAATATTAAAGTTACTATACAGATTTGTATTCCTGAATCGTTTTGATATTTTCATTAACTTCAAAACACTTACCTTCACAAGTATTGCAATATGGACGAACTTCACCTCTTTTTGTCCCGTGGTGACTATCAGAAGAATTTGACGTTTGAGTAGGACAATCCTCGGTGTCATGTATGTCAAACTTCTCGCAGATATCGCAGTATAATCTCATTGTCGTCTGATTTTGTGATGGAGGACTATGGAATTTAGACAATTTAATTTCTGTATTAGGACTATATAGATGTACCTTTGCACTTTGCAGACTTTAAAATGCAGAGAAAAGTTGACAAGTATTTAAATAAAAAACAGAAAATGTTTCGAAGTCAGCAGAAAAACGTCTTAGTAAACACATAATTCAAATCCAGACAATAACAATTGGCGATATAGTAAATGCAAAATAAAATACCTTTGGGGTTCCGATGACGTATGTCCATGTAGGAGCACGTTTACTTTGCTGTTCAAATCATCATTTTTCTTCTGCAAATCCACAATAATTGAATTGAGGAAATTTACATGAGCATCCTTGTCAACCGAATCGTCCATTTTGTTAGCAGACTCGTTTGATTTTAGCTTTTCCTGTAGCTGCAGGATTGTGCGTGACTCTTCTTTTAGTTTCAACTCGATTTCGGCAGACCGTTTTTTGGTTTGACAGAGCTCTTCTTCCAATTCTACTATCCGTTCATTGCGCAAGAAAGCTTCCTTTTCAAATTCCACATTATCCGTTCCTTTCTGTTTCAAATCTTCCTGCAACGCTAATATCGATTTAGATTTATTGGTTAGCTGCGTCTTGAACTCGCCGCACTGCATTTTAATACTCTTCAGTTCGTCCTCTAATTCGGTAATACGATTATCCCGACTTGCCATTTGGTTTTCTAATTCACTGGATCCAGCACTCTTCGATTTTAAAAGCTCTTGTAGCTCTGATATAGTTGTCGATTTCTTATGAATCTCTGTTTCTAATTCGACGCACTGCCGTTTCCTATTTTTAACTTCTAAATCTAGCTCGTTGATTTGTTTCTCTCGAAGGTCCATTTCCATTTTAATTTCAATTTTTCCTGAGTTGTTTTGAGCTAACTCATCCTCCAATTTCAAGGTTTTCTTTGAGTTTTCTATAAGTTTAGCTTCGGAGTTCATAACCTGTTTCTTTAATAATTCGATTTCGTTCTCGAATTCTGCAATACGAGAATCACGCAACGAAATCTCGGTCTCCATAGTACTGCTGCTAGTATTTTTTTGTTTCAAATCGTTTTGCAATTCTGATATTTTCTTGGCTAGCTCTTCTAGTTGTACTTCCTTTTCGGAGCTGTGTTTTTTTGCGAAATCAATTTTTTCTTCCAAATCGGAAACAAGTCTTTCCCGAAGTGAAAACTCATTTTGCATCTCTTGGTTAGCTTCAATTTTCTGTTTTAGAGTTTCTTCAAGTTGTACCACCGAGCTTAATGCGGCTTGAAGTTTTAATTCCGTCTCAGACGATTTAGTTTTAATAATTTTAATTTCTTCATCCAACTTGCCAACTCTCTCATTTCGATTCTTTAGTTCTTTTTCCAGATCCTGATGTGCTGTAGTCTTGAGCTTAATTTCTTCTTCCACGGCCGAAAATGCTTTAACTTTTTCTTGAAGTTGAGATTGCAGATTTGCAGTCTCTTGACTGGCATTATTAATCTTTTCTTCCAATTTTGTAATTTGTTGTAAACGAAGTTCAAGCTCTTTCTCCACCTCAGAGCTACCAGCAGATGCAATCCGTAATTTTTCTTCAAGGCTAGAAATTAAACCTGTTTTTTCTTTTAGGTTTGATTCTAAAACCAAACTATGCTGCTTTAAGTTGTTGATAGTCTCCTCCAGCTCTGTAGTCTGTACAAGATGGAGGTTAGAATTGATTTCTAATTCCAAAATAGTTTGCGCTTTCTCTTTCAGTTTTTCTTCCAATTCTGAAATTGTACTATCCTTGTTTAATATGTCTGTATGGAGATCGGTGCAGTTGCTTTTTATCTGCGATATCTCATCCTGTAGCTTTCCTGCTTGCTCTTTTTCAAGAGACAATACCTTTTCCATATCAGTACAATTTGAAGTCTTGAGCTGTAATTCATTTTCTAAATCAGAAACATTGCGAGTTTTTATTTGCAGTTTTACTTCCAGGTCTGAACTCTGTTGTCTCGTGGTTCTTAGTTCTTCTTCAAGTTGGCTGATTTTTTCTCCTCTAAGAACCATTTCTTTCTCCAACTCACTGCCCCCAACGCTTTTTTGTTTCAATTCATCTACTAATTTCGTGATTTTCAGAGACTGTTCTTTAGAGTCTGCTTCAAGATTTGCTGATTTTCCTTTAGTCACTTTTATTTCCTCTTCCAGTTCTTTCATGCATTCACCTCTCTTTTTTAATTCTTCTTCCATTGAAAGTTTATGTTCATTGGTCAGATTCAGATTTTCTTGTAGCTTTAAATAGTTGGCTTTTAGGGCTTGCATATCTTTTTCCAACGAAGTTACGAAGGTTGCCTTTTCCTTCAATGCAGCTGTTAGAATTTCGATTTCATGGGTTTTTTGTTCCGTGCCCTTTTGTAACGCATGTAACGAATCCTGTAGCTGTTCCTCTTTCTTTTGCATCTCTGTTATTTTTTTACAATAAGCATCCCCTTTCAGCAACATGTCTCTCTTGTCATTATCACCGTGTTGCTTTTCGTTTTCCAACAGCTCGTCTTTTTCATTCAGTCGTTCTTCCAAAAGTTTGACGTTAGCATTGCTTTCGTCCAGTTTGTTTTTCCACTCTTCAACTTGCGCCATTATGTTTTCTTTTTCTTGAATCAAAATGGCATTGGTTTCAATGAACTGCTCCAGTTGTTTTTTGGTATCTTTTGTGGAATTTTCAAATTCTATTAACTCCAACCGTTTTTTACTAATTTCTTCTTTAATGGATTCGATTTCTTTTGTTGAGGATGCTTGTATACTTTTGAGTTCTTCTTGAGTTTTCAATCGTGAATTTTGCAGTTCGTTATTTTTCTCCGTTAAAGAACTTTCAAGTAATGTCACTGAGGAGGATAGCTTTTCAATTTGAGACAAACCTATTTGTTTTTCCTCTTCCAACAATTTCATTGCATTTTTAAAAGACTCGTGTTCTTTCTCAGTTGACATTAGCTTGTTTCGGAGTCCCGCGATTTCTGTATTAGCTTCATCAATCTTTTTTGAAAGCAATTCTGTACAGCTCCCTTTCGAGTTGACTAGATCCATTACTTCCGATTGGAGCTGAGACTTTTGCAGTTCTAAAGAATTCAAAGTCGTTGTCATTTGAGACAATTTATGTTTCATATCTGTTTCACTGATCCGAATGTTTTCAATATCAGAGCGTAATTTAACTTCTTCGTTTGACTTCTCTTCCAAGGCACTTTTAAGAAATTCCAAATGCTTCGTCGTTTCAGCGGTATGGTTTTCTCGGTCAATTGATTCTTGTTTAACTTTCGATATAGAAGACTGAAGTAATTCATTTTCTTGTCTCAGAGTTCTGATGGAACTTTCAGCTGTATGCAATGATGTCGAGTTAGCATCCAAAGAGCTCTGAAGATCAAAAATTTTTCGGTTAGCTTGTTCTACAGCTTCGTTGACCTCTGGACTGATCTCTAGATCCTTTTTGGATTTCGCTGCGCCCAAGTCTATCTGGGACATAAGGTCTGCCTTAACTATCCTTTCTTCGTCCAGGTTGTATTGCAAATCCTCAACTTTACGTCGCTCCTCTTCCAAAGTCATTTGCAGTTTACTCATAATCTCTTTGTTTTCATCTGATTCGATTTTCTGTTTGCTAGAAGCTTCAGCTTTGAAAGACCTTAGTTCCTGTGCGTATTCTTCGCACTTACTTGTGATATTTGCTATTTCTATTCTGTCGAATTCCCGTTCCTTTAAAAGATGCTCCACATGATTCTCTTTCTCTTTTAGGACAGTTTGCATAGCGCAAGTTGGTAAGCATTGCGGCCCACGTGGAGTAATTCTTCTACCAGCAGTGCGAGAAGTAACTGATGATGCCATACTTGACATAGATACAAGTGACTCTCTAGAACCATGTCTACGAAGGCTGCGATTCATTGGAGAACTAGTAACTTTAGACGCAGGAACAAATAATCCTTGGCCATCATTACATGAGAAGTATCTTTTACCACCAACAGTTCCATCATTCTTCCCA
This sequence comes from Desoria tigrina, assembly GCA_906901685.1. Lineage (NCBI taxonomy): Eukaryota > Metazoa > Arthropoda > Collembola > Entomobryomorpha > Isotomidae > Desoria > Desoria tigrina. The sequence continues at coordinate 12,541,738 of CAJQTU010000004.1, forward strand.
GGGTGTCCCTTGTCTAACTCCACTCCACACCATTGACCAGCTGCAAAATCGGTGGGTCCCAAATATCTAAGGAATTAATAATTAGGCAAAATTTGTAATCGGTTATAATTTACAATTTATAAGTATAGGACGAAAACAAATGATTCTTTTAATTACCTTAAAATTCCAACTTTTGTCCCACCTGTAGCACTTGACACAATTACTCTTTCACCGACTTGAAGTCCTCCCGATGCACCAGGAGTTGATGCTTTAGAGGTGAACGGACTTGGAGTTCTTTCTATATTATTGAATGCTGTTCCTCGAGGAGGGGTTTGAAATGGAGTAACAGAATTTGAAGTAGGTCCGTCAATTTCCGATGCTTGAGGTGATGCCAAAGGATTTTTAGAAATGCGATTGAGCTTAGTGAACAATCCATGCATAGGGTTACATGTAAAGTATCGTTGACCTTTCACTTCGCCGTCGTGATTGCCTAAAAAACATAAAAACATTCAAAATATAGATCAAAATAAGTTCAATTTCAATTCTTTTTAGTTGCCTTTTGCTTAACTGCGTCTCTCAAAACCATTAAATCAAATTCTTTAACCAAATTTGAATTATGAATATAATATTTTGAATAATTTTTTTCGGTAGAAAATCCTTTAGGCTAATTACATCAAAAATGTATATCTTTCAACTCTGTATAATAACAATAATATATCATAAAATAAATATAATAATATGAGTAAGCAAACCGTCGGGTTTATCAAGGTCGATTCCAGCAAAAACCCCTTTCGCAAAAGCTAACTCTCCAATGAAACGAATCGTTCCTCTCTTCTTTGTGTCTCCATTTACAAAAATGATATCTCCGACTGCGAAATTATCCGTATCCCCAGCTGGACCCGGGTCTATTTTGCATAGCAAAAAGATTATTAAAGTGGCTGTTAGTTTTCAACGTTGTATCTTTTAGGGATTTAATGAAATTCCAAAATTAAATTTTTAACTTGCTCAATATATGCTTACGTTTTGAATCAGGAGTAGCTGGTAATTGTGCCGTTGTCCCTTCTGCAACTCCTGTTGCCTTTCTTTTAATTACACTAGCAGACGGAATCCTTGACATAGCTGCTTGAGGTGTCTGTGCTGAACCAGCCGCATTTCCAACAGCCGAAGCCGTTGTCGAAGGGGGCTTAATACCTGGTTGGCGGATTCCTGACGGTTTTGGTACCGACATTGTGTTATCACTAGAACGAAACAAACATTTTTCATTTTCACATACGATTTCAGAAAAATCTCTGTAGAACGTTAGCCAAGCAGCAGGATCTAAGGTTTTATTTTAATAAATGTGTTAAATAAATTCTATCTGGAATGTTTCATTTTGAAAAACATCAATATTTTAATATATGTTACAAATACATTTTTTGGTCCATTTTTGGAACTACTCTTAATCATCTAGGCCTGAACTTCGAACTTAGCAATTAATTTATTACTGTACTTTCTTAATAAATTTTTTAGCTACAAGACAGTATTATAGAATCAACTTACAAAAGCTGACATCGATAATTGCTGTATATAGATAATTTTATGCCCGTCGGGTGGCAATGATGAATAGATCAAATTAAAAGCCACATTTTCTAATGTTAAACGGTAGAACGCTCAAACACAATTTTAATATTTTCTTTTGCTTCTTCCCTTCCTGCTCCCTTAACTATTCTTCTTATACTTTCACTTCTACCCTTTTTGTGCTCTTTCACTTTCCTCGTTTTCCTTTTTAATTTTAATCCGTCTCCCATTTTTCTACTTTCTTCATCCCTTATTCCCTGCTTTTTTTGTTCCTCCTTCACCCTTTTTCCTATACCTTTTAAGGCTTTTTCCCCTTGGTTATCCTTATTCCCCTTCATCCTTTTTTTTTTTTTTGAATCTGACAGATATGGCACTCTATTACTGCAGTGAAAAGGGTATCGAGCTAATTTTGCGAAACAAATATTGAATACGTAAAAGAAAAAATTCAATGTCAGATTGATGGTGAGCTTGAGATGTAAAATGATCTGCTCAAATATCGAATATTTTATACCTTACCTTCCTTCAACAACTTCAAGCTTGAATCTTGTGTCTTGTCAGACTTGTTTTGTTTGTGGTTTGGTTTGGATAACCCTAGACCTTGATTCTTAAACCTTCATTCAACCTTATGAACAACTTCAACTTTTTGGCTTAAATCCTACATCTGAAACGTGTGAGTATGGATTTGACAACTAACTGATGCTTGATGTATTAGTATTGCAGCTTCCATCGTCCATTTGCCATTTGCCATTTTGCATTTATTTCCGATTTTCAATTTTGCATTTATTTATCAAATCGAAGGCCGGTGTCAAAAGGGGAAACTGTAAATAATTATTGTGAACTGTAAATTAATCTTTAAATTGAACATCTCTGTAATCGTACTCTCTTACAACAAACACAACAATCTCTTGCATCTTTCTTGTGTCTTAATTCAATTCACTTTGAATTTGTAATTAGGTATGAAAATAATTAACGCATCATTCATTAGTCATTTGCTAAAATAAATATCAAATATGAAATACAACATAAAATATAATATCTGCTTTTAAAAATCCAGCAAGTTGCAAGTGAAGATCGCAAATATATACAATATATGACATGAAATATATGTGTAATGTATTACTTATGTGTTAAATGTTACATTAATTTTTAATTATACTCACAGTCAGTCGACAGTCAGTCTTGATCTCGTTGCTCGTAGAAGAAATATGAAAAATAACGAGAAATTTGAAAAAGGCCTAGCACATCTAATCTAACTGCACATTCATTAACTGCAAGCCCTACTGAAAACGAAATACTATATTAAAATCCGAAGAATTATGAACTCCATACTTTAACCTTTAAACAGTCCATGTGATAAAACAGTGTTAAAATCATTGCGAATTATTAAAAAACGAAATAAACATTAACAGTCACCAGTGAACAGCACACAGCACATCAGCACACAGAAAGATATTAAAATGTTTGAATCATGAGATAATTCAGTAAAACCGCCTTGAAGCAATGAAGATGAACTTCTATATTCCCGCAACATTGAGAAAAGCAACTATTATGATTATGACCATTGTGACACTGTCATAATATTATAATAAAAAACGCTTTGATAGCATATTAAAGAAACAAACGCAACGCTCTACCCCAACCAACCATATATCCGTCTACATCGCGTGTACAATAAAAATAACTAGCCTTTGTTCACCGCGAGGTCGGTTTGAAAACTTGGAAACCGACGAGTTGTAGTACAAAATATCTCGCTTTCAATAAACAATACGAAATGACAGAAGTTTCAACTAAAGCCTCCACAAAAATGATACTCGCTTTTTTAATAGGGTGACAAAAAACCCACGCTTGTATCGTTTAATAAAAAGTACGCGCGTTTACCATTAAGCGTTGAAAAAACCTTGACCTTTACTGACTTCACTGTTAAATTAGCTATAGAGCCAGCATTAGTGTCATTACTCGGAGCCGCAATGGAGCCATGTGCACAATTCAAGTTCTGTCTCATTTCATGAGGTTTTGCGATTCCAGATTTAGGTCTTTTGAAGACTTATGATATAATGGATCACGTGGTTAGCAAATATGTGTGAATTCGTATCAGTAAACATTGCATAGTAAGCTCCAAACCGCTTCTTTCGCTGTTAAACTGGCTATACGGACATGATTTCACGGAGCCGTCATGGAGCCATGCGAACGTTTAACGTTCTGACTCTTTTTTCGGGGTTTCGTCTTTTCAGATTTGATTTTGTTGAATGCCTATGATATAACTGGGTACAGTGTTAGTAAATATGCGTGAAGTTTGAATCTGTAAACATTGCGTGTTAGCTCGAAACCACTTCTTTAGCTGTTAAACTGGCTATACGGACATGATTTCACGGAGCCGTCATGGAGCCATGCGAACGTTTAACGTTCTGACTCTTTTTTCGGGGTTTCGTCTTTTCAGATTTAATTTTGTTGAATGCCTATGATATAACTGGGTACAGTGTTAGTAAATATGCGTGAAGTTTGAATCTGTAAACATTGCGTGTTAAGCTCCAAACCGCTTTTTTCGCTGTTAAACTGTCTATAAGGACACCTTACACGGAGCCGCCATTAAGCCATTTGCTCATTTCAAGTTCTGCAATATTTTTCGGGGTTTTACCATTACAGATTTAAGTTTTTTGAATGCCTATGATATCCTTCATCGTATTGTAAGTAATTATACGTAAACTTGGATTCTGTACACATTCCGTGGTAAGCTCCAAACCGCTTATTTCGCTGTTAAACTGTCTACTACGACATGATTGCTCGGAGCCACCATGGCCATGTACACATTTCAACTTTCAAGTTATATCCACGATTTTCGGGATTTTACCATTTCAGATTTAAGTTAATGAATACTTATGATATAATTCCTCACGTTATTAGTAATTTTGTGTGGAATTCGAATCTTTACACATTGTAGTAAGCTCCAAATTGTTTTCTTATCTGTTAAAGAGGTTATTTTACCTTACACGTAGACGAACAAAGAGCATGGAGGCATGTGCTATGTTTTTTTTAGTTGTTACATTTGCCAACTCTTAATATTTTTGCTTAACTTATTCTGGAAGTGTTATTCCTTCCTTATCGATATCAAATCATGGATGATACTCATAAATCCTCTTTTAGTTGTCAGAACATAAACATAAGATGTCCATGCAAAACTTAAGCAGAAAAAGCATCCGTATGAACATAGAATCAGGAAATCACTAAGAAAATGATATAAATTGTGAGATTAAATTAAAAGCAGGAACCATTTCATATCCTTTGTTCCCAACCTCTACAGAAGCTGCAAGAGGAGGTGCGGAGAAAGTGTTTGGAGAAAATACTCTTTGGCGTCCGAATGTCACCTATGCGTGAGTGTGAGGAACTCAGGAGCGGATCCTGTTAGAATCTCACCGTAGGACGTAGGAGCAGCAGAATAATAATAGGTAAATAGATTAGTTATGTCCTGAGCAACAGCCTGGGCCTCACCAAGCCCCGGCGGCCCGACGCACTCTCCCCAGCAGCCCCAACCGGGTTCCCATCCATAGCTCTCTATACGGATTCTGCTCAATGAGGCAAGGAAAAGTACGGCTCTCTCACCCGCTCCTGGCTCAATAGATTGCAAGTGGAGGAAGGAGCAGATCAACAACCTGGGGATGGACATAGACGGGGAATTCTGTGCAATCTGTCTTCCTTGTACTCTCTCATCATCACAGGACTCTGTAGCGCAGTATATGATGCACAGTAATATTACCATCATCATGGTCGTGGTCGTCAGGAGAGGGAGGACATAGGACGCTTGTACTTGCTCATAGGTCCAAGGGATTTTGCTTCTTCTGCCGCTCCTGCTCCTGCTAGCTGGTGGTCTCGTTCTGGTGGTGGTGGTATTGGTTGATATACGTTTCTAAGAGAGGAATAACAGGTTCTCTCTCCTCGGTTCTCTGTTTGTGATGATAACATTGGAGAGAGAGAGAGAGACTTCTGCTGATTTCAAAGAGAGACTCCCTTTACGATTACGACGAATGCTGCTTGCTGGGATGCCTGGCCTGTGCATTGCTATTGCTGCTGCCTGAGAGTTGAAAGGAGGGTGGTGGCAGAGAGATACTTCAGCATTACCTTTGCTTTACCTTCACTTTTTTCACGGTACCAGGGCTGCTGGTAATAGTGTGGAGGATAGGCCTCTTCTCCTCCTCATCTACTCTTGCTGTAGTGGATGGGCATAATAATAATATTATATCAGAATCAGATCAGAAAAGGAAAGAAGACGAGAGAGAGGAGTATTTTGTTGGGCCGCCATTCAACATTACAATTCCCAACTCTTTCTAATTATACGAGGGATGGATAAGGAACGGTTTTGAAAGTTCGGATCCGGACAGAGCTCTGTTCCCTGCACATCGCCCGTCCACCTTCTTAGTGGGTAGTTAGGTGTTGTTGAGGCTCGTCTTATCCAGAGGCTGAGACGCGAGACTCTCCCCGCAGAGAGAGAGAGAGAGAGAGAGGAGAGTAAGTGATCTAGACCTTCCTGCCGTTTTGTTATCAGTTCTTATCATCCATTGACATTCAGGCCGTTTCTTCATTCCGGAACAGGTGACAGGTTGGGCTGATAAGAGATAAACTGGCTTCTCTTCCCTGTTTCTGTGTTCTGATAACTCGTCTGAGTAATCCTGCATTCTTCTATCGTCTATGTAATAGAGATCTCTATGACTCAGTCAGTCAGTCTTTGACAGTTCACAGTTCCTCTGCTGCTCGGAACACGAGTGAAAGCAATCATCGATACACCCTTTTCTTCTCATCGTTAACCTACCATTCCATATTCCAACCGTTCAACAACTATCCTCAGCTCTTACATCATACATTTCATTTAAATTGTAAATCTTGAATCTTTATTTTGTATTTAAACAAACATCGCATTCTCAGATGTCACATTTGACATTGTCTGACACACGAACCATTTTAAAATCCTAATCTTTCATTTTCATATTTTCTTCACTATTGAGACTATTGACTTTCAACTATGCACTAATACATAATACATAATACACCAATATGCAATAAGCATGAAGATTTAAAGATTTCATAAATTGCATTGCATTGATTCGACATTAAACAATTGTATTTTTGTGCATTGCAGATTCGGAGGATTCCAATTCAAGATCCAAGATTGCAATATAATACATAATCCAGGACACCCCACACAATAGGTACGACTGAAACTGTCAACTACAAACTAAAAGTGACTGAAATTAAGTGTAGCTCAGCCACGACTTCAGTCTTTAGGCTTCAGACGTGTGATTTGGATTTCATTTTTTAAACGAATCTGAATAGTGAATACTGTGTACTGGGGATGGAATTTTAGACGTTTCAAATCGATTCCGAACTTCAAACATCAAGACCACGCCAAACGCTGCAATCACCTTCACCTTAGTCCTTGAGAATTTTCACTTCAATCATTCTACATTCTACAACAAACCTACAACCTCTCCAACCCAAGATTTTATATAAAAAATAAACCTTTCAAGACACAAGATTCAAAGGACTCGTCTTTGCTCTCAATTTAATTTTGAATTTTTTAACTTCCTGCTGTGTTCTGTGATACGACTCTTCTTAGTTGAGTACTTTGTACTTCATATTAAGACTGAAGGTCATACGTCTGACTTTTATTCTGCGTTCACTTTCCAGTGATATAATTTGAAACTTTTACGGGACTAGGCAAAAGGACCTAGAACTATGGATTACAGATTAACAGCTTGACAGAATCTTGATACTTAAAACGGACAAAGACTTTTTTAACCGTGAAAGTAGTGAAAGTATACGCTCACTGCAAATAAATAACACTTTCAATTTTTAAATTATTACAACGTATATATCAATGGTTTGATAATCAAGAAGAGGAGGAGTACAGTCATACGTTGACATCTGCTGCTGTGCTTCTCAGATGGATATCATGAAGGGATTTCAAAGGAGGCCAAAGTCGGTCGTTGGTTGGGCTATCCTCTTCTTGTGGACACAATATTTCACTGGAAGTTATGTTGACTGTGCGTCTGGCAGTCACGTTGTAGCAAGATTTTCGGATCCTTCGGGAAATAATGCTACGTTAAACAATCATTTGATTGTTCATAAGGAAACGGGTATTATTTACATGGGAGCAGTCAATAGAATCTATCAACTTGATCCCAATCTGCGTTTGATTGCTTTAAACAAGACCGGACCGGCTGAAGACTCCGTCGAATGCTCGGGATATCAAGGTATGATCCTATGATTCATACATCGTAATTTGCGATTTTGACTTGTACTAAACTTATACCATTACAACTTTTTCGCCTTGGCAGTAAGTTTACAATTACAATGTAATCCCAAGACAGATAACCTAAATAAACAAATAAAGTAATTTTATGCTAAATGCATTTACTGCCGTTTTACCAAAGGAAACCCTTTTTAGACTTCTACAATCTTCCCTTATGTATGAATGTTGAATGTACATAACGACATACGCTACGCATTACATTAAAAGTCGTACTCTCGTACCTTCTTATTCGGATTCTTGGTAATAATTAATCAACCACTAAATACATTATATATGTTTTCTGAATCTTAGATTGCCCAGACAAGGCCAATGTAATACTCACCAACAATGTGAATAAAGCTCTTGTAGTGGACTATAGCCGAGCAAAACTGATCTCATGTGGCAGCTTGTACCAAGGAGTGTGTTGGATTCTTAGCCTGGACAATGTATCTAATACAGAATCGGAATTTGTTAGTGAACCAATTGTTGCAAACAATGAAACAGCTAGCACAGTTGCCTTCATTGCACCTGGTCCTCCAACTCCTCCCACTTCGGCAGTACGTTAAAAATCAATACTTAAATCATGAAAAAAACCTCATTTAATCAAACTTAAAATTTAAAAAAGTTTATCGTTTTTTAAAAAGAGTCAATTTTTTCGCAGGTTTTGTACGTCGGGGTCACTTACACTGGCAACTCATTATATAGAAATGAAATACCTGCCGTTTCCAGTCGAAATTTAAATCCCCGTGACAATTTCGCAATAGTAACTACGAGCGTATCTTCGGGGACCAAGATGCACATCAGCAATCGAGAACAATATCCGATCAATTACATTTATGGTTTTAGCTCTGAAGGATTTTCATACTTCTTAACTACTCAAAAAAAGGATACTGGCTCACCGTCCCCTTTTATATCTAAACTGGTCCGCGTGTGCCAGAATGACTCAAATTATTATTCCTACACTGAAATACCTATTGAATGCGTAAGCGAAACAACCGGAAGTAAATTTGATCTAGCTCAAGCGGCATTTGTTGGTAAACCTGGTCCTGATCTGGCAAACAAACTGGATGTAACTCATCAAGACGACGTCCTGTTTGGAGTTTTTGCGCGTTCTGATCCTGTTGGTAGCTCAGTTCCTGCCAGGGAAAGCGCCTTGTGTGTTTATTCCCTCAAAGATATTCGTCGAAAATTTGTCGAGAATATTGAACTTTGTTTTCAAGGTAAAGGAACGCGTGGACTTGGATTTATTGCAATGAACGCGCCGTGCGTCCCGACTGTAAGTTTGTTTCCTTTAATACTTTAATGCAGTAGTTTCATCCTAATGCATAAATCAAAACTAGATCTTAACTAAAGATAAGTATTTCCATACTTTTTGTAGAAACTTAAAAGGATTGAAGAGGACTTTTGTGGAATGGATGTCAATACTCCCTTAGGAGGAGAGAAACCAGTCGTTGCGTTCTCAGTTCTAAATTTCACCACATTGTTGACATCTGTTGCTGCAACTTCCGCAGGAAATTACACTGTTGTTTTCCTTGGAACGGCTGACGGTCATCTTAAGAAGGTAACAAAGCTTATTGAATTGTGATAAGTAATGCACCGATAACAAAATCCTGAGTTCTCGCTACTGTCTTTACGTGGCACATAATTTTATTTTTTATGGTTATTCATTCGTAGGTTGTTGTCGAAAGCGGTAAATCTGGCTCCGAATATGATGATATGATTATTGATGCGGGAAGCAGAGTTAAAGAGGATATGTTCTTTGATCCTCAGAAATCTCATATTTATGTAATGACAGAGCGAAAGGTGTGTTATTCTTAAAAAAAATTATTAAATTGCGTATCTACCTATAAACAACATGCAAGATGGCTAAATAATCGCCTCTAAATGCTTTTCTAATCTAAATATTTTTTTAAATATAGATATCGAAGGTCTTAGTTCACAATTGCTCGGAGTACACAAGCTGTAATGATTGTGTGGAAGCAGGAGATCCTTATTGTGGATGGTGCTCTCTACAAAACAAGTAAGTTTTTTAATGATTTGGTAACTTTTGCGGTGTTTGGAAGAATTTGATCAAACGTTCATATAATTTATTATTGTTGATTAGATGTACCCTTAAGAATAACTGTCCAAAAGGATCTAAAGCATCTGAGCTATCACTTTATTGGATATCATACAAAAGTGGACAGTGTACCAGAATTACCATGGTAAACCCTAGTCAGCTTCAAAGTTCAACGGCTCGAACTGTAAGTCTTCCGGTTGTATCAGTCTTAGACTTTAATAAAATTGCAATGGAACATACTCTAACTAAGTATTAATATTTCCTTTGCAGCTGTCAATCAATATCGATCATCTTCCAACACGATCCGGAGATTTTTGGTGTGTATTTCGATTCTTGAACGGGAAAACTCTAAAAACGAATGCAAATTTAACTAATAATGGAGTAACGTGTTATACACCTCCAACGTCTGATCTCCCACCTATGCCACCCTCACAACGTATGTCCACACAACACTATAATAACATTTTAATTTTCAGCTTACTCAGTATTTATTAGTAAAATTTGAGTTTAATAATAATAATTAATCTGATCAGATAACTTTACTGCCACCCTGTCTGTACGTATGGTGCAAGATGGTTCTTCTGCAAACGATTTTGTGGCTACCGACTTTGTTTTTTTCGACTGTAACACGTACACAACTTGTACATCTTGTGTGACTTCTGCATTCCCTTGTGACTGGTGTGTTGACAAGCACAGATGTACTCACGATACGGCAGAAAATTGTCGGAACGATATTCTAGTGACAGGATTGAACGTATAATACAATTATTTAATACATTGCTAGATATCTAACTGATATTTATCAAAACATGAAAAAGCATTCTTTTGAATTTTTAGAGGATTGGTCCGAGTATTCGCAGTGGTCCTGGATTTTGTCCCAGAATTAATGTAACCAATGGTTCTTCAGAATTACTTGTTCCTTATGGTACATTAAAACGTATCCAAGTCAAAGTCGATAACATAGCGGTAAGTGCACTGCGGTACCAAGTGACAAGATATTGTAGAAGAGGTCCGTTGAAGATTAGAGAGAGAGAAGACAGAAATATATGTTACCTATTTAAATTTTTCTAAACAGTAAATGGTTCTTTATTCTCCAATAGTTATTGAGTTGATTGCTGAGAAATATTCTTAAGTCCATATCTACCCATTACATAGTATCTGTAATTCCTTCTCAAGAGGTTTAATCTGTCTCTAATCTTTATACCTTCAATTGAGTAGTTTGTCAAAATTAGCATATTTCGATTTACAATTCTTTATTATTATTATTGTACGTGTATAGCAACAAATTATCGTCCAGACGAGATTTTCTTGCCGATTTAATATTGAGGGTCGTGTTACCCCTGCCAATGCTCAACTGGTTGAAAATACGATATATTGCGAATCTATCCCATTCAATTACAATTCGCCAGCACCCAATATCACAGTACCTTTCGCCGTTGTTTGGGGCGGTGGAGAAACAAAATCGTTGGATAATCCTGACAACATCCATAGTAAGACGTTTACAAATATTTGTGTTGTAGATGTACATTTTTTAAGGAATACTAAATATTTTCTTTGTTGAACCGAAGTTCTCGTATATCGCTGTCCTGCGATGGCTGACAACTGCGGCATGTGTCTTGCAATGGATGAAAAATATGGCTGTGGATGGTGTCAAAGCTCAAATAGATGTCAAGTGCGAGAGCAGTGCGACAACGGAATGGGAGTATGGCTCAGTCGCAACCAAACGTGTCCCAATCCTGAAATTAGATCGTTCTATCCAATGTCTGGGCCTTGGGAAGGTGGCACAAATATAACCATCGAAGGGATAAACTTAGGAAAAACATTTGATGTAATTTTATAACTATTGAATTGATATTCAATTTGAATTTGTCAGAATTTGAATAATTGGATTTACTTGTTTCACAGGATATTTACAGTGGAGTAACTGTTGCCGGCGTATCCTGTGAGCCGTATAGACATATGTATTTACAGACTCGTAGAATTGTCTGCCGACTGGATGGTCCTGGAATAAATGAACCTAAAGCGGGCCCGATCATTGTAAAAGTTGCTGATTTTAGGGACGAGTCTTCAGAAAATTACCGATTTGTGGATCCTAAGATTAAAGGAATTAGCCCAACCAGCGGGCCACAAGCTGGAGGCACTCGTTTGACAATTTTTGGGGACCACCTAAATGCTGGAAGTCTCACCCAAGCATTTGTTGAAAACATTCCATGTGAAATACTGATGTGGGTCAAATTTTATTTTTTTAATCACATCAGCTAAAACAATTGTTGAACTTTCCACCTATATTACAGACAAGAAGAAAATCGTTTAGAGTGTAGAACCGGCAGCAGCAAAAAGAGAGGGAAGTCGCATGTAGTTGTCAAATTTGATCAGCGAGATCGAGTTTACGAATCTAGTTTTTCGTATGTCGAAAATCCTTTTATTATACAAGAAAAGGTTAGTACAGATCGGTTACTTTCCAATTTAAAATTCAGTTACTACCAGTTTCGAATTTAAATGAATCGTCGTTTTATTCTTCGTTATGTCATTAACTTTAAATATTTCTGATACAGGACAAGCCGATACGCGGAATACCTGCTGGAGGCATAAATGTTACGGTTGAAGGGAGGAACTTTGACGTAATCCAGGAACCGCTAATTTATGTCGTTCACAATGGTACCTCTTACACCAGCGTAAGTAACTCGTAATGTTTGAATTACCGGACATAAACCAAATTAACGGCTTATATTTAGGTATCTTATTTTTGGTATATGTTCTGTTAATTAATTTTAGGCGTGCAATGTATCAAATAATGAGACAATGTTTTGCTTGACACCTTCTTTCATCGAAGAACCAAATTTCAACGATGTAGTCAACAGAGAAGGATATTTACGGTTACCCTATGGATTTGTGTTTGACACTGTTAACTATACTGCTCTGCAAGTACCCGAAGATGAACATCAGTTTCAACTTTATCCTAATCCTGAGTACGAGCCATTTGAAGAGAAAGTGAAAAAATATAAAAGTGACTACTTGACAATTAATGTAAGTATATCAATACCAACACGTTTTATGCAAACGCAGTAAGTGTTCAAATCAGATACCTACTTTATTACGATTTTAAATGCGCTATGTAGGGACGAAATCTCAACTCTGCATCAGATGAGTCTGACATCGTTGTACTAATTGGAACTAGTGTATGTAATGTTACATCTCTATCCAAAAGTCAATTAACTTGCAAACCACCATCATTGCAGCCTCCTGATTTGAATGACGAAGGTCGTTCGGATACATCCAAGCCACCAAGTGTTGTGGTATGTAATGTAGAGTGTCTAAAAGGAACTCATTTATTCAAGTTTACAAAATCTCGTTAAAATGTTTATGTAATTTTGTACGTTTTCAGGTGAAAGTTGGAAAAAATCTTACATATGTTATTGGTCGTCTTCGATATGACCATATTTCTGCAGCTGAATTACCCCAGAATGCAATGTACTTAATGGTAGCGGGAGGATGCTGTCTTCTAATTGTTTTTGTCGTCATTTTAATACTTTATCGGCGAAAATCTACTGAAAGCAACCGAGTTCTCAAGAATATGCAGGAGCAAATGGATGTACTAGAATTACGTGTGGCAGCGGAATGCAAAGAGGGTAATTTGACTGTTTATGTGCTACATCTTTATGAAATTCATAACTATAGTTAAATCGTTCTATCGTTCATGTAAATAAGCAACACAGTTCATAGAATTTAAAATGATATTCTTTTTTCAGCGTTTGCGGAACTTCAAACTGAGATGACCGACTTAACTGGAGATGTCACATCTTGCGGAATTCCGTTTTTGGATTATCGAAATTATTCTATGAAAATATTATTTCCCAACGGAGAAGACCATGGTATTTTGAGTCACGATAGACCAGAGCTTCACTACAAAACAAAGGGACTTCGACATTTTGGGCTACTAATCCTAAACAAGACGTTTCTTCTGCTTTTTATTCGAACACTAGAAAATAATAGATATTTCTCGATGAGAGACAGGTGCGCACTAAAAATATTTGAAATGTGACACTTTCTGGCGAATGTTCGGAGTGTGATAAATATATGCGCTTTGATTTTCATGTCCTGGGCTTTATACTCCTTTAATCCTTTCTATAATTGTTTATAGAGTGAATGTTGCATCGCTTATTATGGTGTCACTACAAGCCAAAATGGAATATTGTACTGATATTCTGAAGACTTTGCTGGCTGAATTAATTGAAAAGTCGATGGAAAGTAAAAACCACCCGAAATTGCTACTTCGAAGGTAAACAAGATTTATTGAAATGAGTCATAATTCAATGTTCAGTTGTCTCTTTGCAAATCGATTCCGATAACCATGGTACATTCTCTCTCGCTCCTTTAAGGGGGCTTATAACAGATTTGACAAAGAAAGACGTTTCGACGTACTTTCCAGATGACACAGAATTTGATGATTTATTTTTTACAACAACAATTGTATACAACAATTCATTGGTTATATATTTAGTAACTAACGGCCACATTCTATTGATTTTAGGACTGAAAGTGTAGCAGAAAAAATGCTGTCAGCCTGGTTTACGTTTTTGCTCTACAAATTTCTGAAAGAATGTGCAGGTGAACCTCTATACATGCTGTATAGGGCAATTAAACAACAGGTCGATAAGGGTCCAGTTGATGCTATTACGGCTGAAGCTCGCTATTCTTTGAGTGAGGAAAAGTTAATCAGGCAGTCTATTCCTTACAAACCCATGGTAAGTATGATTAGCTAAATCCGTTTTCACAAAATCGATATTTTCTACTTCAATTTTTAGTGAATTTTTATTTGTGGAATTGCAGTCATGACTTTTTATGTCATGTTTGTAAATGTTAAATCAGGAATTGACCAAAAATGTATGTCTGCCTAATTACAAAAAGATTCAAGAAGATCAATAATGTTATCTAATATTAACTTTCTTGTCTTTAATTTTTTATTGTTATTTTGATGGAATTTTTATTTGTATAGAATATTGGTTTTCTTCGTTACTATGATTACTATGATATTAATTATTAATGTGCTAGAGTGAATTCTAAAAAGTTTAATTTTTTGTTATTTAGACGGTATTTGTCTCCATGTCTCATCAAACAACATACATGACGGGGCTTGATTTAAATCAAGAAAATACTGACGTCCCAGTAAAAACCCTGTGCTGTGACACTATCACACAAGTTAAAGAAAAAGCCTTGGATACTATATACAGAGCCACATCTTACGGCCAAAGACCCCGTAAAGAGGATCTAGATTTAGGTATGTCATTGAATGATTCATTGCTAGTTTTGAAAGCGAAGGAAGGTTGATCGTTTGGGCAGTTAGTAAATTTTGAAAACACTTAATACGAATGCCATGATCGGCCGAACGACTTTACATAGGGTCACCAAAATTCATAAACTCGTAGCTTTTTTGGGGACACGACTAATTTCAAAAATGGGCCCAATTGGTCACACCCGTATGGTTTTACTACACTGACTACATATAACAACTATGTGACTTACATAGTAATACCGTCATATTTACGCTCGATTATACCCATTAAAATGATTTATTGTGTTTTAGAATGGAGAACGGGAAATAAAGGTAGACTCATATTGTATGATGAGGATAGCACGACAAAGACTGAGGGAGAGTGGAAGAAACTCAATACACTAAGTCATTACAGAGTAAGATTTTCAAGCGAAATCATTTTTAATTGCAACCAAGTTTCTTTTTATTCATCCTTTAATATTTGTACAGGTTCCAGACGCAGCGTGTCTAACTCTAGTACCTAAGCAATCATCCATGTACAACTTATCCATCTTATCTGAGCGATCTGAGAAGTCGCATAAATACGAGACTCTAAATTTGAGTAAGTATAACTCTGCCAGTCCACCCTTGAGCAGAGCTACGTCTCCATTGAACCATGACAGAGAAGGTGGTCTGAAGGTATGCGATACGGTAAATGACATAAACTAAATCTCATTTTAAATGAATTTATAACCACAAATAAAATTATTCAACAGGTTTGGCATCTAGTTAAACACCACGACAACGATAACCAAAAGGAGGGAGAACGGGGTAACAAAATGGTATCAGAGATATACCTGACACGACTTCTAGCCACGAAGGTAATATAAAAGCAACAAAAAAGTATTCCTTTTTCATATTAATATTTCATTCATCTAAATTATGGGTTGCTTTTATATCGTAATCAGCTTACGCTACAAAAGTTCGTGGATGACCTGTTTGAGACTATATTCAGTACCGCGCATAGAGGAAGTGCTCTGCCATTGGCGATCAAATACATGTTTGATTTTCTCGACGACCAAGCACTTCAACATGGTATTACAGACCCCGAAGTAGTGCACACATGGAAAAGCAATAGGTGATATTTAGTGCTTATTACCTATTTAAAGTACAAACTTCAAAATATTTCGTTTTTGTTGTGAAAGAACGTCATAACTTCAAATCCTAATTAGTAAGGTGTTTTATTTAATTATTTTATGTCTATTCGGCATTATTCTAGCTTACCATTGAGATTCTGGGTCAACTTAATCAAAAATCCGAATTTCGTCTTTGATATTCACAAGTCAAATATAGTAGACTCATGCCTATCAGTTGTTGCGCAGACGTTCATGGATGCTTGTTCAACATCGGAGCACAGACTGGGTAAGTGTATTGTGTGTTTTGTTAAGTACTCTAAAAGTAAAAGTAAAGTAAGGTATGTGAATTCACATTAACGTCTCCATTTGTGTTTTGGGGAATTCCATTAAAAGTTACCTAGGTATATGTATATTTATAGTATTTAAGAACAAAATTAACTAAATTTTTACCACTCATGTTTATATTTCCGATTTTCAGGGAAAGATTCTCCAAGCAGCAAGTTATTGTATGCCAAAGACATCCCTGGATACAAGGAATGGGTGGAACGTTATTATGCAGATATTAAAGCCATGCCATGTATTTCTGATCAGGATATGAACTCAATGCTGGCAGAAGAGTCTAGGGTACGCTTATCACTAATATTAATTCAGTTTTGATTCCTTTGTTCATCAAATTTCGTATTAGTTCATATTTTTCTAATTGTGTTTGTCCCTATATACATTTTAGATGCATTCATCGGAGTTCAACTGTGAAAGTGCATTGTTTGAACTGTATAACTACGCTTCAAAGTATAACGATCAACTGATGATGACTCTGGAAGAAGATGAATTTTCCCAAAAGCAGAGACTAGCCTACAAATTGGGGCAGGTTCATAACATAATGGTTTCTGAGGGACACTGATACAATGAAGGCTCAAATTGACTACTGCAGCAGTCTGTTTATTTACCGTAACCAGTTTTAGTTCTAATGTCGCAATATCTAATGATATTTTATTACAACGTAAAATCCCCGTCTTCAATTAATTAACGTAATCGCTTATAATTAAATTAAACTGTATCTTTAGTTAACAGAGTTTCTCGCTTAAGAACTCATATTAAGCTGCTAGTATTTAGTTCTAAACCCCTTCATAGGCACACGACCGGCATACCTACTACGGTCATAACATCAGGTTTTTTTAAAATAGCGAGAAGCCTATCATGAGCTAAGTATATATTTTTTTCATGTTTTGTATTTGTATGTAAATAATAATATTGTATCGTATTATTGTGGATTCCGCACGAGGATGAAGACTTGTGGTAATAGTAGCGCGAGTGTATGTTACCCAAAAGGATGTGTTTTAGGTCCAAACGTCTAGTTTTCGATAACATGATGATACTGTGGACGTCATGAATTTACATGTAATAAGAAGTTTTATATGTCTGTGTCTACCTTTTGTACAATGTATATGTACTTTTATATATCAGTAATTACGGCTTGCAGATTCCGCATAATTATCCGTATTCCGTACGAACTATGGTGGACTTAAATTAGTGGAGTAGTGACAATGTGATCGCGAAGTTTATCATGCATTCATACGCAATGTCTATGTGGAAATGCTTCAAAATGAGATTGAACTTTTCTCGATCGAATTGTTTAATTTTGATGTATATTTATGTTTATTGGCTGGCACTCGCTATGTTTACAAAGGCAAGAGAGTAAGTTATCTGTGGAATCTAAGTTACCATCTTTTAATATAAATTCCATTTCATATTTTGTATTATTTGCAACGGCTTGGGTTTTCAATACTTTGTGCAACAAAGTAGAGTAGTTAGTCATTCAACTTGTGTTCAGTACTCTTGCACTGCGTTGTACAAACACACAAGC
This sequence comes from Desoria tigrina, assembly GCA_906901685.1. Taxonomy (NCBI): domain Eukaryota; kingdom Metazoa; phylum Arthropoda; class Collembola; order Entomobryomorpha; family Isotomidae; genus Desoria; species Desoria tigrina. Next base: position 12,559,864 of record CAJQTU010000004.1, read on the forward strand.
AAGTATATAGTTGTGAGCCGTATTAAAATTACAATTTACAATATTTACTCGTCGCGGCTTCAAATATATAATATATATATTACATAAATTAGCTTATTTTGGCGTTTCGTTGCCAGCATCGACTTTGTTAACGTTCATGCCATAGAAGAAATGTAACTTAAGATGTCTCCTGATGTCATCTTAATGTGACTTAATATTTATAGATGTATTCAATTTTTTTATTCGTTATTTTTAAATGAAGTATTATGATCCTAGTATTACGGAAATAAAATAAAATGCAATATACCGGTTAAGTACTAAATCCCTAGGTTCGTTCTTGAGTCAGTCATGTCGTTCCCAAGTTTTAATTATGCATTGTTTGTTTCACATTGATTGATATAGTCATATTCCACTTACGAATATAGGTACATATATATAAAATTAAATGTTCGAGAAGTACAGAAGTACACTTTACAAAATATTTTTCATATAAACTTTATTACAACAATGTATCAATCCATCAATAACAATCAACATATCTACAATGTCAGTTACAGTTTCCGCACACCCATTGCGATATCGATACATCTACATCAGTGTAGACCTTCTGAAAATATTATGGGATCTGTTCTGAATCTATTTTTTTTAAATTTATATTCTGGAGTCCATCACTGCTTAATTATCACGTCGATACATTCCTCACCCTCTAAATCGCAGTCCTCAGGAATCATGTCTAAATTAATATGATCTCCATCAAACATTAACCGCAGTTGGGATGCATCGATTCCCATTATCTTGGCATACTGATCGCGCACGCTGCGCATGGTGGCAGTCTTTTTCGAGTAAACAAATGTTGTCTGTCTTCCGCGACGGTCATCAGTTTGCATTTTGAACCTAAATACATCCATGCTATCAGCTAGGTAGAGCTCTTTGTCTGTTTTTTCAGCATAGTATGCATCCACATTGCACAGATCAGTAAGCCCGCACTCGTAGACAGTTTGACTATCATCCATCTTCGTGTAATCTCCAATAAACATCTGCAACGAATAGTGTTTAGGATTAAATTACATAATTATCGTCTTCTCTGATCTTCCTTGATTAAATAAACTAAAACTGCGTTCTTTAAAACATTTTGAACATTTTCTGCTCACCGTCAAGCAAGCAGCTTCGATCCCAGCTTTTTTAGCAACCATTTGTCGAACTTCTCGTATTTTTGAATGCTATTAAAACCAAAATATCGCCGTTAAAATTATTATTTTAATGGTATTGAATATCCAAAAAAGTCAAATTATAAAGTCAGATATGAAATTACTTGACGAAGCCTGATGGGATATTTGACACCCTTTAATTGTACTTGAAAAAACACGAGGTCTCCAAGGGGATTAAAGTCATCTGCTTCTTCACTTTCGGGATCTTCTAATTCAGTGTCGACATCCATCACTTCCATTACTTCAGGTTCAGGCATGTACTTCGTGGGGCTCTGTAATGCTCGCTGCAAATTACAATTTTATTAAAAAGTCCGTTTCATATTAGTCAAAATAAATAAGCACCAAATTAGCAGTTCAGTTTTACAGTATAAAAAATACATTGTTTTCTTGACTGTTTTCGACAGAGGACGACTGATCATCCGTTCCATTGAGTATTGCATGCGCTTCTGCTAGAAGGTCCAGGGTTTCCCTACGTTCAAGAACGAGTTTGTCTAGTCAATTTACAGGTTAAAATAAACTAACCAACATAAATTCATTAATTACTGTTGTATCTCGATGCTTACTGGTCAGGCCCAAAATCTAGAGCATCGTCTTGAGATTTATTCTTTTTGGAATTAAACGTTGATTTAGATTCTGTTATTTTGACATTGGGGATTTTTGTGACTTTAGTTCGCAAAGATTTTGGACTACGTCCCCAAAACTTAGCCTTTTCATACTCGATCATATCGAGATCATCTTGAGTTAAACCCGAGTTAACCTTTGCGGCCTTAAAAATAGCTAAAGGTGCAAAATACACTTATTAAAGTTTGCCAGTAACAATGATTCTAAATTTTGAAATTAATTTGCTTTGTATCATACCATCAAACATAGCATCCGATCCTAGTTCAGGTACAGTTTCCGTTTCAAATACTAGAGTTTGTTTAACTATTCTATTATTTATGGAAGATGTTGTAATGAGTGTGGCGTTTTCTTTGCCCGAAACGGCTTTGTTGGATTCCTTAACAGAAAGCTTTTTGTCGTGCTTTATAGACTTAATTTTGGTTGGTTTGGTTGCAGGACCGGATATCTCCTTAGAAAAACAGATATACAAAATAGCAACTATCAAATATGATTCAGACCACCAACGATAGGGCTGGAACTGAACTTTTTGTTTCGCAAGCTGTTTGAAATGTTTTTAGTTAAAAGACAATCGTTAATTGTGCATATAGAAAGAAAAGAAAATAGCAGATGGAACTTGTTATGTTATTACTGTTATTAGGCAAGGGACAGCACATTTTCCAAGTTCGTCAAAGGATCGCCCGTTAATTGTAATTCAACCAAGTTTTCTGATTTACAATGTATCTTTCTAGCAGATTATTTTACACTTGGTTGAAACTTGAAACTAAACTAGTTAGGAAATCCGATACGGAGGCTCGTGATAACTCCAAAACACCGAAATCACATTCGAGGGAACAATGAAAAGTAGTTCCTATGTCACTTACAGTAGCTTTTTCCTTAGATATCGTACTCCCTGAGGTAACTTTAGTGGAAGCAGAACCAGGTGCATCCTTATAAAATAAATACAAAGTAGTAACTATTAATATGATTTACATACAAAATTTAATACTGTTTTGATCTACACCACGGGGGGGGGGGGCATATAATTCGAAATGCCGAAATCGTTAGGTAAAAGGGAACACCGAAAATAATTTCCTATAATCCTATGTAACTTACCCTAGCTTTTGACTTAGATTTTTTACTCCCAGAAGTAATTTTGGTGGAATCAGAAGGTGCGTCCTTTTGAAACAGATAAAAAAATAGAAACTATTAATATGATCATATACGATTTAATAGTTTTAATGTATACTCTTTAGCCCGAGTCAGGGCTTATGGAATCATGCTGTCCGTCCGTCCGTCCGTCCGTGACACGCTAGCGGCCAAACGGCTGGACCGATCGACTTGAAATTTGGGACACTTGTGTATTTTGCAAATGCGAAGACAAAGTTCGAAGGTGGGAAAAATCGGTCGATCGGTTGACCCGTGGAGGTCATGCAAAGTAGTGTTGCCAAGGGAATAGGTTTAAAATACAGACATATTGAAGCATCCTGACTCGGGCTATATAACACTGCACACTGTAGGTTTTATTTTCGGACAACCTTCACAACGGTACTACACTTTTTCGCAACTATATGTTTTGTAACCTCTTTAAACTGTCTTTAGTATATAAGGAAATGAGGCCCATCATAGCCCGAAATCATAATAATAAATTATGAATTGACAATGAAACTTATATACCATGTAACTTACCGTAGCTTTTGCTTTAGATCTACTACTCTCTGAAAAGGATTTGGATTTGGAGCAAGCAGGACCAGGCAACTCTTTCTAAACCCAAACAAAATAGCAAAATAATATTAATGCGATTTACATTTGAAATAGGGACGCTAAACAACTCGAAATTTCGAAATCACAATACTAATAAGTTATGACGATTTAACAACTAAAATTATTTCGAATGTAACTTACCCTAGCTTTTGACTTAGATTGCGTACTCCCTAAACTGATTTTGGTGGAAGCAGAAGAAGGTACGTCCTTCTGAAACAGATAAAAAAATTAGAAACTATTAACCCGACCATTCCCAAGGCTTTTATTTTCATATTCACCCAACGTGTGCGACAATTGTCTACACAGTAAAACAGGGACGGCAGTGGAAATGCCCATCCCCTTACTAGAACCCCAAACTCCTCAAACACAACTTTCGACGCTGTACAACTATAAATTTTTATTAAAAACGACCATAGACGCTGGTATACCTTATATCACAGATGACGCTTTCATACGCTGCTAAGCGTCCCAGCGTCGAATTAAAAAAAACTCGATTTAGAAAATGGAAGTCGTCAAAAACGTAATGAAAATTGTAAACGTTGACAAAAAACTTCAAATTTGACCCACATTGCTTTTGCACGCTTATAAGCGTCGAAGCGTCTTTTTTTCAAAAGCATACTTTTGACTGCATAAAGTCGTCCAAAGCTATATAAAACTCTATAGAGCTTAAGCCATATTCGAAATACAACATACGACGCTTTAATGCGCCACAATTGTTGCCATAAAACGCTGCTACAGTCAATTTGTTACATCAAAAGTTGCCACTGGATTTTATGTTGCCACCACACGTTGCCGCTGTAGGACTTTGGAAAACAAAAGTGTTGCCACCGTCGATTTCGTTGCCACAAAATGTTGCCACCATGGAGCTTACAATTAGAAGAATAAAAGTGTTGCCACCGTCGATTTCGTTGCCACAAAATGTTGCCACCATGGAGCTTACAATTAGAAGAATAAAAGTGTTGCCACAGTCGATTTCGTTGCCACAAAATGTTGCCACCATGGAGCTTACAATTAGAAGAATAAGAGTGTAGCCACCATTATTTTGTTGCCATCGCGTAACTAAAAAAAGTGCTATCGTAATTATTTTGTTGCCATCACTTAATTTAGATTGAAAGTGTTGCCACTATTGTTTGGTTACCACAGGACTAATTTACGCTGTGGCAACATTTGGTGGCAACTAAATATTAATGACAGCACTTTAATTTTTCTAATTTACGTGGTGGCCACAAAGTAATACTGCCAGGACTTATGTTTCTAATTTAGGTTACGTGGCATCAGCATTTGGTATCAACTAAATAATAGTCGCTGCCCTTTTATTTTTCTAATTTACATATTTGGTAGTTTTTGATGGCGGTAAAATATTAGTTTAGCACTTATTTTCTAATTTTCAAGGTAGCAACAAAATAATATTGCAGCACTTATTTTTATAATTTACTTGGCGTCAACTAAATGGTAGTGCCTGCACTTTTATTTTTCGAATTTACACGGCGGCAACATTTTGTGGCAACAACAAAATAGTGCAGCACTTATTTTCTAATTTGCAAGGTGGCAACATTTTATGGCAACAAAATAATATTGCAGCACTGATTTTCTAATTTGCATGGTGGCAACATTTTATGGCAACAAAATAATATTGCAGCACTTATTTTCTAATTTGCATGGTGGCAACATTTTATGGCAACAAAATAATATTGCAGCACTGATTTTCTAATTTGCATTATGGCAACAAAATAATATTGCAGCACTGATTTTCTAATTTGCATTATGGCAACAAAATAATATTGCAATAATGATTTTCTAATTTACGTGGTAGCGACATTTGATTCTAAGTTATGTTTATGGCACCAAAATTGACAGTGGCAACATTTTCCGCAACAAATTGACGGCAAATTTTGTGGCAACAATGGTGGCAACAAAGAACGCTGGAAGCGTCTGAAGGCGTTTCGGGGTACTTTATTCTCAATGCTATAGTCTCAAAGTCAAATTTGTAGGGGTAAGCGTTTTTGAAATGTCAAACGACAATCATATCATTTCGACGCTGGAAGCGTCAAAAAGCGATCAAGTGTGGTTTCTTACATCTGTGTCATTCTTTTGACCTCATTTTATAAGATACTGCGATTTTTCACTGTCAAATCATGATTGTTTGAAAGTCGACGCTGGAAGCGTCTGAAAGCGTTCTGCAACAGTTTTACCCATTTGTATAAGCGTTTGACATGTTTGGGGTCGTCATTGTTTATTTTTGCCTACTGGGGTCAATTGTCAGTTCCACTTGAACTACCGGCCCTGACCATGGTCTTTGGCGGTATTGGAAAAGCATCTATATTGTGTCACTTATCCCCATTTTAAAGAGAAAATGTCCGTTTTGTTGGACTTTTCAATTTTTAAAAACCCCAGTTTTCAAAATTTTTGAAATTTTTTTTTCGAAAATTATGTCAAAACGTTTTTTTGAGGATGTCCTAAACGCTCGATTTTTCTAGCTTATCCGTTTTGAAGCTACAGGACGATAAGTAGCGGTGTAGACGAATGTCGCACACGTTGGTAATGGACGGGTTAATATTATTACCATATACAATTTAATAGTTTTATGTATATTTTTATTATCGGACAATCATCACAACGGAAGTAAACTTTTTTTATATAAATACCTAATTGTATGGTAACCTTTTTGAACTGTCTTTAGGTATATAACCGAATGAGGCACTACATAGCCCGAAATCATACTAATAAATTATGAGTTGACAATGAAACTTATATACCATGTAACTTACCGTAGCTTTTGCTTTAGATCTACTACTCTCTGAAAAGGATTTGGATTTGGAGCAAGCAGGACCAGGCAACTCTTTCTAAACCCAAACAAAATAGCAAATAATATTAATGCGATTTACATTTGAAATAGGGACGCTAAACAACTCGAAATTTCGAAATCACAATACTAATAAGTTATGACGATTTAACAACTAAAATTATTTCGAATGTAACTTACCCTAGCTTTTGACTTAGATTGCGTACCCCCTAAACTGATTTTGGTGGAAGCAGGACCCTTCTAAAACAGATACAAAATAGAAACTATTAATATTATTACCATATACAATTTAATATCTAGTTTGAATACTTTTAATGTATACTTTCTAATTTTATTTTATTATCGGAAAATCATCGCAACCGAACTAAACTTTTGTTTTGCATGTTTGAATTGTCTTTATAAAGAATGTGGCACGTCCTAAACCATAATAATAAATTTTCCGTTAGCAATGAAAATTATTTACCACGTAACTTACCGTCGCTTTTGCTTTTGATTTAATACCCTCCAAAAGGATTTTGGAGCAAGCAATACCAGACACCTCTTTCTAAAATCAAACAAAACAGCAAATATTACATTACCTATATATATAAATATAATCTAACAATAGCCGTGTACACTTTTATTATCGAACTGTTTGAAAGGTCTTTTGTTGTAAAGCCATTATTGTCATTCGTAAAAAAGCAAATATCGGAGGGAACACGTCGCTGAACAAAAGGACAATTTCTTCCAAGTTCACAAACACATTGCTCTAGCAGATTACACTTGATTCGATTGAAACTATTATGCTACACATAGGGAATGGAGCTCAATATAACCCAACATCATAATATTCAATTATATTAGGAATCAGTGAACAATGAAAATTATATCGCTTACCGTAGCTTTTGCCTGAGATCTTGCACTCTCTGAACTGATTTTGGCTGAAGCTGAACCAGCCACCTCTTTCTAAAACAAAACAAAACAGCATATATTATATATACAATCGGATAATAGCAGTGTGCACACTTTCGAACTATTGACTATTAGAAAGGTCTTTGGTAAAAAAAAAAAAAAAAACCTCAAATGTACGATAAGTATATCGTGTTTGAAAAATTAAATTCGTTATCTGCAGCAGAGAGGTATGAACTGCACTCATTAACATGTTTCTACAAACATTGAACATGTAATTCATGATACAAATCTGAAAAATGTTGTGACCGAATTCTTGGGTCAATTTCATTCTTCCATGAATGAGTAGAATGATAACTGAATACGGCTAAGACTCATTCCACTATCAAATGACAAAGTCCTGGAACTCTCTCCCAATCAATATACAACTAAGTGAATCAATTGAATTATTTGACTATTAACAACAAACAATGAACATTATATTTTCCATGCAACTTACCGCAGCCTGCGTCTTAGATCTCGTAGTTCTGGAAGGGGGCATCTTGAATGCGAATGTAAATGAGATTCCAGTTAGAAAATGTCAAATGTTAATACTGTTGACTTGACTGTCTTGTGGCTTGTCGGCTTGTAGTTGACGATTGATGATTCTGTTACGGAGACGTTGCTTTGTCCCACCTTCTCGGCTGAGAAGAGTTATACATGCCCCATCATGTCGATACTCAGTATGATGTATGACAGTGATCTGTGAATTTTGGAATTTGTAAACACATCTTTTAGTTTAGTTTTTTAATACATTGACATTGACATTCAATTACTTTGTACTTCATACTTCATTAAAATTCCTAAATTCGAAATTGAAATGTTCAATGCACAATCAATGTGCAATGAATAACAAATTAATTGAATTGGGAATTGAATAATTGAATTGTGAATTGCTAGTTTCAAGTAAGTTAAGTTTGTAGTTTTGAGTTTGTATGTGGTATGGTTGATGGTGGATGGTATGTTGTATGCTCAATGTTGTATGTGAATATCAAATGCAATGACATGATATGATGTCGTACACAGTGCACAGTCAGCAGTCAACAGTACACAGTACTTACTGTACTTCATACTTGAGCACAGCATCACAGCACAGTTGACAGTTTTGACTTTTACATTTCACATTTCACATTTTATACTTTTTTGTACTTCAACTTGTGACTTACTAGTTAAGTACTTCCAAGTTGGAAGTTTGAAGTTGAAACTTTGAAATTTAGAATGAATTTGAATATCAAATAAATATGCATATAAAACCCTGAACTTTCAAAAACTTACTTGATTTTTTTTCGATTTTCTAAATTGTGATGTTCCCGAAATCTAGTGTGTAGTGCGTAGTGCGTAGTGTTCAGTCCCGGTCTCTTCACAGCTCCAACTAACTCTCCCCTCTCGAAACAGTCAGTTTGCAGTTTTCCGCTTTCTCCTCTCACTGGGACGAACGACGAATGAATGATGAATGTTTCGTTCTTGTATTTCGCTTGCTCTTATACTTTACATATGCAACTGCATCTTGCTATGCCTACTATACTACAAATTACTACTGCATACTGCTCTGCTCTGCATATCTATACCCGAAACAAAGATCAAAGATAACAACCAGAGAGAGAAATTTGCGAAAAGCAGGAAAATAATGAAATGGAGACCAGATACGAGACAAGTCACACCATCCGAGAGATCAGATCAGATGCAGTCAGTATCAGTAAAGGAATGAAACAATGAAATAACGGCTATGCTCTTAATTCTTGTTTTTTGGGCGGAAATGAAAGAAAGGATTGTACTTTCTTTTGGCGGATTCAGCAGATTGGGCTCTCATAGAAATAGAATAGAAGAGGTATGAAATAGAGGTTTAAGAGAGGAAGGTCCGCTTGGCGGCGGGAGTGTGCACTTTTGTAGAAGAAACCTACTCCTTCTTCTCCTCTGATTTTGTTATTACGAAGAGGAGGCATAGATAAGCGATTCTTCTCATTCTATTCTATAAAATGTTTGTTGGATTTTGGATATGGAGGGTCTTTTCTGAAATCATATTATTTTAGTCATCGAAAAGGATGCCGTGGTAAGTTTGGGCTAGTGCTACTACGGCCACGAGTGATTCCTTTCAGAGAGGTCTTGAATCATAATAATAAGGCCTAAGAAGAATTCTACTCCTCCGACTTTCTTTGCTCCAGGTAGAAAGGCGAAAGGACTCGGCTGCTCCAACAGGATAAGTCAGTTATTTTATACCTTTAATTATTATGCCTCCTTTCTCTATATCCGTATCCTAGTTAGATTAAATATTTAATTTAAACCATTTAATTATTGAAAATACAGCCAGAATTTCGAAAATTCATGACTGTTGACTGTGGACTGGAGGTTAATTGTGAATTTTGTGATTCTCCTTTCCAGGCCTCGCTAAAAACACTAGGATTGCTAGGATTGACCCGGACCTTACTTATACCTTACCCTTACGGCCGAGCCTTCAGAAGAACTGCAAACTACATACTTGTACTCTGTACTTCACTTGATTAGTGATATACCTGCTGATGCTGTACTTTTGACTTTCAACTTTACTGAAGTACCAACACTACTTTCTGCTTGTTGCTTGTCTTGGAATAAATAAAGCTCGACGATAAGAACGGAAACGGGTGGATTGTTCGGAGCTACAGACTTAAAACTACAGTTTGAAACATGAACAAAGAGAAAAATAATAGGCAAAAGGCTCGGAAATAAATAATGATAATCCGCCAAGAACTCCTCCTGAAGTTTACTTGTGACTTGAGAAAAGAAAGTAGCGGTCAGCGGTCGTTCCAATACCTGTTACTCACAACTCAAGCAGCTCATTACCCTACATCGGATACATCCTACGGCTTCCGCAATCCGCATTGATTGTTTGCAGCGAAGGCAACATTTCAAATTTGAAATGAAATGCCAGAGCCAGAGAATCCCTATTATTAACTCCAATCTCTGAACTCGTTTGTGTGCGAGCAAAGCGGTCGAGCCTCACTATATATAGAAAACGTAACTAATTTAAAATATTTTAATATTGCATTTTTATTTCAAATCTATAATTTTTTATCTATTGAAAACTTTTTCAAACATTTCGCATTATATTTTATCGTGTGACATGGTGTATGGATTAATTGTTGCTGACATCGTGACGACTGAGGAATGAGAAATGCTAATTACATATTAAAACGATGTGCACAGTTTCCATTTATTTTCGACAGGAGAAATGGCGGAGCCAGAAAGGCTGGATTTTACCAGCACTCCAAGTACTCCTTCTATTACTGGACAAGGAGGAGGTCCTGCAGGACCAGGACCCGGAAAAAGGAAGCCATATACAGCTTGGAAGTTAATAGTCGACCCTGTTCTAGTCAATGGAGCGTTCAAGACGTTTCGATTTGACGGTCGACTGGAAAATGATCCCAGTTATCCAATCGTCGCAGTTCGAGATCCTCGAAATCCACTTAGAAAACGTCGATCCACCGAAATCATGGAACTTCCTGTCCCATTTTTCAAGTTGGATAAAAACTACATAGGAAAGCCACCAGCGGTTGAAGTCACAATAACAAATGTTAACGATAACATTGCAAAGAACTTCTTAAAGGATGTGATAACAAAGCATGGAGATGAAGGATTTGAGGATGTCACTGTTTTTTACCACCCGGTAACTAATAAACACCTCGGTCTAGCACATGCTATATTCAAAAGACCAGCGTTTGCGAGAGCTTGTGTTGAAAGGCTGAATCACGCTTCTCTTATGGGACAAAAACTTGAAGTTTTCATTGATTCCTTAGGGGAGAGATGTAAGGAACTTGTGGAAGAACTTACAACAGAGCCCAAGAAGTCAGACAGCAAACTAGTATCGGAAACTAAAACTATCATTGATGTAGGAAAAGACTCCGAAGAAAATCAGAAAACTCCTCCACCTCAACCAATCATGCAACAGGAAGTTAAGAACAACTTGTTTCTTCGACGAGAAGGCTCTAAACTTGGAACATTAGAGCATGTTCCTCATTCTGCTGGCGGAGCAACAAACGGGAATTCTGGTGATAGAAATCATGATATTTACAACATGGTTTCTAATTCCACAAATTGTCTGACTGACTATGCACCAATCTATCAGCCAATCGCATCAATTTCTGACCAAAATATGTCATCACAACCATGGGCTCCTCGGCAAATGTTGATATCAACCGGCTCTCCAATTGGTACTATAGTACGGCCGTTGGAAATCCCCCTTCCCGAAGAAGACAAAATCAGCTGCGAACCAGGTGGATTCTCTCCAAAAATGGATCTCGACACAAGAATCAAAATGCTTTTTACAGGTAGTTATCAATTTTTTATTTTATTGCTCCATTATAAAATAGTAATAAGAATTAGCAGCATGAATTAATTATTTTGAATTTTTGTAAAGGCAAACAGTCCAAGGAATTTGGGTTGAGATTTTCAATTGATGATAACAGTTCAAGTGACAGTGGAGAAGATAATCCGCCCAGGAAACGAACCAAGTTAGGAATTGAGGGTGCCGAGATCTGGGGAAGTGATAGCGAAGAGGAGACTGTGGAATCTGCTTTTGCCAAAAAGTTTAAACGAAATACATTTGTCCCGGTTATGGAACACAGCAAAAATGATCGCAGGAGATCCCATTTATCTCCACCACCATCCCCATTTTTAGAATTAAATTCTATTGTGGAAGGAAAGGACAATATTCCATTATCTACCCTACAAAGCTTGAAAGCTAAATTAGAAAACGAACTTGAAAAGATTTCAGACGACTCAAGCGGACTTTCGCCTCTGAGAAGGTCACGGAAGCGAGCAGATGATATGTCTTTGTCGTCGTTATCCCCAGAAGATCCATCTTCAATTAGCCTACCTCCAAATCCCCCTATGCCTCCTTTACCACCACTTAATGACCAACAACTTCTAGCCCCTCACTCATATTTACAACCCAATTACTTTCAAAATAATTATTCGAATTTATCATATCCTCCCTACATGGCACCTTGGAATGTGCCGCCTGGATATGCGGACCCATATGACATGCATGAGAAGCAAGCTGGCTATGAAATGTACCCCCCTTATATGAATGCTCACACCGAAGCATCAGATTATGAAGATGATGAAGAAGAAGATGATGACGAAGAATTAAGTCCTTATGTTGTAATTGCTCGTACCATCGAAAAGATTTACGAAGAGCTAAGATTTAACATCCGCAAAGATTATCGAAAGCGCTTTATTGAATCAGAATCTTACAAAAAATTTGAATCGTGGTGTGATAAGCGCGAACAGCATTTTAAGGAGTTATCAGAAATGGAGCAGAAAGCTAAAGCTTGCACAGCTCCGAAAACTTCCCCATTGAAACTTGAACTTCCTGTATTTGATTTTAAGAGTTCAGATTCGCTGTTCACAACGTCAGGATCAACAGGCCTTGGAATCAGGTGCTCTATACCAAAACTGCCATCGTTCAGAATAAGAAAGCCAGACAGAGCTCCTTCGCCTGCTCTAATTGATGAAGATTCTAGAAGATCTTCTGAAAGTGATCTCGATAAAAGCTCATCCGAATCAGAGGATGAAGCACCTGTCCAAAAGAAACCTCTTCGACGACTTAGCCTATCTTCTGATGAAACTTCAAGCACTTCTTTGGAGTCTTCATCGGAAGATCGAGACTCGGAGATGGATTCCATTTCTGAATTTGAATCTGATGCATTCGCTGAAGACGAACCGTTAACTAGCCAAAAGTTGTTATTAGATACAGAGAGTATTTCAGAGAATTCCTATAGCGAAAGTGAGGATACTAAGGTTATTGAAACGAGCAAAGACGTATTTATGGAATCTGTAAGCAGCTTCCTGGGGAAGACGGAAAGCAAGGACTCGTTAGAAGTAGCCCAACAAAAGAAAGATGAGCAAATAATTGTAGCAGTAAAGGAAGAGATTGTATCTATCGAACCGGCTAATCTCGATCATCTTATTGATCATAATTACTGTCGTACAATTGAGGAAGAAGAATATGACAATAGGGTGAAAGAAGTTTTACCGGTTCTTAATCGGGACAGATTTACCCAGAATAAAATTAAGAGAGAAATTCGAGCTCAGATTGCTCCCAAGACCTTTAAATTGCGGGATAGTGATGAAAAGATGAAGATCTTGTACGAGTTCTTTTACTCAGGATTGGATGCTGAAGACTTGAAGCATTTTAAGTCGGCATTTGAGTCGGCATTGTCTTACGATTCAAGCAGTTATTGGAATTCGACTCATTGGGTTGACTACCCTCCAACTGTAGCTTCAATAAAACGATCTCCAAGCTCAGAAGTAACCAGAGTTCATGAAACCGGAAGTGCCAGGTCGGAGGGATTTTATAAATTAACTAGGAATGAAAAGGCGAAGAACCGAAGACAATGGGGTGTAAAGCCTGTGGAGAACAAACACACGTCAGCTATTGGTGCTGCAATAATGGAAAAGGCAGCCGGAAAAACCCAGCTTACGATCTCGCGAGAGGCCAGATCCAATCAAAGAAGGCTCCTTACTGCTCTTGGAAATGAAGTGGATTCGGATCTATTAAAGTTTAATCAGCTAAAATTCAGGAAGAAAAGCCTTCGATTTGGTAGAAGCCGAATTCATGACTGGGGATTGTTTGCATCCGAGCCTATAGCAGCAGATGAAATGGTGATTGAATATGTTGGGCAAATGATACGACCTGTGATAGCAGATCTTCGAGAAGGACAATATGAAGCAGTAGGAATTGGAAGTTCTTATCTTTTTCGTATTGATCTGGAAACTATTATTGATGCCACGAAGTGCGGGAGTTTGTCTAGATTCATTAACCACAGCTGTAATGTAAGTATTTAAAAATTCAATTTGAATTCAACATTACTGTAAAAATGCATTTATAATGCCGGCTACAAGGTCAAAACTGTAATATGAATAATTTATTTGCAGCCAAATTGTTACGCAAAAATTATAACAATCGAAGGAAGGAAGAAAATTGTCATATACTCCAAGCAACCTATAGGCGTGAACGAAGAAATTACATATGACTATAAATTTCCGATTGAGGATGAGAAAATTCCATGTCTATGTGGTTCTGCACAGTGTCGTGGCACGCTCAACTAGTTCCTGATTTTCAATAAAAATCTATCACAATTTTTGTTGTTGACGACTACCAACCTAAGTTTTTTTTAAATGTTTTTGTGACCAGATGGAAATATTAATAATTAAGTTCGATAACTATATTTATACCTTATAATCTAGATTTGTTAGAGATTTACAATATTTATAAATAGATAAAGTATGAAGATATTCCATTTTTGAATCGAGTTTATCTTTACAATTTTTATATTTGTCGATTCGAAATAAATGACTGCTTTATACTATGACTGACTTCAGTCATCGTCTATGAAAACTAAAATACCCGAGGTTGATCATTTTTCATATACATTCATTTAATTTTCTTAGAGGTAAATTAGAGTACCATCGCAGAAGTAAATTATCAGATCACCAACCGAACAGAATTGTCCTATGCCATTAATGATTTCCACATGCTTATACATCAACACGTTCATTTCATTTAATCCACTTAAAAATATTCTCAAGCGACTGGACTGGTAAAGTGCTAACAACTTCGTATAACTTCGTGCTTGGAGTAAAAAAAATAAAATTTAAATCAATACTTACATTTTCATTGATTTTCTACTTTCGAACATGTTGACATGGAATGGATGATCGTATTTTGCGTCTTTGGTGTTCAATTGGTTACTTATAAAATGTAAATTATTTCAAGGTTTTCGATAGTTCTAGCTTGTAAAAAATTAACTGCAATGTCTATTTACCGATTTACCTGTATCATTAAATGGAATCCCATAAGACTATTTTTTTCAATCAAACCCTGCGATTACGATTAGGGATTAAGGAATGATTGTTTATCGTACATCCAGAAAATAGAAAATTTTGTTTAAACCATAAAAATTACAACAAATACCAAATCGAATGCAACTTATGCTTAACGTTTAACGGAGAAAGCCCAAGATGAGAATTGCTGTGGAGAAAGTCTGGATAAAAACTGTCGCACTACACCCCACCCTGCCAGAACACATGTAATTTACTCTTTGTTCTCACGGTTTTTTTGCTTCATTTCCCATACTCCCATATATCCATAATTAATCATAATTGATATTTATAATTTAGTCTCATATCTCACTCTGTGTGAGCTCTGGCTTCTGTGGTTAGCATGGAATTATAATTTTATTAGTCTACTCTATAATTCTAAGTTCTATAAGTTAAGTAAGCATTCTATAAGTCAAAGTTAACACAACCAAAATATTCCACAAAGACAAACCAAACAAATAATTATATTTGCAATAAATGTGGAAATGTGAAATCTTTGTATTCTAATTCCATGCATGAGGGATGGCTGACGAATTTCTGAATGAAACATTTACAGTTGAATGAATGAAGAACGTCGGGGTTTTAATTTGGATTTGCATTCTTGAATTTGTATATGTATTGATTACATGAACTTACAAAGATCCACCACCACGTGGTAAGCCCATCTAGTCTGTATAGTATAGATAGGTTATATTAAGTCATAAATGTATCCTACCAAGAGAAGAAAAGTCCATACGACCGGCATAAATCTGCATATATGCAGCTTCAATTTTTTTATTTATATCTCAGCATTGTTTCATCTAGTTTCATAGAGTACATAGCTCAAAGCAAAACCGACCATCGTATATCTAATTCTAATACACATTCGATCTTAGATCGTATTATTATTAGAACATTATTACAGATTGCATAGTGGGAGGCAGTCAGAATCTAGAATCTCATAAACATAATTTCAGATTAGGCTTAGGGAGGATGAACCACAGGTACAGACATGACTTATCTTTAGTTTAAAGAAAGAAAGCAAGGTTTCGGATGAGAAACGGGTCTCATTTCACGTTAAAATTAATGATTAAAAAAGGGAGTCCTTTAACGGGAAGGGAACAATAATAATGGCCCATGGTGAAGTTATTAAGATATTAAGAAGGTATATAGAAATTTATAAGGTCAACCGTGATGTGGCAACGTGAGAGGATCTGCCACGTCAGATAGATTCCTCCTCGCCTTCATTGACGAAGCACAGAGAGTGGAATGAAAGGAACATGCATCTAGTCGAGAATTTTATGAGCCACGGATTACGATTACGGACACCCGAGATCGAGAGATCGCTTCCATATATATTACATTTTAGAAGCATTAAGCCCCGGGCACACCAACGCCATATGCAAATCGTGTCCAACATTTTGTTTGTAGCACCGTTCACACCGGCTACTTCTGCTTGCAACAGTTTGTTAGCAACAGATTGGTCGACAAAATTTTGTTTGAAACGAAAATCTGAAACCATGCACACCGCGTGTGACAAACACCGTTTTTTGGCTCGACAGACTGTTGCAAACCATAAAACTGTATTCTGAACCAGTTCAGAATTTTTTTGTTTGAAACAACTTTTTTGGATTCTGATGATTCTGACATAGATAATTTCTGGTCTCACTTGAGTTTATGAGGCGCTTCGATTAATTACAGCTACTGAGTTATAAAAGTGTGAAACTCTTTAATGTTTTCACTCGGTCCGTCTGTCCGTCCGTCCGTTTGTGCTCTAACTCTCGAACGCTTGAGTATTTTCAAATTATACCATTTATATTCTTTGAACGGGGGCTAAGTTTGTTTAAAGGCCGTCTAGGTCAAATGGGTCACACGGGTCTATGGTCAAAGGTCACCTCTTTTCAAATTGCGACTGTACAAGTGTAATAATTCGTTGGAAAGGTACTGTCATGTGCTATTCAACGATGTATAAAATTTGACTCTGGTTGGGGAAATGTGAGATTTTTTAATTAAACGCCTTGAACGTGTCAGACAAAACCGTTGAACGTTATTTGACGACTTGCTCGTGTGGCTTTACCCTTTCATGATGTGCCTTTGCAACGGTTTATTATGTATCGTACATGTAGAGAGATAATGCGAATGGTTTGCTGTCTGTTCGTCTGTCCGTCCGTATTACTCCGTATGAAAACACGATAACTCGACAACGGCTTAAATTTTTTAAATGTTTCTTTCAGTTATCTATTTTCGACATCCAAACGGAGGTCAAGTTCGTTGGGCACCCGGTAGGTCAAAGGTCAAGAGGGGAAAGGCCAAAGGTCAACATTTAAAAAAAAATAGTTTCACCCCATGTGTGATATATTGATAGAATCTTTATTGTCAAGGGCTATTCGATGGTGCAAATAATTGGAAGAGTGGGTCACTCGTTGATTTGTTTTCAAACATGGCTAATTAAAAGCAAAAATATTTTTTTTAACTTTTCACTCGATGAAATTTTAATACAGCAGTCGCAGTCATGTCATATGTGTTGGATGGAATTTTTTGCATCGTTCACACCGCTGAAGTCAAACATTTCGTGACAAACAGATTTTCAGTGACAGTTTTGTTGTCAACCAAGTCATTTTTGGTGTGAACGATGCAACAAATTTTGGTTTGAAACATTTTTGAGTTAACAAAAAGTCGGGCAAGATTCGCATATGGCGTTGGTGTGCCCGGGGCTTTATAAATCCCATAATATGCAATACAATTATTTATTTTTTCTATAGTTAGTTTTTTAGTAGCAGGCATCTCAAAAATAAGAAATATTTACAATTCTAGACAGGGTTTTATAGGGAGGATAGAATTGTACTTATTTTAATGCAAATGATAGAATCCCAATAACCTTTTGAAAAAAACCACACGTCAACAAGCCCTGATTGATATGTAAATAGTTGATTTAATGCTGATTCATTTCCCAGTCTGTCCCTCTTCCTCAATGAATTCATGAACGATGTCGGAGCCGCTAGCCGGCCGGATGGCGAGGAGACTACAAATGATTAATAACGCCTTCTCAACATCTCATGATTTTATGATAAATATTTTCCTTTTTTAAATGATTTTTTTCTCGAACTGATCATTGATCGAAGCGTATTTCGGAATCGGAGTAAAGAAAGCATCAGATCAGATCAGTATAAGATGGGCTTGGCTGGATTGGGAGACTAGTATGGGTAGGTTCTCCACGAGAGAGTGGAGAACATTATGAGTGTGGCTTTGGTCGGTGTTGGTTTTGTGATGGTGGTGATTTGGGTGTAGGACGCTGGTATAGGAGTACGAGATAGTGAGGAACGGAATGATTTTTGCCTCTTGTCTGTAGCTCTGTGTGAAGTGTGATTCATCGAGGAGTGAAGTTGGAGAGGGATGAGAATTTTAGTTCCGAAGGTATCCTCTTTTTGGCTGAACATTGGAGGAGAGGCAGTTGATCTGTCATTAAGTTCATCGGGACGAGAGAACTGAGAGAAGAAGAGTGAAGAGGAGTTTATCAGATTCCGTCGAATATTGTAAATGTGAGAGGACTGACTAATAATCTCATTCTCACCCATCCGGTTTCCCAAACAGGAGGACTGTGACGAGGACTTTGCCAAAGTACTCTTTCTCGGGGTGTGACAACTTGGAACGGGTTCCTTCCTCCCTTTCCTTCGCCCTCGAAATCAGGTCATCTCATTAGCCACTGTCCATACTTACCAAATACAAAATACCGAACAGGAAAAGGCCATCGGGAAAATCCCAGCACCAGGCAGAGGCCAAAGAGTCAAGAGCTGCTTTTCTTTAAAAGTGGGTGGGTGTTGTTTCCACAGAGACGACCAGCGGTCGGGTAAAGTTCTTGTAAGTTTTAACTCAGTTAACAACAATTCACAATTGCATGTTTCATATTTCGGGCAACTCCCTATTCACTATTCTCTATTTTTTCTATTTGTATTTCAATTGCAATTGTGAATTGTGAATTAAATTAGGAATCAAGCCAGAAGTCATAAGTGCTTATCAATACACAATACACAATAATACGTTCAACGTCTAACACCTGAGTTCTCAAACTCAATTGTGAATTGAATTTCTTTTTTGTCTTCGTATTTGTTTCTCTTGCTGAAGAGTGAACAGTTGACAGTTGACTTGGTAGGGTTCAATTCACAGCAAATTCAGAATTGGAAATTCTTCAACCTATCCCTATGCCCTAACGTTGAACTCATTACGGTTTTGAGTTATCGTGTGTCCTCGTGTGAGGACGAAAATTTTATATTCTGCCTTCCCTATTTTTGTTTTATACTAATTTATTTTTCTTCGTTTCAGCAGCTGAATCGGTATAACAAGGGGCGGTAAACTAAGAGATAGCAATCATGTCTTCTAATATCATCCCTATTCGATTTCAAGAGCACCTGCAGGTAAAGTTTGAGAATGGAAAAAATTCGAAATTCCTCAAATTTAATTGTAGAAGTAAAATGTAAAATTATTAATAATGCTTTTTATGATTCATCTTCAGCTCACTAGTATCGGAATAAATGCAGCGAACATCAGCTTTAATAATCTGACGATGGAGTCGGATAAATTCATTTGTGTCCGGGAAAAGGTCGGCGAGTCTGCTCAAATTGTTATCATTGATATGACAGACTCGAATAGTCCTATCCGCAGGCCTATTACAGCCGATTCAGCCATCATGAATCCCGCTAGTAAGGTTATCGCTTTGAAAGCTGGCAAGACCCTTCAGATTTTCAACATTGAGATGAAAAGCAAGATGAAGTCTCATACGATGACAGAAGAAGTGATTTTTTGGAAATGGATCTCTTTGAATACCATTGGGCTGGTGACAGATTCTGCTGTTTATCATTGGAGCATGGAAGGAGAGTCAATCCCTCAAAAAATGTTTGACCGGCATTCCAGTCTCGCTGGAACGCAAGTTATTAACTATCGAACTGACCCAAAGCAGAACTGGCTTCTACTAGTGGCAATTTCTGCCCAGGTATCTATAAATAATCCTTTATCACGGGGGACAACAATTCAAACAAATTCTTCAACAGATGTTTTTAATTTGTAGCAAAACCGGGTTGTTGGTGCAATGCAGCTTTATTCAGTCGAGCGAAAAGTGAGTCAACCTATTGAGGGGCATGCAGGGACGTTTGCACAAATGAAATTGGAAGGAAATCCAGAACCATCAAACCTTTTGTGCTTTGCGGTTCGAAATACCCAGGGTGGGAAGGTACGTCAAGCCTAAACAATCGTTATACAACTACATAATCTATTTTGTTTTTTATTTCTTAAGTTCACGTTTAATATTTTCATATTTTTTTTCAGATTCACATTGTTGAAGTGGGGGGTGTTCCCACCGGAAACCAACCGTTTGCCAAGAAAAGTATGGATGTATTTTTTCCTGCAGAAGCCCAAACAGATTTTCCTGTCGCTATGCAGGTATTTTAAATGCGTAATTTTAATTTTATCTGGACTCTTGTGTATACAGAAAATTAATCAGTATCTCTTGAACTTTAATGTATCTTTAGGCAAGCAACAAGTATGATATCGTATATCTGATAACCAAATACGGATACATCCATCTGTACGATTTGGAAAGTGCGGCCTGCATTTACATGAATCGAATCAGCTCTGACACTATCTTCGTAACAGCTCCTCAT
Source organism: Desoria tigrina (assembly GCA_906901685.1). Classification (NCBI taxonomy): domain Eukaryota; kingdom Metazoa; phylum Arthropoda; class Collembola; order Entomobryomorpha; family Isotomidae; genus Desoria; species Desoria tigrina. The sequence continues at coordinate 12,580,632 of CAJQTU010000004.1, forward strand.
GAGACCACTGGTGGAATACTTGGAGTTAACAGAAAAGGACAGGTAAAATTGCATTAGGTGATTAGGGTTTGCAGTTGGGAATTGCAATAAAGACTACATGGATTTTTGATTTGTAGGTACTGTCTGTCACAATCGATGAAGATACGATTGTTTCTTACATTGTGAACAATTTGTCCAATCAAGACCTTGCTTTACGAGTGGCATATAGAAACAACCTAAGCGGTGCCGAAGATTTGTTTATCCGTAAATTTAATACACTGTTCCAAAACGCACAGTATACTGAGTCTGCAAAGGTATGCAAGATTACTTTTTTATTTGATTGTAATTCATTATATAGGCAAGCGAAATTTATCTATGATGTTTTATATGATAGTAGATTCTGATATCGAATGACGTTTATCATTTCTCTGAGATTTGTTATTATACTCGAATTAGCCAATTAGTTATAAATACAAATTAATCAGAATCTCACTTCGACATTTAATGTTTGCTCTTTAGGTAGCGGCACAGGCTCCAAAGGGTATTTTGAGGACACCACAGACTATTCAAAGATTCCAACAAGTTGCAACTCAACCCGGCCAAACTTCACCATTACTTCAGTATTTTGGAATCCTTCTAGATCGGGTACCCTTTTTGTCTAGAATTACTTGTTGAATATTGATTAATTATGATAAATACTAATTCCAGTGACTTTTATCTTAAATTAGGGTCAACTTAATAAGTTCGAATCACTGGAACTTTCACGTCCAGTTCTTCAACAGGGTAAAAAACAGTTGATGGAAAAATGGCTGAAGGAAGATAAATTGGAATGCTCAGAAGAGCTTGGGGATTTGGTTAAGCAAGTTGACCCTACTTTAGCTTTATCCGTGTATTTGCGTGCTAATGTTCCAAACAAGGTCAGAATCTTCATCTACAAAATGTAATTTCTGCGACACTGCGACTTTGAAATTATCTAATTGTATTGAATGACGGATTTCTTGGCAATTAGGTAATTCAATGCTTCGCGGAAACTGGACAATTCAACAAAATTGTTTTGTACGCCAAAAAAGTTGGATATACACCGGACTATGTGTTCCTATTAAGAAACCTAATGCGTGTGAACCCAGATCAAGGTGTAGGATTTGCACAGATGCTTGTCCAAGATGATGAACCATTAGCTGATATAAATCAGGTTCGGTTTGCGTTTAAAACAAATGTTCATTATTGAATTTTAAATATACTTATACGTTCTTTTGTACTAGATTGTAGACATTTTTATGGAACAAAACATGGTGCAACAATGCACAGCGTTCTTGTTGGATGCGTTAAAGAACAATCGGCCAACTGAAGGACCTCTTCAATCGCGGTTGCTGGAAATGAATTTGATAGCTGCCCCACAGGTGATTAATTAATATGGTATCTGACGACGAGTTACGAAGAATAGCAATATCTATAACGAAGAAAACTTTTATTTTGTAGGTGGCTGATGCTATTTTGGGAAATCAAATGTTCACTCATTATGATAAAGCTCATATTGCTCAGATGTGTGAAAAGGCTGGGCTTTTACAACGTGCTTTGGAACACTACACAGGTATGCGAGGCAACTTTATTTTTACAAGAAAGGGAATACAAAAGTGACCAATTACTAAACCTATCTATTTGGAATTCATTTGATTAGATTTGTATGACATTAAGCGAGCAGTAGTTCACACACATCTTCTTAACACTGAGTGGCTGGTCACTTATTTTGGAACGTTGTCAGTGGAAGATTCTGTTGAATGCTTGAAGGCTATGTTGACTGCCAACATTCGTCAAAACTTGAACATTTGCGTCCAAATTGCGACCAAATACCATGAACAGGTTCATAACCTTCCCCTTCCCTATTTTTATATGTATTTGTTCTGATTATATCAATATTTAACATTATTTTTTTTAGCTTACCACCAAAGCGCTGATTGACCTATTTGAATCTTTCAAAAGTTATGAAGGATTATTTTACTTTTTGGGCTCCATTGTAAACTTCAGTCAAGATTCGGAGGTTCATTTCAAGTATATCCAAGCTGCCTGTAAAACTGGGCAGATTAAAGAAGTCGAAAGGATTTGTCGTGAGTCAAACTGTTACAACGCCGAAAGAGTTAAGAACTTCCTGAAAGAGGCTAAGCTTACCGACCAATTGCCCCTGATTATCGTCTGTGACCGTTTCGATTTTGTACATGATCTTGTTCTGTATTTATATCGAAATAATTTACAAAAATATATCGAGATCTACGTCCAGAAGGTATATTTTATCAAGTTATTTCAGAATTGGTATTTGTAAATGTAGAATTTGCCGAAAAAAACCTAAATAAACATTTACGACATCATAGGTCAACCCCTCACGACTTCCTGTTGTGGTTGGAGGACTTTTGGATGTGGACTGCTCTGAAGACGTAATCAAAAGCCTCATAATGGTAGTACGAGGCCAGTTCTCCACTGATGAACTTGTCGAAGAAGTAGAAAAGAGGAATAGATTAAAATTGCTTCTTCCGTGGCTGGAATCTCGAACCCATGAAGGTGTTATTGAACCAGCTACTCACAATGCTCTAGCGAAAATTTACATCGATAGCAACAATAATCCAGAAAGATTTTTGAAAGAGAACCAGTACTATGACAGCAAAGTGGTTGGAAAGTATTGTGAAAAGCGAGACCCACATTTGGCATGTGTGGCATATGAACGAGGTCACTGTGACAGGGAGCTCATTCATGTCTGTAATGAAAATTCACTGTTCAAATCTGAAGCGAGGTATTAATTTTATGTATTACTAACGCACTCATGTATAAAATTATTTCTATGTTTTTCAACAATTTGTGTCATTTGTTGGTGATAATAGATATCTTGTAAGAAGAAGAGAACCTGAACTATGGGCTGAAGTATTAAACGTAGAAAATCCCTTCAGACGGCAATTGATAGATCAAGTGGTTCAAACAGCCCTTTCAGAAACTCAGGATCCCGAAGATATTTCGGTGACTGTGAAAGCTTTCATGACGGCAGATCTTCCAAATGAGCTGATTGAGCTTCTAGAAAAGATCGTTCTTGACAACTCTGTGTTCTCTGATCACCGGTAAGTGAATGACTTAACACTTATCTTGTTTGTAAAATAGTGTGCTTTATTCATTTTGAATTATAATTGTTTTAGAAACCTCCAAAATCTTTTAATTCTGACGGCAATCAAGGCAGATAGAACTCGTGTGATGGAATACATCAATCGACTGGACAATTACGATGCCCCAGATATTGCAAACATTGCTATCAACAATCAGTTGTATGAAGAAGCATTTGCTATTTTTAAGAAGTTTGATGTTAACACATCCGCCATCCAAGTCCTCATTGAGCATGTTAGTAACCTTGATCGGGCATATGAATTTGCTGAACGATGTAACGAGCCGGCAGTATGGAGCCAACTTGCAAAGGCCCAACTACTAAAGGGATTGGTCAAGGAAGCAATTGACGCCTATATCAAAGCTGATGATCCTTCCGCATTTGTGGATGTAGTAGAAACGGCCCATAAGACTGGTATTAATTTTTAAAATTACAAAGTATTGTAAGACTTAAATAGGATGAAGGAAAAATGGTATAGGTATTTATTTTTTTGTCAAAAAGGCGGGTGGGAAGATTTGGTTCGCTATCTTCAGATGGCTCGAAAGAAGGCAAGAGAGTCGTACATTGAAACCGAGCTGATTTACGCTTATGCTAAAACGGGAAGATTGGCTGATTTGGAAGAGTTCGTATCGGGACCCAACCATGCGGATATTCAAAAGGTTTGTAATAATTGTAATCTATAATTTTTTCATGGATTAAAACCATTGTTGTCATTTAATTAATTCTTGACATACTGAAACAGATTGGGGATCGGTGCTTCGATGCTGGAATGTATGACGCCGCTAAGCTTCTGTATAACAATATTTCCAACTTCGCTAGATTGGCAATTACTCTTGTTCATCTCAAAGAGTATCAAGGGGCAGTAGACTCCGCTCGAAAAGCCAACAGGTATTATAATTTCGTAGGATGGACCTTAAAATTTTCTGCTCAATTCTAACTTTCAAATTATTCGTTGTAGTACTCGAACGTGGAAAGAAGTGTGTTTTGCATGCGTTGAATCTGGAGAGTTCCGACTAGCTCAGATGTGTGGTCTACATATAGTAGTACACGCAGATGAATTAGAGGATTTGATTAACCACTACCAAGATCGAGGATATTTTGAAGAACTCATCAATCTACTTGAAGCAGCCCTTGGCCTTGAGAGGGCACATATGGGAATGTTTACAGAACTTGCTATTTTGTATTCAAAGTTCAAACCAGAGAAAATGAAGGAGCACCTCGAGTTGTTTTGGTCGCGTGTCAACATTCCAAAGGTACGTGATTTGCAAACATGCGATACGTAAGGATTGACATTGAGGAAAGTTTTAGTTTTGATTACTAATACCTGATATTGTGGATCTAACCTATAGGTTTTGCGAGCTGCAGAGCAAGCTCATTTATGGGCTGAGTTGGTGTTTCTTTACGATAAGTATGAAGAGTACGATAATGCTGTTACAGCTATGATGTCACATCCAACAGAAGCATGGAGGGAATCGCACTTTAAAGACATAATTACAAAAGTGGCTAACATCGAGCTTTATTACAAGGCCATTCAATTCTACTTAGACTACAAACCTATGCTGCTAAATGATTTGTTGGTCGTATTAGCCCCTCGGATGGATCATACCCGTTCCGTCAGCTTCTTTACCAAAGTATGACGAAATAATATCATTTGATTCTTAGCTTGTTAGAATGCCAAGTTCAATAATTTATTTCGTGTATTTTTTTTAGCTTGACCATCTCAAACTTGTTAAACCGTATCTAAGAGCGGTCCAGAGCCTCAACAACAAAGCAATCAACGAAGCTCTAAACAACTTACTAATTGAAGAAGAAGATTATCAAGGCCTTCGAACTTCAATTGATGCCTTTGACAATTTTGACAATATAGCTTTGGCCCAAAAACTTGAAAAACATGAATTGATTGAATTTCGACGGATTGCTGCATATTTGTACAAAGGAAACAATCGATGGAAGCAGTCTGTGGAACTCTGCAAAAAAGATCGCCTCTACAAGGTATGTATTAATGCCACTACAAATTGTGGGCCAAATTCAACATAGGATATTTAAATTTGAACATCAAATCAATTTAAAGGACGCCATGGAGTACGCTGCGGAGTCCAAAAATCCCGACATCGCTGAAGAATTGTTGACATGGTTTTTGGATCAGGGCAACCACGACTGTTTTTCTGCCTGCCTCTTCCACTGTTACGATCTGCTGCATCCAGACGTTATACTAGAACTCTCGTGGCGTAATGGAATTATGGACTTTGCAATGCCCTACATGATACAAGTTCTTCGTGAATATCGCACGAAGGTACGTAATTTTGTTGAGCTTTTTTATGTATACTTAAGTAATTGTAAACTACAAAATTAGTTTTACAAATTTTTATTTTTTAATAGATTGATAGACTGGAAGAACTAGAAACGCAAAGAGTAGAAGATGGTCAGACTAATGATCAAAAGTCGATGATAATGGGTACGAATCCTATAAACTGAAATGCTCCTAAATTATAGAATCACTTTTATTTCTTTTATTATTATTTTTTAATTCTTTTGACTAAAGAACCACAATTGATGCTTACGGCTGGGCCAGGGATGATGCCTCCAGGATATCCACAGGGTTACCCCAATGCCTATGGAACCAGCGGACAAGTGCCGTATCAGGGTTACGGCATGTAAATCCGAAAACAGCTAACCCAAAGTAAGATTGTGGGATAGTTGATGTACATGTATGAGTGTTTTTTTTGTGGCGAAATGAAAAATGAGCATCACAAGATAATTTAAGTAATTAGTTGTAAATTTAAAATGTCCCAAATCCAAATCCTAAATAGTATGTCCGATCTAGCTTAATTTCAAACTTTTTAGTGCATGTACTAAAGTAAGTGGTCTAAATTTGTAATGTGAAGCTGTGTAAAATACATTCCTCTGCAATGATAAAATATGCGTGTGACATTAATCTAGCATTACTGTAGCATACCTCGCGTGTCAAATAGTCTCTTCATGGAAAAGAGCAAACATATGTAGCCCCCATGTAAACCGGTTTAACTGAGAATTTAAATAAATCGTCCAGATAGTTTATATATGCTTGAAATTGATTAAGTTCCTTTGTTATGGAGAGTAGAATTGTAGTTTAGTATTTTACTGATTCGCCGTGATTTTTAGTTAGAGATTTAAAAATAAATGAGGTAAAACGAAATTCACGAAGGTGTCCTGATTAACTTAAGTTCAAAATATGAAGATTTATATGCCAACTGATGATTTCTGTAATAAGTTTTGCATAGCACTGACTCACGTTATTCTTGAACTACATTTATTCTAAAATAATCAGAAAGCTGTATATTTATCTCATAAAAAAAACATTTTGACTGGTTCGGTTCTCTTTTCGGAGACCACTTTTACTAAAATTTAAGAATGTAGTTTAATCAGAATAAACTTGACTTTCTCGACTACTTGGACGTAAAGAAGTTCTGAAGTTTCCCAAGCATGTTGACATACATTTGGTGTTCGTAATCAGTGCAAAAGTCGGAGAGCTTGTCCACAAATTCATTGCTGATCCCCCGCTCCTCCAACATGTTCATAAACAAGTCATATAAATACTGAAAAATACAAACATCGGTGTCATATTCTCTCGTAATCATTATTTTTCATAACGCTTTTTAAATAATCACATGCATCTCTTACCCCATCGAGAATGTCTCCAGCCACAGCGTACACCTGTTCATTCCATTCACCTTCGTACAAGGCAATCTCGTCAATTACAAATGCATCCTCTGAAACAAAGAAGTATGACAATTTACATGCGTTATCTAAATTCTAAATATTTGCATTGTATTTAGTTTCCAGAGAGCTTGTCATTCAATAATAATACTTTGTGTGCAACCACTCAGCTCTCTGCGTCGATATACATATTACTTCAAACTTACGATATTCCTCTTGCTGAGGTTCGTTAGCAGCAACATCTTGCAAATAAGAACAACTAAAAGTAAGAGTTTGGTTGCCCTTTTGAATGTCGATTTCAAAGTTTGGGCGAGATCTCATTTCCGCGGCATCTTTTTCTCCTTTCTGGCTAGTTTCTTCGGAGAAGTCGGCGTCGACGGTGTGGTTCACATTCATCGTAACAGTCAATCTGCAAAGTGCAAATGCAAAAATTTTTTAAACATTCAAATCAGAACAAAAGAAATCATAAATATATAATAAATTGAATGTGGAACTGCTCACGTTTCATTGTTGATTTTCTTTGTGAGTGTTATTTCAGACGATTCCAGCTTGATTTCAAATCCGTCCAAGCTTTTGGGAAGATTACCTCGTTGTTCCTTCTTCTCTGTGGCAATTTCCTCGCCCAAAAAGTTAATCAGTTCGTCGTCACCTTAGAATTTGCAACATTCGAGATTCATTAAAATTTAAAATTCTGTACAGTGTAACTGTAACGTAGGTCAGGTAGGCTCGCTACAGTCCCCACCCACAGTTACAGCACATATTATCAGATCACACCATATATTAGACATGAGATCACACATTGTGCATTCATTATGCGTATAAATGAAGTACAAAGTATATGTGATATGTGATATGCAGAATCAGAACACCGAAAATATGAAATACGTTAAAATTAAGCAAAATAAAAAATCGTACCTTTAGCCCTGTTGGTATCGTGGACTTGCATAACACCGCCAAGTGGTCGAAGAGATGCCGGCGTCTTTACAAAACTGGAATTGCAAGGACGAGCTTTTAGGATTTGAGAAAATTCCCTTTTCAACACGCCTTGGCCTCCCATGCCCATGAATCTCGTAAACATTGATTTCATCATTTTCCCGGAAGTATATCCAAATCCAAAGGAAACACCACCAACTTCTTTAATTGAGGTTGAATGTAAATATTTCTAAAAGATATTCAATATTCAACAGTTTTACGTTATTTACGGGAAGACGAAGGCGAACGGCGAAGTTCCTTGTGAAATAAATTAATAATGCTTGAAGCACACGAAGATGATTTGAAAAAACACCGCATTCGCCCTCCAATAACAAGCACGAGAGAGAGAGAGATGAGGCAATCTACAATGTTTCTTTCCAATTCCAACCTATGTTCATTCTGGGGTAATGAGACACGGCCTATAACGTATCATTTTCATCATATAATGATTAGAAAATGACACTTTTCGCTTTAATTGTAAAACATTCTTGAAACTTGACAGGCTCAAACTTTGATCCTTTTTTAACGAATGGCTTTTGGAATTTAACGGAACTTTAAAGTTTATTTAATCTATAATTTAACTATATTTTAAGCCCTTGCTCGAATTGAAATCATTCGTTGTTCTCGGTTTTAGTCATAAAAATATATATAATGTAATTAGAGCTATTGCACTTATTGTTACTTTGATGCTTTGTATGAGTTTTCGGAGTTTTCTTATAATACACAGACCTCTCAAGTCCCCAATCCCCATTCCCCATCGATCTCAATCCACTTTATATGTATTTAATGTCTACTAAGGAATGTGAGTGAACTCTGAAAGTCGGAAAATCAACATGCATCGATGCATCCCCATCCCTTTGAATCGATATATTACTTTTAAATTGACACTTATGAAGAGTCGACTCTATCCCATGACCGAATTTGGTCCAGCATATGAGACATGTAGAAAACAACGCATTTTTATTTAATTCCATACTTCAGTTCCAAAAACGGTAATTTGTTTACTTTTTTGAGATTTTGGTTTCAGAGGTAAAGCTATAAATGCATTTATAGCCAAACACAAATAAATTTTCATATTACATTTTTTTAGCAATGAAATATAAATATGTATCAACATATTTGGCCTACATTGATTTGCTAAGCCACACTAAAGATAAGTCGAAATCGGATACATATAATAGATCTGGCTTTGGCGAATGACTCATTTGTCGTTACTACTCAATATTTATTTCATTATTTCATAGATTTTTTATTCTCTTTATATTATAAATTGTCAACTATTTGTTATACCCGAGACGCGACATCAAACTACGGTACTGACAAGAGAACAAGATACCCTAAAATGTTTCCAATCCTAATCCTATATATATATATATATATATATATATACCAAAATATCTATAAATAAATGGAGCTTTGAACTTGTGAGATGACAGTTGGAATTGTTGGAAAGATTGCAATTAAAAAGCGATAGTCCATCCTAAAAAATTGGCACGTTAGTATCCTTTCTACTCCGCACTTAAAGCTGCAAACATCAATACACATAAATGTTTATTCTGAATCTGATTTTAGTGTCAACAACGTTAAGAATGCATACGTTGTACTTGTACGTGTTTATTTTCGCATTTGTTACTTATTCTCCCGTCGTTATAAATAATTACTCATGGATCTTATTGATAACCCTGAACCCTAATTAGAGATATAGTACATAATCTTAGAAGATGTCATTAATTTAATGAAAATTTGCTACTCCAAAGTCCAAAAACTATGTACCGTACCGTACTTGGACCTTGACGCTCATGGCCCAATGAAGTACATAATTACAGATAATACTGCATTCCGAATCCAGACTGGACTCTACCAAAGTGTCTAGGAAACAGCATCAAATTCTTTGTGTAACTCTCTAGCATTTCACTTGAAAAATAAAAACATACATAAAAGTATTTCAGATGTAAATTATTAAGAGACGGCGTCATGTCATCATTCACAACTATAATAATATAAGTTTGCCAAAACTACGTGGAAAAGGTACAGGTACAGATGCTTCTGGAAATAAATTTTGTCGCGTCATTATCATTGCATAATATAAAAAAACGACTCTCATTTAACATGTTCGTGTTTTTCAATGAAGCATTTGAGGAGAAAATCATAGATGATTTATTTTGTTTTCCCAGTTTCTTGGTTGAAGTGTTGTTGGAGGGATCTCCGACTTTCCGGGCTGGACCTAAATTAACTAAATTAATTCGTACGGGAGAGGACCCAGGTAGAGACCTAATCGTGTTGGGTTGCACAAAAGTAAGTTGCAATTTCCAATTACATATCCAATTTTACTACATATAGAGATAGATAGGTGAACTTCCAGAGAACATATTTTGTTTGTGGATTTGTGGTTGGGATTAAAAGAAGGATTGCTATTCTGTAATGAAGAAGAGGCAGTTGAGGTTGAGGCAGATCCAGCTGAACAAGATCTGCTATTCACTATTACTTTACTATTGCTATTAGACGACGTAATAATACGTAATACACAATAGATAGAGGATAGGAGGATAGAAGATAGAATACCAAATATGCAATAAGACGATCAACAACAAGTGGTAAGGTCGTTGCCTCTCTGAAGTCACCGTTTTTGGGAATATCAATTATAATTATTATAGTTATATGCTTTTTATGTGCATTTCGTATTGGAAATTCTAAGTTCACCCGGAAATTACATAGTTACTTTCCCTTGCACCTTGCCTTGTACACTGCAATTTAAGGAATGGGGAAGGGACACATATTATTCCCATGGCATGGTGCAACACTGACTGACACATAGTGCACATTGATTGCGTACCAATGAATTTTGACAATTGATAGTTGATAGTTTGATACTTGACAATGTGTAGTTAGTGCGTGGGGTAAGTGGAGTTGTTGGATTAAACAAACATCATTTCACATTTGTAATTTGTCAATTGATGATTGATCTATGTAGTCCTAGTCCTAGTGTGTCTGTCTCTGTGTAGTGCACTATTTTGTAGTGGATTCGTCATTGCAATACATCGTCTTCATCTGACTCCTATCTCTATAATCCCGATCTGTTGTATTTATCTATCAATGCACAACGAATTTATGTTGATCGAATCTGTCAATTTGCAGCCGATTCTAGTTTGTTCCATTGTGATTCCATTCACCAAACACCATTTGCCATTGCATTGCATTTCATATCATATCTAGAGTTCAGTTCAGTGTGTTCCTGTCCAATTTCGGCAGTTTCTGTAAGATTTAGATTTTCAATTCCACATTTTACATATGGAATTTTAATATCTGATATGTGAGTTTTAGTACACTCGAGCACTCACTGGAAAGTGGAAATGCCTTTGTTTTCATATATATATGTGATACTGATCTTTTATCTCACATTTATTACATTGCTATATAGTGCGCAATGTCAATTAATTTGATCATATTTCTGTCCACTAAATAAGTACATATCAGATATATGTGATCTTATATACGACACTACGACAGGGATGCATTTTGTAAGGTGCAATTTATGATATAGGAATGCATGTCTGACAGTTAAAGTATGCATTGAAATATGAAATGTAATAACCGGGACATTAGCAATATACTACTTATGAGTTATAATTAAAAACGAATGGATGAAATGTAGTTATTAGGCCTTCACTTCACTTTGCCGGTCGTTACACTTGCCTTATGGTTAATTGGTCATCCGAATCCTTTAAACTATTTTACTGAAGCGACAGTCAAGTCAACGGCAAGTATGTAGATTTGTGGTTTTGCGGTGATAGTGGGTTTTATGACTTAATGAGTTGTGTGAATTTTAATATAGATTATATATATATATGGCATGACACATTATCATTTTAAATTTCTTATCCCGCATATCCTTATTAATCATATTTATCTCACAATTTTCTTATCGGGATTTGGATTGGTTAACTAGAGCCCTCCGTAAATCTCTTTTGCTAATACTGTCAAAAAGTTATATCTTTCTGTGTGAGATTATTTATGGCATGATAGTAGTTTACACGGTTATAAGCAGCAGTAGATGGATTATACTGCGCTGCTCTCTTTTACTACTCTTTTATCGTTAGGATTTGAGAATGTAATTTTATGATCAGTAAGTCCAGCAAGTGTTACGAGAATGGTCGAGTCAGATTCAGATTCCGAAATTGTACAATGCGATTTACTCATCTCCTTGAGCCTCTCATATATAAATATCCTTTTTCATCCTTGCAGCAATATAGGGAGAAAAAGATTGACATGACGTGGACAGTGTGTTCTTATCAGTTTACCAGATTATTTAATTAGAATTAGTTTCAAGTATCAGTTTCGTTTGACAGATAATCTGCTACCTATATTGAGCCAATATGACCTGTCAATCTGATTTAGTCTTTCTCTCCCTCTCCTCCGTCTATATTCGTGTGTGTCCTTAAAATTCACAAAAATTAACATTAAATGCATTAACTTTTTTCGTAGAACTCTGGAACTCATCTTTGGGAACTTTTTTAGTGGTTTCCGGACTCTTTCATAGAGTAGAAACCGAAAATAAAGTCAGGGATCATGGAATTGATTCAGGAAGATGTACAGTCCTGTGTCAAAGAGTTTGACGATCTCTCCGAGGAGTTCAAAGGGCTTTCGGTAAGTCTTAGTTTTCGCTTTAGATATATTTCTACGTGATTTTTGAAATCAGAAACCCGTTACCATATTTTTATTTTATTTTTATTTTTTTAAGAATGTTCACAAGGAATATGTCCAAAAGCTGGAAGAACTGGCTGCACTCCAAGCAAGATGTGTTAAGGAACTTAACCATCAAAGATATCGTATTGGCGTGATGAAAACGTCTATGAAGAAGTAATTATTTCAAAGTATTTGATTGTTATATCTGAGTGTGCAGTTTGCGCAAGTATTGTTTTTGTTTTATTAACGTATGTTATATTGTTTGTTATTGTTTTAAAAACTTGCAGGTTGTCGAAAAAATCGGAATCTAAAGAAACGGTAGAAGAACTAGAGAAAAATATTATCCGACGAAAGGTACAACTTTATGAAATGGAGGAGGCCCTTCCTAAAAAGAATGGATTGTATCTTCGCATTATCCTTGGAAATGTTAATGTTTCTATTCTCAACAAAGATGATAAGTAAGCTATGTCGATATGGTGATTAAATACGATATGTTGCAAATGTCGATACCTAGTATAATTTTGTATACGTTTGATTTTAGATTTAAATACAAGGACGAGTATGAAAAATTCAAATTCGTAGTTAATGGAATAGGATTGCTAATTTCTTCTATCAACATAATTATGAATTCAAGGTAAAATTTGAACATTACTAAGTGTCTAACCGGCTCTACATGACCACGTGTACTATCATAGATAATTTCATGGTGATTTTCTTTAGGGTTTTGGACCTTATCTTCATGTTTATGTTGGTGTGGTACTACTGTACTCTCACAATTAGAGAAAGCATTTTAAAAGTTAATGGTTCTCGAATCAGAGGCTGGTGGAGACTTCATCACTTCATTTCCACTGTACTCGCTGGCGTTCTTCTAATTTGGCCTAACAATTCCGTATATTATGCGTTTCGATGGCAGTTTATGTGGTTCAATGTTTACATAAGTATGTTCAAATTTCTTCTCGAAGGATTCTAAAAATGTTTGATTTCAATATGAACTGACTTTTTAAATAGATATGCGTTAAAAATTTCAGGTTTGGTTCAATTTCTGCAATTCCGATACCAAAGAGGTTGCCTATACCGACTCAGAGCTTTAGGAGAACGGCACAATATGGACATTACAATTGATGGATTTCATTCTTGGATGTGGCGAGGGCTTAGTTTTCTGTTACCATTTCTCGTCATAGGATACTTCTGGCAACTTTACAATGCATACATACTATACAATTTGAGTTTCTCTCCTGACGCGACGTGGCAGGTATGTTAAAATAGTTCAACAATGTTTTCGGTTTGGACCTTCTCTTATTGGTTTTTAAACTCCGCCGTAATTCGCTTAGGTACCAGTGTTAAGTGCCTTGTTTCTCTCCGTTTTTCTTGGAAACATTATCACAACCATGATGGTGATTCCTCAAAAGCTAAGGGAAAAGGTTAAACTAAAGCAAAGATTTGCAGCCTTGGACAAGTACCTCCGACGTCAAAACCGGGAAGACTCTGACACTAATTTGTTAAAGAAGCAACCTAAACCTACCTCAGGCCCTTCTGAAGAAACGAGAGAAAAAAATCAATAAACATACAATTTATAAATAATCATTCTTTTTTGGATAATACGATCGTTCGTTAATATAAAACTTATATTGAGTGAGTGAAAGGTTCAAATAAATAATGATATACTTTATTAATTATTCGGCTACTTAATATCATTATTTTATTGTTTTCCGCGTATTTATAATACAAAACAACGACATAAAAATTACATTGCCATACTAATTCTCCCTTTATACATAATTAACATGGTTATACTGTATTACAGATTAGCACATAACACTTCGTAGTGTTTAGGTTCATTTGCACATTGTATGCACGTCTCACCAGTTTCAATGAAACCTGGAAGTACAAGTCCTCTATTCAATATGCCACCCAAATTATCTTTGACATATGAAAGTTGACTTTGAAGTCGGTCGTCAGAGCATGCTAAGATAAAAAGAAAGTTAAGAATATGGTACACAATAATATGATGCAGGAACTTTGAGGCTTCGATAAAATTATAATGCTTTATAATCAACAACCTGAAGGGTATTTATATCCTACTTCGGGTTTCAATAAATGTAAATCGAAAATAACAATAATTATAAATCGGGCTTCCATAACTGAAGTGAGTCCTAAGAGTTTGAAGAATTCCAGGATCTTCAATCTATATACTTCACTGCAAAGAAAACAATCGATCAGTAGTTACGCTTTGTTAAAATATTATTTTTTATCTCAAAAACAAAACTGGAACCAGATCAGGGGTGTTAAACATTAGAGAGAAAATAGGCGACTTATGAGACAAATTGCTTATTAAAAATATGAAATTAAGATCACAGGCCAGTTGTCAATAAATCGATGTAAGTATTATTTATTCCTGGTGGGCTCGGTAACTCCCAGATATTCTTAATATTTAACACGCTATTTATTTTAATAAATCGTAAAAGTCATAATAATTAACAATAAGAAAATAAGTACTAACCGATACTGCTATGGTTTATCGTCATTATTGGTTTTAAAATACTTTGAATTACATCAGACTCCATAGCCTGAAAATAATAATACTGCACGACATATTTTAACTTCGCAATCACAAGTTGGCTTTCTATCTATCTGTGTGGTACTTGTTAGCATATTGCAAATTGACAACAACTTTCTTGAGATGGTTTGAACTCCTTCGAACCACAAGGGGAAAAGATGAGAGACACAACAATTAACGTTCCATAACTCTGTTTGTGACTAAAATTACAAGTACGCCGTTTTTTGCCACCTTCACAGTAACAACGAGATGCCGCAAATTTCGATCCTTTCTTGCATATTTTGCATAGAACTTTTTTTAAATTTTTAATAAATAAGCTAACAACTTTATTTCCGTTTCCTTGCTCATTATCCGAATAGAAATAACTGAATTTCTATATTCTACAGAGTTATTGCCCCGTCCAAAAAATCAGGTCAAGGTTTGCATTATTTGCTTCTGAACATTCTCCTTGCGGTTTGGGTGTGCAATCGAATTTTTACATGGTTTCATATTGGTGATAAATATTATAAATATTTACGTTTTAATCACATGCCTCGATCTCCTCTTCGGGATTGTCCTTATCATTATTTCAGTCTGAGAGTTACCAAAGTTTGAAAGGATCAATCTGTGGAAAACTTTAACAGAACCTTCGGGTCAGAACAAAGCCGTTTGGAACGTCACTAATAGAGGTCTTACAGACAATGGTTCAACGGCTCAAGTTCTTTGGTTTTTAAATATTTACATGCTAACGTAAAATACAACAATACACTTATCAATATGGTAATCTTTAATTCACATACATGACCTTGTCATTTCTAGATATTTACAATCTGATTCACCACTCAATCCAGACCTCCATTAATTTAAAAGTATGAATTTATGGTTGAAAAAATTTTATAACTGATTTTGTAGCTTAAAGCATCAGACAAGTCATTTTGATTTTTATAATTCAATAATTTTTTAAAGAATTTTATGAACAAGTTTCTTTGACTACTTTGACAATATCAGAGAGGATGAGCCTTCAAAGGCAGACATGAAATCATGAAATGTCATTTTAATCATTTAATGGATCGAAAGAAAATAAAAGTTTAGAAAATTTAAAAACCTATGAAAGTTAAACAAAACGCGTTGAAAAAACAAAATCAATTCTGATTATTTACGGACACTTTCAACTTTAAAAAACTTGGTAGTTTGTAGACCACTGATGATGAAACTATGGCATTCGGTTAAAACCGATCCAAAACTCATAGAGACCTTTGAAGCATACATTTGAGTTCCGTATTCTTAGCCTTTTTTATTGTTCTCTGACCATTGTAATTCCGTTCGTCAATTTGAAACGCGCTCTATTTCTCCCTAGCATTCAAAATTTATTGCCAGGGAGGGTTTCCAGGATAATAAGATGGATTTCTTAATTATGGCGATATGCATGCACCCCTTTTACCACTTCGAAGACTAGTAAAAACTTTTAAGATTATACTAAATGGAAGTAAGTATAAGATATATTATGTTTAAATGGAACTTTCGAAATGGTTACACGACACGATCATAATACATGGGAAATTTCAGTCCTTGATTTTCATAACCCCTCTATAATATTCTTACTTTATACTATTTTCAATACAAATATTCCATGGTGTTGGTACAATATATCATCCTATAATACTTGAATTTTTTGTTTCTGTAAAATTACGATGATATCGTTTATTGTCCCCTGATGAATTGCTTCGAATATGCATATTATAGCTACATGAAACTATATGTAAGTATCATTGTATTTATTTAAAACTAACTGCACACGTGAGTCGTTGATACGACGATTTAGGTAGACTTAAGTCCCACTTACAAGCCTGTCTTTGCCTGATGAATCACGCGTGTTACCAAAATATATTGTGATATACGTTTAGGACAGTACATCTATTTTGGAAGCAGAGTAAACCTTTCTTCGTCTTCCACGCAAATGTTACAATCACGTTACGTCACTTCCATGTTTCCAGGTAGAATTTATAATTTACTGAAGTGAACAGGTCGAGATAACCTTTTTGAATGCAAATATTTGAAGCCTTTTAAATCACTGGCAACTTCTCATGAAAATATCTTTTTGATTCAAGTTCATTTAAAAATGATTTTGGAAGATTGGAACATGAAAATGGAAGATCGCTCATAAAATAATAAATATTTCCCATTCCCATTAACTTTACCAGGTTAAGGCATCGATAAATCAAGGCAGTTTGAACATTATTTGTCATTCGGTTTCTAGTCCTCTTCCAAAATATTCAAAACTACCTTTTGACACTTTTCATGTCAATACAGCCAATTCAAAAGCCGTTTGTGCTGTATCAACGCTCAAGTGACATTATGTTTCAGCCTGTTCCCAAACGTATCTCCGCGAGTAATGATAACTCTTCATTAGTGCATTCTAATTGGAAAGCAGATATGATGATAGAGACCTACAGACAATTCTATATATATATATATATATATATTATAACTGATGAACTTTCATCTGAGATTAAAACTTCAAGCCATCTGCTTCTATTATTACATAGTTTTCATATAATATTTTAAAACATGCTTTGTGTGTGACTCATTTACACTTTCTTTAATTTAAACTTCCAGCAGCGTTTAAAATTAAAATTCTCTGAAACGCTTTGCCCATTTTCAATATTCAGATTTCATCCAGTCGTACTCTAATTGCCTTTTTTAATTCCCAATTCCTGCTGATATCTAGTTTAAATCAGGACAAATTGTATTTTTGTAAAGACTGGACTGGAAAGAATAAAACCTCGAACTATGTACCTTTGAACAAACTTCCAGTGATTTTCATGTACGCTGTGCAATGCCACAACAGTGTAACAGAAAAAAATATCTAGCTGTGATCTCTGATCTGTAATGCTGGAGTAAAAATCAAAGTTCCACGGTTCTTTATCAACAAAATAAAGTTTAATATTTTTCCATATTCCGTACTATTACGAGTTTAAAAATTACGATTCCATTCTTGCTCAATTTTAGTAATTCAGCATACATTATTCAATAATGACTGGACATACATCCAGACGAACTACCTACTTCCGAATTTGTTGCATGCAATCACATTATGAGCGATACTGTGTCACTCATAATATATGACGCAATCAGAAGAAACTTCTGTTGCAGTAAGTACCACTTTTAAATTGTTTCTTTCTTGCCTGAGTTAAAAAATCTGATCTGGCAAGCGTTTTTAGGATTTAATTGTTCAAATAAATTGAGATCTGGGTATCCCACTTTCCAAATTCAAAAAACCATTTCAGAAACATTTTTGGTATCGATTAAACTATTTATAGTACCTGTTTCCGCTAAAAATTGTGAATCAAAATTATATTTTTACCTCGATGATCAGAATTTTTTTTAAATGAACAATAAAGAAATTCAGTTCGCGAATTCGAGACAAATCAAATTAGCTAGCGATGGACTCTATTTGGTGCTCATTATCCTATTTATGACTGATTAACGCAACTTGACGCATCGTATCAATGATTAATATATTTCTCATGACTGAAATTTTTAATTTTTTGATTTTTTTTTAATAGTGAAAACAAATTCGGAAAGAGATATTAGTAGGTAATTGTATTCCAATATCGGTTAATAATATTTCTGAGGTCCATCATTGCTTGGACACTTGCTTTTATTAAGAAGTGTTTCATGGTTAAATTAGGTGTGGTCGTCTTTTAAATGCCATGATTTTGCAAAAATATTTTCCTCGTAACTTTTCGAGGAAGACTAGTATTGCGTTAAAAATTTCTCAATTCCAGAGCTCCATATGGAAGCGTAGTTTTTACATAGCTTTCCAAAATACGCTTAAACAAGCCAACCGTGGCTTTTTTCAGAAAGATATGTAATCAGCTACCAAGATGAGATGTAAGTAGGTCGTTAGTCTTAAGTATATTTTATACAATCCTATTTATATTTCTTTCATTATCTTCAAACGCCTATTTTTAAAATATACACATAGTTCTGTCGAAGTCCTGTCCTTTGTCTGCCAGAATCAAGACTCTGCAGGCTGCCATGCACATTTTTATTAAAGCTTTTGAAAACGGTAAATTTATTCTATTGTACTAGTGAGGCTGCTAGAGCATTGTAGTAAAAAATAGCTAGGTAACTCATTTGATTTATTGGTTCATTCCCAGTTCAATGTTCTAGAACTGTTAAAAAACTTGTAAAAAATTATGCAATTTCATGCAACTAACAATATCTTCACTGAGTAACGTTTTCAAAAACAGATCTATTATTTCTGCTGCATAGGAATATAATTGGTAACATAAACGAAAAACTATTGCCTGAATATCTGTACGGGTCTTTCTTTATCGCAAACATTTTATTTTGAACTTAGATAACGGCCTAATTTTAGCAGTTTTACGGAATTTGGTCTGTAAGTTTGAGAAACAGTATAATTTATCAATTTAAAAAAAGTGTATTGATAGGATTCGAAGTTTACCTTATATATGGATAATTAAATCATTCAAACACCCCCTTTTCCGTACCATAAACTTGATATCTATCCAAAAATTATTGTTCCAGTCTACAATTACCCAAACAGGTACTATTTTGAATTTACAGTAGTCTTAGATTAACACATGAATAATACTTGTTTCATAATTCATATCAGTTGTAAAGTCTATTTTATATGGTTGTCACAGCGTCTGGAACTTCTACTTCTGTTTTAAGTGACAATGTATACGGTAACCTAGTAATACCTAACACTAAATTTCTAGTTTAGTTTATAAATATGCGGTAACAATAATAACCTGTCTATTAATGCGTGTAACATTACACGCAACCGTCAATTCGAAGCTACAACATACTTTAACTAAGTCAAATACTGAGATTCAGAACCACAAAGTCCTTCAGCTCCAAAACACGAGCGAGGAAATGATGTACCAATTAATAGTCATTCGAAATTCAACCATACCGTTGCATTACTGTACGAGCACTAATGGCTTACAGCGACGCGCTTGATAGGTGTTTACGCAATTGTTTTTTGACCACACTACGGTGTAGAAACTAGGTATATGAAATCGACACTTCGGTTTACGATGTAACATTTATCTAAACGTATGCATTATAAACCCCTGACCAATCTAAATTCTGAAGACCAGACATATCAACCGATGTAGGAAGTGCGTATGCCCCATACGCTTGAGTCGCTGAAAGACTGGGCATCGCATTCGAGTTCGCTGCATTCTACAAATGAACAAAGTACATTTTAGTAACATTTAATTTCATGTGACCTTACTTGACGTATGGGATATACATGTGTTTGTTATGTGTATAATATAATGATCTTACCAAACTTGGCAGTTGGTAAGGCGCATATCTGTAGTTGCCAATTGAAGGGTAATTCAGACCAGCCCCAAGTAGTTTGGAATAATTTGCTGCTGCTGCTGCTGCAACCGCCGGAGCCATTGGAACACCACCAAGTGAAGCTTCAATTTGTAAACACAGGCATTGTATATCAGATCCTTGTTATGGAACCCAAATTTGATTATTAACAATGTTGGTAAAGTCTATCTACGGTTGTGATTTTTTTGTATTTTTTAAAGGCACGTGACAAATGAAAGATGAATGAGATGTTCATAAAACAGCAGGTTTGTGTAACGTTAAACTACAGAAAGCGACACAAAAACACAACCGTAGAGATACATTGGTTTCGGTATTGAATATAAATGATCAATTACTTGGATGAAGGCCATGCATACCTTGGGCAGCAAGCGTTGAAGCAGCCGTAAGAGGAAGAACCATTCGTTTCGCGAGTAGATTCAGGCTTGCTACTGTTTCCTTCGGTTGAGCTTTCTTGCATTCCACCTGTTAAAATTCAGTTGAATTTTAAAAATATTAATTTAAACTCATCATAAACATAGACATAAAATGTATTTTCTATTTTCCCAGTAATTTTTCATTTGAAATTGTATCAGTTACCTTTTTGCCTTTGATTGTATGAAAGTGTATTTCACAAATGCGGTCTACAACATCTTCGGAATCAAACGTGACAAATCCAAAGCCTCGATGACGCTTAGTTTGCTGATCCATTAACATTACTGCTTCCTCAACCTGGGGAACATTTAATAATCGTAAAAGAAAAGAGGCAGTTTATTGGAAAGCAAAGTGCGAACGATGAAAGTACCTTTCCGAACTGTGAAAAATATCCTTTGACTTCTTCAACGGATGTTTCTTGACTGACTCCCCCAACGAATACCTTTTTGGTTTTATTAGACCTGCAAAGTTTGTATTGCGAATAATTAATCACTGAATAAAATTAAAAATGTTGCTCTTGATAAATTAAACGGTGGTGGGTTTTTTTAATACTAATTGTCAGAAAACTAAGTCATTGCCGATTCTGAACCGTATGAATATATAGCTTGTAGTTTTGGCTGAACTGAACAGGTTAACCGTTTACCCAAATATTCTTGTGTAAATTAAAACTTTTTCCTGGCGACCGATAAATAAAATTCATTTGGCTACCACGACTCGTGGGTGGGTCCATATTTCCTAAGGAGTTCAGGGCAAGGGGGGAGCTTGCATAGTACAATGCATTTATTTGAACGGTTCTTTTATTTTATAATTTACGGTGGGTGCCTGCGGGCTGCCTAGGTAGGTAGGTATGAGGTTTGGAGTTTGGAGACGGAAAAACTTGAATTTCAAAAATGTTATTTAAGAGGAATGCTAATGCTATTAACTATTAAAATCAGGTGAATGTGATTTTTTTTTCTATTAATTTTAAGATCATTTTACTATTTCAATTGAAGTTGAAGTGATTTTTGTTAGAAAATATCAAGGACGGAAAACGGAATCGAAATATCCGTGCTCCCAGATCAAGATCATATATTATATCTTACCCAGATTTTGATCTCGGGGTGGCATGTTTCGGGTCAATTCTTTTTCCATCCAACATGTGAACCGGAACCCCCAAAACTCTTGGAACTGTCCCTGATTCATTAAATGTTATGAATCCAAATCCCCGACTCCTCTGTAAATTGAAAATTTATTCCATAAAAATTTACTCCTTCCGCCCGTACAGGTCAAACCTGACATATTACATATCGGAAGTAAGAAGTAGTTTTTACTCTGACTACAATCTACGAAATTGACATGTAATGATGCAATCTACAATTTTATTAGAATGACTGAATGCATGCGACTCTACGAGCAATTTCCACTGTAATAATATATATTCAATGATATTGAATAAATATTTATATTGTACCTGAGTAATTGGATCTTTCATGACTAGAACATCGGTAACAGAGCCAAACTGGGAAAAGTAGTCACGAAGTTTTTCCGGCGTCGTTTGCCAACTCAAACCTCCAACAAAAAGCTTGTTCTCATAGCCCGAGACGCTGCCATTAGACCCAGACCCAGTTCCAGCGCTGGGGGAGGACCTCGCAGAATTTGTTTCCTCAACACTTCCATGGATCGCTGAGATTCCATTCTCCAGGGTAACCTGAGTCATTCCGTTTAGAGTCGCCCCTTCCATCGTACAAATTCCACCTGAAACAAGGAAAAAATGCTATTTATTACAAACCGTGGCCTCAGCTCTGCAACCAATTGTAACAAAAGATGTTTTGACGAAACTTTAGCATTCCAGTGTTTAATTGCTAACTATAAATTACCCCGTAAGGCTGTCATTTTCGGCTCTTTGACTGTCGTCAAGTCCTTCAAAATCAACGTATCGTTCATGATTAGTTTAATATTATGTCACCACTTTTACTATCTGGGAATCTCTCTAAACCTACTTATGCTTTTAATGGTGAATGGGGAAAATAGCTCCTAAATTTCACTATATTAATTTATGTAGTATATATATATCTCAAATGAATGTAACAAAACTTGGCATGACACAACTTGGAAACAAATTCCAATCCGAACGTCAAAGTCAAAACCGGAAATCCACCAAAAATAAGTTTTTTTTTGTAAGCTGAAGCCTAGAACGAAACTAAACTTCTGGAGGTACTGCCGTCATATCACTTAAAAAAACTGACAGGAATTTTAAGCTTCTAATCACGTCTATTACGTCAAGGCGAAACAGTTAAAACCGCGGTCGTAGTAAATAATTAGGAAACGTTTGAAATGTCTAAATTGGTGGACCTTTCTTGAACCACCGTCAACTACTTGAGCTGAGAAATCAAGGAATAATAATTGTAATAATAATCGCATGTGTCTATGCAAAGGAAGGGCTACGGAAATACTGGAATAGTTTGAAACGGGGCCTTTCCATGAGGAGAAAAGATTTTCGAATCCTACTAACTGCATTATATTCATTCCTCACACATCATCATCATCATCATCATATCGTCATTCATACTATAACATCAGATCTATTAGTAGGAAAGCACTGCTACGGATTCAATCCATTTTGTAACCGTATTTATATTATATTAAAGCCCGTGTCCAAGCCCCCATGATCAGGCATAGCTCGTCGGCGGTCGGAGCGTTTTCCTCACAACTGACCACCACCACCACCACCCTTCGTCCCATCCATAAGTATAATTATATCATCTTATTTGATTCCTCCTGGACAAGGAATGAGTTCACTTTTACCACAGAGACAAGAGTTAGAGACACAAGACTTATGAAAGAGTTCCAGGTAGTTTTTCGCAGAGTTGTTACTCAAAATGTGCGGAGGAAGTCGTGGAGTGGCACTTGAATGGCTACACATCCTCGTCTTGTCCCCAAATTGGTCCCATGAATTCCTCTGCCCGAGAGGGACGTGGAATGCTGCAGGAGAGGATGTGTATAAGTATCTATGGCCTTATCTAATTCCGATTTTGCAAACGACGGAGGAATGGAATTTGACTACCTTCGAAGTACGAACAATAACCTTCTCCTTAATCTCATCTCTTTGTCCCATCCGGTCCCGCTGCAAGGGACACTGGGATCATTTATTTACACAAGGATAATAAATGGCTCTTCGGTGGACACATCTCCCTGTCCCTCAGACATTACATTTTTGACATTCCCATCCAATCCGTCACAATTTCCTTCCTCTTATAAGAATAATGGTGGTAATAACAAGCTTATACTTTTACTGGCCTGGCTGTCTTATCTACGCCGCGATTCCAACTGACAAATAAATGGATTTACTATTGATAAGGAGCTGGAAATATATTATTATTAATTGTTCCGCCTCGAATGATATCCAGAGAAGGAGGAATGCATAATTAATAGTCGCATAATCCGAACTGATTCAATTTCGACTCGTCAATTCATCATTCCGCAACCTTCAGTTTAACTCTACCCTTCTTCAGTAGCGTCGCTCCGACGATGGAAATGAATGACAGGGATGGACGTGGATCATGGAGACTTACTTATCCTTCGAGACAATAATATTATTAGCTAGTTAAGCTAGAATGCCTAGTTTGAGTATTGGAATTAGGGATGCATCGTACAATAGACAGGCTGGATCAGATATGCTGTTGATTTATCCATTAAATATAGAATGCATACTATTATCAGTGGTTCTCGACGTTAGAGGTTCAAAATTACCCAGACTTTCATTCAATTACTTATCATTTTCAAGTAGTTTATTCGCTTTGGAATATAATTTATGGAATATTTAGAATGAAAAATTCTACAACTCATTCGTATGCTTTGTTTCTGTCTATTTGTTTCTCTCTCAGTCTCCAATTAAATATTCTCAATACAATATTTATTATAATTATAATGAAGGAAAATTATAGCACACTGTAATCAAAGAAAAATTCATCAAGAATATTGCGTCCTATGGTGACCTATGGCACAAAAAACATGAAAATCCATCGCAGATCCTTTCAAGTATAAAAAATGATTTTAATTTTCATCAGTTCTTCAAAAAATATTGCCGGAGTAGCACAAGAGACTAACAAGGCTGGTAATTATTAATTAATTAAAACAATAATCCATTCATGTAAAAATGAGCCCCCTGTTCGTTGAACCGAACTCTTTTGAAGTTTTGACAACTCCTCCGGTAATTCTTATTTGTGCATCGATGCATGCGGGTAAAGTTGAGGAAAAGTTGAAATACCCTGTTTCTGGGACATAATACTGGATAAGAACTATACCAATCTGTCTCCCGTCCCGTTCAGATCAATATTCAGCAGTCTACATGGCAGGGACGGAGAAAGAGATGCCCTATTCCAAGCCTTCTAGCTGTAAGTACCAAGGAATGGTAGGGGATCAATAAATGTTGGTTTTGCACAGCTTTCCCTATAATACCTCTACTTACAACCATATAAATCCTATCCTCCTGTGATTGTTTCCGGGGGGATAATTAGACAGTAAAAGGTGAGGAATTAGGGAAGGAGTACTAGTAGACATACATACATATATCTTGCGTAGCTCTAGCCAGTCATTAATAGTTGATGAAATAAATTCCTTCGCACTTGTAAGCCTCTACTCCTCTATAAGCCCTTACAAAGGGAGAGACGTCTGGGAAAGAAGTGAGGGTTGATTCATCCGATTCGGATTTCAGAGGGAGACTTGTCTCGGTTTCTCTGTTCTACTGGGTATATAGTGTGCCTGGGAATAGTGTGCATCTCTCCCTCTCCGCACAATTTGTCGGGAGGGAGTGGAGGCTGTGGTCCGGGCAGAAGGGCTCGGGACAAAGTAGCCGGGTGGTCAGAGGGAGCGGGTATTTGTGCGCAAGGGATTTGTGGGGACGCCGGCGCTGCCGACGGTCCCCTATACCGTTCCCCTCGCTCCATCATGATCGATTGGGTCCTCTACATTTCCTCACAACATCAACTTTCCCTTCCACTTTCCACTCACCTACCTTCACCAACCACCAAACATCCGTCCTCCTTACTTTTACCATTCTTTCACAAATCAGCCTTCCAACCAACTACAAGTCACCTTCCCTAACCTCCACTAAACTTGCAATTATTTTACCACCCCTATTCACTATTTAACTCGAATCGAGAACTAGCGTTTAACGTTTGAATCCCTGTCCAATTTTAAACCGTTTAACCCGTAAAAACCCGTCTAAAAAGCTTTAAAACACGAACGGGAAGGAAGGAAGGAAAGGCCCCCTTCAAGTGTCTGGTCAAGGTAGCAGGAGGAATCGGACACCCAAAGGGCCAAGCCTGAACCCGATCGTGGAGAGTGCATTGAGATATTCCAATTACTAGAAATCCGAACCCGAGCATATGGTATGGTATGTAGAGGCATCCAATTATATTTCCTTGTCATATTCCAACCACATTTCTATATGGTTATTTCTTAGTATTTTTTTAATGCTGGGTGGGAGAGTAGAGGAGGGTATCAGTTTACAGTTCCAATCAGTTCCACGAACTCTACTCAAAACAATAGCAATTAGGAAGAAGTATCGTGCGGTGGCCATTGGGGACGGCGAGGACTTTAGTCTGTTCTAGTCCTGCCTCAATCCAGCATTTATTGCCTTGATCGGGTTGAGGTTATTTTCTAGTCTATTTCTTGGCCAGGATTTGATTTAAAGTTAGCTGGCTCTAATCTACCGCTACCGCTAATTAACTAGATTAGCTCTCCTGAAGGAGGACTTTCTCTTTCCTTTCCTAAGCCAAGGGGTTCATTACTTATTCTATTAAAGGGCAGGTAGTGTATTTTAAGGGTGTATTTTTCGAAATCGTTTTTGCTATTCTTTTTGGGGGTAGAAGCAGGGAGTCTGAGATAATGTTGATTCGGGTGTAAACGGGGGTGTGGCGCCATTCAGAGAAGATAGAGGATCGATGAGTTGAGAGTGGAGTGAGTTGTTCCCCCATTTGGAAAGGAGAAAACTGTGTGGAAAGTGTGTTTGTGCTCAAGATGTGTGTGTGTGTACGGGCGACGAGGGTGGTGGTGGTTTTTGGAAGGCCTTTCTCCTCAACAAACTCCCTCTCATCATTCCTACAACAACTGCATCCCGTAATCCATCCATTACACTCACTGCCAGACTTTCACTGTCCCACCAGCACAACCAGCCACTTCTTCACCTCTTCTCCTCCAGCAGAACAACACGGCTACGATATTGTCCTGTCACAGCAGTACTGTCAATTTGTTACTGATGTTTCGGGACATATTACTAGCTTTGTTTCATCTCAACTAACCCCCCGGACCCATTTAAAACACTTAAGGTGTTTCGCTCGGGATCTACAACTGGATCGATATTTACATCCCACTTCTCTACAACTAGGACTACTTTTGGAATAATATCGGGTGCAGGAGGCGGAAGGAGTACAGCCTGCACCTTCCTGGGACCTTACAGCCTACAGCAGCAGTCAAGTACTAGATCTGAACACTACTATGGGAATTTTGTACAGAATCCTACCGGTTTCAAAACGTATAGCTACTTTTGTCCCCAATTCCAAGTCAAATTCTTTCCGCCCGAGTGGTATTCTTATTTTAGCTTTAATTTGAAAGGAAATAAATATTTTGATTTTGCAACATTTATGTCTTTGTACTTGAAAGTAATGTTATTATTTAGCATGTGAATGTAATTAAACAAGTTGAGGCGAGGAGGTGTCATGTCAGAAGGAAGACAACAAGATCTTTTCCTCAATATACCCTATGGTAACTGGTAAAGTAAGTGATGGACCGTACCAATCATTTATTCCAAGACATGGGCTATGAAATATGATACTATTATGTGGTGTAATGTAAACCTTTCCTGGAAATGAGAAATCCGGAAAAGGCTTGAGGTATTTATAAATAAATCCCTAATCTTTTTCTTAAGTGACTTGGCATATGGGGTACGGCATGCGTAAGATCATTTCAATCATACACAAGTTCATAAATCATCAACTCATATTATATACATTCTAGTATAGTAGTGTATAGGGGCACGAGATTGAACAGGGCCGTAAAGGAGGTTCCATTTCAAAATTTCAATATTAATTGTCTTACTGATGATCTAGCTTTTAAATGCACGGCCGTATTTATTGCAAGGAACTTATGGGACGGAGCTGTGCTGTGGTTGAAGGGTATTTCGAAACCTCGAATTTGTTCACTTCAAATCCACGGAAAAGGGAATGATATCATGACATGAAAAAAGTAGTTTGGAAATGTTCCTTTGTCCCTGCCTTTCTATTGAGAAAATCTCTGAAAAAATAAATCGGTTGGAGCATGAAGGGAGCACGAGAACGGGTAAGCAACCGGGTCTCGTGGATTTGGATCAACTTGGATCGATTATTTCTCATTCTGCTCCGTCCCGTTCCAAAAGACGGCTTGAACTTTTTGAGGCCGTGGGACTGAAATTGTCACCCAACCAACCTCAGCACAATACAATAAGTAGCAAATAATATATATAAATATATATATTTATAGGCTATATATATATTTATAGCATTACATTTAGAGAGGAAAAGGTAGGAAAACGGAGCATAATAACGGAACAAGGTAGGGCGGAGAAAATATTACATCACTACTACCACTGCCTTCTTCTTAAAATGGATGCAGAAAGTTCTCTTCTTGCCTTGGTTGGATGTTGGATTTGCTTTTCCAAATTTTCGAAAAAAACTAAAACAAAACTTTAAAGCTAAGAATTTTAGTTTGATACGTAGTTGGGAAGAAGTTCTTGGGAATAATTATTCCTTTAAATCCTAAACCGGAAACGGGATTGTGGTGGATTTATTTAAAGGAGAAAATAAAGTTTCCTGCAAAGCAATTGGACTACATCAATTAGCGGCATTTAAAATCAAGAAGAAAAATAACTTTCTCTGCTCAAAAGTTTTGCCGTATTAATGTTAGAAGCGGGTGGGGAGGCTTAAATTGGTTTTAAGTTACAGTCTGAAATGTAACTTTTAGGAAACTCTATACGGTTGCCCCCGCCTTCCATCTTCGCTCTCTCTCTCTCTGCCTTTACTTTTTAGGTTGAAAAACGTAAGAAAAACTTACAACTCATCTACCTCCACCTTAAAATTAATCGACACCATTTCAATCTACTCACTCAGTCATATCCTCACATCAGGGATTATACGGGAGCAGTGTGGCCCATCTGATATTCCAAATGCCTTGACACTAAACTCGAGGGGCACTGAAGCGGAAACAAAAGAGCTGAATTGTGAATTGAAGATTAGGGAACTTGCACACAGGAGCAACAATAAAATTCATGAATCCGTTCGTGGCAACCAGCAGGATTTGCTCGGGCAAATATTCTATATAATATATACATAGAGATTAGAATTTAGAAGCGGATAGAATCTAGGAATTCCACCCTCTCAAAATTGTATGAATAGAGGGCTAATAGCGACAATCTTGAAAAGCATAGCCCGTTGAATCAAATCCCTACTAAGGTATAGTACGTGGTTTAAGTATTATTAGTTTATTTAGAGGCAAGACAGATTTTTTTACAGAATATTATTATTATTATTATTATACTACAAGATGCGGGGATAATTGCGTCTAGGAATTTGCTGTTTCTATTCTCAATTCTCACACTACTATACTCCACTACTATACTCCACTACTACGGATCATTACATAGAGGACATTCACCGTTTACTTCATGTTCTCTTACGAAATGTCCATGCCATAATAACGCAGACTATTATAGTCCTGGTCGTAAAATATTCTATCATTAACTCGGTTACCGTCTCTCCTGCTACAGCCACTAGGTCCATACATACGGGCCTAAGCTAAAGAGCCTTTCGCTCCCTCATGGCCTACGTACGTGGTACGTGGCTTTTAATTTTATTAAGATCAGATGTTGACAGGTTTGGAGGAGGAACGGGAAACGGAATCCCAGCCGGACTGACCAAGAATCATAATAATCGTAATAATATCTGACTTTGCCAAAATAAGCCATCGACCAGAAGTTTGTAAGGTATAGGGTATGATTATTAGCAGTTTCACGCTAACTTCCCTCTTGAGGCACAACAGCCCATGCATAGCCTTGCGAACTTGAACTGATGATGAGGGAAATAATTTCCCGTACTAATGGACGGCTCCTGAAATCGGCTAAACCTGGTGACACTTCTATTTCTGCCGACTTTCAGGGGAAGACGGAATTTGCCTCTCCCCCTCGTCATGAATGAATAAGAACCTACAGATGCAATTTATTATTAAGATGCTATTATTACAGCTCCAAGAAGTCAACTTCGTTACTACTGCTCGGTGCCTGCACTGACATCATCCCTCTTCTCTATGAAAAGGTTTGCCTTATTCCCGAGAAATCTGTCTGGCTGGATAGGAGCAAGTCCATTAAATTATATCAACGACTTGAAGCGATCTGTAAAAGGTCGTGGAGCTGGAATTCGATCAACTTGTTTCTTGTTACTCCTTTAACGGGTCCGCTTAGTATCAATGTCTCCTCTCACTTGAATCGCCTGTTATTTTACTTTAATCCTCTATCTGCAGGTTTAATGGGCTCAATATTTATATAGCTATAATATTATACCCGCGCCGTCTCTCCAAACAGGCTAATCAATCGTCAAAGTTGCAGAAAAATCACGTACGAGAGGATGGTCGTTATTTTTGGTGTCGGCGTCTTCTCGGGATTATGAGCATATGTTACTTACAAATAAGAACCAACATTCTGGTTTGTAAATTTAAAAAAGCAGGCTTCAGAATTTGCAATCCGATACGCCAAGAGATACATGATATCCGTACGATAAATATAGATGTGGAAACCTGACATTGTGATTTTCTCCACGTCCATCGTCAAACTAATCGTCCTGGTATTAGTCTTGTGTACAGATGATTTGAAGATTTCGCATTGCCAAGTAATATTAATACTGGATTGATTTGGACGCCAAAAAAGTTAGCGAAATTACAGCTCCTGCATATTTCAATCTTGTCATGGAAGGATGTTATAACCCTGTCATTTGAGTGTGAATTTATGATTTCGAAGAGAAGTCTGAGACAGTCGTAGTAGTAGCAAGATACACGTATCCTGTACCGTCCTAATGGACTTATTGGCGCAATGTCGGCAGAGAATATCATCTATCTATAGGCTCAAAACATAAGTAAAACTCCAAAAGGCAGAACAACTGACTGCCATTTGGCAATTGGACGAGAGAGGCTTTTGTACAGGTGAATTGCCTCAGTGTGATGATCTGAGTTGCTGTATTGATTATTTTTTCACAATAGCTCCTCATAAAACCTCAGAAAATGCTTATTTTCATCGTAAACTATTAGGTTGCCAACAATGAAAGTATATATCGATGCCTTGTCCTGTCTTGCACTTCACTGGTTATTTAGAATCAGAATCTTTCCTACGATATGAAGTATGAGAGGAAAACACAATGGAAATAGGAATACCGTTTTTTATAGAGAGACAGGTATTCAGTTGACTGTAAATACGGACGGGGGGATTGAAGAATATTTAAAAGTAGGTAAGAACAGTGCTTTTGCTAAGTGTTTCTGAGGGAGTTCATGTTTCATATCCTGTTTTCCCTGCGGAGACATTTTCCCATCACCCTGAATATAAATGGATGTGCATAAAAATTCAATAAAAATCATGAAACATCCCTCGTCACTCGCTTCAGAACTTTCTTTTCTTGTTCATTGTTTACTCAACCGTCAAGAACTGATAAAACACTTACTAAAGGTGAAGGTTTCTTGACATTAATAATACAATTTATAAATAGAATTTTAGAGCCGAGTGTACGAAAATGCAGGAAATATCAATCTCTATTCCCTTCTTTCTATTGTGTAGTTTAAACATGTCTTTAAAATTCCGATTGTGGAATTGGATGGTAGAGAGGCTTGATTTCCAGAAAATGCTCGCCTAGTTCCTACATCTACTCAAGCACTCATTAATTTCTGAAATGATTGTAATATGATATCATAATTTGGAATCTAACTTCAAAGTTCTCGAAAATTGCTCACAAACTTTGCCATTCTTGAGAATATAATTTATTCAACTTCTTGGTTGTTTGTTAATGACTGGATTCTACGATGGGCTCATTAATTGCTTTTTGGTGGAGGATGTGTTTATTAATAAATAGTTGACCAACTTCCAGTCCCCGCATTTTCAAAGCTATAGGAATGACATGTATGTATTGATTTTTCTTCGGAATTTTTAGGGAATTTTAGCTAATCTCTGCTCTGGATATGGTTAAATTTACTTATTGACATTACGAGGGATCTGTAATACTCTAATAAGTGCCACTAATTTTGCAAGTGTTTTGTAAATACTTTGAACATAAATTATGTTAATGATACAATATAAAGTTAGAATAATGTCTTTGAAAGCATTTAATGTCTCAATCCTTTTCTTCTCCCTTATTTTGCCAATTAAAACTGCTTATTTATATCTTTATAATACTCGGTTTATGAGTAAGACTTATTGTTAGATCGTAATCCTCTCAATCTTAATATAGCTATTCAGAAGCTGGAGTTTGCAATCTCCTTCAAAATAAACACGTATCTGATTTTACCATTATAATTATATAAACACAAACCCGTTATTGATAGCTTATGTTCCCTTTTACCGTTTTCTCATAAAATCTATTCTTTTGTGATTGAAGAAATAACTTTTATACTTGCATAAAAATTTAATCGCTTATTCAAAACCATTGAAACGAAGGTCCCAATGTTGCTTTTAACAGAATGCAAAGGCATAAAGATATCTATAATGATATAATTAACGATGCGGCTACACAAAGAAAGCAAGTTCGTCTCGATTATGATTAATTTGCCATCCTCATACAAGAAACCAGTATAGCCAACCACAGTGGAGTAAAACTGTTAACTGAAATCAAATTAGTATGGGAAATGGGAATGAGATGTCAAAACTGTCATCGTAACTTCCTTCCCTCGACTCCTTTATCTCTAGGTCTATATCCCTTGATATAACGATTTTTAAACTCTTAAAATCTATTTGTAAAACGTGTTAAACATCATGTAAATCAAGTTTTTAAAGACTTCGAAGCCAAATCACTTTTGCAAGTCAAAACCTCTTTGCATGAATAGAATTTTAATTGCAATGATAAAAATAAGGCACACATACTTGGTAAATTGATGAGGTTGATAAGATGAGGGTTATTTCCACCACAGGGCTGCAGGATTCCCGGGGATGTTTGGATAAGATTCGGTTGAGGTATTAGAATCGGAGGTGGACCGATGAGAGATTCGAATCTATCGTCGAGTGACTGCTGTGGGGCCGCCGTCGTGGGAAATAAGGTACCCTGATGGTGGTGGTTACTACCAGAAAATCCGGGTGGAGTTGACGTGATCATTCATTTAGCTTATCGGACAAGTGGTTAAAAATTGTTCGACACTCCCACTTTGTCGCAACGGTTTAGTTCTTGACTCGACACCTTAAACGATCATCTGCCACAATACTGTCAAAACGCTTCGGACATATTCTCCATTTTGATATAATATTCGACTACAAGTATTGGAATTATTTTCGTTTCTTAAGAATTAAATCTCTAAATCACAAATGGAATTATTATTTTTCGTACTCTTCCTTGGCAAATTGCACAGAAAGTCTCTGAATTCTGAATGTAACGTCTGTAACGTCAAAGATTCACTGTACTTTTTATTTTTACCAACGCAAGTCCCAGTATGTACGGTATGGAAGCCAATGTAAGATCTTATACTTTTTTGTTCGTACAAAACATTCTTAGAAAAGAATATATATTCCTTCTTATGTGTCTGGAGCGAAATAGAAGTTGCGAAATTGGAATTGTTATATTGATTGGTTTCGTAGAATATATTATATTTATATATACGTGTGATTTATATGGAGTTATATCCAATGGATACTTTGAATACTTTGAGGAAGAAAATTTTTATTTTCACTTATGTTTTAATGCTGCAATTTGCAATGAAGATGAGTCGTGGATGTTTGGAAATCGGAATCGATTTTGGTACATGTAATACGTATTTTCGTTTCTTAATTTTCACCAGCAAAGAACGAGGAAGATGATGTATCAGACTTTCATGAACATAACGAACGAGGAAACTCAATTGTTAAAATACTGACATGCAAGTCCAGTTCTCTACTTAAATCCCTTCTACTCCTTCTGAGACTCTTTAAAGAGCTGTTGTAATTGATTCGGATCTAAAGAAATCCAGGGCTACTCCTAACTGACCCCCTTGATTCCGGTTTAACTTTTTCGTGCTGTTAAATTTGAGTCCGGAATTAAAATTCAACTAGCCTTATTGGCTTTTCTTTCAATCGTCAATCGTTAAAGTACAATCTATAGAATCTTAGGCGAAGATGATATTTGCTCTCGTATACTTAATGTCTGCCTGTCTGTTATAGCTGCGTTATTATTTGTTATTGCTTTAGGAATTACTAACTAAGTCTGGATTGACATTTGTGAGTGAAGTGAGGATTAGTTTGTAAGAGTTGTTGTTGGAATGGTATATGTCAGATTCCTGAACCAATGATTTTTCTACTTATTTCCCTGTAAAAGTTGTTTCTCCTTTTGCACTCCTTCCCCTTAACTAAGATTAGTCGTAAAGGTTAGGGATGAATAACTGTTGTTTATTATAAGAATAGTAATGATATTATAATTTGAGAATAATTATTGCAAGTAGATAGTGGTGGTAGTTTAGTAGTGGTAGTAGGAGTAGTAGTACGAGAACGGATGAAGGGCAACTTCTCTATCCTCAGCCTGAGAGAGAAAACAGTCTATTCTCATAATTCTGAGATGGTAATATGGTAACTAACAATACACCTTTAGGACTCTCGTTGACTGATCTAGCTCCAAGTGTTATGCTCTCGTCGGCTACTGAGATCCCGAATAGTTCCCATCCACAAGGACCCTCAAGCTATACGATTCTGAGGCAGTTTCTCTGATCTGCTGGGGGTTTATGGTTATGTTATATCAATGGCTGGTTGTTTCCATTTCCGTCGTCCTCTAAATCCAAATCCACTGCCCCCAAACATAGGCCTACCTCCATCTACCTTGTACCAATTATAACCCCTTTTTCATACACCCCAAACTTAGCCAACTCCGATTTTGACACCTCTATCAAGCTCCTTTTCCGGTGGAAAGCAATTACAACTTTCCAATCACTTACACCCTCCAATTAAACCAAAAGTCAACTTTAATCTCCACGAGCCTGATTTCTTTTAAAGATTTTTTGCAGTCCCTAGTTTTTACTAGTCCGGTTTTGTCGAAGCGGCCGAATTTTTTAATGCTGCGGGTAAAAAGAGCTAGCGGGATGGGTTTACTTTCACTCACTCGAGCCCCGTCTCTTTTAATGGACTGTATGGGATAAGAGGGATGAAGTGGATATGCTTTTTAATGTTCCCATAATTTCTGTAAGAGATCCCCTGGGGGTTGATTGTTTCAATAGTGCTAGAGGGTGGTGATGTAATGCGGGGTGGGGATTTATTTTGGTAGGTGTGGTTTTTTTTAGGAATCCGAAAGGGTGGGATTTGTTATCATGTTTTTATTGACTGCTTAGACACTAGATATTTTAAGACGCAGTTTAGGTGGTGAACTACATAATTATGGGGGATTTTGAATACATTGTAGGTTGGTTTTTACTAACGAAATAAGTGATAGGATTTAGATTTGGAGCATGGAATTATTTCTAGTTGTGTTAAACTGTGAAAGACTAATAATTGTCCCTTCAAAAATAATTAAAAGGGTGTATTTTTTTATTGTAGGGTGCCATTATTTTAATCCCCGTAAAAGGTTGGGGTTGTACTGTTGGGGATTTATTTGGCGACTCACACTAAAGCGAAATAAAGTTAAACTATCACTGATTATTAGAGACAACCAACATAAGAAAAAAACGCATTTATTCCTGTTAATCCCAGAACCATGAGACTGTGTAGGACTACTATTGGCACTCTAACCATCAGTTTAAAACCATTCTATTTTTGCCTTTTTTGCCTATTTTATGGGTTAGGTGCCTATTTTGCCTATTTCGCTGTTTTCGAGCTTTTGAGTATCAAAATCAATGACTTTGTGGATAATTTATACAAATTCAGGTTAAATTTTAAAGGTCATGTGTGTAAATTTTAAATTTTGACATTCAAAATCCTAAATTTTGATTTTTTGTCTCAAAAAGCTCACTTGAAAAGAAATTTTATTTAAACGAATGTCCTTATGATTTAAACTGATTCTATACGGCTTATATTGTTTCAGATGAAGTGAAAATTTTAATTATTGTGCCAATTTATGGGAACATTTGTATGACTAAATGAGAACCTTTTTAAAAAAACTCAGTCCAAATAAGCAAAATTGTTATTTTTATACCTTAAATGGTCTTTTTGCTTCATAAAATTCATTTTTAGCTGCCTATTTTATGCTTATTTCGGCATTTTTAGCTGCCTTTTTACTTCTTTTTTTTGACCTTTTTTAGTGCCGTTTTTGTTGTCCCTACTGATTATGTACTGTATTCTTATTTTGGAGTTGAAAGTATGGTTTCAAACCCTCCAAGAGGATGGGTAGGTACTATAGTTGGATTTCTATTCCGGGGCATCCGGGGTGGGTTTCTATTCCGGGGTTCATTAAGAACATTTTGCGTTCTTAAATATTTTTATATTGTGTAGTTCAACGCTTTGTAAATATAATTTATTACTAACAAAGATTCATTTATACTGGTTTCTTAGATGTATTTGTATGGAAGTTATGGGATGACAGAGAAGACTGATTTCAAAAGCAAAATCATTTCCTATGCAAATAAAAGAAAATTATTATTAATTTATACAGAAATTTGAAGCCAAACTCTCAGATTTTAATTGAACGGTGAAAGTACTCGGTTTTGATAGTTTAATTAACGCCTACAAGGAGAGTATTAGAAAGTGAACTGTAAGAAATGCTTAATTTTTATCACATAAACTAAAAGTATGATAAACTATAAAAGGGTAAAAAAAAAGCTGACTAATTTTATATTCATCTTACTTGTCGAAACATATCACCGGAATGGTCGTTTCTGACTGCTTCTAAAGCAGCGAGTTGTTACCCAATTTTCAAAAGTTGCTTTTGGAAGTTGTTTAGCTTTAAATAGGATGTGTGAGGATTCCAATGATCGAACAAATATTTAACAATTTCAGATTTTCCGATCAGATCAATAAAAAAATTATAAATGCAAAAAAATCGAACATCTCATATTATTGCTATTTAATGGAACGTGCGTTTTGCAGAATAAAACTGGACGAGACAATTCGCTATAATTCTTGTGATTACGGGGTGGGTTTCTTTGTTGCCTTCTACTGGAAAGATTTGTTTGATTTGTAAATTTTATAGGGAATGGGTGAAGGGTCCCATATTGGCTTTGCAACCAATTCCTTATGGAACAGGCTTATCAAATTTAAAAAAAAGCACGCATTTAAAGTATTATAGCGAAAACAGAACCATCATAATATATAATGATAACCAGTCTTACCGGCAGTACCGAGGTTGAGTTCGTGTATGGGCCAATGGGCCAAATTGTGCATAAAAAAACACTCTAATCGTAGATTACTTAAACCACCTATAATAAAGAGGAATCTTTGGTTTTGTATGGGATATAATCTCCTCCTGTTTTATAATATACTTTAACTTTATTCAAATCAATTTTTAAATCAACGTCATATAAAAACTATATAAACCTTAATAACAAGAGCATTTCATTTGTTATTTATCAGTTTCAATGTACAATTCAGCTCAGCTAGATTCTATTATTGTTAGCATCGCATCAAGTCACAATTAATTCCTACGTTTCGTCCGTCTTCATAAAAATATTGTGAATTTTTATACGGAGTCATTTATATTTCAGGAAGCATTAGCTTTGGCAACTCAATAAATGGGTAGTGAATTTGGATGCTGGATTTTCAAAAGAAACGTTTCTATAAGATAAAAATAAATAACACTCTAATTGAGAAAATGCAATACTGATCTTGTCACCATGCATGGTTATCGACGTTGTTAATTTTCTCCGCTGCCTGGGCGTTTCTTTGGGACACGATTTATATCAAACTCAGGAAGGTTCTGTTGAAGGGTTGATGGCACAAGTCCATAGTTAAAATATAATAATTAAGATCATCACTGGTTTTATAGTACTAAAAGCCCTGAGCTTGGTATGTCTTGGAGCAAAACGTGTATGAAATAAGTTCAAGATTAAAATTAGCATTGAATTTTCAATTGTGCATACAGTTGTCAGTAACAAGCACACTAAACCGTTACAAACGAAATGTAAGAAAGGGGTGAAATCAAAACGACACATTTTAAAATATTCAAGTTATATGAGTCGTTAACTGACGCGTGGAAGTCGTTTAATATATACATTTTTAGGTTACCATTTTTTTGAGGTCAGGGGGTGTCACCAACTATTTTAAATTTGTATTTAGCTTAAAACTAACCAAGCGTATGTTTCAAATCCTAAAACCATTTTCAACAAGCTTTAACCGGTCGGAAGTTAGAGCGTAAACGGACACGGACGGACGGACAAGGTGTTCCCACGAAGGGGTTTCACCCCTTAATAACGGGATGGGGTCGAAAAATGAGGAATCTTGTTATTTCGAAAATCCTTTCATAAAAGAAGAAAATTATAGAGTTGCATTTTAAATTTAAAGAATTACAAACCAGTGCTATCGTTTTTAAGTTTAAAAAGATGAATTTACAAAACTGATGCGTAACATTGTTGTTTAAGCCAAAATGAATATTTTCAATGAAATACAGTTCATCCAACTTAAGCAAATTCAAAGGTCTCCAAAAGCTATTCTTTGTATATCGATATAATTAATTTTATGTTGATGTATGTAAAAAAGCTCAATATTTGTGTATCATTTGTAATTAGTAATTAAATTGTTTAATTTAAAGGAAAAATTCATTTAGTTTTTATACAGATTGGAATTAGTATACAAATACATCACCAATACATGCAGTAATATTTTTATCTGTAAATACGAATAAAATTCGTTTGCTAATGTAAAATAATCTAGGTTGGATTAAAGAAGGCTTTATTGTTATTTATTCATTGATAAAACCTATTTTTGTTTTGATGTCGAGTATTTAATTTAAACAAACGGATTAAGCCAGTCATGATAAGCTAAACAGAATAGTGTAAACAAATCTGCGAGAAAGAGAAAATCTGTATGTAATTAGGGACCACATTTGTGAATACAAAATTATAAAAGTAGATACTATAGATATATGAAGACAATATTATTGGACAGCATATTGAATGCATGAATTAATTGGTTCTAAATCCGAACATGGTGTTTCTTTCGAGTGATACGGAGATTTTAAAATGTATTTTTAAATTATCTGGAGTATCGGAGCTCATCCTTTGAGATTTATTTTTTACTAGCCTGTGAAATACAACCGTATCAAGTACAACTGTGCAACACTCAATACACTTGTGAATATCGCAATAATGCTCAAGACTTAAACTAAATGCTACAGAAATATAGATGAGCGGTTTTTGATCATGGCTGAATTATAAAAACTAGATAAATTTTGGAGCAAAAGTAACAAATCATTTTGTTTTTTACTTTTTTCATGGATGCCATTTGTATTCTCCAGTTACTCCTTTCTAATATATACGGTTGAAATTTGGAAATAAAGATTACATTTTGAAATCTAGAAACAACGTTAATTTTATGCTGATAATCGAGAAATTTTTGATGAACAGAAGTTAACATTTCCATTTGAGCCTGAAAAAATTATTTCAAATGTTGACTAATTTTTATGATGAAACACTAACTTTTAACAAAACAAGAGTATTGCAGGGTTTGTCTCATAATTATAATTTATAATGCATCGTTCGTATCTTATCGTTTTAAGGTACATAGTTTTGTAAATGTTGACCGTTTTACTCAAATATACATGTTTAATTTTTTCCATTTTCGCTTTAAAATGCTCTGAGACATTCTGGCTTAAATTGATTATGCCGTTTCGATGAGAACATTTGAATCTGTTAGTTTCATATGAATACCCTTGTCAACTGTTTCTTTTATTGCGATATTTCGTACATGTGAAAATTTTTTGGTAATGGTAATGCAGCGAATGTGAAACCATAAATGACTCCCGAACTCGAAATATCTCCTACCAACAAGAACAACTGAATCAGAAACGCCAAAACTGTAGCCATTGTTGCCAATCAATGAATCAATTTGAAAATAGACATCAATTATGAAAATCAAAGGTGTAAGGGTGCAATAATTGACAAAGTAGAATTTTAGTATTTAAATAGCAATTTACTAACGTTTTACGAATTTTGCTAAAGCATACAAACATGAAATACAGTCTTTTTTACACGTTATATTATCGCTGCAGCCGAGTTGATATATTTTATGTATAGTAACAATATAATTTCATACTTTATTAAAGCTATAATCTCTTCCTGCGAATATAGAATGACGACGATGCTCTCAAATAAAATCTAGGTTATCAAAAGAGAAGAATACCCTAAATATTCAAATGTAATTAGAACCCCGACTTTCGGAGTCAAATTTTGGCCAAAATTGAACCCTCGAAGCCAGGTCGACCTCAGTTTTTTGTGAAACTGAGACTGCTTAGAATAATTCAATTCTAAGTCGAACCAGTTGCCTCTGAAATACTTTACATCCAACAAATTCTCGTCCCTCTGAGTTACTTCATTCTATGTCGAATAAGGTATAATAGCAGTTCAACTTAGATTGGTGCTAAAATAAGTTCGACTTGATGCGCCTTAAAATTATGCGAATCTAAGTCTAACACGATTCTAAGTCAAACCCCGACTTTTCGATTCAAATTTTGGCCAAAAAGCTCAACGAATATTCGAATATTTAAGATATAAGTATTTTTATGTGTTTTAACACAAAAATCATTGTTTGTAAATTAATTACGGGAATTGAATGTAAAATCATAATGTATGAGAAGATTGATGAGTGGCAGACCGCTCAAAAATAATTCGAGCACAATTTAAACAAAAGGCACTATAAAACTTGTGATAGACGAGGAAGACAGGAAAAATAGACATGGAAGTGTTTTTGTGGTGTCCAAATTAGCAACATCTCCGATCTTTAGGCGAATTAGGCTTTCCTCTCGGTCTCTGAAGATTCACGGTTTCTTTATGATCTTCTTCTAGCTGTTGACGTTCTTTCTTGTTTTGTAGGACTTTTTTGGTTATTGCGTTGAACATCTGAATGTAAGAAAATATCGGTGTTATAAAAGTCGACTAGACATTGGGATTATAACATAATGAATACAATGAGTAATGTTGAATGAATACTTACTTC
Source organism: Desoria tigrina (assembly GCA_906901685.1). Taxonomy (NCBI): domain Eukaryota; kingdom Metazoa; phylum Arthropoda; class Collembola; order Entomobryomorpha; family Isotomidae; genus Desoria; species Desoria tigrina. The sequence goes on from CAJQTU010000004.1 coordinate 12,621,714, forward strand.
TTCTACGTTAATGTTGTCTTTTGCACTGGTTTCAAATAATGGAATTCCCATTTGATCGGCAAATCTTTGCGCTAAAACCGTATCACATCACATCAATCAATCATATAACGAATGACACCATGAGTCAAATCAAATTATCAACAAATTGCATAAGCATACCATCGGAAGTGAGAACTACTTTTCTGGAAGGATCATCATTCTTGTTGCCTACTAGCACTTTGTTTACTTGGTCACAATTTTGCTCAATTTCATGCAGCCAACGCTTAACGTTTGCAAAAGATTCTCCATTTGTAACATCGTATACGACTATCACTCCATGAGTGCCACGATAGTATCTAAAATAAAACAATGAATGTTTAGAGAAATCGTAACTACTATACCATAATTACGTTGAATATGTATGCATGTAATTAAAAAATAATACATATTGATACGCACGTAGAAGTGATGGTACGGAAGCGTTCTTGCCCAGCAGTGTCCCAAATTTGCAATTTGACTCGTTCTCCATTTACAGACAAGGTTCTGATTTTGAAGTCCACTCCAATAGTTGTGATGTAATTGGTAGAAAATACATTATCAGCAAACCGAACTAGCAACGCACTCTTCCCAACACCTGTAAAATAAGTAAAAACCGATCGTTACAATCTAGATAATAAATTCAACCTTCCACCTTCAACGATGGCCGATAGAAACTTCATCTTCCATGAAATTCGAATTAAGGGACAAAGAATAGAACAACTTCGTTAATTTAGCCCGTTAACTTAACTTAATCCCTGTCATCTAATAAGCTAATTTTATGATGTCAATGACCATTTAGACTTGACCACCTTCAAGTTCAACCCTACAATGCTTTTCCACATTTGACAACTGACAACTGCGTCAAACAGTTTAGAATAAGTATCTAGGTGAAGTGAGTCACATAGATATTCTAAACTGTTTTCAGTCACATTATGTGACTGTATTGCATACTGTGTCAACACTATCAACTCAACTATAAATTCATTAAGTCACTTAAATCTTAAATTTGGACTTACCACTATCTCCAATAATTAGGAGTTTGAAGAGGTGATCATATTCCTTCGCCAAACCGCCCCGGTTAGCCATGTCAATACTAACGATTGAAGTTAATATGGATAATTAACCTACGATCGGAGTTCTAATGTTGTATCTTCTTAAGTTAACTGAAGTCACTGAAGACAGTGATGACTGTGTACTGGCAATGTACAATGAAGACTTTCAGACTTATCTTGCGTTCAATCTCAAACTAGACCATAAAGATAATCAGAACGCTCAAGATTACTAACTAGTTCTGGAAATAAATCCCAAACTTATCTAGATATCACTAATTTGTAATTGAATGATATTCCAGTAAAGTACCACTACAACTACACTAACTAACTGCAAAGAATAATAAGGTACAGTGTACAGCAATCAAGGAGGAGTTGCCAAGACTATTTCTTAATCTAATACGTAAACGAGTAAATAGTTTAGTAATACTTTACGATTCAATGATTATGCATTGATTTAATGGAAGTAGTGTAGAAAAAAATGACGTCTACATTTGGTAAAAATCAACCCTAACCCTCCACACTTCCCGTCTCAATCAAAAGATCAAAACCCTCTCAAGACTAACGAAATTACGGGGAATGCTAAAGACGAACTGATAAACCGTACAAAAATTACTAAGGAGTCGTCGCTCATGGATAAATTTGAATTGAAAACTCGAGGAGCCTGAAATTAAATCCTGTAACTCTCCAACTGCTCGCAAACCCAACTACCTAACTTCCAATTATTTTGATTAGCAAGCAAGAAGGCCTCAATCTCAATCCAACTCTTTTTAGCCCTATTCTTTATTCGCTACTGAAATTTCCTACTCTTTGATCATTGAACTTGTTGTGACTCGTCTAATTTTGTATAAAAAAATCAGGTGGTAAAAAGTAATTAATTCATAACTGGGGTCTCTCCGATGCCTATAATTGTAATTTTTTTTTGAGATTTTATTTTGTGAAAATTGCTTTTTTGAGGTTAGTTGCCTTGGTTTTGGTTGGGTTCTTTTTGGATTGGATTGAAATTGGAGATCTCTCCTCAAAAATTGAACAGCTAAACAATCCTCAACGCCATCTCCTGCTCTCTTGTCCTCCAATCCTATTCCTGATTTAGAGGCACAATGGGTTTCTTCTTTGTCTCTTTTCCCTTTTGCTTGATTGTGTTTTATGATGTTTAAGTTGATAAGTCAGAGCCGAAACCGGAACGATATCCCGTAACATATTATGTAGTTGATAAGATTCAGACGGAATTATCAGGCATCAGTTATCTGGAACAATTAAGTGTACAATATCCTCCGTTCTCAGGCATAAATTAAGCTCGTCCGGAATGATAGGAAATTATGAATCATGATGGTCATCATTTATTAGAATGACTCATCCGTGTGGGAGAGTTTAGGTTGTTACTGTATCCTATCTAAAAAATCCTTGGTTGGAGTTGGACTTGTAGAAGAGTTGCTTGTTGGTGTGGATTAGATTTGTAATAGATTTCTGTCAGAACAACAGTGGGTTTATTGTATGCCGAGTGATTTATTTACCTACAATACAGATACAATGTACATTACACCCTCCTAAAAAATAAACTCACTTCCTCAGTCATCCCTTTACAGAATATTACTGATCGTATTTCTTTTCTATCGGATTCGTGACTCATGATCATTCATACTGTAGCTTGCAGATTGTTTTAAATCTTGCACATGCCAAGAAGGTGCCATGTAGTCAATTAACTCTTTATCGGAAGAATGTGTAATTTTGCTATTGATTTCGGACTTTATGCAAAGTCTAAGACTTGATACAAGGAGGCTGAATTGGCTGGAGTTCAAAATGAATACAAAATTGGGATAGCATTTAATGGTTAACACAAATCATCATTTATTACCGGGAATAGTTTATGGGTTATTCAGGTCAGGTGGTACAGGCATAAGTCTAAAATTAGTGCAGACATTTGAAGGATTAGAAAACAATTACTTAACATAATTAAGCAATATAAATGCATAATCAAGTGAAAATAACATTATGGACATACGCCACCCGATGGTTTTTGAATGAGATAAAGAAAATTGCAAAAAGTAGAAATGCTGAGGCTGGTAATTAGGTTCTTGAATAAACAAACCCGAATGTTTATTTTAAAGATGATAGACCGGCTCGCATGATTTCATCGGTAAGGAGAAGATTGGTGGCTACCACGATACTGAAATGTTTAATATCAAAGATTATTATTACCGCCCTGCAGTTTTAAATCAGTTCTAGATACGGAGGAATAAAATAAATAGAAAACCGTGCTAGCTGTTAACGTACCTTGCATCGATCATTTGTCTTTTAGCGGCGTAGAGATCGTAAATACCGTGTTGTGTGGGGAGCATAGTATCGCCGTTATCTAAGTCAACCCCCACGTATGTATCTCCCTGTGGCTGCATTGCCTTGAGAAGGACTTCTTGGGCATCGTGACCGGCATTGGTGACCAACGTTTTAGGGATAACTTGAATCGCTTGGGCAAATACGTTTACTCCCAGTACGGATCTTGTTGAAATCTGCGCACAAATTCAATTAATTTGAGCATACGTTTTCCAGTATTCTGTCACCTGTAGAGACAGTTATTAATTTGTTTTTGCATGTAATTACCTGCAAGCCGTTAAGTCTCTTGGCCACAGCAATTTCAAAGGCACCTGCACCAGGAATGACACAACCATCTTGAATGGTGTTGAACAAAGATCGAATTCCATCTCGCATGGCGTCCTATTGTATAAAATTTCGAAAATTGATTATAATTTATTCTAGTCAAATTTAAATTCAATAAAATAAGTGGCGAACCTTCATTTGAACAATGCCATGCTTCATTGGTCCCTTTAAGAGGATTGTCACACTCTTTGGGTTCTTGCACTCTTCAACAAAGGTAAACTTATTTTCACCCTAAAATAGTAATTACAATAGAACATACATAAATAACATATTCATAATACTAGAACATTTATTAATACTATACCGAGAAAGAAAAAAACATTCCATACCAAAACATGTTCGTAGACGTTTCCAGCATAGCCCAAACAATCGGCATTAAGATCATCGAACGAGTTCATAGCCATCCCTCCACAAGCAAGTGACAGCCGTTCCATATTTCGTCGCTTAGCCCTACGAAGTGCCATAATACCTTCCTTAGCCAACGCATCCAGACTGATAGGGTCAATCCCCTTTTGATTAATCACAACGAGAGTTTTGTCACTTCCACTAGGACAAATTTGACGTTTAAGATCAATAATCTTTTTGACTCGAATATCGATAAACTCTCTCTCCGATGACAACAGCTTCTCCCGTTCATCGGCAGTTTTGTAAAAGAACCCTGAATTGACTTCCCTGTAAGGTTTTAAATAAAGTTTGACAATGGTATTTGATGCAGCATATTTTAGTTTTGACAGACTATATTATATAAAAATACAAGTCTTACGTTTTCTCATACTCCAAAGACACATTACAAGTAAGAATGTAACAGTTTTTCAGACCCTTTGGCATATCAGGATGACGACCACCGTGATCCAGTACAAGACCTTTGATCAAACAGGTTTCATACTCGTCTCGATGTTGCATATCAATCATTTCAATCATATGAAGATCAAGAGTCTTCCCATCTGCTTCCAGAATGCTCAAGACAGCATCGGTACAAATCTGAATTAAGATGTCGATATAATATATGTAAAATTAAATGCTTTCGTTTCATGAAACTAATGAAATTATAATATAAATTAAAATCTCACCGTAGCCAAGAGATCCGCCAACTTGTGATGTACTTTAGTTCTCAAGGCAGTTCTAGCAACATTGATCAATCCATCTCGATCAAGATGATTCATTGGAATCTTCATCTCTTCCAGCATTTTAAGAGCTTCAACCTTAGCAATGTTCAATCCGTCGGAAATAATTCGAGGATGCACTCCTTCAGCAATGATGGAGTCGGCTTGCTTCATAATCTCTCCGATCAATAAAACAATCGATGTTGTTCCATCTCCAACAACGTCATCATGAGCTGTGGAAGCTTTCGCAATTAAAGACGCCGTTGGGTGTTGGATTTGCTATAATAAATACAATTAGATACTGAGGTCAGTAAAGGTAAGGTACCGACACAAAATTTAACACGCTAAAAAATGGATTCTATGCAGTATTCACAATTCAGTGCAGTACACAGTCCAATTTCTTGACTAACTTTAACTTCAGCGAAATTATATGTATAAACGTTTTCTTACCATCTCATGAAGCAAAATGTTTCCATCTTTAGTTAACTTGATATCACCCGATCCAGACACCAACCTAAAATATAATATCAAATCGTGAATTTAAATTCAGATTTCAAAATTGGAATTGAAAATGGAAACTAAACACTATGCACTAGTACTAGTCCATAGTCTGACGATGCTCAAACCAAGCAAATGCCGGTGAGAATAGGTAAAAACCCTTCACATGTGCCATGTCACATGTACTAGTACTACCGTAGTTAACGGGGGGGGGGGGGGGGCGATGATTAGAGTTTTTGCCTAATCTGACCGCCCGTCGACCGGCATTCTCAATCTCAACATTCTCAACCTTGACACCTAACTCCCAGACAGTATATTTCGTCGCAGGCATTACTCTACTAACTAACCATACACTAAATAAAACGGTAAATGATGAAGCAGTAAGATTGAATTTTACCTTTTGCCTTTTACGTACGTTATACACATTCAACATTGAATTGCATATATTGACATCATACATCATACATTACACATTTTGGTAATGCACAATGTGCAATGCGATGTGTAATCATTAATCAATCAAACACGTTTCACATTTTCGTAATTCCCATTCCCATTCCACATTCACATTGTCAATTTTTATGATATGCCATGCATGACATGATACTATTCCACATTCACCTGCTGATTGCAATTCCGTAATTGATGAACGACCAATGTTTATTATGCGATGCAAAATAAAAATAATATGAATACAATGTGACATGTGAGTTTTTTAAAGCAATCTTTGATCTTAAGCTTCAACTTCAAACTTACATTTTCATTGTGCCTTTGGGTCCCAAGTTGGACTTCATTACTTCGGAGATCCCTCGAGCAGCTGAGATGTTGATCGAAAGGGCCTGGGCAGCCCTTGCGAATTCAGCCTTAGGATTTAGAATGCTGATTGCAGACATGATGAATTTCGAACTATCAAAACTACCGACGAAATTAGGATAAGAAACGGATTTTAATATCGAAAGTTCTAGACGAATTAGATCACAGGTCAAAAGAACAAGAGAACACGAGCACACCTCTCTTCACCGCACCAAGACTGGAGACAAATCTCCAAAAAATACCGCTCTTCTTTTTCTCATCCTTTTCCGCCGCACAGAGTAGCCGATAGGCCTTCTCATCTAGAATCTAAAACCAAGACACACACACAAGACGTCTTTGTTGGTCATGGAGCTTTTTTTTCGAAATGCATGCGTTTCGCATTAGAAACACTTAATAATATATGCATTTATGAGAGTAATTATAATTTAACATTTTTGCGAGTGGATTTTTTTAAAAGCATCTAATATCGGATTGTTTTTCGATTAAACATTTTAAACGCATAATGCATGGCCCATCCTATATATATCAGGATATGCATAGGATTAATAATAGTTGTGCAAATCTCTTGTCAGCAATAACTTGTTTTTAATTGTCAGTTTATAGTTCTGGAATGTATTTTATGCATATTTGGCGTTAGATCCTTAACTTGAACTCTAGCTTATTTTGGATAACGGTTTGAATGCATGGCAATGATGGCAATATTGGCGATAACTTATCCAATAAAATCTAATCTAATACAGCTTATGGGATCAAAATTATCTAGATTTCATGCATCAAAATAAAATCCAAATCTCCCATCCACCTGATCTACCATCATTCCTGCATAAATGCGTGGTAAGAAATTATTTCGGTTCATTTGGGTTCATCCAAATCCAAATTGATGATTATGACATGACTTATTATTATACTAACCAAAAGTCACGAATGGTAATCGGTAACTAAAATTATTTTCATAACCGAGGAATTAACAGTGTAACTGTGTATCCATTATTTCAGAAAATTTGGCATTGGCATGGGTAAAAGACAATTTATAAGAATTTGGGAGTTATTTTAAATTGCAATTTAGATTATATTTTATGATTGTTGAGGCTGTCGGTTATTCTGTGCTATAGCATAAAGGACTCGGCTCTCTGGTAGCCGGCTGGCTGGGCTGTTGCATGTTGAGGAGAGGAGACGAAAGCACCTAGAAGGTTCTTTAGAATAAATTGAAAAAACCGAGGAGGAACTTCTCGAATTCGGGGCGACTTGAGATACCTTTCCTGTCTTGGGAAAAATGAGACAAAAAAATACAACCTTCCATGGCCTCACAAAAACTAAAGGCGGTAAGATTAATCGCAATATTATTTTAGTCTTCTCTTAGAAGTAGTTCTCGTTCTTTGGTGTTGGAATTTGGAATGGAATGGAAGGAACAATTTAATTTGCAAACTCTGAACTCCGAAGTTTTGATAGAGCTTAGGACATCCGGACGACGTGGTAAGTTTCTTAATTTCTAAAGCCTCTCTACAGAGTTGTGTCGCAGTCGCTCTTGAACATGACGGTGACCATTCAATTTGAATTGGCAATTGACAAGTCAGTAATAGCTGTAATTTGTTTTTGTAATTGCTTCTGTCGTTCTGTCTGTCTAGATTTATTTTTATCATTTCACATTTTGAATTTATTTCGAATTTTTTAAGGTTGCAGTTGTGGACGGGTGATGGAAGCAAGTGCGGGACCTCGTGTAATCGCTTCCCGTTTGCTGCAATCGAATCCAGCCAATATCAAATATATATTAAATTGAATATTCAATATATATCATATATTATATGCACCGTCTACCGTTCGTTAAGGGGTATAATACAATGTAATTGTAATCATGATTTTGAATTTGACATTTTACATTTACAATTTATAATCTTGTCATGCTGTACACTGTGTACTGAGTGTTATCCCTCATCATCATGTTCATTGTTGTAGATGCTGTCCTAAAGTCCTACGATCAACAGGCTCTATCGTCTACACTAGAACACCTTATCTAGAATCTATGATCTAGTCGAACTGCATATCACATAATGTGAATTGAAACTCTTCGAGACTTTGTACCTGAACAGAACTGAACGAGTGAGGAGTTGAGGAGAAATCGGTGCTAACTAGGTTTAATAAAATCTTAGCAAACAACATCAATCCACAATCACTTCACACTTTTACCTTTTTGGCTATTCACAATTTTCTTTGAAGATCTCTCGTTTATACGGATTACGGATACAATTATGTTAGGCATGAAGGCAGTTGGATATCGACTGGGAATACAAGATGCACAAGTATGGATGGCTAATTATTGAAACTATGTATAATGTGGTTTTGATTTTTAACATGTTGACCGTTTTGTAGTAAGAAGATAAGCAAGGCTAATGAGTATTTTTGATTCTTTAGAAAATGATCCATAGAAAATTTCATCGGAAAAATAGTTTCTACGACGCCTTAGGAATCACACCGAAGGCAACACAGGCCGATATTAAGAAGGCCTTTTATAAACTCTCCATGCAGTTCCATCCAGATAAATCCACCGTCAGTAAACTGTTGATTTGTTCAAAACGTAACTCTTCCGAATGAAATATGTAAATCATAATTTTAAATCCATGCAAATATTGGTGGAGTAGGGAAACGACGTGAAGTTCAAGGAAATCAGTGCCGCATATGAAGTTTTAGGAAATATGAAGTTACGAAGACTGTATGATGGCGGAATGTTTCCTGCTGGGGACCCTAGCGACCATGGCCAAGGTCATGATAATGTCAACGTTTATGAACCTAGTGAACAATATAATAATAATGTGAGCTGGAATTTCAATTAATAAAACCGTTTAGTACTTTTAATTACGGTGGTTTAATGAAAATGTTATACCTATGCTATAATATTTTTAAGGCCGGAGAAAAAAGAAAGCGCGAACCAATGACGGGAAAAACAAACACATACAATTATGACGAATGGTATGGTTCAATAATTCATGCAGATTAGTCTATCTAAGTAAATTGAAAATTAAAAAATTAAAAATCAGTCTGCCTTTGTGGAGTTTTACTTCAGTAAAATTACATGATGTAACCGAGTATAAAAACACTAATTGCAGGTATCGAGCCCATTATGCTGAAACTTTTACCCGGAAAGATAGAAACAGAGTTAGATGGGCGAACCAAAATGCTCAACGAATAATAAATACTACTCATTCAGCAAGAACAGAGACTGTGATCTGGATGTTTGGTTGTCTAGTCTTCTCCCTATTACTTTACAATAACCACATGCAACGGCAATGGGATAAGCCTCGGAAAAAGCCAGAGACAGAAGAAACATGATTTTACCTAGTAAAGACGCATTGTAAAAACCGCCGAACCTTCGTTGAGTTATAAAACCGAAAAATGTAGTTTTCTTATACCTTCAGATTTCAGATGTATTTTGCTTCTAGCAAAACCGTTAAAAAACTAAAAATATAGAATAAATCGCCTTATGAATCGCAATTTGTAGTCAGTATTTTTATCAGTTTATTATTATTATTTGTTGTCAATCACATATTAATATGGTATTAAGTTTGAGACTTGCATAAAATGACACGAGTCCCGTTCTGTTTATCCGGACTTACACGTTACACATCATAGTAGTGCGATTAGTAAATATCGGGTACAATTGTCACCAAAACTTCAAAACTACAGAAGTCGTCGACAAAATATTGTCTTAAAGGCATTTAGACTTACAGATTTAAAGGCATTTCTTTAGCATAGAATGCTCAATCGAGCTGATACACAGTATATGACATGATAAAATATTTCAAAATTGCTATGTATTAAAATTTCTAAAAATAGCTAATAACTTATTTCTTTTTCGTTCAAACTGCGATGTGGAAGGGGCGGATTCACTAACAATTTTAGTAGGGGGCTGCTCTTTTGTTTCTTGGGTAGATAATTTGTGCCTCATTTGCTCATCCAGTAATTGCTGCATATCCACTTGCCACTGTTCTAATTGTTGACTAAGTTGGATCTTTTGTTGAATGGCTTCCATGAGTTGGCTATTGACTTGCATCATATCGATTCTCGTACGGGCGACTTCTATTTCTGCTTTATTTTTTCGTTGTACTGCTTGATCCCTTAGGTCCCATGCCTTCTTTACAATTTCATCTTTGGCTAAGTGTGTTTCGCTTAAGTCTCTTCTAGCATTGTCTCTTTCCTCCATCGCTGCCGTCAATTCAGCTTCCCTAATGGTAATTTGACCTGAAATAGTATAAAATAAATCGGTGAACAAATGATCAACGGCAATGCTCACTAGAAATCGAATAATCATACTTTTAATAGTATGAACATGAAGGCCATTCTTTAAATTTATACATTTACATATCCGGTTGTCTGCGAATACCGAGACTTCTGGCTAAGATTTTCGGAATTAGAATGACATTGATTTCGTGTCCGAATTTAGGCTTGGAATTTAGATTGTGTTACGATTTACGATCGATAGATCAATGTTAAACTAGGAGGGCTAAAAGGTTTTCAATAACGACGGTTGCAGGAGAAGTACGAAAATAGTTGGAGACATTATACTATAAAATAATATTAATTTTCACACAAAAGGGATATAATGGTGCGCCAATAAGACGGGAATTCCAAAGGACGCAACAACGCCGCTTTTTGGATTCATATTATGGCAAAAATGATGGCGATAATAAATACATCGGTAAATGATTCAGACCAAGTACATGTTTAGATGATCGAAATACACAGATAACGCGAAACGAGACTCGAATGAGTCTCAATTCGCATGTAATGAGGAATAAGACAAGTCGCGAATGCGAATAGTAAGTAGTCGCTAAACCAAAAAGTTAAATGAATGCATATAGCACAAATGATATGATGTCACTTACTAGTGAGTTGATTGGCTTGTTCTTTGAGACGCTTATTCTCATCGGTTTTGTCTGCTAAATACCGCTCCATTTTATTAAGGGATTCTTCGGCGGAATGTAACCTCATTTCCAATTCTAATTGCGAATTAATAGCACCAGTTTCCATCCCATCAACATTTGCGAGTTCTCGGAGCAAATGCTTCAGTTCGTCCAACGAAGAGCTTAAAAGGCCAGGCTATAAATATATAATTACAATAATATTTAACATAAATTGGATAATCATGGAAATGCCTATTAGGTTACGTCATTACAGAAATACGAAAGCCATTTCAATAATATTTAAAGAAGCATTATCATTTGAACAGGTGGAATAATCAATCACCTTAATAATAGCACATGAGTCATTTAAAGACGTATCTATGCTGCTGGATGCCCCATCCTCTGATTTGTGTGTAGACTTTGATCCTTTTAATTGATTGCACATCGCCAGTATCGATAAGTATGCGACCCAGATTTCGTCCTTGAGCTGAAATATCAATTACATTAGGCTTTTTATAGATTTTTAGATCGTACGACCCGACAGAGTCCCCAAATAATAGCTTCGCCCGGATGTCGATTTGTAGTCGTACATTTTTTATCTAATAATAATGATCAAATCCAATGCAACTTGGCTTGAATATATTGCAAAATAGTATGCCTGCACTGTCCACCGTGTGAACCTGGACGTGCATCATTATCGAACAATTTGTCAGCACCCGAAGAACACAGTGTTTAAACACGGTTAATATATTCATTATGGGTAACAATTGCTAACAGATTGTAAGTGCTGTGGGTGGTCCATGAATTTCAAATTATGACTAAATATGTGATAAGAAATGGTTATGACAGTAGTATCTATTATTCATTGTTTGCAAACTAATGAATACATCGCACGGAGGTCAACTTTACTACTATATATATTGTATTTTTAAACTGTCTGCCAATCACTGCTACCTATCATGGAAACTACTGCATATATGTATGTTCTATTTCTACAATTGAATAACTATATCTAAAATGTAAGTTTTGTTTGAAGGTTTAGTAATAAAAGCTAATAGATTAAAAAAAATTAACAAAAAATCAAAAGGAATTCAGAACAGCATCTAACCGTGTTGATGCGTGGCCAACCTTTCGAGTTTTAATCAATGTTTGTATGCTTTCAGACAACCGGAATATTTAGATTACGGGTCGTGTCACTGAATATAAAACGTTTAGTAAATAGATCGGAACTACGAACTAAAAAATAAACAAATAGATAACGAATATGGAAATATCATAGTCAAAGTCAAATCCCCAACCGAATGCATCGTTGCTTGTTCCTGAGAAGGCATTAATTAATTCCCTTCCATTTATAAATAGATCCGGATTCCGGAAATCTTAATGTTCAATCTATTTCTTTCCGAATAACTTTTACTTATTTAATTTAAGTTTAAACAATATTGACTCTTTGAATCCAACCTATCTGTTTGTTTTTGTACTTTCATATATATGCAATATTCTTCCTGTAATCCTTTTGTACAATGTTGTCATTGTTGGAGAAGCCTTAATTACGGTTGAAATATCATTTTCAATACAATTTAATGTTGCAGGGCAGGATTGAGCGAGATTTTTTTTCGTGAGTCAATCTGCAAATAGAGATTGGACGGGGTTGCGTGTGCCGCATTCAATTAGTCGTCGTGATTTCATTATTATGCATGCAAGTCAATTTCATTATCATTTATTAGATACTAGTCGATGGAAACAAAACAAATATTTAATGTCCTGTTATCTATATTGTGCCAGTTTTTGTGTTCAAATATTGAATGAGTGTCTGACCTCAACCTACCCTTTCCATTATATCATTTTACTCATTTCTAGTCGTTTAATTCCGATCCGAGCAATTATTCACTGGGATCGTTGACACAATAAATAGACTCTGCAATTTCGCTAGCTGAGTAATCTCTGTATCATATTGCACTTTGACTTTGTGATTGTCATAAAAATTGTATTTTTTATGCATTTGATGTGTGAATAGCTTAGAGTATTACCTCATTCCAAGAGTTTGCATTTGACATTAATCCTATGGATCTACAAAACCACCAGTTGGTCTTACAACGTGTTAGGTTAGATTAACTCAAACCGAAGCGTCGATCTCAACAGTTTAAACTTCCAATATGTATCCCTACCGTCTATTTATGGGGCTAAGCGAGCATGAATGTAGCATGTACGCAACAAAGACAAAGGATTAGATATGCAGATCCTGGTACGACAATGATTTTTTCATGGCGATTACAGGATTTTGCAATGCGAAGTAAATCGTCATTCTCATTGCGTAGGCAGAGGATGATGAACAAATATACAATCTGCGGAATGAATCTGTGGTCTAACCTCTTTAACATGAGCGTTCGAGGTTGGTAACGCTTCGTCGCATTCTATTTCACAGTCTTCCTCTCCACCGATGCCGGAGGAGGCGGCCGAGAGTCCTGATAAAAAAAATATTTAGTATAAATAGTTGTAAATATTTTATATGCAAATTAATAAGCAACAAATACCTGAAACAGTTCGAAAGTCAGCCGAAAGCTCGAGTTCGTTGAGTAATGAACGATTTACAGCTGCCGATCGATTGAGCAATTCCAATCTAATCAAGGGAATAAGATTAAAACAACATTAGAATGAAGCGATGAAATATCTCTCTTCTCTAGCATCGACGTTTGTTCAATCGAAATTTGAATCAAGTAAAAGTTTTTGCTCTTTATATGCTATTATCGCTATTGAAAGTTTATGCTCTCGAAGTTTATTCCTAAGCTTTCGTAAGTACGACAAACATTACATTTGTATGAACTGGAACACTCGTAGGGGTAAGATAACAAGGATATAACTAAAGGCATGGTGCTTGCAATTTACAATCAATCACATCTTTTACAAATCTGTCTGCAGATGATAGTGAAGCATTTCATTTATCTCTAACTTGTATTATCATTCGTTTCTAACAGTTCCACCTCCGCTTGTCAACATAACTTTGAAAACAATCAATTACAGGTAGGTATACAGCTCAACAATGACCACGTTCCTCTCTCGATTTAAAATGTGAACAAAATGCAGTTCCCCATTATTACGGAATATCGAAATGGAATCCGTTCTTTTCTCTTAACTAATAAAGCGTTCTAAACAAATAAGGGAACTGTGGGATGATGTCTTTGATAAGTGGGAGTCGCCAGCATTCTATTTCGATGAAATGTATCAAAAAGCACTAAGAAGTTCCTGAGTATGATTCCTTCTAACGGTGCATTTATTGTTGGATCTTCTGATTTTTTATATAAAAAAATCGTAGGAAAAAGAGGACAAAACTGCTTCGACTGACATACCGCGTGCTCAAGGACTGATTTGCAGCCTTCATCTCATCCACTTCATGTCGAGTGTTAATTAGCTGCATCTCCTGCTCTCGATTTTGTCTCTCAAGAAGAAGGATTCTGTCAGACGAGTCATCCAAGTGATGGGAAAGTCCCTCCTTCTCGGCCAGTATCATTTCGATCTTCTTTTCCAAGTCGTACTTCTTGGCCGTGATTATGGAAATCTACATAACGGGGAAATAAAAGGACTGTCATGAATTTATGCAAATTGCAAACAACAATGCCCCGTTCGTTACTATGCCTTAGGATCACATTATTATCTCTTTTGAAAAGGATTCTCCTCTTACCTCATCTCGGAGGTTCTCAAGATGACTCGTATGATCGGACATGGCAAGTTTTCGTAAGGAGAACTGATCCCGTAATGATTGTAACTGGCATGTGAGATTTTCTTCTTTCCTATTCGCTTCTTTAAGTTGAGCAGTTAGTCGTTGATTTTGTTCAGTCAATTCATTAATTATCACCGTATGCTCCCGATCCGCGTGTTTCATCAGTCTTTGTTGCTCTTCTAGAGACTTTTGCAATTCATTTATATCCGCCTGCAACTCACTCACTCGTATCTCATAGTCTGTCAGGGCCGCGTTAAGTCTTCTTTGGAGCTGGTACTTCTCCTGTTCCAGCACCTAGTTATCAATAGAAATAGATACATCAATTATTATGTCGATGTCGAGACAGGCAGGGAGCAGAATGCCCCCGGGTTTAGTCCTGGGTTAAACATTTTTAAAACAACTTTTAAGTGTGGGAGTGAGAAAGGGCCCTATTCCTTACAAAACTTTTATAAATTGAATTCGATGCAACTCTGCCCAACTTAATCTCTCTTTTCTAAAGATAAACCTGCGATTCTAATCGAGTACATTGCGTTTATCACGATTTGTAAGCCACGACTCTCATTAATAGTTTATTCCTGAAAGATCTAAATCAAGTATTTTTTTCTCCGTTGTCAGATTAAAAAGTAGAATATTATTAGCGATATGCCGAATCTCTTGACATATCTCAAATATAATACAAAGTAATGGCATTTTTGCATGAAGTTTCTTAGGTTCAAGAATTCCTTTCCCAAGTAATTGCTTGGCGTACTTCTATCTCGGATTTTTTTTTCTGAGGTATTATAGTAACATGCCTAAAAAAATGCATGTGTCGCTTTGCCTAAAATGTGAAACACTTTATTAGAAAACAGCTTATGCTAATCTATGAAATTTAGCGACTGTAAATAATGAATGGACATTCCTCCCCCCTTCAACAAAACAACTCAACATTTAGCATTTTCAAGGTTATATAAAAAACCAAATAAAATGCAAAATGCAGGTAAGCCTTCTGTAGAATTTTCCTGAAAATCTCAGAAGAATGTTATTATATCTACAAATAAATTAATAAGCATACAGTCCCATAATCCATTTAAAGGGTTTTTAAAATACATTCACAAAGAGATCTGTTTCCAACAAATAGACAATTACAGCAAATCTTGGAACATTTTTTGCAGTATTATATAGCCTTTAATTGCTCATGTTTTTTTTTCAACTCAAGAAATAAATGTTATGAAATGATTCGCTAGTCTTGCCTATCTGTAACTCCTGTATTATTTCCTGTTGCATGAAAAATGATTATGGTTAAGATTTGGATATATAATACTCTATATAATAGTTTTGATATATATTAAATTCTTTTACTTGTGAGACGCAAAATATGCTGTCATCTCTCCCTGAACTATATACAGAATTTGCATTCTTAAGTTTAAGAAAAAATGGTTCATCAATTTCTGCTTCAACTACAAGAAAGCTGGTAGAATTTTGCATTAATTTGGCAGAAAAAATAGACTGATGCTTAAATGTTGCGTCATATACCTTCAAGAGTTTCCCTTATTCCTTCCATCATCCCAACTTAAATTATGGGTTAGTTCTGTGTTATTATTGTTGTTCAAATGTTTCAAATGAGGAGCAGAGACGTTTGTACACTAATGAAAGTACACAAAGAGAGAAATCGGTCTAAACTACAGATAACTTTTGCTATGATATACGTTGAATGAAACAAAAATCTTTGTTCAGTCAATATGAAAGCCATTCAGTTAAAAGTGGTATTTAGAGCATAGATTCATAATACTGAACTCAAAGTTGGCATTCGCTTCACACATAATTTTTTGAAAAAATCATCCACTGAAACGTCCATGTTGCAACCTCAGAACTTAACTAAACATGATGGTCGCAATTGTTACAATTCCTGACTCAACTATTCTCCACCAACAACCAACATAAATAATCCTAACAACGCTGTGACGCTTGATATCTCCTCTTTGGGGATTTCTTATAGGAACTAAAAAATCCAATTTTTCGAGCCATTCATCCTCGGAGTTAAAAGCCAGTGACTGAATGACTATTTATATACATTTATATCCACGATAAAGTTCTCCATTTAAACCATCTAAAATGCCCTATTTTTGCGTTTTGAAAGATATAAGAAAACTATGAGATGTTATTATTCCCCATGACATTTTTTACATGGGTCTGGAATTTATTAATTTAAAAACGCAAAAGAAAACAATTTTAACTAAATGCACCTTTCCACTCGACTGCGAAGCATTATTATACCATTTTTGCACAAATCCTTGAGGAAACCTTGATGTTATTAATACAGTAACAATGCTTGGCAAAATCTTAAAATGATAAAGAATGTTGCAAAAGAAAGAATATTATTATAACTGTTTGCCAACCCTATTGACTTAAAAAGGATGGCTTGCGTGGCAGTTATTTAAAATAGTAAATGGGGGTTTGGTTTTGCATATGTATTATTATAGTTCCTTGTTAGTTTCATTTTATGGTAAAAGATAAATTTAAAAATTCATCAAAATGACATGTCCGAAACTACGCTTTCTCTAACGTTACAATCCAACCTCACGCGACAGAGTCCAACTTATTAGCTGGCTTCTCTTAAATGGATTTACACCTCTATAGTATGACATTATTTACTAGACATTTCAAAAAAGGGCCGACTACTACATTTGAAATAGCATTAAAACAGGATGAAACGTCCAAAAATACTGCGAGTCTATGAACTCTGACTCATTAGGAACATTTCGTGTATCTAGGGCTTAGGATATAAAATTGTAATCCGACATTCGTACATGATAACGGTGGGATTGGATGAACATTGAAATCTGAACATTTAACAATAATAACCTCTGTCTCATTGGTCGATGCCATTAATAGGTTGTTGTGCTGGTACGCGGAAGTTGGTCTATGATCTTGTACCTGATTCAATCAGGAGCGGCTTTAAAGGTTCTCACAGGAAACGGAATGATTTGTACAATTCACTCTATTTAATTTCTGCATAATACTAGATACAATATACACTAACTATACTTTAAATACTCTCCACTCAACGTGGTAGGGTACATGAAGTAGATTTTACGGACCCTTGCTTATAGTCTATATAAATAAATGCAATTTATTAATGACTTTTGTATGACCATTCAACTTGTGAGTCCTGTTAAATGAGGTTAGTCAATTATCTCTAGCCTACGCTAATAATCCAAGACCGATATTTTTGTTAGACAAACAAACGGGGAGCATCAGGGTTGTAGAACACATTTATTTCATGATTTCATTGACTGTAAATTTTTAAAAATTAAGCAAATTATAAAGGCCCGGAGTTTTAAATCTAAAAGCCTCGTAAGATTTGACACCATTCGGCATAATTACTGAAAATACACAAGTAATGCTAGTAGTTTTAAGCATTTCCGTACGATTTTCTTCTCAAACATTTTCTCAGCCTACTTAAGGGAGTGTTTCGCAATGTCTGTAGGGGGATTATGATATTATGTGCATCACGGCATATTTATGCTCGTGATTATTAATTATAACTATTAGGTGATAAAATATGAGTAATAACTTATCCGCCTTTCATGCTAAGCTTCCCGAGACGTCCTCTCATAATTGGACTATAATTGCACGTATATAAATGGTATGCTTGTTTTGATTTGGGAAAATAAATGACTATTCCGTGTAACAGGAGCCCCTGACATTCTATAATTCTATATCTTCAACATGGACTTGAAGGAAACAAGTAGTGTGTAGCAGATTATAAATGTAGTCCACAAATTTGTACAATATTCCCAACAAGTTTAATAAATCAGATGATTGACATTACTGAGAGTGAAGGACCTTGAAATAATTGACAATCCATTAAGCATCGTTGGATTTCATAGCTTGCTAATCTTAATGTTTTTTATTATTAAACATTGCCATTGAATTTGAACCACATTATTGTGCATACGTGATAGTAATATACGCCAGAATAATGCATCTCGGATACGTGACAGGGACAAGTAATTTTTAGACAAGGCAGGAGAGAGACGGTACACCACACACTTCTAAAAGATTGCCTCATCCATGCCTAAGAGCCTAGTCATGCACAACTTATGCATGAAGAATGTAGAAGGAGAAATCAGTCGATGACTTAATTCTGATAATAATGCATGGCATTGACGGAAATGATAATTTTATTTTTCGAAGATTATGCAAGATTTTAACTTAATATTTCATACAATTTATATCCACCACTTTAAGCTCTTAAGTACCTCTTGACACTAACCAAAAAATTTCAAAAGGAGACCTTCAAAAACCCAACGAGACAAGTTTAAAGGCAGAATAAAAATCCAAACGCTACAATGAAATTGGAAAGAACTTTTCCAACGTTTACTACAAAAGTTCCGCTGCCATGAATGAAGTCGGTTTTTTTCCTCAAAAACCTATAAAGTACCACAAAATTGAACAAAGCCAGAGATTGATGTATTCAATTAGTGTAATAATTTCTAGTAACTAACCAAACTACTACTCGTACAACTAAACTACATCAGTTATGTTGTGTTTGTTTTTTAGAACCTCAGAAACCTGTCAGCATCTCTACCAAGCCAAATCTACTCAAATTAAACTGCAGTAAATAATTTTTTATAATATAAATGATGTATAATTACAGTAGAGAGATTCTTTGTTGCCTCTGTATTGTTGATATTAGATCCTCTACTTTATCACGTGCCTGGGAGAGATTTACAAGAAAATGAACAGATTTGTAATTCGAGATGAAAGGTCTCAGAAGATCCCATCTTCAATCTGATTTCACTTCTTCTCCCTTAAACCCCCTCGCCTATACTCTTTTCCCCCTTGATAAATTGCTTCTGAAGCGATTGCAAATTGAAAATTACCATTCCAATTTTCCAATTGAATATTGAATGAAAAAACACGCTTGTTAATAAAAGGAGAGAGAAACGGGAAGTTGGGGATGAGATTGATTGATTTAAAACCGCGTACCTCAAGCCTCTGTGTATACTCTTCCGTGATCCGCTCATTTTGTCGCGAAAGGTCCTCATTTTTGTCAAGGAGGGCTTTGCCCAGCTCGGCAGCTAAGAGCAGATCTCGCTCCTTCTGCCTTAGTTCCTCGTGAATGTCAACTCCCTCGGATCGGTTTTCCATGGCCATGATGTATTCTTCCAGCTTTTTCATAGCCGACACCATCCTTCCGTAATTGCATGCATAACAACTTCAAGGAGTTATTGGTTCAAATGTTTCCAGGAAGGGACTATATTTATATTATTGTTATTGGCAGGTAGTTGGAAATAAATAAAGTACGACCACACTTCCTAGCTGCCCTTTATTTTTAAACCGTTAAGGCGATTATTACTCAGTTTCTCTTTTAAGGCAGCGCCAGCAGCCCCCGCAGCGCAGAGTGGTCCGATTAATTTTTGCTCTGTTTTTAAGGGTTCACAGGGAAAAACGAGAAGTGTTTATAAATACGTTCCGAAGAGGCAGGATAAGTCCTTTTGTTACTTGCGTTTGGGACGGCAGTGGCAGGAGATGAAGTGTAAAAGTGTATGATTATGGATGCTTGTGTTTTGGAACTGGGAATAAATATTTTATGCGGTAATGATACAGAAAATTTGTAAAAGTCAAGAGTATATAGGCACGATGATGTTCCTTCTCCACCTTTATCCGCTTATCACGCACATGTAATTATTATTACATACAACAATCCATAATATTCCGTACTGCATATTATTTATTCCATCTCCACTCAAGAAGGGCTTATATATTCTAAAATTCTGCTCATGAAGATCAAGTTGTGAGTCATTCAACCTAGCTCCGTTTACATCTACTTCAACTCTGCATTCTACATCCAGTGTAGTTCAATTGCACAGGTGTCTGATTCATAGATATATTTAAAATATGATTTAATTCAACGGGGTCTGCAGGGAATAAGGATTTTCCCCCACGGGTAAATAGTAAATATCACACACTTTTCCCCCGAAACTTATGATGATAGAGGAATCAAAGTATATATGATTGAACATAGCACCGGACGGAATATTGGTATTGGTATTGGTATTAGAATAGGATTTGAAGCACTTAAATTCCTATATTGTTAGGATGGAAATTGTGCATAGGATCTGTTGACAGTTCGAGATAAAGAATACTGATAAATATACTAATCCCTTTGAACTTGTACTACATAATAATATTTGATATGTATCCAATCATCCACACTTTCCAATCCTATTATTCAAACTCTTGATTATCCCTTGTCCAATCAAGGGATTTTTTTAAAAAGTTTTGAATCCTTACGATAATTCGAAAAATAGCACTAAGCCCACTTCTGTAAGGCAGTTTATCATTGGACTGTTAAGTTAATTAGGTCTGTTGCAAGTTGCAAGTAAGTTCTGCAGGTCTGAAACGTGGTAGTTGCAGTAGTAGTGTGTCCCTGTTTCGTAAATGGGAGGAATGTAATAAGGGAGACCTAATTGTAATGTTACGTTACGTTATTACCACCGAAGCACAAAGTAGACTAGTTAGGAAATTACGGTACCTACATCCGCTTCCACTAGCACATAACCTCATCTTCATCGTCTTGTCCGGAGTTGTGGGAAAAAAACACTATTCTTTGCCCCATTTTCGTATCCACAAAATGAGACTCTGAATTAACATCCCCTGATGGGCTTCGATCATCTCATTTCCCGATTTTTTTTAACCCTTTCCGTAATCTGCATTCATTCTCTGTCTTTGTCGCCCTTTTCGGCCTTACTGAATTGATACTTGTTTCCATGCATTTCTTAGGATATATTGGACGGTGAAGGAAGAAACATTATTTTTTAAATGTTAAAAGACTGGTACTTAAAAAATCCACTAACGAACAGTGGTATTTCGAAAAATAAAGATACTATTATTATCCCATTTGCTTAGTTCTTGATTTTCTTTTCCCCGAAACGGATTGATGTCGAACCATTTAAGCGGAGAACAAGGAAGAGGATTGCGGATCTGTCCCCATAATCGGTTCAGGGCAGGAACTTCATTTACATGGTACTTTAAATAGAAGCAAGTAGGTAAGGGATTTAGTTACCCCTCCGAAAACGATAATAAACACAATAACAACAACAAAAAAAGTATGAAAAGTACGAAATTTTGACGAACTGTTGCAAAAAGTAACCACGTCACACACGTTACAATCGAAGACTGCAAGACTGTTGAAGAAGTCTAGTAAGTGCTTGGCGTAAGGAGTGGCGTTTATCCGCTTGACGAGATAGGCTTATTTATTCCCCACTGCTTCTGCCCTAGCACTGCTAAAATACCCCTTTAAAACACTTGCCAAAGACGTTGGATTGGAATCCTTAAGTTGGGATATTTGTGGAACAAAAGGCCCAGATCGTTTCAAGTCAAGTCAAAATGAGTAGGGAATAGAGGTTTTCTTCTGTAAAAGGGTGTCTTAGAACAAATGGTGGTGGCAGTGTGTAGTAAAAGGGATTATTCATGTAAACAATGGTAACTATGGTTGATGGTCGGTGGTAAAGAAGCCTGTATCTCCTGTTTTAATTGTATCTTGGCTCTCGAGAGGCCCAACTGAAAGGGTTGAAGTCAAATAAAAAAGGCAAGGAAACAGGTACACCGTTCCACCACCTCCCTCAGCTCAACAACTAAACTCTATATACAGACTACGTTTGCAATGAGACGACTTGCCGATATGTTTTTATTATTATGATTCCTACCTCTCCTCGTCGTACAGAACACGGACGTGGCCAAATCATTGAGTCGGGAATAGAGACTAACTCACCTGTGTAATCTCCTAATGAAGAAAAAGAGCTGAGGATATCCAACTACATTAATACATGTGCCTCTCCCCATATACAGACATCCCTAATTCAAAACATACCAACTCCATTTATTCTCATGTATCAAATAGGGATTCCCTTATTCCATCCTATCATTTTTATAACCCTTTTGCCTTGAATCGACAAACTCACCTACTTATACCAGCTCCAACTTACAACACCGACGACGAGCCCGTTCAACCCAATATCGCCATATCCCATACTGACTTGCCAGTCGAGATACCATTTATTCCATGCCAAACAATACTTTTGAGGTGACTCAGGCATTAGGGATTGGAATGGGAAGAACTGTAATTGGATAGAGCAACAATCATATTTTTCCCCGTTTCCACCTGAATTGATAAAGATTGTCCCTGGGGGAATTGATCGAGGAGTATCATAATATGTCACCTCAAGCACTGAACCAGCCAATGTCCAAAAAATATACATTTTCGCAGTTTTCGCATTTTTCTGAGTTTGCTATTTTTGTATTTGTTAAGGGATTGTAAGATCTATTTTCAGATGTTGTAAGCTCAATAGAATTCCAAGATGATGATGGAGAAGCTTCCTTAATGTATGTCTAAGAACACAAAGACACTTACAGAAAGCATTTTATTAGACCAAAAAAGGATGAAAAAATGCATCTTATCAGTTTTCTGTACTTGGAATTTTAGTAGGTAGTTACTTAGTTAATGGGATTCTTAATATTATTCCATAAAATTCGTTTGTCACATTAAAAGACATTGTAATTAAGAACATGATATGCACCCTACGCCGTCAGTCGTCTTCCGTTCTTGTCCATCCGTAAAGGTCTTCTCATTCAGGCAGAACACTCCCAAGCAAACTCCCATTTTATGGGATTATTACTTGCTTTATTGCATCATGATTATTCTTAGTCTGTCCCTTCCTCAATTTTTTTCAAGATTATTCAATAAAAAAGGCATGTAAATCTCAGCGTCTGAAATAATGTTGTATTCCTTCCCGTCTTCTCCCTGCATGACATCACAATATCAATAGGTACTTAAAATACTTTTAAATACGAACTTGAACCATCAAAAGTTACTGTGTTCAAATGCTGTATAAACTTGGTAGTTTGCTTTTCGCTAGCTTTATGTCATTGCATTGGAAGAATTTAAGATCAACTCATTTTTGAGATTTCTTGAATGCACCTCAATTAAATTGTAATAATACGTGTATTTAATCTTTATTATTTCTTTAATATCGTTAGTATTTATTATCTAGTTCTCCATAACTAAAGGCACTGTAAGTTTGTCATATAATTCGTTTTTCTGATAGTACAATTTGAGACGATTTTGGATACAACCCGAACCCACATCATAATATATATATATATATGCATCTTCTTCTCAATCAGAGGACACGATGGACTACCAATGGGAATTACTAAAGGCAACTTAAGACTCTGTTTGACCAATTAAGGTATTTTTATTGATGTTAACTCTCATCTGGAAAAGGCTGGATTATTTAGGTAATTTATAATCCATCAAGCGTAATAGATCTGAAAATGCTTAAAACGATTAAATATCAATGAATGAATGATAGGCACTAGATGATATCAAGTTTTAAGAATCTAATTATAATGACATTAATTGCTATTCATTCTAATCTTGTGACGTAGGCGGATGTACTACTGAAGGTAAGCAATTTTACATCAATGCATTTTTGACTGATAATTGATGATCATATTATTCTAAAGCACGTTTTCTTTCTGAACTCAACCTTCATGCAATTGCTTAATATGTAATATGTATTTCTATCTTAATAAAAAACGCATTTTAATTTAAATTTATTTTGTGAATCCCTATTCAACACAACAAAATGAATATAAAAGCTGCAGTCAAGTGTATGTATCTACAAATGCACCCAAAGTAACAATATGAAAATGAGGATGATTACTTTTAAACATGATATTTGACAGTAGAGACGTTTCCTACTGTTATGGAATCAATGAGAATGGGCCCTAGGTGGTTGAAGAAAAACAGTAATTCAATTAATTCGTAAAGGAGTTTGAGTTTCATGCAAATTTGTTCTTAGATTCTAATATCAATCCAGCAAGACTAACAAGATTTTATTATCAATCCAACAAGAGTAGTACAGCAAAATGAAATTTAAATATAAACCAAACAACTATAATTTAAAAAGAGTGTTTTCAGATAAATATAAACCAAACAACTATAATTTAAAAAGAGTGTTTCATGTTTTCAGAAAATTGTTAAGATGTTATTATCAATCCAACAAGAGTACTATTTGTCCAGCAAAATAAAATTAAACAACTATATTTAATAAAATTTAAATACAAAAAAAAACAAATATATTTTAAAAATTGAAACAAATATATTTTAAAAACATTCGTGAAAATTGAATCTACATTGCCTTACAAATCTTATTTAAAAGGAGTGTTTGTAAAAAAAATGGCGTAACTTTTGAAAAAAAAAAGGCTTCGGCTTCAGAGTTTCGATTTAAATATATCAATTGTATTCACAAGAAATGTAGAAGATTTGAAAGAGATTGGCTTGCCATTCCAGTGTAAGCTGTTCCGGTAATGAAAGCAAGTTTATGAGCATACTGACAAGGGGCTGGGACCGCAACAGTTCCGGACCAATTGAAGTAGAGGTGACACATCTTGTACGTGATCAACTGGATCTTGTCAGGGTCCAGTCCCTGATCGTCGTAGAGGACATTGTATGAGCAGGGGCTCACAGTTCCCTGACGAGCGGCACAGGACACAAGGAAAAAGTCGTAACTAAAATTAAAAACACGAAAAATATTAAAAGAATTTCCTGGTATTGTGTTTGGTGCACAGAAGTTTCACAAAAAATGCTTACCGTTCAGGGATAGTCACGACGTCGTCAACAATGGATCCAGGAACCGGGTTGTCCATTTTCCCTCGGAAATCAGCAAAGATTCGGGTGTCAATCTTCTTTGTCACGACGATAAAGGTAAACTTTGGAAGGTTTCGTTCGGCAGCCCCGTAAATCTCCGACATAGCAGCCTGAAATAGAAACGAAAATTTTAAATAAAATTATGAGGAAAGCAAAACGCAGTAAACTTTTAAATATGCTTAAAATGACCCCGTACCCTAATTTGTTCCAACTCCACCGTGTAGACTTGACTCAGTTGACCCTCTCCAACCCCATCACGGTACATGATCACTCGATCGGGAAGACAGCCATTGACTTTTTGATAAGCATTGCAGCACTCTGAATATACGAGTGATAATACGAAGAAATTAATTCATATTCTTAAATCAATCGTCTCATAACAAAATATCGGAAACTTACTTGTGAAATCAACCATAATGGTCTTGGACAACTCATCAGGAGAGTTGAAGACGGAAGTCGTACTGTAGTACTTTGCCAGCGATGGGCTGATAGAAGCAACCATCGCCCCGACGCTCCCACCCTTTTGCCCCTTAGCTCCGTGGTAGACGTCGAAACCAATGACCATCAGATTTTTCAGAGGTAGCTTAATGCTCCATGGCTCCCCGCCCAGCTTCGCGTTCATCTGAACCACTACCTTTGTTGCGATGGACATCAGGCCTTTGCTAACCACGTTCCTGGCCACCATGCACTGCGATAGAACTGCAATAAAAACGCAGAAGAATTAGCAAATAACAAATTAAACGATCGAGACCACTGACACTTACCTCCACAGTCTACTGCAAGCCGTTTCTTAACTGCCGAGTAAAGCTCAAGTTTATTGTTAGGAAGGATGACGAAAAGCATTTGTACGTCCTTATACTTTTCCATCATACTGTTCATGGCCCGAATGTAGGTCTGGGGCTTAATGTCCATCACCTTGAATCTGAGATACAAGATAAATGGTATGGCATTTTAAATAGAGTTTTGTGTCTTAAAAAATTGAAAATCTTATAGAAAAAGGTTTCAAATTAAATAAGTCAACTTACACTTCTAATGGCGGCTTAATATTCATATTGAGCGGGGTCGACACTTTCGACATCGTGCGGGTCAGATTTTCGACTCCGCCGGCGTCTTTCTGTGGAACGATCACGACCCATTTGTCCAAGTTGACTGTGGTTAACATCTGTTGGGCTGAAAATTTAAATACAGAAATTGAAAACATTTCCAAACAATGATTCATTTTCAAATAAAATAAAAAGAGCATTCAATATAAACATAATATAAACTTACATCTGAAGGCTTTAGTCCAATCCGCTTTGTCATCAGCCATCTCAGTCCCGTTTGCAAAGATCATGGTCTCCCTTGGAAGAACACGTCCTTCGACAGAGGCCAATTTCGTATCAAATTCCACACCCCATCTAGACAGCTCATCGGTCAACTGGTTTAAAAATCACCCAAAAAATGAAGGATAAGTTGTGTATTAAAAATACAATTGATTTAAGAGACATGAAAAATTATTTAAGAGAAAAGTTGCTACTTACTTCTTGACTTCCGCTCAATCGGCGAATGAAGGTTTGAATAGCTTTAACTCGTTCACTTGGTCCCATATGAAGGTGCTTGGACAGGTCCTTCATGAGGCTGAAATTGCTCCTCATGGCATCCGTAAGGCCAGTGAGTTGACAGAATTCGGGAATGAGGATCACGTTCCCTTCGAATCCTTTGTGAGCATCCTTCTTTGATGGACTGTAGGATAACGTCAAGAAAAAATTACAATAAAAACATATTGTAGAGAATATCTTAAATTCCTTAAAATTCCAATACAAAATATCCGAACCGGCAGACAAGAAGTGGCTGGTTCTTATCTGAAATATTTAGCTGATAGCGAGAAGTGTAGTAGTCGATGTAACTAGTAGGGGTCTCTTTCACGTCGAAAGTACATTTTGGATTCAGCTTGAAGTCCACGTCGTCAATCTTGTACGTCTTTCTGTTGTAACTGGTCATCACAATTGTGTCCCTCAACTCGGCCAGAATTGCCTGCATCGGATCCCCACGGGCAGTTTCCTGAATGTTCCTGATGACCGTAAGGACGTTGTCCAATCGAAGAACTTTGTGAGTGACTTCTACGCAGAGCATCACGTCCTTCTCTTGCTGCCTCAAAGTCGTCACGTACCCTGAAATTAAAAAATAAGAGAAAAATGGGTTAGAGCCTTTCAAAAGTTGGAAGGAAAGTACAGCTTTCAATTTCAAAATAATCAAAAAATCCCCCAAAAGAACCGAAAAAATTGTACCTGGCCATAGCACAAGCCGCTGCGCCGGAAGAGTGATAGCAGCATGGCGATCAAAGAAATGACGGCCGATTTCCTCCAATTCCATTCCGAAGAGACATTTCCTTAGAATCAAATGATAGAACTGCATGTAGGTTGGATCTCCGGGAATCGGGTCCTGTTTGTTCCGAACGATCGTCACAGTCACCATACCCCCCTCCTTCTTTTCTGCTGTGAAACAGAGGTCCTCGTCATTGATCTGTTTTGACGTAAAGATTTTCATACTGCAAGAAAATACATTTAAAAACATATTTTAGACTTTAGACAAATTGATAACAAGGGAACTGACGGAAGAATAAACTTTAATTTATTACCGAAACACGCAAAAACTTACCCGTCAAAGATATAAGCTCCCAACTTGTCCTTTTGTGTTCGAAGCAGATTCTTCTTGACGAATTTCCGGTCCTCCTGCGGTTCAAAGTAGGTATGGTACCCGTACAACTGCCACATTGGCCCCTTCTTGAGCCGATAAAAGTTGGTGATCATGTTCTGGGGAGTCCCCTTGGTCCCACGTTTGGTAGCGAGGCATTCAGGCTTGGTTACCAGAAGAAAGTCCAGTTCTTCTCGAAGTCCACGCCGAGTGCCACGTGCGTCGCTTTCACCCTCCGGAACCAGAGGCGAGACTCTCTTCTCCAGAATACTCATCCTCGAAACCGCTTCTGCCGTCACGTTTGTTGAAGTGGGCCTCGAGGAACGGCCTGAATCTTTCGGCGACAGAGAAGAAGTACGTACAGCTCCACCAGTTGATGTCGGGGATTTAGAACGCACACGGGATCCACGACCACGGCCTCGGCCCAACGGCGGCTTTGGAGGAACGTCGCTCATTTTCCAAGCACGGAAATTCTTGCAATTAACAAAAGAAATCAGAAATAATTAAAAAAAATGACTAAGGTTCGAGTCCTGGAAATAAGATACGCAAAAGAACAACGTTTATTAAACCCAGCGAAAATATAAAAAAAATACCTTACCTCTTACAACAGCACCAGTTTTCCGGGTAAGAAGTTCGTGGCTTAAGGCTCAGAAAATAAAATGAGTGGAATGGAAATTTTGAAAATTGCAAAATGGATTCCGCAAAACTTGGGAGATTCTTGAAAAAGTATTACTCTCTCTTGAACGCTTACAAACGAATGAAAAAAACTGGGCAGGGAACGGGCTTTTTATACCCCTCGAAAGGTCATGCTTTGGATTTCCGGGGTACAATGTACGGTTCCATTTTGGTACACACATTCATTGCTCCGAATTCCCATTGGTTAAAGCATTGTACACTTCGCTTAAATTCCGATGCAATAACGATGCTTCACGTATTCTAGGGAAGGCAAATTTGAGCCTGAGTTGATCTTTGGATGTACAAATTTGTCCGTTTGTACCTTTCATCTCCACCTTTGGTTTCCCTTGCACAGATTGTCATACATACGTCATCCAACATATCTTTTTGTACTCTCTTTTTCCTCGAATTCGAACGAGATGACTTGACCTTTGGATATCGAAATGATCGAAGCTCAGTCTCTCTTTTTTAAACGATTAGATGTCCTTTTTCCAAGGTAGGAACAAGTAGGACGTTTCGAAGTTCAATTTGTCTCATGTTTGAACAACGAAATGACCTTTCTCAAATGCAATGTGTAACAAATGTGCGCAGTTGGGGCCTGACCTTTGAATAACGAAATAATCGAAGCTAATCATGCATTGTTTTAAAAGGTTAAATATACTTTTATTAAATGTAGAAACTTACCTGTCACCTTTGGACGTTAGTGTTCGATGTTCAATTTGCTTTACCCTTAAAACAGAAACATCAACCTTCGTGTTTTCATATTTAATATAAGCCAAGTCAGAGTCTGACCGTTGGATATCGAAGTGTTTGAAGTACAAACAAAGATAGATATTTTTGTTGTTTTTGACCAGTTCAAGCTTCATTTGGAATTTCTGACAAAATTATATTTTCAAAATGTAGTTTTGGTGATATCTAGACCTAGATATCAAGCGGACAAATCCATTCATCCAAAGGTCAACTCAAAGACTCAAATATTATGCCTGTACTTTGTAAAACCTTGTTATTGTATCTGAATTGGGAACAAAGGGTACATCGTCTTTATTAAAGGGAATTCGGAGCAATCAATACGTGTTCATTTATTAAGTGTACGAAAGTCAACCTTCTCCAAGTTTGGAATTCCACAACATGTTGAGGTCCAATGGAAATTCATTTCAAAGTGCATTCCAATTATTTTAGGGCCACGGAATTTACTAAAAGGACATTTCTAAGGACAAGGACGACATTTGATCTTTATTATGTTTACTAGGGAAAATCGATTCATTCCCAAATTTTAATAGGGCATGAAAAGAAAATTCTCCAGCCTTTGTCAAAAATGCATGCAGTCTTACAGTCCTATAAAATAGCGGATTCTTTGTCTCTTTTATGGTCTGTCTCAAATCAGAATTATTTTTCTAATTCGCTTTTCTTATCAGGATGTTTATAAATGCCAGGAAGATTTGTTCCAATCGGTACAATTACTACGATTTTATGATAAAAACAAAATGAAAGCATTTAAAATTATATGCATTCGGGATTCTTCCTAAACGTTTGTTAACTTGGCCCTAGAATTTTGATTGCCATACATAATTTAATATGCTGTTTGCAAATGAACTTCAACCGCACCTAAAAATGAAAAAAATATTATACCACCTTTAGCCAATAATGAAATAAAGGAAAACAATTTACTTCAATTATAAATATTTATTATATAATTCGAAACTTCCGTGGAATACAATTCGTCGACTTTTCATCTTTTAAGAAAAGATCAGTTGTAGTGGTAGGTGCACTTATTATTGTTGTTGACTATAGTATCGTATTTTCTTTAAATACCATTCGATATTAACATTCTTCCCATTTCAAATAGGATATTTTTTATTCTTTATCGTCAAGCCGGTTTTACAAAGCAAGTCTCCCATCGGGAACTGTAGGAAGATATCTTTCGCTAATTAGAGGATACCATACTACGAGCTTTACTCCCACATTTCCTGTTGAGATTTATAATTAGCATTACTCAAGATATGCTAAACTGCTTGGAATTTCAGTCTCTCTGTCTTCGTCAG
Organism: Desoria tigrina; assembly: GCA_906901685.1. Lineage (NCBI taxonomy): Eukaryota > Metazoa > Arthropoda > Collembola > Entomobryomorpha > Isotomidae > Desoria > Desoria tigrina. The sequence goes on from CAJQTU010000004.1 coordinate 12,652,549, forward strand.
TTTTTTTAACTAAACTGGAAACCGATCCCTTGCAGTTACCCATCCCGAGTCCTTATATCCAATCATTGTTTGTAGCTTGAAGTTTCTTACGTTAGTTCCTTCATTCCTGATTTGGATTTATATTTAGAATAAGTCAGACTAATAATTATGGGGTTGAAATCTTATTTATATTTAACTTTCTGTCGACGTATGCATACAAAAGATTTAGAATTTGAAAAGGTAAAAGTAACCGACTATTAACATTGTGAATGTCGATTATCTAAAAATGTAATACTGATTCAAAAGGGATAAGTAAAGCATAATTGGTATTGGCGTAAATATTTGTTTTTTTTTCGGGACAATACACCGTTTATAGGACATTTTACTTTCAGTTAGATTTTTATTTCTAAATTTATACAGCGATAATGTGGGTTAATAGTATTTCTTTGCACAAGACCGGAAATTGTTTCACCAATCTTGAAGGACTAAAAAGCATTGCAAGTACAGTCTACCTTCATACAAATGATCTACTCCTTCTAGTTCAGTTTTCAGGTGGAAAACCTCTCCAAAACGGCAATATCACATTTTAAAATCATTTCCGGACTTTGAGTTCACCATTTTCATACCAGTTCGGTTCTCCAGACCAAGTAGCAAATTTTTATCAAAAGCGAAATTACAGTTTATGTGCTTTATAATTAGTTAGAACTAGTAATTAACTAATTACAGTATGTACGTACGGGTTCTGGAAAATTTCCTTCGCCGCACAGGTTAAGCGAAGAACCACGTTATCGCAGTTATTATATCTCTTACAAACAATTACTGGAATTAACATGAACAATTACTAATGACTAGAGCATCACAGAAATTTTCAGAAATGATTTTAGACTACACGACATGCGGTTTTGAAGTAACTCGAAAAACTCGACCATGAATATTTCATCTCTATATGTGTGCTAAATACACATATTTTCCTGTACAAATTATAGCCAGTACAAGAGTATCGGAGTTAAAGACATGTAATAAATAAAATTAAAATGGTTTAGTCTTAGTTTTGAGGACTTCTGTTCTGAACAATAATTCTTTACAGTCATCAGCTCTTAATATTCAGTCTGAATGTCATGTTCCTTCTCTCTGATGTGCTATTCATAATTATCAGCCAGACCGAATACCGACGGAAACGGGAAGTCCAGTTAGAAATCCTGGAGTTTCCTCAATCTTTCAAGGAACATTCGCGAAACCCTTTTCAATGGAAGATCCAAGGGACAAGTTTCATGAGCTTCATGAGGAGTGTCAGGTATTAGCCGAGTGATGTATATAAGTACGTTTTTAATTGGGGGGTCACTACAGTAGTGCCTGTGTTCAGGATATAATGGCTGGTTCATTATGTATAACTCGAAAAGGGGCCGACAGTCGACCATATTCAGACTAGTTATGTATCTAACTGGAGTAAATGTATTTAATTGTCATGATAACATTGTCTAGAAGCCCATACATTTATTAATTTCAAATATAATGACTTGATACTTGATGAGCATTTCGGCGTTAATCCGAAGTTCAAGAACCGACCGAAGTAGCCAACCGGATCTACCTCAAATGCAAGTTCTGGACGAGTCATAAAATCCTTCAATTCAAAATGCCGGACCTAACGTTAATAGAAAACTTAAAGGCAGCAGCAAGACAATTTCATTTCTAGATTTATCAATTCCCCTAAATTTCCTCGTCCTTTGACTTTCCCCAAAATTTGTCAAAGCGAGTTCGAGCCTTATCTATTACTTCAGTGGCACGATTGCGTCCACCGGAAGACGATGCACCGTAGAGTTCGGCGGGATCCGGAGCGTCTAAGACTCTGTACGAGGGTAGCTTCGTTTGGGGAGGTGGTGCTTCCGAGACATGAGATGCACCAAGTCCAGGTCGTTTGGAAGTGGCAACCGGAGCAGGAGGCACGAAGCTAAGTTTATCACCAGTCGCAACGGGAATGGTGGGTACTGTCGGGGCTTCTAAAACTCGTATAGCCCCCCTTGGAGGTACATTTGGCTTTGAATGAGATCCCACCGGCCCTTTTTTGGCTACGGGTAAGGAGCTAGTTGTCGAGGCAGTTCCTGTTGATCCTTTTGGAGAAGATTCTGACACTGACTTGGGAGGATCGAACATAAAAGTAGGATCTTCCAGACACCTAAGCGTAGTTCCGGGAACAGTCTTACTGGCCGTCGTTTCACTTGCCGATGATGAAACAGGAGCAGTTTTCTTTTGGCTTGTAGGCTTGGAGTCATGGATTGAGTGGGTGCCAATGGCAGCGGTGACTGGTTTATCGCTGATTCGGGAACCCTCCTGTTTTGCTTTATCTACTTTCCCAACGTCGTGGGATGCTTTCTTCCTGTCATTGAAACCATTTACTGTCGAGTGAGGAGCGGAAGATCCAGATCCCGATGTCTTGTTTTCAGTGCTGGTTTTAAGTGGACTTATACCAGAATCACCACCTAAAAATCACATAATTCATGTCCGCAGTGAATTTCATGTTTAAACTCGACTGGTTTTTGTTTGACGTTGTAAGTTTTAAGACTATCTTGACTACCTTATCTTGCAAAAATAGATTCCTCTTTCACCTTTAGAGGATTTGAAAAATAATAACCCTGCGGGATTAAACTATGTACGTATACAATTGTTTTAAAATATTAAATATATTGAAAGCTAGCAATGAAATCTGATATTATTTGGACGCTAAGAACTCGAGACTCGAAAAATCAAATTTTAACAATCCTCTCTGAAAAAGCTAAATTATAACTTAATTATTATGAGATTCAAAAGTCATGAGATCCTGTATCATGTGCCCCAAATATGCCAAACCCTAGAATGCTAATGAAGTCCAAAACCATTGTGGATTGACGACATGTTTGACGAAGAAGAGTTAATCGTTTTGTTATTCAAGTTATGAAGACAGACTAAAGAAGAGTGGAGAAAATCCCCGGAAAACTAACCTGTCGATAATCCGAATTTTTCGGTGTTAACCACCGGATGATTTTCCTTTTCTCTAGGTTTAATACTCGGCTTTGTTGCAGCCGACTGAGGAATGGATGACTTAGCTAATGATGGCCCAGTTAAATTGTGTGTTTGGGCAAGGCCAGAACGAGTGGAAATCGTAGATAATGGCGAAGATGCTTTAGTAGAACCAGCAGAAGAATGTTGTCCAGAAATTGGATGATGGCCAATGCGACCTTCAGCCCCATGCAATCGTTCACCTGGCAAAAAACAATCATTAAGTACCGACCAGGAATTATGAGACCCTACCATCTCAGCTTCTACACCTCACACATCCGCGACAACGGACAATTGCTTTTGCAAGTAATCAGACAATTAGTGAGTAGATCTATACTAGTTTCCGATCATGCTTATTTTGAGAACCTAAACTTATGGCTATATAATTTAGTGCCTCCAGTCAGTCATTCTACACACATCACGCCGAAATAAGGAATAAGTAATCTCATGCTTTTGTATTGTGCCATAAAAACTGCTTTATTACACGCTAAACGTCAGGTTTTCATTACAAACATCAACCAGCAAGCGAAAAAAATAAGTTAAAGAAAACCGAACTATCTGAATTCAACAAACACACACGGCAAGAGCAAATCCAACATCCAGCACTATGGGTCTATTGGGTAACATCTTTGGTAGCCGTAGGAAAGTTAATTACCTGCTCTGAATCTTGGACTTGGGGGAGCTACACAAAGAAAAGAAAAACAAATATAAATATATACAATGAACAACACCCTTCGTCTCCGTTCAACCAAAGGACCGATTTTTTTAAATATGATCTCACCATCTCGAATATTTTGAGTTACAGTGAAACTTTTCGTTGTGTCAAGTGGAACTGTCCAATTAACCGGATCCGGGGACCTTAAGATCACCTTAAATTTCATACAGACGTACGTGATCAGAAATGTCTTCTTGGTTATTATAACTTGCATTTAAAATATAGTTCTGCAGATGATCAGTACCTGTTCAGGTGATTTTACTCTGGTGGGTTCTGGAGGTGATTTGATTACAGGCTCAGAAAAGCCCATTGAAGGGTCTGCCGAACCTACAAGTTGTAAAATATGAGAATAAATGTTAGGGGGAAAGCAACTTGTCGAAGAGCATGCGAGGATTCACCGCTATAGGTTTGCTTATGCGGCTCTTGCTTCAGTAACGGGATCATTTAAATTCAAAAATCATTTAAGATTTAAAACGGTTTTAAAGTTCATTCCGCAATTGCTGCAAGCGCAAACCCGTCGTTTGACTACAAAACTTTGGATCCTCACGTCACATAAAAAACACACACAATAAATAACAAGGACAGAGAGAGATACTGCATTCGTGAGTAAGAAAGTCTGGGACAGGCTGCGTACAAACGACGAAGTGGTATCATGCAAATGCTAGAAAAAATATCTCCAATTAAAACTAAATCATACTGGAAACAAGGCTAACGAAAAACTATATTGCCGTACAAGCATTAAGGCTAATATATTATTATATTATATACTATTTAGTCAAATACGTCTTGGAATCCTCACTTTGATCAAATTGAAGCGTTTTCACCAATTTGGTATTGAGATCCCGCTGACCCTTATCACTACTAGCTTTAGGGCGAGGACTAGTAGCTAAAGTTGCTGTGTGAAGTAAAAGCGTCATAAATTTATAAGTACTTTTAGTATGATAATGTTCTATGTTCTAAACAAGGTCCTCCCTTCTAGGCTACATAAATATTTTAATTTGTATTCTACAAACTATTCGGTTCGCTATAGATATCCAACACCGATTCGGATTCTCCCGACGTCCGACCATCTCTACGTCATTACCCACTACTATACACATTTATGAGCAACGTATCGGTTTCTAGACACTAAAGTAAACAGATTTATGGCTAATTCATATTCATGTAAATGCTCATCCCAATTACTATATTTTCGTGTTCTAGACTAAGGTTAATGCAGGATGTCAAAAACCAACCATGGGAAATTGTTGTATTGTTTGACCACGACAATTTTTACAGGCCGTGTCGAACATAAAGACTTTTTGTAAGAATATACAGACTGGGGACATTTTGTAAAGAATACAAGAAGACTTTTGTTAGAAAAAGATTTTGCAGGCAACATGCCACGTATTAATTTTTTGCGAATGTAATCCAATCGACTTATTTTTAAACACAGGAAGTTACAAATACTACACTCTATCCTCTATCCCACCGAGAGCCAATTGCTATTCATCGTTAGCCTAACTAAGAACAAATTAGGTAGATTTAAAAAAAAATAGTTAACATCCAATCGGTGTTCCGTTTCGTAGTGCAAAAGTTTAGACTGTAAATCTTAAGCAGAGCAGAGAGTTGGGGAACAAAAGTACAACAATGAATCATGAATGCGTTAAATCTAATTAAGAGAAGTGAAAGGGGTAAAGTTATTAGCAATAAACGTTTAGCATGAATATGAATTGAAGTTAGTACTCCATGACGTGTCCATTTGGATGCCTCAGTTAAATACCGTGTCCAGCTACAAAATAGACATAATGCAAACCTAACATTGAAAATTCGTATTTTAACCGTATTCAAAGTTAAAAATGACCACTAACAATTGTTTGGCCAATTAAAACTCGTGTGTGTAATTAGCATCAATCAGGCAGATTTTTTAATCGCCGGTCTAAAAACTATTTAAGTGAACTGATAAATGCAGATTTCTAATTGGCAAATATACATTGAGATCTTATTTTTTTGTCGATCGATAAAATGTAAAATTGTTATGTTATATCGCTTATTATATTGCATTAGCGAAGTAAGCAAGCCTCCCTGCTTGTTGCAAGATCAGTATGTTTGATTCTATTGCTGAAAATTCTACTTCTAAAGGACAATTTGTCCGAGAGTTTGATTTGTAGTTTTGTTAATCTGGCGTATATTATTATATAGCTATTTGTTATGTACAGCGATAGAAACGAATGAAGTAGTCGCTTCGCTATTGACTAGATCCCAGGAATAGCCCCGCGATATGAGCCATACATAAAGAATGCACATGCCGAAAAGGCAAAACTCCTTCTGTGGAGGCAGAGAATAGGACGATGAATTATCAGACTGTTATTTTTTACAGAAAGATAGCTGTGAAGAGCTTTAAAAAGCGAGGAGTGTTTCAACAATGAACCTTAGGTATAATCAGCTTATAGATAGTAGTAATTTGACATAAATTTAAAAGAAAATCCACAGGGTCTCACTTGGGCGAGGATGTCGTAGCATTGGCTTATGTACATCTACAGGTTCCCTTTCTTTGGGAACGATCACTTGCCTCGTAGCCTTACGAGGAGACCGTCCACCTGGTCCAGCCGATTGTGAACGAGCTATCGAAATATCAGGACGATAATTAATACACCGAGTTTAATTTCCTAATTTGGACAAACGAACAAATGGACTCAAATGAAACACCTTTGCCCCTGGCACTGGCACTAGCAATCCTGTTGGTGGCTGATCCTGTTCCATCGTATAATTTCTTCTTGGCTCCTTGGACGGCTTCAGAATCCCTTCCCTGTGGATCAGCCTACTTGTCATAAATTAAAAAATACACCTGAATCCCATATTTAGGAAATAAATCGACTGTACCTTAGATTTGTCTAAATCACTTATTGGATGCTTAGGCGTCGCCGTATTTGGGCGAGATAAGGATCGTTTCGCCTTACTTTTCCTTGCATTCTCCTTGTCCTTCTCTTCTTTAGAAACAGACTTTCTGTAACACACGAGACACAAAAGTTTTCATTGGTCCAGAAATTATTAATTTACAGAGTTATTTAGAAAGGTCCCGTTTCCATCTCTTCATCCGAAAAGTCAACTTAAACGACCCCCTTCATCTCGAACTTACTGAGTTGTCGTGGTAATCAAAGCTAGGGCTGCAAGTGAGCTACGCCTCGAAACTTGATCCCACAAGTTTTGATGGTATACTTCGGCAAGGTGTTGAGGAACTAGTTCCGTCCCCCATCCCCGATTCTATTTACAATTCCGCCAATTATTAAGGGATTACTTTTTGGAAGTCCCATTTACTTTTGCAAACAAAGTTCAATTAGAACTAATACATATTAAATAGCATACCCGATACTCCCCAGCTTTCTTTCTCAGCTCGATAACTTCCTTATACCAAGGACTGGCAGGCTCTTGATCACCTCGTTTCTTGAAAAATTTCCCATCAACATATTCGTACTGGGAAAAGGGCCGAAATTGCTTCTTATATTCTGATTTATATTCCTTCCTATAGTAAAACAGTCGACAAAATCCTATGGTTAAACCTTCAGTCTCTAACTTGAAAATAAGCAATAGAATGTGTATTATCCGAGCGGATAATTTGTTCCTTCTACTTTTGCATTCCAATTTCCAAAGGGAATCCCGTCGGATCCCGTTGTGAATTGAACTGGAAAAGGAAGAAGTTGTAATTGAATTACAAACCTTCGATCAGGTTTCCGTAGTTCAGAACTTCGATCGCCTTCATAGCTCGCGGATATATTCTCGCGGTAGGCTTTGTGCTCACTCCACTCCAGTGAATCTGGCCCCTTATTAGTTGTATCCATTACTACTTGAGAATCCAAAGCCGTTAAACTTGCTCCAGTTTCTGAGATGGGAATAATAGGGATTACATGACCGCACTTATCCTCGACAGAACAAGAACGGGTAGTATAATAATATGACGGAGAATTTCAAATTGTCCTCACCAGCATTACTGGCTTTATGCGTATGAATTGGTACAGTTCCTTCAAAGGCACGAATTGTGCCCATAGACAATGACTTTCTTGGCACTCCTGATCCTTCGCCAGACGACTCCTGGAACAATAAACACAATTAAGCCACTTCTTCTAATCTCTAATCTCTTTCCCATTCAACGAATTAGCACTGGAATCAGGATTCTAAGTCTAGGGACTTTATAGCCCCTATTTGTCCCTACAAGCCGTACGGATTTGTTGCACTCGTTAAATTTTCCAATGAGATTGAACTACTTCTGTCTTGGGCAAGTTCTGGACTATATGGAATAGCACAAGAATATATGCTACGAAAATGTATAATATTATTTGCTTGCAGATATTCTAATTATGAATCTCCTAGTTAATTAGCAACATTAGCATTTCTTATGTACTTTCCTTTCATGCAGTCAATGCAGTGATTGCAATTGTGAAAATTCCGAGTTCGAATTCATTTTATAAGCATTTTCGTATTTAATTTACAACTCAGTAAACCGGTGTTGGTTTTGTTGCTCATTAATTTTATAAGTTCATTACTAGGAATACCATTCCGTCTGATTTTAAGAACATTTCTGTTTGTCTTTGTTGATTACAAAGACAGATCAATTGATATAATTATATGTTAGATTGGATTGGAAGTCTCAATTTACCTCATCTGGATTGAGTGGATTAGCGTTAGCTGTAGCCGTCGTAACTGGTTCCATGACTGTTTAATAGTATGTATGAAGGATGTCCAGATAATATATATAGAGAGTAGCGACGAATAAAATAAACCAGATTCGATCGATGGTAAAAGCTTTTCAACTTCAATTACTATTCTAATTACCACAATTTTTATATATGTCTGAGGAAACCAAGCTATCAAAAACTATACCAACTTCCTAAGTCAATACCATATATTTCTACGATACCAGAGCAATGAAACTGATTCAATCTCTGCTATTTACGTTTGATCGTGTTATTATAATATAACTGAGATTTGGTTTCACCTTTGGTTTGCTGCCCATAAACGAGGCATAATGAATTGATAATTACAAATTACAACAGTTACAACTACAAGGATACGATAATAATATAAGATCCTGTAATGTAAACGATATCTCTATAGAACAAATCAAATTAACAGAGTGTCAGGTTCAGGTACACAACCACCCAACAGAACCTGAACTAAAAATAAAGTAGAGCCTTAGAACCGTCTATTGAAGAAACGATTTAATAATTGATTAGATAAATAAGTAACTAGAAAACACGAGATTGGAATGAAAATTAATTGAGAAATATTATGATGATTATGTAAATGAATTTGTGTGCAGTATCTGAATCTGCAGTAGCAGCGAACCGAGACAGGAAGACAGGTGTTTTGGTTGAACAGAATATTTTATTAACGTTATGTTGTTTTAAATCAACTTCCTTTCCTAACAGTTGCAAGACTTTTGAGGATTATTTAAAAGTCAGTTTTTAAACCTCTCGCCTTACGAATCCTTTTGCAACTCCTGATCTTCTCGGGAAAAGAGATTGTTATTCATTAGCGTAATGTTAGTTGGGGTTTTGTATCAACTTTAAAGCGCTGGTGAACGATCTAATTGTGTATCTCTTACTATTCTAAAGTCTAAACCGTGGGAGCTAAAGGCATCTAAATACGTGCAGGCGGCTGGTTCCCATAATATCCTCAAATCCCCTATGCTTTTTGGTGGTGGTTCCTCATCAACAGAACCATTCACTCACATACATGTATTACATTAACATAGTTCTGATCTCGATTCTCGAATCTCTCTCTCGAGAGAGAAAAGAGTCCGAGATGGACGATACGGTTCAGAGACCTTGTCTTGTATGCAAAAAATACATGCTATTATGTGTCCTTTTAATGTAGTTTGGCAGAAAGCGGATTTCCGAAATCTGAAGGTTTCTGATTCTTCCTCTCCTTTACTCTCTACACGCCATTAAATCTCGAGGTATAAACGGTTTATGTTCAGCATTTGGATGTTATAATAATAATACTAATGTTTAAAATATCATCATGAAGTCATGAAAGAGAGACGAGAGATTTTTGGAGGACTCAAATCATTTCAGAACTCATGCACCACTTTATACGGCATAAAGTCAAGTCTTTGAGATGTAAAATGTACGCAATGCAGAAAATATTATGCTTGTAAATTGTATGAAAAAATATAATCGTATTTAACTTGGCTTTACTTAGCCTGTCGGATGATCATAATCGGCTATTTATATGACATAGATTGTGCTGAATTTTGTTGGTTTTCTAATTAACTTAAATTAAGGTTAGTTTAAGTAAAAGAGTAAAAGAAATATATATTGGAACTAATGCCCCATTTTATGAACTGTTTTCATCAAGCAGAAATGTCTTGCGAAAATGATTAACTGTAGAATACCGGTCCCATTAAACATCCGTATACAACTATGCCTATGCCATCCTTTACGATTCCCACGGTGATAGTTGTTGGATACATTATAATATCGATGTCACTGACAACTTGACAAGTATGCAAAAAATGGACTCACGAGTTTAGAATGACTTCTGGCTTGAAAGCTATTTTGAGATCGAATTTGGTCAGCCGTGGACTTTAGGCACCAACCATTCGTCGACTTATTGATAGTTAGATCCGGGCGTCTTCCACGTCGTTCCGACTCAACTTCCACTCCCTTCGTACCTAAAAAGTTAATTTACATGTCTCAATTTTTCGGTACACAAAACCGGCTGGAACTCGGTTCGAGTTGTATTGTCTTGTACATGATTTATATTAGCATAATCTAACGATCCACATCCACAGGATGATAAATTAGAAGCATTCCGGGAAATGTGTAACGATCCGATGAATGGAAATGACAGTAAAATGTCAAACTCAGATAATTTGGCTAGACATTGCAAAGTAACGTGTAGTATGTGAAAATATTTTTCAGCAACTGAACATACAGAATTTTTAGTAAATCAATGTTACATGTTACAAAGGGCCCTTAACGGCTTTAACAGAGCTTTCACTTAGGCAAATTTAAGTGTTCGTGCAAGGAACGATGAGCTATCCGTTTATAATACTTTATTATAGAAGTAAAAATCATTTTGTTTCTAAATCTAGATGATTTTGGCAAACCAAAGTGTCAGACGGGTTTATGAACTCGGATAATTAGAATAATGGTGAAAGCCCTAATTATGAATAAATTGAAAGGGAAAGTGTACATAATGCTTATCAATACCAAATACGACACGCCTATATGACCATATTTTTTTTAGATGACTCGATTTACGAAAAATTACGAATGCAGACTAATATTGACAGTTTATAAAACTTAGAAGGAATATGACTTACCCCCGGACCAAAATACGTGTCCCTGAGAGGCTTGAGTAGGCTGCCGAACAACAGCTTGATGATGGGTTACACTAGAGTCTGCACGAGATCCCACATACTCATGCCACTGAAAGGTACTGCGGTACTCCGAATGCAACTACAAAATCCAGGGACCGGATAAAAATTCGACAATTGATAGACAGATTGAACGGCTCTTTGCAGTTGAAGGAATTGCAAAAGTACAATAATATATGTATAAATCGGGGCTAACTGTGGGAGGAAAACAATCATACCGATTGCGGGGAAGTGAGTGACTTTGCCACAGTTCGGCTGGCCTGCGTTTGTATAGGCGGAAGCTGTATAAGAAAATATTTTTAGTGCAAAGCCGAATGGTGACAAACCTTTTCCACTGGCACAGATGGACAAGCGCGACACAAATTCCAAAAGGAACTGATCATTAGTATTGCCTTTTATTTCCTTAATAACTTTTCCCTACTATTATTTTATTAGGAGAAGAGAGAGTGGAGAGAAAGAGAGAAGGAATAAACTCCGTCCAGACAGCCTGTTTCTGGAGATCGTCGTCTATTCACAAGCTCTTTGAAAAATATTCAACAAATCGAAGAGAAAGAACGAGTATGTGTAGAGTAGACTTAAAATCAACCCAACCGACCGAGGAGATCCTCATCTCATCAAAAGGAAAGTCCATGGAGAAATTGACGCCGACTCCGAATTTTTAGTTCACCGGAGAGAGCCCTACTCCTTTCCCTTCCTCTGGTCATTGCAGTTTGCGCTCAGGCATGCTCCATCCGATCCTCATCATCTCATTTCACAAACACATCATTTATCGGCCTCACTGGATATGTCCACACCAGAAAAGCTACACAATATAGCCCACAATCCCGTTCCTAAATCTATATAGCCTTCCTTACAACATTTCTTTATTTTTCTGCCCTTTTTACAACTTCTTTTCTGACCACACCTAATATGCACACACACACACAAGTCAGAGCAGAGCTATTTCAGCATCCGATAAATTATGAACTTTCCCCTCCCCATTGACCTCGCTATCCATTCTAGGATAGAACAAATGGACGTTTTACGACTCCAGTTCATTCTAAAAGTAACCTTCTTTCTAGAGCTGTACTGGAGCCTTGCGAGTTCTAATCCTTTCTCCAGAATTATCCTTGACAATAATTTAGTCTTTATGATGTTCCTCCCTTAAGTATTCATTTAAGAGCCTGTGAGGAGCTCCCGAAAATTTCTTGTTCTGGAAAGACGGACATCGTTAACCAGGCTGCCGTAGTACTATTGAGTTGTGGATGATGTATATGAGAGAATGGTTAATGAATGGAGATGATACATTTAAAGAGACAAAGTATTTATTTTGTATATATGTATTAGGTGACAACGAGAGCGTAAAGTGGAATTAAAACGAAAACGGATTGTAAACGGTATAACTGAATGATTAAACTTCTACGTTCTTCCACTGTATACAACGACATGCGGACATGGAAGAACCAATTGGTGCTTTCGAATTTAGAAATCTCCTAACGCGCTGTTGTTAAGATCTATTTGAAATTTTCTCGTTGAAATATATTTGTGACGGCATTAAGTACGTTTGCAACAATTATATTAGGTTCCCTCAGTTTTTCTTCCACCGGTAAAAAGTCGCGTGGAGTGTGGTCCAACAAACATTCCTCCCGTTCATTGGAGTATACACCAGTCTGGAAATTGCATGTAATTCATATCTTCAAATTTGGTCAAACATTCGAAATGTGAATAGTAAATCATGTGTATCATATTTACCTCAACTAAAACACTGTAACAATGTTCAGCTTCTTGAATCGACTCTTCTGGATCTCCACCTAGTAAGTGATATATGTTTCTGGCTCCCATTGCCGCCGAACGCTTCACAGACACGACCCTCGACCTCGCCAGGTACTTGTTGTATAGATTGGCACCATAAATGTCGGTATTTATATTGTCACTGTAATCATAACATAATGTATAATTTTACTTTAACGGTTCAAAACGTGGGGAAAACTAATTTCCGCCTTGAATCAGTTTTACATGCAATCATTTTCCAAGGTCAGCATTTAAAACATGCAGGCAGTATACACAAAACTTAAAACCAATTATTAAAACAACTGGGATAATCTTCAAATTAAAAATCAACTAGGCTGACGAGTGAGTGGAAATTAATTGGACTTCTAAAGTTAATTAATACATTACCATATAGTTAGTACACTACATAAAAACTCTTACCCTATGCAATATATTCTTCGTATAGGGTCGTTGATTCCAATACTACGTGCGTGTGTGAGAAGCATTCGTTCAGAATGGTAATATGTGATCTCACTCGGTTTTCCAATTAAAGCTGTGTAAATCAGTTCTTGACCAGTAATTTTTTTGTACAGACTTTCTAGACTCACTAAAAACGCACCATGTCCAAATCTACAGAATAAAACAACAACAATAATAAAATCACATTTTAAGTTCAATAATATCCTTTAATTGAGAGAGGAATATACCTCGGCATGAACGCTTCGGCCATCCACTGTAAATCCATATTGCAAGCTAAAATCGGCAGATGTGGTCTTGGAACTAGCTTAGGAACGTCATTAGGATTTCCAGAACTCAATAGGACATCGATGAGTAACTGCAGGGCTATTTTGAAATTGTAAAGCATTATTCAAAGTAGAATATTTAATGATACTGTTAAAATACATTAATAATGAACTGCTGGCTTACATGTTTCCCACCTAATTGGTTCACCAAACAAAACTAGCGCTTCTATACGCTTAAATTGATCCTCAAGTCCAGACGGCTATGAATTAATTTGTTTATGTGAAAAAACTCTCATAGTTGCAAAAAGTATATTAAGTATTTGTAATAATGTAACTAAATTACTGCGGAAACACGTCGTTTATGATCCACAGCATCCAGTACAGGAAACGCAGCTCGAATATCATCAATAGTAGTTATTTTTGTAAAACCGAGATTCTTTGCAATATCTACCACCGGACCTTGACCAGATACAAGCACCCTCTTGTCATGAAACCCTTGGAAAAGACGTAGGGGCGAATGAGCCATCACGACTTGATCTTCACGAACCTATAGAAAAGGGAGTTATTTTAAAATTTTACTAAATAACTAAATCAAGCGAAAATATATGCATTCTAGAATTCCACTAAAAATGAGGCCTTATAGTACAGATCACAAGAATCAATTTATTTCAGAAAAATATTATAATGCCCACAACTTTGAAAACTTACATCAATCCCAAGCCATTTTGATAATTGCATAGCCTTGTCGTGCCTCAGCATATTTCCACCATTGGTAACAAAAACAGTCGGGACTCGGAACGCGCCATTACTATCCACTAGTTTGTGAAATGCATCCGGTGCAAACGGAAGGACCTTCCTTCCACGAACAATGACTCCATCAATGTCAAACATAAGACCGAAGTTGAGTTCCTACAATGACATGAATATATTTTTAAAGCAAAAACTAATTAAAACTGAAAGAGGCACGAATATACAGCCACTACCGACATTTACTGACCTCCCGGTTATTGACAGAAGAAGTCCTTATCGTCCGAACCGTTGCTTTGTTAAACTGCCCTTTAGGAAGAATAACATCCAGTAAATTCTCAACTCCGCCGCGGAGTTGCTTAGCTTGCCGACAATACTGTAGAGCCATGGTCAGGATCTGGATTATCAGGAATCGGTTGCTGCCTGCAGCCTTTGACCTCTCGACCCTTTACCGTTTTGTCTTTAGAATGTAGGAGATTCAAGATTGAACATAAGATCAAAGATGCCGCGTTTCTTGGAGTAACAATCTCCACTTTACTTACTGAAATACAAAATTAAAATTAAGTCCAAAGTCTCAATCAATGAAAGGTTAAGATCGATTAGGCTCTGCAATCGGACGTGATAGGTTAGGAAGATACGAAATAAAAGGCCTTCTTTGTTCTTGTCTGTTCAGTTTTTATTCCCGTGTCTACCCCCATAATCAAAAATCAAATCACAAAAAATAATCTAAGAAATGCAGTCAGTGCAGAGAGTACAGTTGCAGTGCATCTTATATTGGAAATTCCAAGAATCCAACTCACCTTCAATGAAGTTCAAGTTAGACTAGAAGTTATACGTAATTGCAAGTTTAGGACAGAAGGAAACTGATTGGCATGGTCGATGGTGGTGTTATGATTTATAGAAATGGCAAGTCCAGCCAGACACCGATAGACAGAACAAGTGTAGTGGATTTTGCAGACATTCGGGGAGAAAGTCAACTACCGACCAGGAACTATTTCTCATTCTTCATTCTTCGCCGAGACGGGCAGACGGGATGGGCTTTTCCCCCATTCCCGCCCCCTTCAGTTGGGGCAATCTGAGCTCTGTGATTTATTCCTGAACTTTCTCTAACTTTCTCCACTTTCTTTCTACCTTTCTACTCGTTACAACGTCCATTCCAAAACGTTCTTTGCTATCGAGAATTTACAATTACAGAATGACATATTTCACCAAAACTCGACCTGGATTAAAAAACACACCGGCCCAAACTACCTCCTAAAGTCAAGACACTCATCAGAATGACTGACTTAAATGCACAATTTACTTTAGGCACCGTACATTCCCAATTTTAGAACCCCACGGGGTTGCATTTCTTTTTCAGCCCTTCAAAAGAGTAGGTAGGAGGTAGAACTTCTGTATCCTGCATCTGGAAAAGGGGCTTACCATTTTAAATTGTAATACCTTCTCTTCAAAGCTTGTGGAAATGCATGACGAATATTGGGGAACGTCGGATGTTGTGGCTTTATGATGATCATTGGTGGTGGAATGCGAAAGAAAAGTCGGTTTGTTTGTTTTTATGTTCTGTTCCAAGGACTCATATCTAGTAATTATGACGAAGATTGGATGCTCATCGCTCATCTATTCTTGATTGATTATTACTTTGATGATTGAAATCCTGTTAACCTGTTCGTATTATTGCCCGTGATTTTTTAAAATGGGTCAGCAGAAATAGAAGCATGCTGAAAGCAAGTTTGAAGGCTGGTTATAAGTCAATAGAATTCGAAACGATTTTGTGGCTAATTGTAGGATGAAGCAAAATAAAGGAATATGTTATGAATATTGCTTAATGTATGTTCGTTTTGATTTCAATCTATTTTGAGGGGAGTTCGATTATCGAGTGTTAAATACTAAAAGTATTTTTTTGGAATATATAAATATAAAAAAAACAATGAATACAGAACATTTCTAATGAAAAATTTCGTAAACTCTTTAATTGATTGCGTCTGTTAGCATAGGAATGTTTATCAATTCGATCATAATATGTCAAAAAATATTGGTTTTAAAGTGTCACATGGTCATTAGTGTAATTGCGTCACAAAAATCTTCAAAGCTAATAAAATGCTATCAAATCAAACACAATAAATATTGTGTATTAGTTTGTATAGTATGCAAATTGAGCTAATAATTTCCATAAAAATAAATACATGGTAATAATACGGAAAAAATTGAGTTTTAACTGTATACATTAATCGCTAAATAGATATTCTGAATAAATATTAGCCGAATAAAAAATAGCACAGATTTAATTTGGATCAGTTTCTTACAGTTTAAAGCTCATTAATTAAAAATTGTTTAGTCATTTATAGTTAAGGTTAAAGTACAGGTCTACAGCTAAAGAGCTTTGAGAGATTAAAATAACTTATTAAATTACTTATAAAAATTACATCCTGATGTTATGGAGTATGAAACCGGAGCATGATAGCAAGTACGAAATACAACTTAAAAATAATAATTGTAATTGCGGACAGTAACATTAAAAAACGAAATGCCAAGATCACCGTGAATCTTTAAATGGATTCGTTTTAAAAATATAATCTCTTGGAGAGTTGGGAATAACAAGGGCTTTAAAAAATACCCTCGACGTCCCCCAAAAAATTAGTTTTAGTCTGACTCCTTTAGTTTAGTATTTAATAAATTACAAAGCAATGAATTTACAGATTTTCATGAGAAATTTGTTATTTTGTATAATAAATATTATGAGACGAAAATTCAAGCCTCCCAAATTCCTATGAAAAATGTGTCCCATCTCCCATCCCGAATAATATCTCCAGAATTGCCTACCAGGAAAGCTTCAAATCGCATATCCCCATAATAAAGTAAAATAATTCCACATTATTTTATTGAGCTAGAACGCATTAGATTATGAGGCATAATTACGATTTCTGCAGATGCTGGAAGGATGGAAAACTATCAACATTTTATCCATTTAAATGGAATTATTATAGCATTTAGTTTCACATCAGTCATCGGTACGAATTCCAATTTTAAATATTTAATCCTTGATATTGATTACACAAATCTAATATTAAATACATTTCAGTAATCATTTCAGCACATCGACAACCTTTTAACAATGATAAATGTAGATCTATGTTTAAACAAGAACTAATAAAGTAATGTACAAATATCGGTCAGAACAGAATTATATTCGGCAAACTTTTATAAACCAATAACTATCCTCTGATGTATCTACTATCTGCACAATAAAAGCCATGTGGCAGTTACCAAATGCTGTTTCTAGTTATTTTATTAACCTTGTTTGCATATCTATAGCTTAACGTTTAAGTTTGCATAACTGTCCGACATTATACTACCATGCGTCTCTTTTATGAGTCACAAAATCGTTGAAATCATACTTTGTGGAATTAATAATCCCCAAATCTATTTTATTAATTGTCAATTGTATTATCCTCACACATGTGCAAAAATGATGGTCCTGGAAGTCCTGATCGAATGATTTAATCAGAACTTTATGTTTGTACTACTGTTTAAGCCCTCGGTATTGATAAATCCTCAGCCCAGACACACACTAATAAGTAGTAAAACGCGTACCGTGTGCTCAGTCGTATATATAAATTCAAGATTTAGAATCCTATTCCCAGCAGAAGGCGATAACTTATGTATTATTAGACGCCGTTAAGAATTTAGACCCTCGCGTTGTTCACAGTTTCAGTGTTACGCTAACGACGGGGATTTAAACATTATATATTTATAACCTAAATGGCCAGGATTATGTTGCATAACTGCACCAAAAGATAACCTATATCGAGAATAAAAAGGTTATATGTATAGACAATATATAGCAGCGGCATTAATTCATAATCTGAACACTTGGAAGATTAGTGCTAAATCTAGTGTTAATATTTACAGTACTTATTAACTGCATTCAAGTTGCATATGAATTGTAAAATATTACAAGCCCTTTAAATTATCATCCAACGAACTGTTTTTCAGAGATCATTTTTTACATACGAACCATATTCACTCTGATATTAGTACATCAACCTGAGTAAATATTATATGTAAAACCAAACGATTTTTAGATTGATTAGCTATTTCACGTAAAAATTCATGGGCTCAAAGTGTTGCTTCATTTTAAATGTCAATTGGTCAAATTACACATATGATTATTGCGATGGAATGTAATGAGCATACAGGATGCAATCAGATGTTATGATAAAGTAGATAACGAATTATGAATGAAAAATATGCGACATTTAACAGTTTATAAATATCCAACGGTGCTTTCATTACAATTTAGGTCAGATGACTAATTAATATATTTGGGAATTCGATTGTTGGTAATTTACATAGCAGATTAGATCCTTCAAGCGACTAAGGTAAACATTGTAAACAATGTTAAAATCCTTAGAGGAAGCTCTGGAATACATATGTAAAATTATTTACATGTTATATGATTATATTAGCTCTGAGAGCTTCTCTTTGTCCTCTAATACGACGTTGAAAAATTGTTTTGGAAATCGAAAAATCACAGAAAAATTATTGGTCGTTAATGCTATTGCATTGGTTTATGAGCATGGTTTACCACTTTTGACTTGTTGGCTCACATCGGTTCTATTAAAAAAATCTCATAAAAAATCTTGAACCACGAAGTTCCGGAGTTATACCATGCTATTAAATTCATACAGCCTTTATTTTTCAAATATTCAGTTCTTGTTTATTTAGAGCATAAAATGATTTTGAAAGTGCAGTTGGTCAAGGTCTTCTGCTTCAAAACAAGTATAAAAATATTTTATTTTTGTATCTATATATTAATTCAGATTTGGTTATATTTAGATCTGAGCGTCTCACATTTCTCCTTAACACAAGGTTTAGTAAGTACAGATCTCAAGTTCATAAATCGTAGGGACAGTCCACAAGTCGGCAGACTATCAACTACGAGCTACGACTAACTTTTCTATCCGATGTCTAACTTTAGGAACATTTCCAGAAAAAACTTCTCAACTTTGTTTTTTATGTATTTGCTGAACAGTAGCTCTTTTAATGCTGTTTACTGATAGGTCTAGGAGAAATTAGCATTTGTTCCTGTCATCTTATTGTAATGAATCCTAATTTCTGAATGCTATCATTGCTATCTGCTATCCCCTCATAATTGTGTTTTAAAATTTCTAATTAAAAAATTAACGAGATAACAAGGAGCCATAAAATTGACTCTTGACTAATTAATAAATATTTTTAATACCATCGAGCAGGTTCTAAAAGATCTGCACCTCGTCCCAATGCAATGTGCTGGTGGAAGCGTGTAAGACTTTAGAGTTTTACCATCGCATAACTTATTGGGATTGCATTTTGCCAACTGCAACGATTTAAAGAACTGCATTTAAAGGGCGATTAAATCCATCGAGATATCCATATAAATGGATGAATTGGAAAGATTCGGTTGCAATTATTCCCGAGGTCAGGAAGGATTGCGACACACTCCTACGAGACTGACAACTGATGACCTTATTGTTAGGTGAAACTGCGTAGGCCGAAGCTCGGAAACCTTGAGTGCAGCCTGCCAACAATTGGGTCATCTTAGAATTCATAAGGAGTCTAATTTAAGTCAAGTTTAAAGATAAGTGCATGATTTCTCCTGTAATTTACTGAATTTCCTCCGCCTAGCTCCAAGTAATGGATTCCAAATACCAATTCCAAGATGGGACATATATGGACGGAGGTGTAGAGCACACAAATCTCACAGGATCTCGTAGACTCTCATCTAGCAGACAAGGTTCAGGCCGGATCTGTACTATGACGGTGTGGGTCTCAAAGGTTTTTATTTAAATTTACATCAAGACAAAAGGGAAATAAAGAGTACGTTAGAGAAGATCAGATCCTTTTTTACAACCTCTCGGATTCCACTGACTGCCTGAGACTCGAACATGTTATAATCCGTAAGAAGAGATCGGGCCAGAATAGTTAGCGTAGAATTGCAGTAGTAAGTAGTAGTGGTAGTAGAAATTGTAGCAGTTAAGGAGTCTATGCTGAAATCATGCATGATACCTCTTTCAGATAAGTCTGGGGAATAGGGATCAATATTCAGTGTCTTTTTCGAGTATCTGGCTTCAGTATCGCGAATTCGGAAGCAAGTCAGAGAAGAAAGGACATTTCAGATAAAGGATGATATGAAGTGCCAGGCGGCGAAAACGGATGAAAAACCTTGATACACTTTTTATTTTTGACAATTTGCAAGGGATACCACCACCACAAAACCTGGTTCCGTCTGTACCACAGCCCCATCCGAGTACCACTTGCTAGTCCTACCCACTACTACTACTTTTGTACCCAATAAAACCCTTGCCACTACCACCACCACCGGTAAAACAATTACAATCATCATAATCAATATCATCAGCATCCACTTTAAGAAAGAACTTTAACTCCAATCTATACGAGCGAAAAACTTGATCAAAGCTCTAGAATGAACTCTTATCTTGTACGTCTTTGGGAAAAAACAACTGGTTCAAATTCGGGCTCTCGGCTCGAAGAAACGGTAGAAGAAGAATATATAATAAGGATCTTATTCTTGAATCATGTCTACCTACACCAGGGAATAATATGGAATAGAATAAGAATGCGGCTGTAGTTTTTTTTATAGGTAATAGGTAATAATAAACTATAGACTGCAAGAGAGAGCTAGAGACGAAAAAACCGTGTAGGCCTATTAGCGGAATTCGAATTAGATAATATGGTTTAAAGGGGGGTAGCGGAGGGGCAGGATTCGGTAAAATTGGGAGATGAAGGACGGAGCGTTAACTGTACTTGTTCCCAGCACCAGGCTCGAAAGTCACCTAACCCTAACAAGTCCTATTAACGGACTCCGATCAAGTTTTTTTTTAACAGTCAAGAAGAAGAAGGGAGCTTAAATTTAGACATTTTTGCAGCAGATTGGCAAAGCACTGAAGAAGCTTGCAATTTTTTTCTTCCCGTCTTTCCCGACTCGACAGAGAATACGGGTTGAAGTTGAAGATTCGGAGAGAGAGAGAGTATATATTATTATATTAATGCATATAAATACAAATATATATATTCCTCTGTAATCCGAATAAATACATTGTTGGCTATAGTTTGGGGAGGAGAGAGAGACGCGTATTCGGTATTTGGACTCTCGTAATTTCTGTCCCTGGGCCAAAAAAGTGATTAAAAAAGGCAGCTACAACTGTTGCTGAGGCCCCATTTGGCATTTGGGCAGCGCCGGAGCGTTGCTTGTTTCAAATTAGTTTATTTCTTCAGTCCTCCAGTTCCCTTTCAGTCGGTGTGTTGTGTCGTTCAGTGTCTCATCAACTGTCCCTCTGCCAACGAGGATCGGATTTCCGGACCCTCATTGTTGGTAAGTTTCACAAAGAGTTACATATTCCTAAACTTTCCCTTGCCAGGGAGGGATCCTTCGGGATGCTAAACGGTTCGAAATCGAAATTACCGAGCTGTAAGGCCCTCCTAAGTTAATATGTACTGCAGAACGGTTTTTTTTAGAAACCGACGCTATAGCCCATGCGGTTCATGGGTTCTGATTGGACAAGTGATCCCTTCATATGGAATAGACTCTCTTCTATAGCTTCCTTAATTGAAATTTTGAAAAATACTTATCCACTCCAGTCTACAAGTACAATTTTGAGTAGTTGGGGTGTTTAAAAGGCAGACGTGTACCTATACACTATAAGGACAGTTAAGAATGTTAAAATCCCTCCGGGAGCCCTGTACCTTGTACTTTCATTTGTCCCATTCATGTTGTCATGAAAAACGGATCTGTTCCTATCCCTCTACGTCAACCTTTAGAACATGGAAATATGTAGAGGATATGAACTCATCATTTAATCCTGGACCATGAATATCAGTTACTGTTGAACTGAGGCTTGAAATTCGGGGCTTGGAGTTGTAGTAGGATCGATCTTGGGATGTAGTGCTAGTAGTAACCCAGTGGAAAGAGTGTTAAGTAAAAAGTGAGGAAATGAATATTTTATTAATAGAAACGGACGTATTCATATATAGAGCAAGGCTAGTTGGATCATCATCAGATCACCTCTAATGTGTCTCCGAACAGTCGAGTCCTAGTCTCCTATACCAAATACCACACCGTTTAGGAAGGATGACTCTTTCTCTCCGTACATGCATACACAGTTCTTTTATAGATTCTTTCTCCCATATAGTAGGGTTATGGTATAGACGCATTATGCATAGGATCCCACAAAATGAAGAACTAGAAAGGCTCAACCTCTGCCAAGAAAACAACTGCAAAGTTGGCTCAATTATATGGTAAATGTGCTGGAGTCGGATCAAAGATCAAATGAAGTCTCATTATTATTAGGTCTTTTCGGAGTTAGGCAATTTAACCTAATTAAACGGATTAGACGCACATCTCTTCGGGAAGTTAGGTACTGGAGGGCGAGAGGTAGATGATTTCTTCTGCATTCCGAACCAAATTCCCTCGGCATGTGCAACTAATGTATATTTTCCTATTTGTCATCAACGCTTGGCATAACATTCAATAGGATTAAAAATGGTTTGGATGAGACGGGATTTGCATGGTATAATAGTGGTTGTAGTTGCGGGCGGAGGTAGTAGAGACAAAGATGAGATTTGAGGGCCTTTGCACGGTTTCGTATTGATTGAGATGAGGTGTTTCAAAGGTTTGGATCCGCGCTCTAATAGTTCGAGGCCAATGGGTATCGTCCACATTAAGTACGTCTAGGAGCATGGATGATGGTCGTGTAGGAATGATGATGGTTATTCCAACTTCCAGCTTTTTACATGTCATAGTGTCGGAAGAGTTGAACCCAACCAGTTCTTGGTTAGTCTGGTGTGTTACATTAGTTACATATTACATGTTCGTCAGCAGAGAGAGAATAGAGGTTCAGGTTCTCACCGTGTGTAATAGTGTAGTCATGTATTGTATTTTTGGGATTTTAGTCAGGTAGAATAGTTACAAGTTTGAACTACCAAACTACGTCACACCGCAGTCACAGACATTTTAGTAATGACTCTTCATAATAATTTTATTCATTCATCATTCTGTCTTTTCGAAATCGGGAGAAATCGAGAGGTCGTCACTAATACGAGCCCTTGTCTTTCTCATTTACAGATCTTGCCGTCTCGGAGAGGATCGACAATCTTTTCAGGAATTGTATCAAGACCGGAATTTAGCCAGTTACACAGGCTGTGAGTTACAGCCATGGATGACGCGTTTATGAAACCGTGGGAGGAGGTGGCCGGCTACTTCGGCACCGATAATGAGAAAGGATTAACAACTGATCAAATCAAGAAGTTGCAGGAGAAATATGGACCTAACGGTATGAAATTCCAACTTGATGGAAATCGGGACTGAACTTAAGATTTCAGTTTCGAACTGAACCTGAGATGCAAAATATTACCTCGCACGATGGATAGCATCGATTCGAAACGATTAAACGATGGAAGGACTAGAAATTATAAATTCATTGCAAGAAACTTGAAAGTCTTTAAACTTTAGGTTTTGCTAATAAATAGTCAAATAGTCCGAGTTTTTAGTTTGTAGTTGACGAGAACAATTAAACACAAATTCTTCTACTTGTCATTTCATTTTCTGTTTTGCCTTTTAAATTATAGATCAAATTCATATTTTACTGAATTAATTATCGTTCTAATTTTTTAAAATTCAATATCTCTTATGTTTTTGTCAAAGATCTAATGATTGAACAACAGGTAAAAGGAATAAACTTAATATGCGATAGAGTGATAGGTAGGGGTTCTGTAATGTAATGTATCTAGATAAAGGAATAGCTCAGTTAGCACGATGAAGCAGTTTAGATTCATATATTTTTTGAGTATTTAAATAAACATATAATAAATGCAAAATGGGACATCATGTAAGTAGCTTGTTGCGCTGATACTAATTTTAACTTCAAGATTTCGGGGCACAAGGCTGTTCAAGTGTGTTGTGGATTGCTAGTATAAAAAAACATATAAGAGATAGAGAGGCAGGACATGCCTTAGTTTCGATTGACATGCATCCTCTGCCAAGAAATAGAAAAGCACGTCGTAGCGGTGGAATAAGTTTTATTTTTAAATATGAGAAAGTACGATTATCATGATGTGGCCGTCTGATTTAAGGAATTCTCTAGGCACTTTTTGTGTCACAACTACTAGATTTCTGCAAATGATTTAGTAATCAGCCCAAATCAACACGACCTAGAATTTTTTGAGAGCTTATCATTGAAATGTGCATTATCGTTGCAACTCGAGTTCCGTCAAATGAAAAAAACAATGTTTTTATTAATGATTTTTATGGCTTTTTACAGAGCTGCCCGCTGAAGAAGGCAAATCTTTATGGCAATTGGTTCTAGAACAATTCGATGATCTTTTAGTAAAAATTCTTCTACTCGCCGCTATTATCTCATTCGTAAGTACCTATTTTTTTTTAATAAATATCTAAAAATTCTACCCTCAATTATTATAGTGAGTATCACAATCTCTTCTAAATATTATAGGTCTTGGCCTGCTTTGAAGATCATGAAGAAGGCTCAATAGAAGGAATGACTGCGTTCGTAGAACCTTTTGTTATTTTGCTCATTCTTATTGCTAACGCTATCGTTGGTGTTTGGCAGGTAAGTTTTAAACCTAAATTAAATATATTTATTCACTTTTTGAAATACAATAACTGATTTCTACATTCTTGTTTATAGGAAAGAAACGCTGAAAGTGCTATTGAAGCCTTGAAGGAATATGAACCAGAAATGGGAAAAGTTGTTCGAGGTGACAAATCTGGTGTACAAAAGGTCCGAGCCCGTGAGCTTGTTCCCGGTGATTTGGTTGAAATTTCAGGTACTTGTTAGTATTAATGTATGTATTTTCATCTGTGTACTCAATATTAATAAATACACTTGCTTCTTTTAGTTGGTGACAAAATCCCAGCTGATATTCGAATTACGAAAATTCTTTCCACAACCCTTCGTATCGATCAATCTATCCTCACCGGAGAGTCTGTTTCCGTCATCAAACATAACGAGCCCGTTCCCGATCCACGAGCTGTCAACCAAGACAAGAAAAATATTCTGTTCAGCGGTACCAATGTTGCAGCTGGAAAGGCCCGAGGTATTATTATTGGAACTGGTTTGAACACCGCTATTGGAAAAATCCGAACTGAAATGTCCGAAACTGAAGAAATTAAAACTCCACTCCAACAAAAGTTGGACGAATTCGGCGAACAACTGTCCAAGGTAAATTAGGCTTTAATAAATACATTGTACGTAAAAAAAGTTGTAGAATTTAAAATAATCCAATTTTTTGTAATATTTCCATGAAGGTCATTTCAATCATCTGTGTTGCTGTCTGGGCTATTAACATCGGTCACTTCAACGACCCCGCTCACGGTGGTTCATGGATTAAAGGTGCTGTCTATTATTTCAAAATCGCCGTCGCTCTTGCAGTAGCTGCCATTCCCGAGGGATTGCCTGCTGTCATTACCACTTGCCTGGCTTTGGGAACCCGAAGGATGGCCCAGAAGAACGCTATCGTTCGTAGCTTGCCATCTGTAGAGACTTTGGGATGCACTTCAGTCATCTGCTCTGACAAAACTGGAACTTTGACCACTAACCAGATGTCTGTCAGCAGGTAATAAAATAATAAAAATCAGTTCAAAATAACGATAATAATTTGTCACCCGGATTTCATATTATTATATTTAAAAACTTTATCTAGGATGTTCGTCTTCGACAAAATCGAAGGTTCTGATATTGCCGTCAATGAATTTGAAATCACTGGATCCACATACGAACCTATTGGTGAAGTCTTCTTGAAAGGACAAAAAGTTCAGTCCTCCAACTACGATGCCTTGCAAGAACTTGGAACAATTTGCATCATGTGCAACGACTCAGCTATTGATTTCAATGAAGTGTGTAACTATTTTCTATTTTTCTAGCCCAAATCAATTCCACCGATATCATCAATACTCAATGTGTTTTACATTTTCCATAGTTCAAACAAGTTTTCGAGAAAGTTGGTGAAGCTACTGAAACCGCCCTCATCGTTCTTGCTGAAAAAATGAACCCCTTCAGCGTCTCAAAATCTGGATCAGACCGACGTGGAAACGCTATTGCTGTCCGTGGAGATATGGAATCCAAGTGGAAGAAGGTACGATTTTAAATGCCCATTTTCACCTCATTAAAACTTTTGAAACACCTTATCATAATCGGTCTTTCTAAATTCAAAGGAATTCACCCTGGAATTCTCCCGAGACAGGAAATCTATGTCTTCATATTGTGTCCCATTGAAACCTTCTCGAATTGGAAACGGACCGAAAATGTTCATCAAGGGTGCCCCAGAAGGTGTCTTGGACCGTTGCACGCACGTCCGTGTTGGAACCAACAAAGTCCCAATGACCAAACAAATCATGAACCGAATCATTGAAATCACCAAACTGTACGGTACTGGACGAGACACCCTCCGTTGTTTGGCTTTGGCTACCATTGATAACCCACCAAAACCAGAAGATATGGATTTGATCGATTCTACCAAATTCTACCAATACGAAGTCAACATGACCTTTGTCGGTGTTGTTGGTATGTTGGATCCCCCAAGGAAAGAAGTTTTTGACTCAATTGTTCGATGTCGACAGGCTGGTATTCGTGTCATTGTCATCACTGGTGATAACAAGGTTTGAAAAAATAATGATTTTGAGTATTTGTTGAAGGTCGTGCCTATATTTTAAAACCATTTATTATTCCCTTTCCTTTAGGCTACTGCTGAAGCTATCTGCAGGCGAATTGGAGTTTTCGGAGAAGATGAAGACACCACTAACATGTCTTATTCTGGACGAGAGTTCGACGATCTCCCAGTTTCTGAACAACGTGCGGCCTGTGCCCGATCCCGACTCTTCTCCCGTGTGGAACCAGCTCACAAGTCCAAGATTGTTGAATATTTGCAATCCATGAACGAGATCTCTGCCATGACTGGTGATGGTGTAAATGATGCTCCAGCTTTGAAGAAGGTAAATCTAAAAAGAAATAGTTGAAAGTAAAATCCTTTTGTAATTACCAATATCTTTGTTTCAGGCTGAAATCGGAATTGCTATGGGCTCTGGAACTGCTGTCGCAAAATCTGCTGCTGAGATGGTGTTGGCCGATGATAACTTCAGCACCATTGTTTCCGCCGTTGAAGAAGGTCGTGCCATTTACAACAACATGAAACAATTCATCCGATACCTTATCTCTTCCAATATTGGTGAAGTCGTCTCTATTTTCTTGACCGCTGCTCTCGGCCTCCCCGAAGCTTTGATCCCCGTCCAACTCTTGTGGGTTAACTTGGTCACTGACGGTCTCCCAGCTACTGCTCTTGGTTTCAACCCTCCAGATCTTGACATTATGAGCAAGGTAAATTAAGTTTTTATCGAAAATGGAACTTTTTCGTTGCGAACGTTAAGAATAAAAAATAATGTTTTTGAATTTTTTTTTATTCATACAGGCACCCAGGAAGGCTGACGAAAGCTTGATCTCCTCATGGTTGTTCTTCCGATACATGGCTATTGGTGGTTATGTTGGTGCTGGAACAGTTGGAGCCGCTACTTGGTGGTTCATGATGTACTCTGAAGGTCCACAATTGTCTTACTATCAATTGGTATGAACAAGATCTTTGTTTTACAAACTCCGTTTAAAAAAATAAACATATTAACATACCTAATTCAAAATTCGAATTTCAGACTCATCACTTGCAATGCACTCCAGACAGCGAAATCTTCAAGGGAGTTGACTGCCACATTTTCCATGATCCTCATCCGATGACAATGGCCTTGTCTGTACTTGTCAGCATTGAGATGTTGAACGCCATGAACAGTTTGTCTGAGAATCAGTCTTTGGTTGTTATGCCACCATGGACCAACTTCTTCTTGTTGGGAGCCATGACTCTCTCAATGACTCTTCACTTCGTTATCCTCCACGTTGAAATCCTTTCGGTTAGTCGACATATTACACAATAGCTTCAAAATTGGTGATACCATAGACGAGTGATCTAATTTGGTAATTTTGAATTGCAGCAAGTGTTCCAGGTCACACCATTGAATTTGGAAGAATGGATGGCTGTAATTAAGATATCAGTTCCGGTTGTTCTTATTGATGAAACGCTCAAGTTCGTCGCCCGAAAATATGTTGAAGGTAAGAATTTTAAAATAGCAATTCGTTCTGCCAGTCAATACCATTGATTGGCCAATAAGGTTTTGAAAACTATATCAGTTGTCACTTCAGTGACTGCTTCCCCCAGTTACCGCTTTTTTAGCACAGCGATTACTTTAGGCATTATAAAGTTGCATTTTTCATTATAGTCTTGAATCACTTTAAGCTTTTCCGTATTAGATACTGATAGACTTTCGAAGTGAGTAGGAATTAAAACTTTATTTGAAACGCTATGGAGCATGAAACTTTGACAGTTGTCCTCTCTATCTTCTCGCTCGGTTTAGCTGTTATAAGTCCCATGTGTAATTGGATTTTAAAAATATCCATTTGTTTCACTAGAATACAATTCTAAAATACGGTTATGTTTTTATTTTTGCAGGTCAGCAGAAATATTACCTTATCCACTGGATTGTAGTTATGTGGGCAACGTTTGCCGCCTGTGTGATATATTGTCCCTTATAACAAGTGCTCATGATCTAAGAATCATTACCTAGTTTAAATGAACTGTCATAAGTGCGTGGTGTGAAGTTTGCTGGAATTTTCCAAATTAAAAATCTCTGTAGGATACTGATTGATAGTTATTGAGACAAGTGTGTTTGTTTTTCTCTCTCGAATAATCTCTACCATTCCTGCTAATTACAATTGAAATATTCCTAAACATTTTATTCCATTAATATAAAATATTTTATAATTATTAGAAGCTCCCTTTCTCAACTTAAATTCTTAGATCTTAAATATGTTTTACATCGTCATTCCGTTTGGTATTGTGATAATAATATGACGTGTACAACTAGTGAACTTATTTTACTCAACATTGTCAGGTTTTATGTGTAATAAGTTGTTACGAAGTGTTTTTGCTATTGTTAATAATTACGAATTGAAGGTCTTAACTCAGCATTTATAATCTAACGTCTAAAACTTAACCCGTTTGTAAATTCAAATTAATCTAGGCATCAATTTTATACTGTAAGTCATGCAGCTTGTTGTGTCGTTCTCTGGGAATAGATTGTTGTATTGAAGTTTGTGTTTTTTGCTGATGTACCTGTGAGTGAAGTTCCCGTTTTGTCAGTATTTTGTATGCTGGGAATTTTTGAAGATCGCCCATTTCTTTTCCACCAAAAGTGTGAGCTATTAATAATGCATGGGATAATAGTTTTTTTTTAAATCCTTACGATAAAAAAGTATGCATCCCATCATCCCACTGAGGTAGACCCTTTGCCATAACTTCAACTCCGTTCTGGAAATAATTCAAATTCAAATCGAGCTAGAATTCTGTATTCGTCACGTAAGAAGGGGTAGCGAAAGTAAATAGTAAACTTAGGAAAATTAAAAAAACGACTGTTCGAAACAGTAGACTTATTACTATCTCGTCAACACAGTTAAACGATAAATAGTTGTAGTGTGTGTACAACATTTGCATGAGTATGGAAAATCTGTCTAAATAGTTGGATAGTGTGGGGAAGGAAAGTTTCTGAAAATTTGTCAATAATTATTTGTGAGTGATTGTTAAAATTGAAGTCTTTTACATACGATTTAAAAATTTTAATGTTACACAACTTGAAAATTCTCAGGCTGGTCTTCTTTGTGAGAGTAATCAGTGTGTATTTACATCTCTAAAATTATGTACAACGATAGTAAGCTAGTAAGCTTTAAAAAATAGTATGTGTGTGTTTATAAATTATAAAGCTAAAAAATTCAGAATTTTTAATTTTTTTAGCATTTGCATGAATCTATAATTCTTGTATAATTCGAAACCTAATCTTGTACTTATATTATATTTAAGCGTCATAGTTTCAAAGATATCATTGATACTTCTAACACTACAATGTTAATACCAGTGCCCATTAATAACGGTGTTGTGGGGTTGGTTTGAAATTTACCACTGACTTGGTAAGTTGATATAATTTTTATAATACTTACATAAAAATAGTAATGTAAATGTATTTAGTAACACAGCCTACCCATTTCTAAATTTCTAACTTAGAACGGCTGTAAGATCCGTTAAGGTTCGTGTAAGGGCATGAAGCAAATTAAGATTATCTTTAGATTGGAGTTGGTTAGGGATGAGATCGTAGAATTCTTTGTACAAATTGTACAGAGTGTGTACTAATATTACATACTGGGACAATATTTGAGGTCTCCGAAATTCCTTGATAATAATATGAATCCCTAAAGATAACTGGTGTTTTGTCCCTTTCCCTTTTGTGGCTAATTAATTGTAAGTCTACCGTCGACCTAAACTTGTTAAATATACGTGTGTCGTGTGAGGGAAATCTTGAGTGGATTTTGGAAAGCTTTTACTACTTCGTAGCGCCCGAGTCCTTTGCTTACCCTAAAGATCCAAATTTTGATACGTTTTGAAAAATTTTGTGTTAAATCATTTTTCCCGTTTGTCACCTATAGGCCACCTCCCCAAGGGTACAGCCTAATCAAAGTATTGGACGTGAATTCTCAAGCATCCGTGTTCACCTTGAACCTATTGTACTGTTTAAGTACGATTCCCTTTGGAAATGGTTTTCTTTACCTTATTTTTCTTACTAGGAGAAGTCGGAAGTTCAATTTTATTTACCGTAGATGAGAGGAAGAGAACAGTTGTATTAACTGAGAATTTTCTGGGCCATGTTTAACAGGTCCTTTAGCCGCGGAAAGACTCAGGAAGTAAACCGTGAAGTTAATCGGCCTTAACTTTGAAGAAATCCCACAAGAATCCCAAGAAAAATAAGTGAAAATGCAATTGTCTCCGAGATGCACCAAAGCTAGATATTATTAGGTAGATAGTTATAATAACGTTGAGAAATTATATTTTTAGCAGTAAATGGAAGAAGCTCTGGGTATTTGTCTCCTGCTACTGTACCCCCATCACGATGATATCATAATTACAACTGTTTTAAAAATACAACGAATGTCACACCTCAATTAAAGATCAAATTTTCACAACGGTTTTTAATAAACTTCATGCGGTGTTTTATGCCCTTTTCCATCAGTAAATATCATCTCAAGTCTGTTCGTGCTGTACATTATATATATATCTATGATATACAATAGCCGTAACTCTTAAGTTGGTGCTAGTGCCTCATTTTTGTCCACCATTTAACGTGAGTAATCGGAATAAATTTCTGTTATAATTTGGTATTATTAGAGGTTACCGAATCACCCACGGCATTTACTGCTTGTGACAAGACAAAATTCAACTCGTCCGAATCTGCTAATTATAATTACACTACATGAAGATGAATAGTTCGAAGTTTTGTATAATATCCGTAAGAATTCTGAGCTGTATTAAAGGCAGTGAAAAAATACATATAAATCTTTTCTCTCCTAAATCTTTGTTCAATTCACTCACTACTTTCGTTCACCTTTATTACGATGTCATTAGTCCTTCATCCTACCCTTTACTTTTATCACCCTTTCCTTGATTTTACCAATTACCAAGGCATCTAATTCTAAGTCACAGCAAAAATTCGACTGTTCGATTCTAAAGATTCTGCACACAATTAAAAGACAAGACTCCGTTTCACTCTTTGCACATATGGCAGTCCTAATCATCCATATTCTAATTTCCATCCAAGTGTCAACTTCCATCTTGCAGGTTGTAGTTTTACAAAAATGAATTGATCAACGTTTGATTACAAACTATCTTTGATATCGTCTACACAATAATCTTCAAGATAGACAGACAAGCCACTTCAAAATCCAACCATCTGAAGATCCGACAGTTTCAACTCAAGATATCATCTAATTAAATTTTTCTTAAATTAATACAAAACATGTTATACAACAAAATCCATAGCGTAAACCAAATAGATGTTGTCGAGTGAATAAACAAAATAAAATCCATTCGAGAAAATAATTAGTTTCAAAGTCCTGTGTACTCCATCAAGCATCCATATTCCATATGCAATGAACCGTTACAAACTAATTAATGAGATTTAATTTAGGTTATCTTATAAGTAATTAAACTAACAAGTCAAATTTTTCAGAGATGATAAATATAAAGGAATCGCTTAAGAAACTTCTATTGTCAAATCTACAAGTTCTATGCACAATAAAAATCGACAAAATTAGCTACGCAAATTTATGTTGACAACAAATTATCCAATAAAAAAATCATGCAAATAAATGGGCTTTTTCAAATGCTTTTAAAACAAATGATACTAATCCGATTTAAAAGAAATAGTTTATGCCAAACAGTTGTTTTCCAACAAAATATAATGGTTTGTATTTGCAAAAATATATAATTTTTTCGAAATTTCAAATTTCTAAAGCTCATGGTGTTTATCCTCAGTCCATCTCACCCACAACTTGTTGATCTGATCGCCTACTTCTCGTTTTAAGCATATTAACTCTCTGTCACGTAAATGATATATACCGCAAATGTCATGTAAAAACTAATTGGATAATTTTTAGAGATATAAAATAGAATTGACAGACTTGGTTGCACACTGGATATTCTTGTAATCAACGGAAGGGCAGTTTATATTTCGAATTCTGATTAAGTCACTAATTAATGATGCTATAAAAAATATAATGAATCAACGATTCGTATAAAGTATCCCTATAAATCGTTCAATGGTATGTAATAATTTAATAAAAATATAAAACAAATATAACGCTATCAAGATTATAAATATATCTCACACTACTAGCAGGCCCGCTGAGTATTTGATTCTGAATTTCAACAATTGGATTAATGCAGTATAATGGTAAAAATTAATGCATTATAGTAACACATACAACCAACTTTAAATTAAATAGGAGTCCTACGCTGCCTTATTAATGGGTTGGTAGAAATTCTTCAGAATAATTTACTTCTGACCATTTTCGAAATTCTAAGGGATTTGATGCAAGGACATCGTACATTAAATTTTTCAAGAATATAAAAGAATTCTTCGAATGATTATGTTTTTCGAAATTGAAAAAATACCCATGTACAAACTGCAAACAATAGTCTTGAAGAGCTAATAACGGACACACTGTGAATCGAATGCACAGCGTACCAATCGACAATCTCTGTTCACAACGTTTGTACGTTTCGTCCTGTGTGTACGATGGATTGGATGTTTTATGATACGATTGGTCGGGAATTTGTTTACATACGATGTGATTCGATTTTTTAATTGTACGATTATTGTATTGCCAAATTTTCTTTAAATGAACTGTTCCCTCAGTTTTGGGCTATTTCCCCTCAAATGCTTACTTCTTCGTTTTGTGTTTTTGTTGGTTAATGAAAATGATACTAATAAGTATCTGAAACGAACAGAAGTACAATATTTTAAAACTTCGATGCCTATATGAAGTTCAGTCAAGGACTTTTGGTAGTAGAAATGGAATAGATTTAATTACGGGTAATATGAGCAATTTGGATTAATTATGGTTCATCTATCTGGGTCATAGAATTGTATAATATAATAGGTGAAAGTGCAATAGGATTATTATGGTGTAAAAAATACTACCGATAATATTTTTAAATAATAATATAAATCAGTAATTCCATTATAACTTAAAACCTAATCCATTAATTTGCAGAGATGTGATATGTACTACAGCCCAACAAGGTTTCAACGTTTGTCGATTACTAACTACTATTATTTGTTGTTAAAGTTGTTAAATGTTCAATTGAAGGAATTAGACGAGAACCCTTCCAAACAGGTAAATAAGGCTTTTACCATCGAATATTGAATTGATGGCAAGAAAAATGAACGGTACTGAACAAAGATTACAGGATGGACATCTCTCCTGTTACTCCTGTAATCAATAAAACCGCTTAGAAAAGTTCCAAATTTAAATCTTGAACAATATTTTGAGTCGATAATAAAATTGCATTGTATTGAGCATTGCAGATTGCACATGCATGGGAATTTGGGATTGGGAAAGATTTTGTTGGATTTTGGATTTCATTCATCGGTTTTTAAAGTTTAAGAAGTTTGAAGATTTTTAAGTTCCACCACTTACTTTTCTTGAAACCGTAATAATCGAAGAAGACTTGATATTTCCGAAGGTTGAAGGTGGAAGGTAAAATTAATATATCAAATATTCAATCACAATTAATTGCATTGTTGAAATTGTGAACTTTGAACTTTGAAGTTGAACTTATACATAATATATATTGAATATCATTGAATATTGAATATTGTTATTCCCATTTGTATTCATCATTTTTTGGTTTTCATTCACCAATTGCATTGCACATTCAACACACAATATTGTACATTCAACATTGAACATTGATTGCATT
The DNA here is from genome assembly GCA_906901685.1 of Desoria tigrina. Taxonomy (NCBI): domain Eukaryota; kingdom Metazoa; phylum Arthropoda; class Collembola; order Entomobryomorpha; family Isotomidae; genus Desoria; species Desoria tigrina. Next base: position 12,687,290 of record CAJQTU010000004.1, read on the forward strand.
ATTCCATGAATATCCATATACCATCAACATATCAATATGTGGTATGCACGAGTACCGACACCGAGTCTACCGAGTTCAGAGTTCAGCATTCCTATTTCACATTTTCAATATTTAATTCATTTATTCAGGGATTGGATTTCATTTTCATTTCACATTTCAAATTCCACATTCAACATTCAACATTCAACATTGCACATTTATTTAGTTGTGAGTTGTGATGATGCATGATGTTTGGCTCTCGATAGCCTCGATACTCATACTACATACTATTGATTGTGCATGTAATATGCGTTATGGATGGGAATAGTGTGTAGCGGATGGAATAAAACAGGAAACACATCGATTAATTTGTGATCGATAATTTTAACGCGTGGCGACATTGATCTGTAATCTGTATGCAATCCATATCACATATTAAGTACATAAGTATAAAGACTTTCAAGACACAAGCAAGAAGTTTAATTTGGTTTTGTTTTGAGTAGAAGTAATTTAGTTTGTAATTTGTAATTGCAAATTGAATAAAGGGTAATAAATAACGTCTAAACGAACAGCAATTCAAATTTAGTTCTATCTGATTCTGAATATCTGATTGTGGTTTTCAGTTTTGAACTACAAACTAGCTAGAGTCAAAAATAGCATCAAAAAGCAAAAATCCTAAAGAGGCCTGCTTTTGTGTACTTGTGGTTGTGGCTTGATTGATTCAAAACCATTAATAATTTTGAATTTGTTGTGTATTCGATTATTATGATAATTTTTGTGTTTCCAAATTTTTGATTTTCTATTTTTGATTTTGTGTTTTGGTTTTTTTTGTACCATTAGTTTTGTATGAACCTATATTGTAGTTTGTATAAGTATTATGTATTATCAATTATGTCAAAGAAACAAAAACCATTTGATCATGTCTCGAACTCTCGAGTCTCGTACCTTCCAGGCTAGGCTAGACAGATTAGACTCTCACGAATCCTAAGACACGAAGCCCTAGGGAATTGGAAACGAGTAGTAATATTGAATCAGGTTAATTAAATTGTAGTAAGTATTAGGCAACCGCACTAGACAACGGACCCTAAAACACAAGATTTTTCGATTACAAATCTTTGCTCTTGCTCGTTCTTTGATGTAGTGCATATAAAGTCAGAATAGGAAATAAGCGGTGGTACATTTCATAAAGTCTCCGTTGAACAGGGAATTATTTTATTTGCATGGGCATTGGACAATTGGACACTCACAAGTCTATATCGTCTATATGCATGTCTATATGCTGGTGAACTAATTGAAATATAAATTAAATCAGTCATTATTCACCAAATCGCCATGCTTCACTTTTGCGGCAGTCGTATTTTTGTTCTCACTAAAGTCAGTAGTCGACATTTTTGATTAAAATCAGTTTTCTTGTGAACGTTTCAATTTCACCACTACCTACTTGATCATCATAGCTGACGGAAGACGGAATCGAATGGTACATAGCGGCAGTGCAGTAACCGCACACGACCAACGATAGAAATTGTTTTATTGGCTTATTGTATATTTGTTGTTGAGTTGAATTGTTAGCTAAGTAAAGAATCTGAAATTAAAGGCTTTTCAAAGAAGCTTCATTTCATTACACATTAAGTACCGTTTGCACCTATTCGAAAATGAATGTAAACAAGGGTTTTTTATGTGACTTGTAATAACACTGTTTCTCTATGTGGTTTTAGATTAAAAAGGAATTCTAGATATATTTAAACATGGAAAAAGAAGACGCAAACACGAACGGTGAAAATGCAGTAGAGGAAACGAAAGGAGTACCAGTTGATGAGATTTTTTCCAAAATTTCTGCTGACGATGTTGCCAGTGTCTCCAGTATTCTGGGACGAGACAAGACCAAGGTAGAAATATTAGATGAACATGGAATGACGCCATTTCAACATGCAGCGTACAAAGGAAACAAACAAATGTGTCAGGTCCTGTTAGATTATGTAAGTAAAAAGTGAACCCAACAAACCATCTCAGGTGGTTAGTCACCTGACTCACCTGCAAATTTTTTTTGAAGGTGAAATTATTTAATTTTGATACAAAAATCTGTTTTCAGGGTGCAGACGTCAATGGAGGAAAGCACAACAATGGATACACAGCTCTCCATTTCGCAGCGTTATCAGGAAATGCGTCATTGTGCCAACTTCTTCTCCAAAGGGGAGCTAGACCTTCCGCTCAAAATTCTGTCAACCGGACTGCTGCCCAAATGGCAGCATTTGTTGGTATTATTGCATTGCACTTTGAACTTATCTTTAGGATATTGTAACTTTTGTACTAATGGAAATTAATTAACATTGTTTTATTTTTTTTTAGGAAATCACCATTGCGTGGCCACAATCAATAGTTTCGTTGATTTCCAAGATGTTGAGTTTTTTACTGAACCGAAAGGAGCACAAAAGAATCCAAAATTGGATCCTCTTGCTGCATCTTCATTACACAGTCTGATTATGCAGGTAAGTCTTTTTCATTTTTGTACGTGTCCGTACAGTATAATTTGTAATATATATAACGTAGTAATGTAAATGTTTGTGTACAGGTTAATTTCCATCCTGTAAAAGTGGCACTTACGATTAAGAAAAACAGCATACTCCTTAACTCCATTGTTCAAGTAGCTCAAGTTTTGGAGGAAATGTCCGAGCGAGAAATGAAGAAGGTAGCATCAGTAAATAATTTATATATTTCGGCTTAAATGACAACATTAGACTTTAAAAATTAAAACGACTTATGTAACTTTGCTTTTAGAATCAAGATCCAAGCGAAATAGTTGCATTTAAGCTCCACATGCTATCATTCATTGTAAAAACTTTAAACAAACAAACAGAAGGAGATGTTAAGAAAATTGACGAATTTGTAAAGTCATTAATTCGAACCAAAGTTCCTGGTGGTTTAAGCGAAAGCTTAGAGATTCTTCTAAGACAGGGAGTGAGAGAATTCCGATTTCTTGAAACTACAATTTTACAGCAACTTGTTACGAGCTTGACACATACGAAGGTACGTATAATATTAGTGTAAGCTTCACTAATTAAAAAAAATAATCGTTATGTTTTTGAAAGTGGCTTTTGTTAATATTTAACTGGTATGTATGTGTAGGTTTGTGAAGAACCTGGTGCGTGGTCCATTATTTGTAGTGTGGTGAACGGACAAAAGGGATTTAGGGATAATGATCCTTGTGCCACATGTGGAGAAGAAAGAGGTTCCAAAAAATGTTCCCGGTGCCACTACGATGCGTATTGTGACCAGGAATGTCAGCTTCTACATTGGTCGGCCCATAAGAAGTACTGCAAGCAGAAAGCGTCGGAGTACGCTGCGAAAGCGTCTAGTCAGGAAGTCACTCTGTAGTTGTGCTCCCTGTTGCTTACGTTGATTCCAATTCCAATCAATTCATATTAAATGTTTTGCTTTAGTTACTTTGTCTATTTTGCAATATGAAATAAGTTAATGTGACATAATAGTTGACTGATGGACTACAAACTCCAATTCTTCAATATCTCAGCCAATAAACAATTGGAGAACTTAATTTAACATTCATTGTTTGTAAACCACCACAAGTCATTGCCTAGAATTTTTATTTACTTTTCGAAAAACTTTCACCGTTTTTAATTCGAAATTGGTTAATGGTTTTCGCCTACCTCGACCAAATCAACATTAATTTAGAGCTATCTGGCATACTTTTGATTTGATTTGTGTGATTGGTGTTTGCTGTCGTATGCTTCTCCTATATATAGGTATTCAGATTAACCATCATTCTGAGTATTTCTAATTCATTGTAAAAAGCGTAGTCTAGTCGGTGGGAATTTACTTCCGGCCCTTCATGTCCATGGTTGGTTATTTGAAAGCCCGTAACGATTTTTGGAATAAATCAATTTCATTCCATGTCTGTTATTCATTCTACCGTCAGTCACAGTCTTAGTTTAGTTTACAAAATATATCAATATCAGCATAGTTCGAAATGTTCGAATGGAACGTGTAAGTTTGTAAATCCAAGTTACATTCCATTATTCCAGCGGAAAGACCCACATAATTGCCAATTGAGATTGAGGCCATGGAATTGGAATCTTGTAATTTGTCTCGTTCTTCCCTAAAAGAGAGGACAGCTATCTCACCTTCCCCCAATTCTTTCCTTCGTTCTAAAAAGAACCTTCTAGGTGCTTCCGTCTCCTCTAAAGCCGGCAACCGGAGGCGAGCACAGCCGACACCTGATCATGTCATGATTCCTAAATTTCCATAATCACATCATATCCCACTGATTCTTGGTTTTTGGAGTTCATTAAAAAAATGTTCTTTGTCAAATAAAATACAAAATTCTAAGTCAATTCATGTAGGAAGCATAGGTAACAAATTATGAATGATTTAAATCTGATGAGAAGGAAGGCCTGTCGGCTCAGTTGTTGAGTGGAAAGGAGTGAAGGAGGTGAGCGGTAATTTTTGGAGTTTAGTCCGAGTCAAGTCTTGGTGCGGTATGCGGTAAAGAGATTTTGCTCCAGTCGAGTCTGCATGGTCGTGCTCTTTTCGCCTCCGTTCCGCACTCACTTCACACTTGCTCTTGTTCTTTTTCATCTGTAAAATTTGAAATTGAAATTGAAATGTAATCGGTGTGGAAGTTTGGACGTTAAAACTGAAACCCTTCTTCGATAGCAATCTTCTTGATCGTTGGTAGTTCGATAGTTCGAAATTCGCCATCTCTGCAATCAGCATGCCGAGATCTAATCCTAAAGCGGACTTCGAATGGGCAGCCCGGGCCCTGTCCATCAACATCTCATCTGGATCTGATGCAGGAATCTCCGAAGAAAATAATTCCAACTTCGGACCCGTAGACGTCACGAAGATGTAAGTTGAAGTTAAAAATTTGGCTTTTTTATTTCAATTCACAATTTGGAATTTCAAATTTATTGTACATGTAGTTTTTTTTTCAATTGAATGCCCATCATGTTAGACGTTGTGAACGTCCCGCTAGTGGTTGAGTTCATGGTATGAAATTGAGCCTAAAGTTTGTGGTGGTTTGTAAAGATTATTACACGGTATTCTTATTCCTATTTTGTCTTTGCATTTTTACTTTTTTGATAAACGAGTGGAATAATACTCGAATATGTTGATATGGAATATACATTCGATGAAGTTGTTTTTGCCTGTTAATCTTGAAGTTTCTGTGCTTGCAATTTTGCAAAACGTCATTTTTTGGCCCAGGACAGAGATTAGAGATCATAATAATATATTATTTCATTGCATGCTGTAATTGGTGTCCATTTCTAAAGCTGTTTTCATAAAAAATGTAAAGTTAATTTAATTCCTGTAAATAGAAAATGTGCAACACATTATCTCATCTTGAAAATAGCAAACTTATGCAGCCTATCACCCTTCATTTCAATATACAGTAACAACAATTGAGAAAAACCTAAATTAAATTTGATTTTTTTAAATGTAGATCAGCAACGAGTAAGACGTCGTTGGCACTTCTAAGATATATAACTAAGATTTCGGATGGAAGCAAGAACCTGCCGGAAAGTTTTCCTCACATCCTTGCTCTTCTTATCGAAAGAATACAAATAAAGAGATTTGAATGGGCTGCTAAGAAAAAGCTATCGATATTCTACAACAGCTTAGAAAAAGATATATTTGTTAAATTGATTAAGGACTTGATGAAGTTAGAAGGAAGTATAGTTGTGATCAGTTATACTATTCAGTATCTGCACGAGTCAGACAAATTGGACACCTTTCTAGGTGTTGACGGGTTTCCAACTAAAGCAGATCTTCTGGAACTTTTTACAAAACAATGCCTGGTTACGAAAGTTGCTAAATCGTCCTGGCTCTTGGATACAACTACGAAAAATCTCATTAATCTGGTTGTTATTAATGAAGATTTTAAATCAAATCTGCTCCCCGTGATAAAAAAAGCAATGCTTCGAAGTCCTGAAATAGCGATTGAGGTAAAAGATAAATCACATCGATAACAATAATAAATAGTAGCCTTGTAATCGTAAATTTGTTTGTCATTGATGTTTTATTTATTTGTAGGCTGTAGGATTTACTATTGGAGCTGTTTCTTTTGAATTGAGTCCATTCGCAAAGGAACTTGCACAAATTCTTGGAGGAAGTTTGCATTCTCAAGAAGAGTTGACCAGAGAGCAAGCTCTATTTGCTTCCAAATCGTTAATTGATCGGGTTAGTTTATCAATGTTTTTACACTATGTTTGAAAATCTGAGCGCAGTGGAATACTGATAGATTGATTTTACTTTTATATTCGTAAAAATAGCTTATAAAATGTTAAAATAAATATAATTTGTAATGAGTGTTTGAATATAATGAAATTCTTATTTAAAAAATACCGAGAATTGATATTCACAAATAGTGTTTGTTCTTATATTTATTACCTACTGAGTAATGATCTTCGATCTTAATAAGTTTAACGTTTAAGGTTAGATGAGATTAAAACCAGGTCAAAATATTTAATTTTTCATTTCAGATAAGTGGTCAAGAAGCAGGCGAAGCTGTTATTGGATGGTACTTTGACATTTTTCACGGGGCTGAAGGAAAAATAAGCGTAGCTGCGTACAAAATTAATGTTCTTAGGGTGATTTGAAATTTTGCTTATTAAATGTTTTAATTAAAGGTTTTGTATTTGTAGAATCATACACTTTATAACTATGAATTTAGGCTATCAAACTGATGTCCGAAACTTTGATTGGATCTGACAGTCTTGCTAATTACGTAATTCGAAGATCAGTCAAGATATTAGAATCAGAAGGTACGTTTGTGTTCACCCTATTTTTTTATGATTAAATTTTAAGTCAGTGATATTAATTTAAATCCGTCGCTTAATTCTGAAAATGGTTGTTCTTAGATTATGTCATTAGTTTGGTTTTATATTGCATAATTTTCAGTTCACGAAGGCACAGTCATGGAGGTCTGCGAAATAATTGCATGCTGGGCCAAATTTCTTGAAAAAATTCCATCCGAGCTTATAGTCTATTTAAAAAAAAGTTTACCAAATCACAAAGGAGCTGTGCGTACATCAATGGGAAATGTTCTTGTTCAAGTATTTAACACCGAAAGAAGCTCCGAGATCGAATCTATATTTGATACTCTTTGTAAATGCTATGACAAGAGTTCTTCCTCGACCTCACAGGTAAGGCATAATTTGGGACTTTTACTTTGTCTTGTTTAAAAAAAAAATTAAAATAGGTGAGTTATTTTTAATTTTAGGTCAGTGGACTGAGCGAATGCATTGCGTACGCTACGGTAATTTCGAAAAGAGATATAATCGTACCAGTGCCAGAAAACTTGATAACTTCATTTTGGTCGCTATTGCCTCATATTAGTGAAAAATTCATAACCTCATGTAGCCTTTGTACGGTATTACATTTTACGGAATTGGCTACGTTTCTCCTTAGACGTGAAGCCAACCAAGAGCATTACGAAACTTTGGCAATGGCTTTATTAGTGAGGGATCATAAGGTTAGTATGCAATTGATTTGTACCTGTTTGTTTGTATCATAAAAAGACACCATCGTGTATCGATTACCAAACTTAACCGTTGATCGAATTAAGATAATTATTTAATTTACTTTTGTTTTTGACAACTAGACCCGTTGTGCGGCTTTGGATAATATATTTGCTATTCTCCGTTTAAAAAGTGGTATCTTAAGATTTATTGACGGCCTAACAAAAGGATTTGAAACATCTCAGATTTCGGTAATTCGTTTGCTTTGCTTTTGGTTCGAGACATATCTATATTAAATATATATATACATCTATTATGATATTTTCATAAATAGGCGCATTTAAAAGAAGCGATTTTGAAAGACGTGGCAGTCGAATTGTCGAAAATTGCTCACTCCGACATCGAGAAGGAAGCTTTCGCATTGCACCTTATTTGGCCGGCACACCTTGCCAAAAGTGATACTTGGATAAAGATAGTCCAGCTGTTGAGAATTGATCCTGGGCAACTTCTCATTAACATGGATAACAGAGTTCAAGACAGATTCGTTCAGCGTTTTAATGGAAGTTGTACAATGCGATCAATTCTTAGTACAGTGGCCTTTGTCGGTGGAGAAAAGATAGTGCGGAGTTCCGTGGAGCGATTCAAAAGGTAATAATACAATGCTTATTAACTGTTGAATTATCCGATGACTGGAAGAAGTAAGAGGATAACAATTAATTTTTCTTTAACGGTTAGTATCTTCAATGATTCGGAAATACTAAATGTAACCAGAGACGATTATTTAATATTTCGGACTCCTGCGGGTCAACTTTATGACAACTCCGTTATTGAAGCGTAAGCATTTTAATTCATTAAAAGTGATAGTTGCTCTTGATCACTTAACATTCATTGTGAATTTTTTTACTTTAACATCCAGAGCGGAAGATAGTACTAAAAACTTGAAAAGAGAAAGTCGAGTTTACTCTTATAAGGAACAACTAGAAGAGATTCAACTCCGTAAAGAACTTGAAGAGAAGAGAAAGATATCTGGAAAGCCTGTGGTGTACACGCATAAACAAAAGGAGGCGATTAAAAACCAACTGTCAAAAGAAGCTATAGTTCGGGCGACTGTTGGAGATGTTAGTAATTATTAAAATTAAATCAGTTTTGAATTTGGTTTGAGTTCTTATACACAAAACAAATAAAAGTATATTTATTTTGCTCTAGCTTTACGCACGTGTTCAGATTGGAATGGGTTTACTAGAATCCACTTTCGAAGGAAATCCCGGCGTCTTTGGAATGTTTATAAAAGACATAATCAACAAGTTGATGCAAATTATGCACAGTCCAGTTGCTGCACCTGATGCAGTAAACTTTTTTGTCAAGTTGGGGTCTTCGATGTTCGAACCTGAAATAAGAGGTCAGATTTCTTTATGATATGATAACACAATTTTTCGGACGAGGTGTTTCAGTTGTTTAATGACATGATGTTTTGAGCAGGAAGAGCTGTAGCTCAGAGATCTTTAAGACTGATTGGACCTAATTGTGATTTACCAAAAGAATGGGAAGAAGATAAATTGTTACCGGCTTTGCAGAATACGATTGAATTTATTCGGAAGGTACACGACAAACTAAGCAACTAATCATGTTAACATGTTACCTGAAAGTGTAGCAAGGGGGTTGACGTCAAATATAACTCATTAAATGACTTGGTTAGATAACGCAAGAACAGGACGGATTAACTGGTGATGCTTTCTCGTACTGTTTTCCGATGTTTAAATCGGCTGTGAAGCTTTTTCCCAGGGACTCACGCATCATCCAGGGGATTCTAAACGTTATCGTCATTGTTGCTAAAGATGTGTCAGAGACTCTAAAGAATAAAGATTCCTTTATTCCACGAGGGGAGTTGGTGGAATTATTGTACTCTTTAATTGGTAACACACCATTTCAATATTGAATTAAGCTAACACTAAAACATAGAATGACATCGATGTTTGAATGTTTGTTTTCATAATGGAATTAACTACAGAAACAAATGACGGAATTGTGCAACAAATGGCATTTTCGTCTATGCTGTCCACAGCCAAATTAATGGAAACAACCATAGAGCTTTTGGAAGAAAAGGAAATTAATTTACATGCGGAGGCGTTGACGAGCCATTTGAAAATATGCCGAGAGACTGCACTTAAGGTATCTATTTACATTTTGTATAATTAAAATAAGTATATATTATACTGTTAGCAGTCAACTTAGTGGACTGATATGATTATATTATTTCGTAGTGTCTGCTTATGATTTGCCCCGTTTGGGAAACGGATGACAAGTCCTTGAAAAATTCGATTGTAGCCTCCGTGTACCGTGTACGGTTTGACTGTCTCTCGGATCTTGTACTCATTGCAGAGGATATTTGGAGACTTTCAAAATTCAGCGTTGACGAGTGTTTATATGGGGAACTATTCCGAGGTAACAAATACAATATATAGGTATCTATAATTGTGTTTGAAATAACAGAATGGCATATTTAATGAATTTTCGTAATTTCATAGCCACTCTACATCCTTGTGAGGAAGTTCGAGGATCCGCAGCAAAGGCATTGGGGGCGTTTTTAAAAATATATCCTTCAAAAATCGATCAAGCCATTCAAGATTTAATTGCAGCATACCATGAGTATGAAATTCCTACTCCACCACAGCTTGATGGCTTTGGCAGGATAATACAAGATGGAATTGATAAATGGGAGGGTAGATGTGGTGTGGGTCTTGCAATGAGAGAAGTTGCTTCTGAAATGGTGCCTTCCGCGGTACGTCGAACAACACAATTGAGGATATGGCGTTGATAGTCAATGTAATAATTAAGCAACTTTCTTAAAATAGGCCAAGTTGTGTATGGATTGGCTAATATGCTCTACATTGTCGGACAGAAGTTCAGCTGTGCATCAGATTATGCTGGAAGCGGCTGTTGAAGTTGTCCAAATTCATGGAACAGGTGAGTGTAAAATAAAATTTAATTTTTGTTTTTTTTAGAACGCTCCAATCCACGAAGGCTATAATTAAACTGTACATTCACATTTAAATATTTTTTGTATTTCTCCTACATTGTAGAGTGTTTAAATGAGTTCATTTGTACCATTGAGACACATCTCGACACAGTGGGAAGCTCTGCTAAGTTTGACAATGTTCGCCAGGCATGTGTTGTGCTAATGGGCTGTTTAGCTCGACATTTAGATCCTAATGACAGTAGGGTGAAGTCGATATTTGGTACGTTGATTGATACACTTTCAACACCATCAGAGAAGGTATGTTGCATTTTCAAGTCTTAAAAATAACTGAAATATTGTATTGACTAATGAGATATTATAATAATATCAAAGATATGATTGTTATGACTGCAATACATTGTTGTTAATGTCCACAGGTACAAGAGGCGGTTGCGAATTGTTTACCTGCGCTAGTTCCTGCAGTTAGTAGTGAATCAGCAACTATACTCAAACGGTTGCTAGAGAAGCTAATGGAAGCTGAAAATTTTGGGGAAAGGTATATGTCACCCTTACAACCTTATTTAACCACCAGATTAATGTAATCATAGAGGGTAATAATGAATATAAAATTCTCGTAGACGTGGAGCGGCTTTCGGCATTGCTGGTATGATCAAAGGGTTGGGAATCCTGTCGCTGAAACAGCATGACATAATGAACATATTAGCTACTGGAATGCAAAATAAAAAGAATTATCGGCACCGTGAGGGCTCTCTTATGGCGTTGGAGCTTCTTTGTGAATTTTTAGGACGATTGTTTGAACCATACATTGTTCACGTACTTCCGTTTTTACTCCAATGTTTGGGCGATTCTAATGTGTAAGTTATGATTTGTAATTGCAAATAAGGACGGCAATTTTCATACGTAACGTACATTTATGTGTATATTTGAAAATGTCCAGATACGTAAGGGAAGCGACGGAAAATACAGCTAAGCGTGTTATGAGCCGGTTGTCTGGACATGGAGTCAAGCTCGTTCTACCCGCTCTAATTGGGGCACTTAATGAAGATTCCTGGCGGACAAAATGTGGATCGGTAGACTTGTTAGGTAGAATGGCTTATTGCGCACCAAAGCAACTGTCTGGTTGTTTACCAATGATCGTTCCCCGTCTCATCGAGGTACGGTTCAAATTAATTTTGTTAATTAATTTAATTTAATTTAATTTAATTAATCAAATTAAATTCTGATTTTATGGGATACAACAGAATCTTAATTCTTTTGGAATTGTTTGTAATATTGTCCATTTAGGTTCTTGGGGATTCTCATGTGAAAGTTCAAGAATCGGGTGCCAAAGCCTTAGGCCTCATTGGTTCAGTCATCCAAAATCCTGAAATCCAGTCTGTGGTTCCAGTTTTGTTACAGGTACGTTGAAGGTTAGGGACTGGATTTTTGGGCTATTCAGAATTTATTTTGATTTTGATTAAATATTTATTTATTGACTAGGCTTTACAAGATCCTGGAAAGAAAGCTACTTCGTGTTTGCAGTCATTGCTCCAAACTGAGTTTGTACATTTTGTTGATCCACCTTCACTGGCATTAATTATGCCTGTCGTTCAAAGAGCATTCCAGGATAGGTCTACTGAAAATCGAAAAATGGCCTGCCAAGTTATTGGAAACATGTATTCCTTAACCGATCATTCTGATTTAGCTCCTTACATGGAGAACGTGATGCCAGGAATTAAAGCATCACTAGTTGACCCTGTTCCAGAGGTCAGTTATATTATGTAATATATCAATGAAGGAAATAACCCAAATGTTGGTAGGAAATCTTAAATTGAAATATGAACCATAGGTTCGAGCTGTTGCGGCCAAAGCCCTTGGCGCTATGGCGAAAGGCATGGGCGAAAACTGCTACGATGAGTTACTCCCTTGGTTAATGAAAACTCTTGTATCGGAAGCCAATTCCGTGGACCGATCAGGTGCCGCACAAGGATTAGCTGAAGTTATTGGATCATTAGGAGAAGACAAATTACATCGATTTATGCCAGGTAAAATTAAAAAAATAAATGCATTTTACAAATATCTACTTTGCCTACTTATATTAAAAATATTAAAGATATTAAAAGTCCTGTATTGTTTGCTATTTAGAAATTATTAGGAAAGCTGACAGCGATGATCTTGCTCCCCATGTAAGAGATGGGTATATGATGATGTTCATATACATGCCAGGTGTATTTGAAACTGAGTTCGTCCCTTACATTGGACAAATAATTAATCCCATATTGAAGGTTTGTCATCACAACAAAAGTATCCAGGGATTTAATGAATTTAATATAGATCTAACCATATCCGTTTTTAATTAGGCTCTTGCCGATGAAAATGAATTTGTTCGTGACACCGCCCTTCGGGCGGGACAACGAATTGTCGCAGGATTTGCTGAGACTGCCATCACCCTTTTACTTCCAGAATTGGAGAAGGGAATTTTTGATGATAATTGGAGAATCCGTTTTTCATCTGTACAACTGTTGGGAGACTTACTTTACAAAATTTCGGGTGTTTCAGGTAAAATGAGTACCGAATCCGCAGGAGATGATGACAATTTCGGGACCGAGCAATCTCAACAAGTAATACTCATATACCTATGTATGATCGTACTTCTACGTTTTTTATTTTAAATATGCTGAGGATTATGATTGTTTCCTTAATCAGACTATAATTGCTGCACTGGGCTCAGAGCGAAGAAATCGTGTATTATCAGGCCTGTATATGGGACGCTCTGATGTCGCGCTTATGGTTCGTCAAGCCGCGTTACACGTTTGGAAGGTGGTTGTAGCTAATACACCAAAAACTTTAAGAGAACTGCTTCCGACTTTATTTTCTCTACTTTTGGGATGCTTAGCCAGTCCGTCTCATGATAAGAGACAAGTTGCGGCAAGGTAACAAAATTGCTATTCTTTTAATGTCATTTTCAACGTTTTTTTTAATCTCCTCGTCGCTCATAACCTAATATATTTCAAACCCTAGAACACTTGGAGATCTGGTTAGAAAACTCGGAGAAAAAATTCTGCCAGAAATTATCCCTATATTAGAAAAAGGACTGGAATCAAATCGAGCGGATGAACGTGAAGGTGTCTGCATTGGGTTGTCTGAAATAATGGCTTCCACGAGCAGGGACATGGTGCTGTTGTTCGTTGACAATTTAGTTCCTACATTAAGGTAGTATCCAGGAAGACTTATATATACATGTTCTATATTCCAACATCGCCAAAAGATTGTTTATATTAAATAACTTATTTATAGCTAAAATTCCGATACGTTTTTGTAGGCGAGTACTCTGTGATCCCAACCCCAAAGTTCGACAAGCCGCGGCTCAAACGTTTGGCAGCTTACATTCAACAGTTGGGAGTCGTGCATTAGATGAAATTGTTCCTTTCCTAATGAGAAAACTGGTACAGAGAATTACAAACAATTTAACGACATTGACGTGTATGTTATTAATACTCGCATTAGGAAACTGTAGTTAAAACTTGAAATACAATGTAGGGAGAAACCGATGAAGGAGAGTATGCTCTTGACGGCCTTGGTCAAATTTTAGTAGTAAAATCCAAGGCTGTAATGCCCTACTTAATTCCTCAACTAACCTCACATCCAGTAAAAACCAAAGCATTGGCAATATTGGCTTCGGTTGCCGGAGATTCTTTGTCAAGACATCTTGGGAAAATTATACCGGCTTTGTTGTCGGTTCTTGCAGAAACGGCTGGTACACCGAGGGAACAGGAAGTAAGTTAATGTTTACTTATTTTCAATATGATAACTCAATTTAGAATTAAATTTACCTAACCTAACCAAATCTGAACTTAATTTTTAGGAATTACAATATTGCGAACGTGTAGTCTTAACGATTGTGGATGAATTAGGAGTTCGGTTGTTAATAGACGATCTGTTAATTCACACCAAAAACAATAATGAAGAGACGAAGAAACCCGCTATTACACTTCTGTCGCTTTTCTGCATCCATACTAAGGCGTATTTGGAACCGTACGTTGCAGTACTTATTAGAGGTTTCATGCTATTGATGACGGAAACAGACGACCATACACTTCTGCTCATCGCGGATGGTCTTGCAGCGGTTATTAAGGTACCTAATTTAATTTTAATGGACTTCAACTTCAGGAATAGTACGGAAGTTATTACAGAACACGTGAATTTCGTTTCTAGGTATTGGATAGTACTGATAAAATGGCATATGTTAGTGACGTTCGACAAGCAATCAGGTTCGTTAAAAGTGATCTGAAAGGAAAGCCAACTCTTCCTGGGCTCTGCACATCCAAGGTATGAACATGGGTCTGAGAGAAGTCTTTGAATGCATATTTACAAATAATACAGCTAAGACAATATGAAACATCTGATTTTGTTTAGGGAATCAACCCAGTGCTACCTATTTTTCGGGAAGCTTTATTGAATGGAAGAGCAGAAGTTAAAGAGCAAGCTGCGCTTGGTATGGGAGAAGTGATCGCACTAAGCACGGAAGTTGCGCTAAAGCCCTCAGTGATTCACATCACTGGACCTTTAATCCGAATTCTAGGTGATCGTTATGGCCCCGAAGTAAAAGTAGCCGTACTGGATACATTGATTTTACTACTTGGAAAGGTTTGTAAAAATAAATAAAAAGTTTTTGGAATACTAAAATTTTATCCTGAAATGAATTATATTCCATACCTAGGTGGGAGTACATTTGAAACCCTTCTTCCCTCAACTGCAAACTACATTTACAAAAGCGTCTAACGATGCGGATCGAATTGTTAAACTGAAAGCAACTACAGCTTTGTCCCAATTATCGCTTCTAATGCCGAATCAAAATCGATGAAGTTTTATTTAATTACGACTGCTTAAATTTTATGTTTCACCCCAGTGGACTTGTCTCGTGAAAAGTAAAACAAAAGCCCAATAAATATGTTTTGTAACTGACTCGATATGTATTAATTTATTCGACATTAATTAAGCACCAAGGATCGTATGTTTGGAGAAGATAATTTAATGAATAACCTTTTGCAATTTGTTGCTTTACATTGCATTAAACGATTATACCATTTTAAAAGTTAAATATCGAAAAATAGGTAAAGCAATCAATATCAATATTTTATATTTATAGTCGGATTCGATATTTACATTACTGATGCCGCGCCGGCTCTTCCGGTTGTCGGGCTTTAATTTGATTCATGGCTTGTTTCTTTGTTGTTCTTACTAGTTCCGGTATTATGCATACGATTAGGTTAGGGGCAAGGAAAGTGAAACGGAACTTGTCATTAAACATGGAACAAGACCATATTTAAAAAATCGTAACGTAAGTTTCCTAGTGTACTTAACAAGGATGGCGAATGCGTTTGATAAGGTTCCTAGAATCGAATCCTATTAATGAATTTCGATATTTATATAGAATCCTAGAATTCATGAAATCTCATGAAATACGTTACGTTGCGGTTACATACTATAGACCAGTTACGATGGACATGTTACCCTTAGGAAAGCATTATACACCTATCCCATTCATGTTAATTACGTGTTTTAGTAAGTCTGAAAATTGTTATTCACCACGAGCCCTTATACTTACAACTGAAAATTGTAAATTTCAAACTCAAATTAATTAATTAGATTAAAGAGATCAGAAGGAGAAAGGTGAGACATATCTTATTCGCAATCGCAACCTAACTAAATTCCATTGAAACTAATTAGGAAATTTCCTTCAAACCGTCTTCCCAATTCTGCATAATTTTTTTTTAATTCGGTAAGCATGTTTGGACTCATCCTGGAAAAGGTGAAAGACTCGAGCATTAGCACTAACTATTCCATCTTGGCAGGAATCGTACATATAATAATACATATTCCATACGTATGTTGTATGGCAATTTACTGGCATGCTAGAGCTAGTGGCTTATTAGTTTTTTAGAACATGAACTTCTCTCGTGTCTATTCTCCCTCTTCGTCCTCTTTTTAATGCACAGGAACGAAGGGTTGTAAGCTTTCCATCTTCTCAAGTCAACAACTCGAGTCTGTCGGCGTAACGAAGCTTCCATCCATTCATTCTTACGCCTTCCGAAGCATAAGAAACAAAGTGATATCGATAACGATATACGAGACCAGGAGGGTAGCTACGAGTGCCGACTGCAAGGACGCTACTCTTCTAAATTTATAATGCTAGATAGCTAGACATTTTCCGTCGAGTTGAAATACTCTAACTAGATCAACTTATTAGCCAATTGACTTGACAAGTTTTTCTTAATTGAGATAATCGTAAACAAATCGTTAAAAGGGACGGTATTTTTTAACGATGTGAAAAAATATCCGAGACCGGCACTGATTCAAGTCCCACGGTCCCGTGTCCCGGTATATCCAATACTAGTTGGAGCGGACAGAATCTTTCCTATTTTCTAGCAAACAGAGAGTATTGCGTAACTTGTTAACAGGATTCCGGTCCTCCATTATTGCAGATGGATACTCAGGTTCTGGCTCGAGTTGGAGAACCTGGAAATCCTGATCCATTATGGAGGATCCTTAAAAACCGATTCAGGTAGTGTAGGAGTATGAGTGGACCGATCTTAAATTACATGAAACTGAAGCCCTGGAATGATGATGCTTTGATTGATATTTTGATGTGAAAAATTAAAGAGTAATTAGCTTAACTTTGTAGATGATGTCTTGGGGCAAGATGCAACAAATATACTCATATATACTCAAATATACTCAACACAACATGTTACCTCTTGTCTCAGTATCAAAGCATTTGGGATTTGGGAATAATGATTTTGTTCCCAAAACTAATTCAAGAAATAACATATTGCCTTTGCATATTTGTTGCCTCTTGTCTCACATTTATATGTATGCCTTACATACTCTCCTGCCTCCTCCCCCTGCTGCTTTACCTACATTATCCAAAAGCCAAGCTCATTTCTCGAGGTGGCAATAATAATATCATTAACATTATGTGATATTTTCCGAGCTAAGAAGAGACGAGAAAAATTGAACCTACTCCTTTCCCATTTAATAAAAAAGACAAAGAATGAACTCCGTCTGTCTCTACTGTCATGACATGATTTGGATGTTTGGAAACTTTTATTATATTATTCTCGTTATAATATTATATTATATTATTACGTGTGCATGTCTATATGAATAACTATTAACAACTATAGAGATACAAATAATATATACCTTGAGTCGGCAGATGCGTTAGGTAGACAGACATATATACATATAGTCTAATAGTGATAGTCTCTAGGCAAAGCCATCATCCTTCTTATAATTTAATATTATAATCGTATTTTTTATTGAATTCGGAATTCGGATGCATAAGACATTCCAATGATCTTATAATAATATTAGTAGTAATTTAGTCGTATGGATTTAGGCAGTTTTAGTTTTATACCATTTCCAAACGATCTTCTTTCTCAAGATCTCAAAAAGGGATATGAAATGAATTACTTTAGCACCTGCCTATAAAATGAACAACGCATGCATGTTCCAAGTCCAACCTCTAAAACAAAGCTAAAGCATCTTTTATTATTTTCTGCTGTCCAGCAGGATCTCAATTTGAGGTAAATTCGAAGATGCTTATTAGACGCTTCATATGCATTCGGTCGGTGAGTCAAGTTGTACATGCATATTACATGCATACACAGAGTTCGATGCATATTATAATTTTATAAATGCAACCCGGATTGATTCATATTATAATGTACAAGCAGTTGTTGAACCGGTAACCGGTATTTGAGGGAGAAAGTAACTGCTCTTTCTTCACCTCTCTACATACTACATACTTACACTTTAGGTTTAGAGGTAAGTCGTACTTGTTTGTTTGCGTACTACAAACTGTACTGCCAAAGATGCAGTCAAAGATGTCATTAAATTATTATAATGAAAGCAGGTGAGTAATCATCTGAATATGCCGAGTGCAAAACCCGTGTGAATATTATGCATATTGTAAATGAAGTATGATGTCATAGTTTCAGGTCTCATCTAGCATTATCATTATCGATATCGTTTCTGATCGTGCCGAGTCTCAGTTCAGTCATTCATTTCTTTCCTGAAGATCATGAATCATAGTCGTAATAGTATAACTCCGTATGATTTCTAACCTCTGAATTCTGTTGCCGACGGCTAATAAGATAAATGGCAGACTCGAATCGTTAATTTCTTTGACATTGATATGAAATCATAATTGTTATTAATTAAACTTACAATTAAGTACAAATTATATGATAACAGTTTTGCAGGGATATGATGTGAGATGTGACTGATGCATGAATGTTTAGGATGCTATGCATTTTATATATGTACATGAAAGTGCAATTGATTGCCAAAGATGAAAAAACATGTGACATGCTGAATAATTAATAATAATAATACCGGATTAGTTTCTAAAAAAGAATTTGGACCTAGTCAATTTATTGCTGACTGGGCTATATAGTTATCATCATGTGGACCAAAATGCTCAACTTTGTATTTCTATTGTGAACGAACATACATTCTATCAGGTTAATAACATCAATAAACAAAGATACAATGTTTTTGTTCCTCGAGTTTCGTCTACTCTCATCAACAGCTAGCATCATAATATCGCAATAACAAAATTCACAACGTTCACAATCTAGAGTTGTTGTTTTTATTATAAAAAAAGAACAGGAGACAGTTTACAACCGCTGTTTCCAGTAAAAAATCAAATGAAAATAATTCAATATGTTTGTATATTACTCAGTATTTAAAAGACATAACACGAAGTAGTCGCAAACTCCCTTTTTCACCTTTCCAGCTATAGTTAGTCGTCTTCCTCGTTATCCTCACCACCTTCCCCATCATCTTCTTCTTCTTCCTCTTCTGAAAATATTTAAAAAATGTCACTTTATTTTCACTTCCGTCCAGAAATTCAACTTTCGCCAAATCTATCTAAACAACTACTACTACTTTTGGCACAAATGTCAACCGAAACTGTCATGAAAGGACACACTACGTAAACGGAGGCTCGGATTTGCGTACTAAATCTATTTCTATGCATACGTACAAGTAAAGGATAATCTGTGTTTAATTAAGCGCATTTGATGAAGTTTATACTATTCTACATTGACCGAATTCGCAATCTAGCCTAATTAATCACAACAACAAGTCTACAACACTTATTAGCCTCGATTTTATTCAAATCCCCGAACTACTCTGAAACTGACCATAAACTACCCAAAGTAAAATTTTTAAAGATCATTAGCTCACCCTCACCTTCTTCCTCTCGGAGATCCTCTTCACCCTCATCATCTTCCTCTTCCGCGTCGACTTCTTCGTCATCCTATAACAAAATAAGAATCCTCAGTTAAATATACAATGCATACCTTATACCCTTACGAACTATGAACTACCGATCAGAACAAAATTCATAATCATAATCCAATTTCTAAAACATGGGTAAGTAATTAGAGGTATATTCAGCTTACACTCACCTCTGCTTCATCCTCGTCTCCATTTTCTTCTCTCTTGGCTTTCTTTACATCATCGGTCTTTTCCTGGAAACAACAAACCAATACAGAGTATGAAAAAGTGATCCCTTGTTATTGCATATTGAACATCATCATCATCGATACTAATTGTGAATTGGCAGACTTCCATCCTCGGCATTTCATAATCCCACACATCACACATCAAACACCACACCACGACCACATACTAACTACAAACTAGTCCATTATCCATTATCATTTCTTTTCTCTCAGTCTTTCCCATGAATTGCATTGAATCGGAAACAGTATGATTTCGGATTTGGAAGAAAGTGAGGAGGCGAAATTGATGATTGTGGTTTTGGAGAGAGATAGCGTCGTTTCGAGAATTAAGCCGACGCCATCTGTACTGGAGAGGAAGGTTGGAGAAGGAGAAGAGAGGGAGAGAGAAGCTTGGATTGAAAGGTTCAGTTTTGGCGCCAAGTGGCTTTCCCTATATCCCAATACAAACTCCTTGACATGCCCATGCTTTCAAACGCCGGCAGAGCCCAAGCCGTCCTTCCTAAGCCAAAAAACCCAACTCCCTCACTTGGCCCTCGACGGATCCGAACCTCCAACCCCCCCACCACCACCACCACCAAACTTTTAAACCCCAACTGATGACCCTCCCCCCCACTTCGAAGCACAAGGAACGAAAAACCATTCCCTCTCCCCCCAAAACACAAATTTCGAAAAAAAACACGAAAAAATGACTGAAATAGTGTCTAAAACTGAGTAGTACGAGTGTGATCGAGATGATGATGCGGATTATGGATGAAAAGTGTGAAATCCTAACTTTTCGCACGAAAAAAATGACCCTTAAATTATTTTTTACGTACCTCTGCCGCCCTTTTCGTTCCTTTGACCTCAGCTTTGGCGTCGGCGACTTTCTCGTTGATCTCGGCGACCTTCTCGACCGCAACTTCCGCCTTGTCGTTATTAGTACTCATTTTTTTGTCTTTAAAGATTCGACGAAAGAGAAGACTAAAAAATTTTTGGAGAGCTAGCTCGTTGGGTCGTGGAGGCTGGAGCAGGAGTAATGAAAGAGTGAGAGCTATATAGTGAAGTGGTCGAACGGGAGAGACGAACTGAGAGCCGAGTCAGAAGTGAGAGTGGCAGAAGCGGCTCCTGCTTGGCTTTTGTTTCAAAGCGGCTGGTGATGGCGCGGCTAGGCTCCTTCCCCTCCTCCCATTGGTCCATTCCCCCCGCCCTTTGACCTCCACCTTTCACCCCGCCATCCACCTTTTAACCTCTCTTTGGGGCAAAGTGACCCCTCCCCAGCCCCCCGTCTCAATCCCCCCCAAATCCCCCGGTAACTGTTGTAAAGTTGTCGGGAAAGTCAGGGGTTTGAGAGTACGAGGTTGGAATATGAGGAAAGAGCTCTGGGTTTGAGACGAGGCTCTGCGCATTGGGCGGTGGAGTCTCCTCACTCCGATGGAAATGTCACAACCACAGTCACCATCTCCATCACTTCTCCTCTACAACGATCAGAGAAGGGTCCGGGATTGGGCAGCTCTGCCCATGTGATCTCAAGACGCCCCGCCCCCAGACCCCCGACAAAATCAGCAGGACTACATCAAAGAACATGACAAAAACCATACATTTCCTCCACGCCGAATATTAGACTTATCCCGACACCAAGCCACGTCCATTCAATTCTGCATGCTCTCCTTGGGAACACCTCTCCGTCCCTGCCTGCTGCCTCCAAGCCTAATACAAATCCTCAATCCGTTTAAAAGCGTATAGATTTTATAGGGAATATTACGGCCGTAGAAGGTTCTATCTCATCTCTATACAGCTATACACTTTTATACGGAACGGCTTGTATTTTTTGCCTTTTTTATTTACTATAATAGTATAGAATATAAGATTACTACTACTTACTACTACGCTAGGGAGTAAGTTGAGACCGGTATGCCATACCTATTACAACCGGCTACCCGCCGACCCGACCCGATCCGGTCAATTTACAATACGCTCTATAGAAGGGTTGTAATTTGTTAGTAATAGAAGTAGAATAGTAAAGCTGGATTTAATATCTGGGGAGGATGCTGTATAAAATATAATGCTTTTTAAATATTTTAATGGAGCATGAATTACTTTTGCTTGATTGGCATTAATACGCAGTTAGCATTCAATCTGCATTTTGGAAATAGTGGTGGATTTTGAAGTTTTTTATCCGTGTGGTAGGATAATCATAATTTTTTTGCTTTTTTGCGTTCTAATTTGACGTTTGCGTTTGGGGGAATGTGGAACTCGTTTTTTTAGCTTGTACGATTCCTTCTAGATTTTTCGGAATCTCTGGAATGTGGCTTCTTTCGCTTTCCCCTCTTCAATTGCTTGCTTTCTGTTTGTTCTAAGCATTATTTTAGGGTCGTAAATACTTTGTGGCAATAATTATCTCTAATTTGTTTGTTATTATAATTATTAAGTTAGGAGTATTAAATTAAGGGTACTATTGAGAAGCTCTGCTCTGGTTGTAGTATCATTCAGTATTACTATATAGCATGCGTGGGGCAACTTGATACTCCTGCTAATATCATATGCATTAAGTATTAGCTATTGTTAATCTTTTGTGGTAATAGATACACATTTAGGATTGAGAACTAATGGACTTTATTTGCCTTAATTAGTCCGTATTTAAAGTGTAAGCCGAAATTTTTAAGGAGAATCAAGTAAAATTGCCTAAAGCCAAGGCTTCTATTTCTTTTCTCTTGAAAAAATAAGCATTCTCAAATGCATTGCATGAGCCAAGTCTTCTTTCCGCTCTTAAAAGTAGTTTTATCCAACAAAACTTAACATAGTTTTATGGTTTGTTTTGTTAAAATTACTTATTATCAATCCGAACCATAGTCATATATATGTATATGTGCATGTACGGTCCTTATAGTATTGTTTTGTGTAGATTTAATATAATTTATATATTTATAATTATAATTCACGCCTATTTACGGTTGAGTCCATAAAATATATATCTACTAACAGACATACACTGCCACCATACTACTGTCTGCGTAATGTGGTACGCGTTCCATGCTTTTTTAGCACAGACATTGAGATAAAAAAGAGGGGCATCAAACAGGTAAAAGACAGGGATTGATGATTGAAATTGAAGGTAAACCCTGATTTCGTTCCCGTCCGATTTAATATATTTATTACTATTAAGAAGCCATTTTTTATTCCAATTCATCAATTCACCGAATTAACAAAAACTGTAAATCGGTCCCTAAAACACACCTGGTTCTATTTTCTATTTAGAACTGTAAAGCGCAGAAGGTGCGTTTACGCGTTTTTACGCATAGATAGCTCCTTCTTAAGTACGATCGGAAAATCATTCATTTCCACAGCCGACTTGATACTTGATAGTGTCAACTGGATGAAAGAAATGGATATAGGCCTAATTTGGCCAGGATTTTGTGGATACAATATTATCAGAGTCCAGAAATTTGCTTTGAATTTACTATGCATAAATAAATGTACATATATCCTTCTTTCCGTTGAGTATCTACCACGTTAGAGTTGTGGTTCCCACATAACATTGGGTGGGATTATCAGGCCTAGAAGCAGGGTTTCCTACTACGAAGAGGGACGAGAAGAATCGGTTTCAAACCGTGTTTCTAGTACCTTTGGGTACTCTTTGGCTGCATCCTAGTCCGCTCTTCTATAGTTAGGTTTTAGGTAGGACTTTTGGGAGCTTGGCTTTCTTTTTTTCTGTAAAATTACACCCATTTTAGTATTACTAAAATTACTAGTGATGGGTTAAATTTAAAGAAATTTAAGGAATAATCCATGCTTGTTAAAGATAGTTTTAAGGATTAAAGTACCGTCCTAAAATTCCTGAGCGATATTCATGAAATCAAAGTTATTTTAAAGCATCAACGGATTTATTTTAGAAATATTTTTTGGTGGGATTTATTATGATAAATGGAGAAACGGGGCAGGGAAACTGATTGAGAGTTTCAGCCGGTATTTGGTAGTAGTAAATGTTATATGGTAATGGTACGTATGAGCTATTGTAAATTGTAACGAAGCTATGCATTATATAGGTTTGGCTATTCACCCATATTATACCTATAGATACATTGTATAGGTAATTGTAAAAAAAACTCTCGTACTCGTAAACTCGTAACCATAAAACAGCATACCACAAGAGGAGAACAAGCTGGAATCAATTTATATTTATATGGGCTAAAGAGTCATAAGGAGAGATGTATAATGGCATGATTGTCGATTGAGGATTGTCTCATTGCATATGATATACGTTAAGTACAGTCCGTATTTTACTTTGTGGCTAAATAGAGGATGGGAAAAGCCGTACTGATCAATCAATACAATATTCAATCGATTACGTAGAAGTTACAACACATATCAGAATACCCCGTTCGGATGCTCCATCAATTTAGACTCGACTCTAGGTTCTAGAACCTAGTGGAGTTGTTACATTCAGAAACAGTACTGTATGTATGCCTCTGCTCTTCCCTGTCTACTATCAGAAATGACAATGATGCAGATTAGATCTGGTTTACATTCTTCTTATCCTTACAGTGAGTTTCATCTGTTAGGGTTAAGAAATTTATTTACTGAATTAAGACCCCGAGGGAGATATTTGGGGAGGTTAATTATCGGAGGAAATCTCGTTTCCATGAAACTGATTTCCCAACTCAACATTTGTTTTGATGGGGGGACTTATTCGAGAGCATTTAAGTCATGCTTTACTGTTGCATAAGGCGGTCTCAGTAAAACGGAGTGATTTTTATGTTTTTTAGAGGATTTTAGTATCGATTAATTTAATTGGAGCGTTTTTAAGACTCCTGACAACTGGTTATCGTGTCCCAAAGTCCCAACCTAATTTAATGAGGAAGAGTTCTATCCTTTGAACAAAGAGATTCCGAAGATACGAATATGAAGCAGGCATATTTCTAAAATCGACGATGCTATTACTCTTTAAAAACAGATTTAAGGCTTCGTGTATGCGAGATTTAGAATTCAGAGATAGTTTTTAGCAAAAAGGAGCGGATATGGTGGACTGGACGCATTGGTGCATTACATCTACTACTTCTTAAGATCAGTTTGTACTGAATAACGTAACGCACTGCCTATATATAACTACCTCTTTGTAAATAGTAGACTAAGGATGGTTTGTAGGGAAGATGAGTCTGAAGATGACTGGATGACATAACTTAAGTTCGGAGGTGATTCACCTTATTCCTCTTATTTTCTCGTTAATATTATATAAATATATTATTATTGCGATAAATGGTGTATTGGGAAGAGGATACAAAGTTCTAAATGACTGATTCCCCTAATATGATGCTCATATAAATTTCTGTTATCGGAATTCCTGATTAAAAACACCTTTTGTAATGTATATCAGTCAGTCTGTAGGGAAATTCATACACCCTTTGATGGTAATGAACAGACAAGGCACACCGTAGCGTTGTAGTTGAGTAGTAGTGGGTGATAGTAATGTCTAAGAGGTAGAGAAACAAGGTTGGAAAAAGACAGAAGGCTTTTGTGCATGTAGCCATTATTGGAGGTAAAAATGGTAAAAAATAATATGCTGTTTTTATGCCTTCTTAAACTTTTTTACTCATTCCAGTTACAAAAAGCTCATAGATTTTATTATTTTTATGAGAACTGAGAAGTCAGTGTCACCAATACTGAGTCCCATTGCATTTGCCAAGTCATAAGATTGGACTCCACTTACTGATCTATTATTCTAGGTTGAGCCAATGACTAATAAGAAAGCGTCTTATGCACTCGCATAATACACACTCACTCTCGGCCAAGAAGGAGTTAATACTGGTTGGTGGTGATGTGAAAATGTTGCAAAAGGATTTAGCCAAGTACCCACACTCTTATGAAAAATGATGATGAAGTAAAAAAGTACAGGGATCTATATAAAATCCTACTTGGGATGTTGTGCAAAAATTAATGGGATAATGAATAAATAAGAGCGCAAAGAGTCAATTGTGCAGTTTTGGAGCGATAATGATAATAATAATATATTTTATTACGAATATGCATTTATTTGTTGTAAAAGGAAGAGAGAAGAAATGCCGGCCGGTTAGTCCTTCCTTCCTGCGTCTTGGGATATAATTATTACATCGCCAAAGTATAGGAAATAATATGCATTTATTCTAAGCTTCTTCTTCATTCTGGATCGGGTATAAGGGAATTTTGAAATATGTTATAGTATTTTATTTATATATGGCTAAGGCATCAGGCTTTATCACGGAATTCGGATACTTGAACCCAGATAGTATGTATTTTGAGTAGAAGAGGTATTATGTACTACTGAACTAATACCTTCTTATCCACCCACAGCTCTAGCAAGTCTTCTAGGATCTAATAAAAAGAGAGACCTTTGCCAGAGTGTCTAGCCAGAAGCGTTATAAGCCCTATTCTTAAGGTGTAACATAGTGGGTCTTTTATAATAATAATTTGATGGTATAAATATAATGTGTATGTATATGTGTGTCTAGTACATATTCAGGTTTTATAGTTGGTGCTAGTAGCTGGACTAGATTCATTTCTGATGATAAGATATTCCTCATATCCCGTCCCTCTCCCATCCCGATCCCGAACAACGGAAGAACCGAAAATCCTCTCCTAGACGCCTACTCAGAGATCCGTCTCTATAGTAGAAATGCGCAAGTTTCTATGATTCCGACTTCGGAGTAGACTTTAGGTTAGTTCCTCCGATTTTAAGAAGAAATGTTGCTGTTGTTAATGGATAAGAATTATGATTTTAGGAACAATTATTATTTGTCGTCGGTCGCGTCGGTGTAAAGATGAAGTTGGGAAACCGGAAAATTGAAATAGATGAAGCTTTTGTGTAATCTGACATAATCATAACAGATAGATGGGAGTCGATAATGCGTGGATTTTGGAAACTTCCGCAATCCGATTTCGGCGTTTTCTCTGTTTTTCATAACAAATCTGACTCTAGATAGAAGACAACTTCCGTTTAGAAGTAAATGCATATGCTTACAGCTACACGTTTAAAAAAACGTGTATACTTAAGTCCACAACTCTGCTATTCATTAAAAATGACTCTGGAATGTTTAATAGGTTGTGAATGTAATTTTCACATTCGTAGTTTATAGACAAAGATAGTTCATCTGTTATCCTTTTCATGGTACTAGAACTGGGACTGCTGGTACAACTACTTCGTGTTGTCCTGTGTTCTTGGAACTAGAGCAAAATTTCAATTAATCCAACCGTTTGAATCTGCACACACATATGTATATTCTTTGAATCAGAAGTAATTAGTAAAGACGCCACTGCATTTAAAAAAACACTCTGCGTTTTACAAGAGGTTCTGAAAATGGTTTGTAAAACATAATGGCGAATGGAATATTAGATAATTCAATAAACTCTAAAGACTCTAATGTATATCTATCATTCATGGGTCAAAACTATTATTGTACAGATCTATTTAAGCCTTATCCCGAAATCCGTTAAGACATTATCATATCATGAACAATTCAAAAAAATTTGTCACCATGCATGTAGTAGATACGTAGACATATATGCAAAAACCTCAAGTCAAATATCTGGCGTAGAATTAAGATATAATAAACATCTTTGGTAACATGAACCTGCTCATGGAGTCTTAAAAATGGTTTACGTTATTGGTGTTAAATCAGATTATATGTCAAGTAATTTATCCATCCCCTCCTAATATTATCACAGATTACAGATTAGCTAATGGCTTGGATGGAAGATAAATTAGATCACCCACTGCCTTGAAAAGTAATGTAATGCCTACTCCAAGTAGTTTCAACGTGCGAGCGTTTGTTTATCTTAAGTTTTTAATTTTTAAAGTTTTCTTAACGAAGATGAACTAATCTCCCTAATATTGACAAAAAAGTATTTTTTCGGGAACGTTCTTTTTGGCGAATCTTAGTCATCGGTTGTCAGGAAATATTTGCATGATTTGTTTTTAATAATATTATTTAGACTCTTCCTTTCACGAATTCACGATCGCATATCAGATCCAGGAATTCAAAATTTTTGCATGTCTTCCATAGTTTCAATCCTAGTAATAGAGCATCCGCAAATCATGAAAAAAGCGTCTATTCGTTTTCATTGATGACGAGTACCAATTACCTGTTAAACTATTAAATTTAACAAAGTTTCTTGAACAAAGCGTATTGAAATGGAACAATCACGTTTTCTAATAGTTAATCTAGATTATTCGGATGTTGACTAATAGTTTACTGTTGCGATAACCATATATTTAAATGTAATTATAAAATCTAAAAATTAAATAAACGCCTCCTTTAGGACTCTTCTTTGATATTATTAAGTATTTATTTATATTTAAATGTAATTATAAAATCTAAAAATTAAATAAACGCCTCCTTTAGGACTCTTCTTTGATATTATTAAGTATTTATTTATATTTAAATGTAATTATAAAATCTAAAAATTAAATAAACGCCTCCTTTAGGACTCTTCTTTGATATTATTAAGTATTTATTTGTCTGTGGTTGGAAATCTAGACTCTACAGAACCCATGAAAATTCATAAAAAGCTGCGATACGTAATATCCATTAAATACATAGAACTACGTCTATCATTAAATATTAAATATTGTAATTTATTCTCCTAAAATTTCTTTGTTTGCTTTGTTTCACTTTTAGTTGTACTAATAAGACTATTTATAGTTTATGTTTTTGAAACTACGATGACATTTCAAATGCTGTCAAATGAAATGTAACAGAAACTAGATTTAAAATCAAAATAGATGGATAATAATTTAATTATCATGTCAGTTTGTTCTGTTAAATTATAACAAGTAGTTGCTTAGAGTTTCGAATTACAACATTTTACGAACTTAAAGGTAATTCGATTTGAATTCAACATTATCTGTTAAAGTGAAAGCCTGTGAAAGTATTAAAAACATTATGACTTATCCGCTACTTGTTTTTGAACTTATCTCCAATTGCTTTATATGAAAGCCCTTATTTGAATGCTCGGAAATATATTTTAGTTCAAACAGTTAAATATGTTGCTAGCTGACATTTTTATGGAATATGCGACATAGACTGAATTAAACAATTAATACACTCAAGTTAAAAGTCCGTCGCCTTGAAAATTCAACCTGAATTAAGGGCTTAAATGACTTTAACTACATGTTCAGAAGTTCGAGAGGTTCGCCGGTTCAGACCATATACAAGTTGGTCTGAATTTCCTCCAAAATATGTTTACGCATCTAAATCCGAATATCTAAAGGCTGTGTTTGATATAATTTAAACCAAAAACCAAATAGAAATCTAGTGTTTTTGATCATTTTTGAGCTTCGACCGGCCTGTTGTTTAAATCCACTTGCCAATATATTGACAATGTTTTTCAGAAAACTCGTTCCTTCATTCAATTCAAACTTTTAAAAATAACAAGAAATCAATCAATAGGTTAATGAATGCATCCTCTTAAAGATTGCTCTTTATCCTGGTTACCGTTAGATTACGTATGCAGAACTTTATGATTTTAGCAAAATTTATCAAAGACGCCAATCGACACACCGAAGGAACTATAATTCAAATTCAGTACAATTTAATTTAAAACCATAACTGTATAATAAAGAT
Source organism: Desoria tigrina (assembly GCA_906901685.1). Taxonomy (NCBI): domain Eukaryota; kingdom Metazoa; phylum Arthropoda; class Collembola; order Entomobryomorpha; family Isotomidae; genus Desoria; species Desoria tigrina. The sequence continues at coordinate 12,716,805 of CAJQTU010000004.1, forward strand.
ACAGATTATACTCATCACATATTGATAAATTACGTGCAAATCAAAATCTTAAAAAGTATGTTAAAAGTAACAAAAAAAAACCCTCAAGTCAATATAATTTATAAATATAACAAACTATCTCGTTCCAGACCGAACGTGTCTGAAACAAGTGAACATTCATTCCTTTTCTGCACCTCATTCCTCATCCTCATGTAATACTTTTGAATACTCCGTATGTAAATATCAGTCCAAAAATCTGGTAAAAAATATTTTTATTTTTATAATATACTCAGAAAAGAATTCAATTGTAATTTGCAAAATTTTTATAAAGACACTTACCATTAAAATGGATACAACAATGCTTACACTTCCGACGGTGTTTCCTCCACCTTTGTAAATAACCAGGCAACCCGTTGTCCAAATCTCGTCGGGACTGGAGTCATGCTGACATGTAGGTACCTATTAAGTTAACAGCGGATCTTAATTAATATAATCTCTTTGATTTAACTCAATTCAAGTTTTTTAAATAATCGGTAGAATGTAAGAAAAACTTGCATGATCCTTCATTTGACAGCAACTTGCAGGAAGTTCATCGACGTGCAAGACCTCCTCCCAATCTCTGTAACTCTGGATTCCACAGCATTGAAACTAGAACAAGGATCCACAATTGAGTATTTTAATCATGGTTTGTATTTTAAGTTATAAATACATAACACAAATTCAGTCCCTTTCAGTTATGAACAAAACTGATGACTAGGCTTTTTTAAGGAACTGTTCTATTTTTTAAATTTAATTATTCAAGCTGTCTCGCTTAGAGATTAATTTTTTTAAATTTAAATATTATAAATAATTTGCAAGTACCTGCGTTTGAATTGTATTCCAAGTTTGTTGTACAGCATCACTCTGATTGTAATGTTTCATAGAATTCCACATATCCGTTTGCATAAGTTCTGACTCCTTGCCATGGAATACAAACCCAAGTACTCCTCCGATCATCAGAACCACGACAAAGATCAATAAAACAATGATGTGCTGAAATATGTTTAAAAGCGATTTAATTATATGAAACTATGGGACAACATATGGAATGTATTTAACGATACCTCTCTATCTAACACTATTGTGACCAAATTTGAAATAATTTATTTTATGAAAAGGTATCAAAATCTTTTGATTTTCGTTAACTTGTGTATTAATACATTTTTAAAATCTATTTTAGAAGTGAATAAGATATAATAACGATGGGACTTAGAAATAGAAAAAATTCTTTCAATTCCAAACGAAAAAACGGCAGCGATTGTTTTAACTGCCATTAATCGAAAAATCCTAGAAAAATGGTATCCCCCGTTTTTTGTGCTTTAAATCATGTAAAGCCAAAAAAAACTGAGTTACTGATTGAGTTACGGTTATGGAAGTATAGAAATTTTCTTCCTTTAAATTGATTCACAGAGTTACTAATTTGCATCAGCTCGAAAATAATTCCTCACACGGCTTAAAACTCAATTTTTCGTAGCCCTCATAATAATATTATGTAGGCTGATTGATACCAAATTCCCTGAAATAATTTAGCGTACATAACCAAAAATAAATTTCCCTGAAAAAGATCTAAACTTTTCAGTAATAGATCCAAATATAAATCCACAAAATAACTCCTCATACATTGCCTGGAAAAACTAAATTCTCCAAAATAACTCTTCCTACATAGATCCAAAAATAGATTCATCGAAATAACTCCTCATACATTCCAAAAAGGTAAAAAGAACGGAATCGTATTGACAATACCAGACGAATTCACAACAGTTTCCCTACTCTAACGCTTGTCCCTGAAAATATTGAAACTGCAGAAAGGGTTGTAACTGTAACATGAGAATTTAGTCACTTTTAAAACTGATCCTTAGTTAAAAATTTTCGAAATAAGGTTGACGGTTATAAATACACTTTAAGGATAGGTTTACACTACTCGAAAAATATTCCGTTTCAGCAGACAAATTCAAAGAGGGAAACGGATCTTTGACAATATATTAACAACATGTCACTCTCATTTGAAAATTTAAAATTCTAAGGCTGTAAGACATTAATATTCCTGAAAAACTTACAAGCAAGAGGAAGCACTTGACTTCCTTAACGGCCCCAAAACATCCTAGGCAGACAAAGAGTATGATACAAACGCCAGTTCCAATGAGAACGTTCGACGAACTGCGGTAAAGTGTATCTTCCACGAGCTTTTCGAAAACGGACTGATCCCTCAACGCAATCACGCCAACGATCGTTGCTACAATCCCTCCTAACTTAAACAGTTAAATAAGTTATTTATTAGTCATGTGATTACATTTTAAATTAGAAAATACGACATGAAACGTCAATGTTTTAATTACCAAAATGAGGAAATTAGAAACATACAACCCATATTTCATGAACTTCCCACACCTGTGCATTTTGTCTCCGTAACCCATCTTGCATCTGCAAAACACAAATTTTATCATTTATCACATTAAAACAATAAAATATAATGATCTAAGATGATCGGGCAGATTACGTTCTAACACACTCGACTCCGTAAGAACATGAATTGATTTTTATTCGTTGCCGAGTAAATGATTATAGACTATGAAAAAGTCAGACCAATTTTGTAACGTATTCCGTTGTATTGAAACAACATTTATAAATTATTTGATCGAACCATTTAATACAAAATTTATTGATTAGACAGAGCTCTACTTCAATTTACAAGGTTAAATATCTAAAGGCTAAACTTGGAGTGACCTGCAGGGATAGTATGCATAGATAGACGGGCTAGGTAGTATGGACGTTAAATTGAGTGATTCATCATTACAATGTCAAAGTCATTAATCAAAAAGCAATAACTTTTTTTTATTACCAATTGAAATTTAAAATATTGACGATCGTTAGGATTAGGAACGAATCAATTTTTTTCAACGGATTTAAATCTATGCACTTTAAGTTAAAAAATACGCAATGTGCTAACAACTTGTAATGAAAATCTAGGGTATGCTTAACCAAGGTTTGAAATATTAAGGATGTGTGTAAAATAATCAAGTGGTTACGTTGTATCTAGATTTTAAGTGTGAATTTTAATAAGAATCTTAACCTTTATTTAAAGCCGTAATAAATAAAATCCATCAATCTTTTGAAAAAATAATTTTCATCGTTCATCTATTTTGTACTAGACCAATCTTTAATTCATATTGGTACAAAAAAAGGTACTTGGCTTGGACTCACTTATTAGCCCAAACTAAAGTCACAGACTCAATATACCAGTTAAATCTTCTTCACAGTTTATATTATGACATCTTTGATTTGAAATTTCTATCCGGTGGGTGTAGGAATTCGTACTCATTAATTTAATCAACGCAGATAATTCAAATGACTATCACTATATGGTAATATATTATTAGTAATCCAGCCGTTTCCAGGTAGTTATCATTTGTCATCCCTGTTCCTACGTTTCATTCTGTATCTTGGATATAATTTAGAATTACTGTCACAGTTTTGCAAACAGGGCTCAGTAAATTCTTTTAGGATATTCCTGTCACACTTGTCAGGAACAAAAGACATAATCTCGGTCCATTGGACTCGCCCCCTTTGCCACTAATAAACTACATATCATGCAAACCTCAAAGATAATCGTTTCTAAAACCATAGAACTGAAAATAAAAAAATCCTGCAAATAACTCCTAGCTGAATAGTTTACGCGATTATGTTTGCACACCAATTACCACGATGAATAGTAAATATGTAATGATAACAACACCTTCATACCCTGAGGGTGTAAACATGAGATTCACTTTCGTGTGACCGACTTTCGCAACTTCAAGAATCTTTTGCTTATTCTAACGTAAATTAAATGCTTCTTCAGCGTACAAATGTACAATTGTACAAGGTAGGAGGTTTATTAGTTTCTTCAATCTCCATGAATTTATTTCCTTCCCTTTATGAAAAGAATTAACCTTAACGGTATTCTCCAAGGGGGACGCAAAGTGCCAGAAGGACGATAAATTCCATGAAAATCGTAAGATTTCAACACAAGAAGACAGAAGGTTCTTAAAGTAAGTTACCTGTAACACTTCAGTTATAGTGGAATTTAGAAAAAATCCACAGTCTGTAACACTGAACACGAAAAAAGGGCTCACTGTTGTTGCTGCACTGACTGCATGGAAGTAACTGATGATGGAAGTACCATTTCTTACAGTAACTCAGGCAAACTAATTGTTCAGGTACACATTTCTTATGTGAACCAGCCATAGCTTTTAAACTACTAGTTAGTCATTCAGAAACTACTTACTAGCCTCTATAGTAACTTTAAATTAGAATGTGCAAAGGGAAGTTGGTAAGTGAGCCTAGCTCTGATGGGAGACTTGAAGGTAGTGCAGGGCAGATGACTAGTGTAAATTTTATTTACACATTAATGCGGAACCTTAATTTTTACCTCTTGTATTATTTGTGGGAGCTTTAATAAGGTGTTCGAAGATGATTAGTTTCTCTAAGTCGGTGGATGTTAAATTAATTGAGATTGAATAATAAATTGGCTATTAATAATTACAATTGAGGTTTTCAGCGTTACATCAAAATAATTATCTGGATTATCGAAATTCAAGAATGTCGGCAACAAAAATTGAAAAATGATAATAACTGATCATGTACTACCATTAGATATAATTTCTTCGAGATGGTCACATTAACTTGGATAATTTTTCTCAACTTTGGACAACGGAGAACGGGTTTAAAGAACTAATTAGGGTTAGCGTGCAAATGGATTTTTAAATTAAGCGTTGATTCTAGTTTTGTAATCCCTTGAGAATTCACTACCCCTGTTGGCATATGGCGTCAAGAAACCGTTTGGAAGTTATAATTTTGGGGGTGCAGAATTGCTCGATAATTACTTGGAGACCTGGAGCATTTTGGAGTACTTCAGTTCGCAAAAGATGTATTCCGGCGATAAGATAGTATCAAGAAATCAGAAGATTATCAAGTAGAAAAATGAATAGCCCCTTCCTTCCTTCCTATTTCCTAATGCATTTCCAATCCCATCCTCGTTAGTCATGCCTCTAGTGAAAATGTTAAAATAGCAGCAGCAGTTAGTTTGTGAGTCTTTTAGCAGCAAGATTTACTTTCGTTGATTTGCTTACCTTGGGCTGCTAGAGATGTATTGGTCATAGTCGTAGTGTTCTTAGTGCTTGAATGATTTAATGACCGATGTCCTTCGAACCGTTCACCGTTATTGCATATCCCTTTGTCCCTCTGCAGAGAAATATGAATTCCATGTCCTCCAAAGACCTCAGATAAGAGAATGTTCTACTAGCTATAACAACCCCTACCGTCCTCAAAATATTGCACACATAGTCTTATAACATATTATTCTGTTAACTGAAGGAATAATAATAATATGCATGCGAATCCAACAATGTTGTATAATATTCTATCATCTCGTCCTGCATCTAGAATCCCTTGTCCAATGGTTCCTTATTCAATTTCCATTCCATTGCCATTACATCCCATCCAATTTTACGAGAGCAGTGTGGGCAAATTACTTACATTTTAATTGACTTCACGTGACAGGGATTATAATCTCATATTTTATGGACTACGTACGACAGCTCAGATGTGGCCGTGGTTTCTTCAGCTTGTAAAATAGACGTGGTTTTCATAGGCTGCGAGCTGTTTGTAGGTACTTGTTTAAAATACGACACGTAATAAAGGACGAAACGTAGGTATACTTCGTCTTAAGGTTCGAAATAGTATTTGTAAATTGTAATGACGCACAAACGTCTAATTGGCCATTTGCAAAGGTGGAAGTATGTTTGTTGGATTAGGTAGGTCTATTGATCAGATCTATAGTCCTTAATTAAAAATGGTTCAGAGAACTACTGACTGATATTCATCGGCGTTGTAAATTGTGAACTGGTACTTCAGTTCTAAATCCTTGAATGTAATTTGTTGTTGATATAACGAGCAAAAGCATCAATAAATGTGGGTAGGGCTAGCAGGGTTACAGACGTAAATGGAAACTGTTCATCATTGGATTTGATATGGATTTTATTATAAAGCGATAAATCATAGGTGTTCAAAACTGTGGAATCATCGGTTCATGAGAATGAGAATCTTTTCAGAGTCCTTCATTCGAAATAAATTGTAAGTGTTTATTTCGATGATTCTGTCCTCGGCCGCAGCACAGGTCGTGACATTCTTCGCCGTTTTTATTATTAATTCGACTTTTGTGGATGATGAGTTCGAATTGTAAAAATGAAGGCTACGGTAGATTTAATTCAAGTTAAAAACGAACAAGTATTTCGGAATTGTGGTTTTATTTTTTTTATTAATTTTAAAACTTGTGACAAATAATATCCATTCAAATTGTTTGTTAATAAAACACGAGTATCATTTCCAGAATCAAATAGAATTATACACGCCGATTTATTCTGTCACCGGTAATCGCCGTATATATATCCCATTTACTTTTCCAACATATCTTTACTATGATTAGAAGGTAAGGAAATTATAAGGTATTTTGGGGAGGTAAGGGTAGGCTTTTAGTTCAGGATATACGGTAAATATTAAATCTAAAAGTAGATACGCTTACAATATAAGACGAATGACTTTCTGAGAATGTAAACTGTAAACCATAATATAATTACGGATCGAACGAATTCAGGAGTTTCAGAACTATTCTGTAATAAGAGAACCAACATTTGTAAGCCCTTGAAATTTGAAATCGTAAATTCTTGTAAAAGATAAACTGATATGCAAACCATCTGAACCAATAGATGTAGACTACTATAACTAAATTAAATAAAAGTTTTTAAAACTCTTCATATCAGCCTAATATTTACCACAAATGATGAGTTAAGTCCCCCTTTGGAAGTGTTTAAATATTAGGAAGCTCTAAAATCGATTTGTTCCTATATAAGACCTAACTAATTTCTTTAGTCTTTTCTTTAATTTCTAATTGATACCATTTGTATTAATTGAATATAGGTTTTATTGTTATTTCTCTCACTTTTCCAATAATGCCTTCGCGTTTCGAGTGGTTTGAAAAATCAACCCCCGTAAACGAGAATGTATTTCAGGATTTCAGGATCTCCCATTTTTGGTAACACAGCTTCAAAGAAGCTTAGCAGCTTTATAAAAAAATTAAAAGATTTAAGAAATCAAAATCCTGAACCTGGAATACTTGAAATACAATGGAATATAACTGGAATATAACATTTATATGAAATGTAACAGAATATAACTGGATAAAACAATTTATGATAAATTATTAAAATGATATTCAGTCACTTCGTTAAGTTTTTTGTAGCAGTGACAAATGCATATGGTAGGTGAAATCAATTATAATATTCAAAATATATTTTACTACACCAATCGTACTTACACACTATTGCTAAAATTGTAATTCGGAAGTGACATATTTTGGTCTAAACACCAAAAGGAAATTGTCAATATTTGGATATTGTTATATTAAATAGAAGCTGTTTGCAATGATCGATGGTCGCATGAACTAAATCAGTTCAATAGTACAGGATGACTTAATGATAATAACTAAATCCATCTCTTCCTAGAAACTATAAAAGAAGATGATCCATTTATTAGTAGCATTTAAATATAATTTAGATGAAATATAAATAAAAAAGATTCAACAAATTTTGAGAACAAAAACTAGTTTTTGCTACTATGACCAGAGACCACTCGAAATTCATACGTATGATATGGGACCACTACCAACTTCCCACTAAGCGTTTTCGAAATTCTAACATGCATTGTTTGTATTTCGTATAGCCTCTATTTCAGCTTATTAAGGCCAAATTGCTCGAATAATGCATTTCATACGATTTTAAATTGTTTGGTTGCATTTTATAGCGTTTATTGCAAAGCATGGTCAATTCTCTAATGACAAGGAAAATCAATTTGTCCATCCAAAACTCTGGGGATGCGATGGGGACATAGACTCGTCTGAAAAGCTATTAGGCCCAAACATGGAACCCTAGAATCCTTTTTACGGGAAACCAAGTCCGTTAAGTATACGGATAAGTCAACAGACGGTAGGAAATTAAAATTCCCGTTCTTCTTCGAATCGAACCTTCATCAATCTAATTTGAAATCCGTCATAAGGAATTTACAGGATTTCTAACCGTTTAAGTATTTAAAAATTCAAATGCATACTCTGAGCTACTGAGTTCTGTAAATAATTAGAATTTCCATTCCTCTTCCAAACTATACCGACTACCGACCGTCAATCGCCATGATTTCAAAAAATACATTTACAGCAACTCAAACAACTAAAAATTCATAGAACAGATACGATACTTTATTGCAAGATTTAAATCAGTCATGCTCGACCTTATTAAAACTCAATTCCTTAATATTATCATTTGATCATTTTCGAAGATATGAATATGAAATAAATTGTTTTAATGAATTATGCAGTTCCATTCCCCTAACAAAAAAAGTTCTCCTGAAATGAAACTGTTTTTCTCGAATAAGATATGGTTAAAAACTATAGATACCTATAACAAAAAATATGATCTATTCGCACAATCTGGTCTGGATGGTCTGGACAAACATTTTAGTGAAAGACCGGGGGCCATATACCTTAATTAGTGAGAAACCCTTAAAATGCATGTTCCTCAATCCTCATTCTGCAATCAACCATTAAATGATTTAACGATATAGGTCTGTACAGTGGTGCTAATTTTTATTTTATGCAATACTCATAATAATATCCGAAGCTAATTCGTACTAATCTTATGTTATGATTTTTAATAAAAAAATTATAATAGTAATTAGGCAAATAAAATCATCTTCAGAGACAAGTTTCCATCGAAACGATAGGAAATCTTTGGGAAGCGGGAGTTACAGATAAGTAGGATATCCTACTTGCATGCAAGTCGCAATGTGTTTTTCTTAGCAGTCTGTTGCAATCTGAACCACAATACTTGGTAGGTTCGTATGTTCAATATTTATATTGTTTGTGGTATATTATAGCAGATTACAAAAAAGTGGTTTAATTTAACTCTTGTCCCTCTTATTATAATGTAGTTTTACCTCTCGTTAAGAGTATTAGAATGTGAAGGGCTATTATGTGGTTTAATTGCAATTATAATACTTCTCTCCCTCTCCTTTCTTTGCATATGAAACTTATGGAAGGCTGTAGCTGTGTAGCCCAACAGTTGGGGACATATGAAATGGGTTTAAAGTCGAAAGTTTTAACATCAAGTTTGTAGTTAGTTAGTAGTGCTTGCACGTGAATTGGAATTGAGGACTTTACTGCAAAGTAGTCATTGTTTTTTTTATACTTTTTCCAAAAATATTTCATTGATTGATCGTATTGATATTGATATTCCATCTGCTGTTCACTCTTCACCGTTCCATTCAACAAAAGATTTAACGTGAAACGAGAGATATTATTCAACACAAAAAATTTATGATATTTTGTATTGATATCCTTCGTTTAATCGTATTTAGGATATCTTCACACTCGCATTAAAGTCAGAGTCACGTATTTTGTATTTGCGCTATGTCAACAAATATTTCTGTGAGATGGAAAATGGGAATGAGTAATGCATAATGTGATTATGTGATAGTGATTGTGACACCATTGTGTGTGATTGGCATTTTGGGACACTCAGACAATATCCAATATCTGTACTCTAGTCGATTTATTCCAGCGGAATCTGATTGAATTGATTTATAAATTAGTATGTATTGTGTGCATTAAAGAGAGTTGAGTGCCTCCTTGCTGTTGGCTGTTGTTGGGATTGTGAATTCAGAATTGGTTGTCATATCATATCCATGGTCTGTTTCTACAGTAACTCTAGGTTGAGCCTGAGCATTTAAAGTCATAAAAATAGAAACAATAGCAAAGAGACAAGGCACAAGCAAGGGCAAAGTATGTAGTCGTTTACGTAGAGTGTGTAGAGAGTAGCCACAAGTCGTTTGTCGTACTTAAATTGAAATACAAAGTAATTATTTTGCTACATGATATAACTATTAAGCTATTAAGCTATTATTGAAAGTTTTAAATCCAAAACTGTGTCCGCAATTAGCATTGAAAATTATTGATTTTCTATACCTTATACTATATTATTAGACTGCGAAAGTGAGTGGGTGGACTTCGGATCCGATTTCGTCGTGGGCAGATGTAACTTCATCTATAATCATACATAATTCATAACACATAATTCCACCACCTACAACTACAACCTACGACAGACAACCTTCGACCTTTAAGCTTTAGGGTCTTTAGGGATGTGTAAGTGGATCTATCTAAACAACGGATGTAAGTCCAAGACGATTTTTTTCATTGTTTATTTTTAGTTTAAAAATTTAATTACAGTATAGCGCAAATAATTACTCTCTGTTTTGAAGTTATAAATGGAAACGTAACCAACGGAAACGTTATTGCCCCATGTTGCATGTTCAAGGCTGATACTACTTTGACAACAGATTATTAGAAAGATAAAACATTCATTGTATGGTCTATGCAGTTGTTTTCATTTAAGAATTTCGAGGTCAGTCAATTTGTCACTGTTCAAGACTTGAAAATCTGAAACGTGGATGCAAAATCTCACTATTTGAAATTGAAAATTCAAAAACAACTCGATCCAGCCAAAAGTGGTCATTTTTATTTTTTAATATTCTATTTACATAAAAAATACTTTAAAATTCATTACACATTACATTAGCTAAGATATTAAAGATCAACGGAGTCAGAGATTATGCAACTGAAGATGAGTGACTTATAAATGATAACAAGGGGTTTGGAATTAAAGAGTAGGTTATCAACAGAGGTCAAAAGGGTCGAACCTAATCCAACCTTAAACCTTTCTCTGTTTTTCTAATCAGCTTCTTCTTGTATGGTGATATAATTATACAACCAATTATAATTATACATTTATATACATGTGCGTTTCTTCCATTTTAGATGGAAGAACGCTGTGATATCACTTTATCCTCATTACCATAGTTATTGCGTGTCATCAAGATATAAATATAACAGGCATTAATTATATGCTATATTCAAAAATGTATATTATTTCAGCCGAGTACCAAATGTAGAAATCAGACTGTCGGCTTCTGGATTGTGACGAACTCTAGTTATGATATCTAGCTAGGGATTCGACATTCGATATTCTTGCAAAAACGTAGTGAAGACAGAGACTGCATTCATATCTCAAGGTTTCATATGGATATTGATCACTTGTAAATCTTTGTCAAACGTTAATCGCTACTAATTTCTCATCCATCTTATCGTTTATTTTTTAATATTTACGTCGTAAATTTATAACCCATCGTATTGTAATTCTTAATTCTGTTGTCGTGTCGTGTCTGCTTCAGATTTGGATCTGGACTTGGATTAATTTGCTATCATTTACAGATACACATTGTCTGTATGAAACCTCATGCGGTTTTTGTGAGGTCCTAAATATTTGACTAATTTGTTGTTTCTATGTACTTTCAGTTTTAAACTTCAACTGAACTGATCCAGAATAGGTGTAAAATATGGAAGACCTAAAAGGCGAAATGGACTCATCGGGAGTAGAGGTCAAGTTGAGCATAACCGGAATGACATGTCAGTCTTGTGTCAGAAATATTCAAGGTCATGTTGGTGGTCAGAAGGGAATTCAGAATATCCAAGTTATTCTAGAAGAGTCCTGTGGATATGTTCGGTATGAACCAAAAGTTATCAATCCAGATGAAATCATTGAGATCATAATGGACATGGGATTCGACGCTGAATTATATTCCAACGAGTCCTCAAAGAAAGATTCCTCAGAAGGACCCTTGCTTAAGGAGAATACTGTAAAGGCTGACAGTCCAAAGAAAGATCTCATGTTTTGCATCGATGTGAAAGCCGACGACGACGACTTGGACAGGTGTATGTTCCGAGTTCAAGGAATGACTTGTGCATCTTGTGTAGCTGCTATTGAAAAACATGCCAAAAAGATCCCCGGTAAGTGTTGACAATTGTTGATTATGTCAGTGATTCCGATATTGATTTAAAAGTTGGGCTTGAATGGTATATTGTCTTTTTCGTTTCTAGGTGTTAAACAGATCTCGGTAGCTTTAATGGCCGCTAAGGCTGAGGTGATATTTGATGCTTGTCAAGTGCTACCGTCCCAGATAGCTAATGCTATTTCTGATTTAGGGTTCGCCTGTGAAGTCTTAGATGATTATAATGCCGGCCAAGGAGAAGTAGTGCTTCATGTAAGCTTTTGAAATAGTAAAAGTTCGAATTTCATATTTTTGTGACTGGGAAATTTAAATTTATATTCTTTGTTTGATTATGGAATTATAGATTGGTGGTATGACGTGTTCGTCTTGTGTCAATTCAATTGAAACGAACATCATGAAGATGAAAGGAATGCTGTCTGCCAACGTTTCCCTTTCACTCAATTCTGGTCGGTTTAAGTACAATGCAGAAATCACGGGACCAAGAGATATTTTGGATGAATTAGCTGTAATTATGTCATATACTACTACTTAATACTTCATAATTTTAAAAACGATTAGAAATTTCACCAGTGATTTTAATCGTCAAATTGCTTATACAGGATATGGGTTTCGAAGGCTCTTTGCAAGCACAACGAAACATCGGAGATTTGGAACATAAAGATACAACGAGAAAGTGGAGAAATTCTTTTCTAATTTCATTGATATTCGGAGTACCCAGTATGATTATTATGATGTACTTCATGGTGGTGATGGATATGGACCACGCTCACACTAGTTGCGAACTTCCCATGTGCCTCATACCAGGCGTCTCATTAGAAAACTTTCTATTGTTCCTACTTGCCACGCCAGTACAGGTGAGATTTCCCGTGCAAATGCAGTATAGAAAATGATTGATCGAAACATACTGTGTCGAAAATATCACATTAATGTTTTAAATATTATATTGCAGTTTATTGGTGGTCGACATTTCTATATAGCTGCATGGAAAGCACTGAAGCATGGTACTAGTAATATGGACGTTTTGATAATGTTGGCCACAACCATATCGTACGTATATTCCTTCGTGGTTCTTCTGGTCGCGGCATTATTGCAGCACAATCCTAGTCCTATGACATTCTTTGATACTCCTCCTATGTTATTATTGTTCGTATCACTTGGACGATGGCTTGAAGCAGTTGCAAAGGTAAGGAATAAGGAATAAATCATCCGTACTTAAACAGTGAAATGGAAGATGAAACAAGTGAACATTGACATTTTTAGGGGAAAACATCTGAAGCCCTAGCGAAACTTTTATCTCTGAAAGCAACAGAAGCGGTTGTAGTACACGTTTCTCCTGATTTCGAAATCACATCGGAGCGCCAGATTTCGGTTGATTTAGTTCAGAGAGGTGATATTCTTAAGGTAAAAATACTACGACTTTATTTTGGTAATATTTCTAAATAGTGAATCATGACTAGTAAATAATTTTTACAACTTTATATTAGGTTATACCTGGGTCCAAAGTTCCTGTCGATGGAAGAGTATTATACGGAAGTTCCATGTGTGACGAATCTCTGATCACAGGAGAATCTATGCCTGTAGTAAAGAAGAAAGGTACGTTTATAGAAAATACAAAAATAAATTTTTGTGGATTTCTCTGCAATGTTCGCATTTACTTGAATCATTGATTACATCTGTGATCCTAATTTTACGGTGATGCTTTAGACCATCATATCAAGGAAGTTTTTTTTTAAATTCAGATTCAATTGTGATTGGGGGCTCCATCAATATGAATGGCATGCTTCTTGTTAAAGCAACTCAAGTCGGCGATGACACAACGCTTGCTCAGATTGTGAAGCTTGTTGAAGAAGCACAAACATCCAAAGCTCCAATTCAACAATTAGCAGACAAAATCGCTGGATATTTTGTCCCAATAGTTGTTGGGTTTGCATGTATGACATTGATTGGTTGGATTATTGTGGGATACGTGAATCCAGGAGCTCTAAATGTCAAGGTATTATTATTATTATATTTGTTTTAATTTGTAATTTCAATCAACATGATTTTTGATTTTATACATTTTTCGCACTTGCAGCCCTATGAAGAGGAACGATTTAATCACCATGAAATAGTTTTGCAATATGCATTCCGTTATGCATTAACAGTGTTGGCTATTGCGTGTCCATGTTCTTTAGGACTAGCTACCCCAACTGCAGTTATGGTGGGTACCGGGGTTGGAGCTTTGAACGGAATTCTGATTAAGGGTGCTGAACCGTTAGAAAATGCTCACAAGGTAATTAAAAAAAATCACAGTACATGTCCAACATAGCAAATTCTAACAATATTTTATTTACTTAACTAGGTTAAGACTGTTGTTTTTGACAAGACTGGAACGATTACGCATGGCGTACCAATGCTAACACGAATTTCATTGCTGTCCAGTGAAAGTTTTATTCCTTTCTATAAACTCTTAGTAATTATTGGCGTGGCCGAGTCCAATAGTGAGCATCCCATAGGATCTGGTAAGTATTCGTGTTCCAGCGTTTAAGGAACAGTCTAATTATATGAATACACATTGACATTAATAATTGCTTTTGTAATTTATTTCAGCCGTCGTCAAATTCGTCAAATCTGCAATCAAGACGGATTTGGCTGGAAAATGTGACGATTTCCAAACAGTACCAGGATGCGGGCTAAAAGCTACAGTATCACACATTGATTCAATGATTAAAAGTCTGGTTCTCACCGATAAAGTACAAAATTTTAGAAACTTCATGCAAAAATTCCCGTAAGTTGCTAACTTTTCTTTGAAGTTTTCAAAGCAGAGATAATGCTGCAATCACCAATTGAAGTATTGTCATTTTGTGAATTTAGGGGTGGAAATTGGTTGGTTGATCAAGTAACCGTTGATACATCACTCCAAAGTAGTCATTTTGGCAGTTTTAATGCCAATGTTGAACCATTGATAGCTATTGGAGACACCACACAAAATGAAAATTTCCAGGTACGTTGCCATTGAAATTAAAATGTGTTGGTTAAACTAACCCTATACTTATTTAAATAATATAAGCCCGAGTTTGGTTTTAGGTGCTTGTTGGAAATCGTGAATGGATGAGGCGAAACGGTATAAATGTGAACGAAGTTGTGGACAAGGTCATGATTGACCAAGAAGAACAAGGACAGACTGTGGTTTTGTGTGCTGTAAATGGTACAAGCTGAAAACAGTTTTGAACAAGGAAAAGTAAACTTGTAATCGGTATAATAATATTTTTTTATGCATATTTTTAGGAATACTTTGCGCGATGTTAGCAGTTGCCGATACCGTTAAACCAGAAGCTTCGTTGGCAGTTTATACTTTAAAGAAGAGAGGTATAAACGTAATTCTGCTAACCGGAGATAATAAGAAAACTTCCGCTGCTATTGCCCGTCAAGTCGGTATTGGGAGAGTATACGCTGAAGTGCTTCCGTCCCATAAAGTTGAAAAAATCCGTAGGCTTCAATCGCTGGGTCACAAGGTAGCAATGGTCGGAGATGGAGTAAATGATTCCCCTGCTTTGGCACAGGCTGATGTCGGTATTGCAATCGCATCAGGAACGGATGTTGCTGTTGAAGCGGCTGATGTTGTATTAATAAGGGTAAATAAAAATAAACGTACAATAAAGCATGTAATTTATAGTTCGGCATAATGTAAGATTAATTCTCAAAATGGTTTACAGAACGATTTGCTGGATGTTATCGGCTGCTTGGATTTAAGTCGGACCACTGTTCATCGAATTCGATTAAATTTTGTGTTCGCGAGCGTTTATAATCTGGTAGGGATTCCACTTGCCGCAGGATTGTTTAGCCATTGGGGGTTTATGCTGCAGGTAAATATGTCATAATCAGTAGAGGATCCGTTTTGGTTTTTTAATTTCTTCACTAACGGATGTTTTTCTTACCAGCCATGGATGGGATCCGCCGCGATGGCTTTAAGCTCCGTGTCAGTTGTATGCTCATCACTCTTATTAAAAATGTAAGTATTTGTAGTTAATTTAATTTCCACACCAATTAGCATACTCCTGTATCAATTAAATGTTGCTGTGCTGCCAATTAATCATTATTTTTATGGAATTTAGGTTCCGTAAACCCACGAGACAAAGTCTTACTACTACAGAGTACCTTAAAAGCGTGGACGCAAGGAACAGCTACCCCAAGGATTTCGATACGGTTTCTGTTCATCGAGGATTGGACGACATGGGACCACCCCCTGATATGTCTCGTATTTCTCGAGCAAGCAGCACGATTAGCAGGTAGAGTCATTCCCATCTAACAATAATTTCAGCCTCCTGTGTCTCTATTGCGCTTTTTCCGGTTTAAAATTGCGTGCACGCTTTTATATTAACAATTAGAACCGATAAATTCGAAATAAACGTTCAGCAATGATATTAAAAACTTAGCCTTTGTATGAAGCATGGTTGGAATTTGGAATGTTTAAGCTAATCCAGTTTGATATTTTAATTTGCATAAAACAGTAATTAACAGGGTATCTAAACAATATTTAAATTGAATAGCGTACAATTTAAGCTTGTCTGACATATACTTTAAAAGGGCTAAAAAAGGAACAACTTGAAACCCGTTTGACTCGATCGATAATTTGACCTCATTAGAATCTCTGTAGCAGAATCTCAGGATATGGAACCTCTTTGTTGTTCTATCAATTTCTTTTAATAACAAAAAATCTGTATTTTTATCTGGCAAGTACTTTTATCCATTGATCTGCATCATGCATGTACGGGAGTTACATTGTAATATATTTTAAAGATAGTAAAAGTTTCTAAATTCAAAATTAAGAAGTCTAACAGGTTGGCTGAAATCTAAAATTGGACCGCTTAAGGAGGGTTCTAGTTCTATTGTGCTACATCATCTAGGTTATTCTTGGAATGTTGTGGGAGAAGCATTTGAAAGGGACATAAGCTTTTTCGGGTATTTTATTAAGTTAGGGAAGTTAAGAAATTATTTTAACTGAAAATAATTTAGGAATGCCCTCTTGTCTTCAAATGATCTGCCAAAAGTTCAGATTTCGAAGAACGGTAAGAAGAAAAAGAAAGGGACAAGTCTTGATAATGACCAAAGCGGAGGCTATGGAACAGATAACTGTGTTCCAAGTGAAGATATTTCAGATGAACT
This sequence comes from Desoria tigrina, assembly GCA_906901685.1. NCBI lineage: Eukaryota > Metazoa > Arthropoda > Collembola > Entomobryomorpha > Isotomidae > Desoria > Desoria tigrina. The sequence continues at coordinate 12,733,899 of CAJQTU010000004.1, forward strand.
GGAATTTTTGATTGCATAACTTCAATGAAGATTCCGATAGTCATTCCCAATATAGTTTAAGTTAAACTACTATAACTTTAATACGCTGAGTTAGGGAAGCATTCATCTAGTTTCCATCTTAATAATATTAAAAATTGAGTATCCAAAAGTAGGTTTAGATTTGAATTAATTAGTTAGTAACTAATTAACTAGTAACTTTGGCACGCATACATCCTTTATGTCAGAGTTAAAAGCTAAAAAACTATAATGAAATTGTAATGTGATCATTTTTCAAACATTCCAATGCTATGCTGGTGGCTATATACGCCTTTACTGTCTTAGATGATTTTAATAATGACATTCAAGTCTCTGATAAATACGACAATTTTAATTTCTACATCGACAATCAAGGTTGGATCCCCGGATCTTTACTTCTTAAAAGTTGAAGGATGTAAATTAAATTGATAAAAATTCCGACATTTAAAAAAGATACGTTTATTGCAAGTTAGGTAATACACGTTTTCAGTATTTACGATTTAAAATTAACTTTAAACCTCTGGAAACCTAATTCCGTTTTAGTTACAGTTGCTACGACACTCGGCAATTTTTATGTTATTTTTGCTTTTAATGTGACCACCATCGTTAAGTTTCTTATCGTTTGCATTGTGACTCCTTTTTCTAGAATTGTTTTTTATGTTCGTATTAATGGTGGAGGGCGACCTCTTAACGATGTCCTGCTCTGAACCGTTTACGATAATTATTGTTGTGCAATTGTTTCCTTGGTTAAGGTAAATGGTGGTGGTTGGTGGTAGTGGTAAGCGTAGAATTTGATGTGCTAATTCACTTTTAATTGTCCTCTCTTCTTTTATTGAATCTCAATGTTTCCAACTGTTTGCACCTATAGGATTTGACTCGACGGATAAAATTAATTTATGATAAAACGTTGTTGTAATTGTTTTGTGAAGGATGGTAAATGAGGTGATTGGTAGAAGTCCTAGAAGTGGAAAGAAAAACATTCTTCTGGACAATGATGAATCGAACGATGTTGAATTCATGCCAATGATGTCTTACGAGGAGAAGCCAAAGTTAAACGACAAACGTCTATAACGCTCTTTGCGACATCGAACTGCGACTCTGCATTCTGCAACGATACAATTAATGTTTAATGAAATGCGGTTACCATCATTAGGTTATAACATATTTGTTGTTTTAATTTCTATAACTTTTGAATACTTTAACGTTAATGTGTAAATTTGTGCTTTGAACGTTTCGAATGGTGCGAATGGAATTATACAACGGACTAATAAAATCGCTGAATTTCCTAAAAACATAAACGAGTTATTGAGTAATTATAAATTATGCATAAATACTGAAATCGAAGAGTACATAATGCTATGGTTGAAATATATATTTCATAATTGTCAGTCTTCGATATCCAAATATTCCAAATGCAAGAGCAGCGAATAAGGCGATTAGTAGAGGTTTTTAATTCTAAAAGGCAAGGATACAACCGGAACATCCTGATTTTTGAATAACAAAGGGATCAGTTAACGGGGAAGCGGATGATGATGTGCAGATTTCTAGTAAAAAGCCAACGATTTTCCCGATATTGAGGCGGCTGTTAAGGTATAAGGAAGTAAAGCATACGCGAGGATGCGGTCGATGATACAGGTTTCTATTTACAAGAAGAAACCATACTCACACGAGAATTTCATCAATGATGGCGTTATTACCTAAGTGTTTTTTATGACAATTATTATACGAAGCCACACGATATTTTCAAAGCCTTTATTACCACTAACCATATTAACTTAATTAACATATTAACATTCATGAGGGTTTCAACGATCGAGGCTCTTCCTCAGGTTCTTAAATGACATGGAATAAGAGCAAAGAGAGAATGCGGTCGAACATGTAGGTTTATAATGAGATGCCACGCGCGGATTTCGTAGATCAAAGCGCTGCGCGCTGCTCGAGATTTCAAAATGGCATAAGAGAAGATGCGGCCGATGACGGAGGTTTCTAAAAAGAAAGCACGCAAACGTAGTCTGGCTGGGGCCCAAACCAAATGCCTTCGCTTGGAGAGTTAGGAAAAACCGTGGTACCTCCAGTCATCTGCCCGTGTAGTGTAGCCAACGGAAGGAGGGTTTCGTAGATCAAGGCTTTTAAATATATTAATACTGCATAGAAGACAATGGGGTTTCTAAAAAGAATCTAAACGCCTATGAGGCACAAGGGTGTCTCCGACCGTTAGAGGCGCTTCTTCTTTTAAGGTTTTTAAATCAGCGATGCGATAAATGACGCGACGAATCAGGTTTTTAATACGTCGACAAGGTTTTCTACTGTTTACCATTCATGGCTTTTCTCCATGTGTTTAACCATCAACTACGAAGGGATGCTGCCGGGGTCAGGCACATTCTAGTAAGAAGACAAGGGTTTTACATTGATTTTCAAGGACCTCGACTCATCTCAACCATTTTATTTTAATATTCTTTTGCCAGCTTAAAAGGTTTGAAATTGATTTAATATTTAATCTTTCAGTATCTTGAATATTACGACTTTTATTGACAATTATGAGGATTTAAAAGCATGGAGAAAGTCATTGGAAATGATTTGCGGGGAAAGGGGGAGAAAGGCTTGAGCAGGAAGGAGGCTTGGAGAGAGAGAGAGAGAGAGAGAGAGAGAGAGGCAGAAGGGACAAAGGAAGTGTTTAAAAAATGAATAAAATTCGGGAGGAAGAAGATGTCTCTGTGTGGGGCTAGTTGCCTCTACTAATAGGTTGGTAGCGCGTAGAGACTAGAGAAAGAAGTAGATGGATATCCTATCATAACATCATATCAACCGAGAAGTACATCTTTAAAACACCTACCAAAACCAAAACCCAAAACCAAGTCTCTTCATTTGGACGGAAAATTCGGAATTTTACAAAAATGTATTTTCTTCGATAGACTTTTAATCAATAACAATTAAGAAGGAGTCATCAGTGAAGGACTTCCCCGCAAACACCTCTGACTCACTTCCCTCGGGGCCACTTACGACTTACACCTCCACAACTTTGTAGAGCAGCCAAAAAAAACAAAAATTGTCAAACTAACAGAACAACTGATTTTAAAACCTTTTTACCTAAAAGCAAACGTAATAACTTGTTGGACGAAGACAGAAGGCAACGACATAAAAGGGAATTGACGAGGAGTTAATCAATTAAATTATCATGACAGACGTGGTATCAAGGTGTTGACGGCTCTTACATATAAGTCATAACATTGAACATAAACGACCAATAATTCAATTAGTATCAAACAGACCATCGAATGAATTTTGTACGACTATTCCCACTAAATCATAAAGCCTGGCCTTTGGGTTTGTTTGTGGTTAATTTGCACTTTGACAATCACCTCCTCTGCATTTTATTGAGTACCTCTGTATCTGTACCTCGTACCTCCTGATGACGTAAGGAATATGAAATAGGTAGGTAGTTAAAAGCTCGATAAAGACTTCCGATCCCGATCACAGTCTGGAACATTGAACATTCTTAATTCTGGGAAGGTGAATGTTTTGACTTCTTTCATCCCCTGAAACCTAATTTGACTTAGTTTTAAGAGTTTGAAGTGAATTCGGCTTATATTTGTAGTTAGAGGTTAGAGTTTTTTGACATTTAGTTTTTATGATTTTTGGTAATTGGAGTAAGCCACTACAGAACAGTATACGATTTATTCCAGTCTTTTCACTCTGACTTTAATAGAAAAGTTCCTTGGAAGTGACATTAAACCTAAACTAATTTCACAAATATATTAATAAACATTTACTAACAATTACTACCGACTTGCCGCAACTCAAACTTTTACATTTAGCCTACATATTTTGCGACTTCTGCAGATACATGACAAGAAACAAAACATGATTACTATTGAAAGTTTGCCTTGAACATTTGTACGTTAATTTTTCCGATCGTTATGAAACTAATTGCAGTCATAAATTAGGTAAGAGAACGTTGAGTTTTAATTATTCCATTACTTATTCCCACAAGATTTATGTCTTTAAGTATGTTTATATAGTTGAATATTTTATGCAGACTATGCAATTTTAAAATAATGGATGGAACATTCAACCAGTTGTTAAAGAGACGATGGACTGGTTGGAAGACTCAAATCCGGTGCTTTTTATCGAATATTGACTGACAAGAAATTGGAAAGCGGATCTCAGGAGTTTGAAATGGCCCAATCTCTTATACAAGGTAATTTTATTGATATTTAGGCTCCATTCGTCAGTTCATGAGAGTTTAGCGTTTATTTTTATTTTTACATATGCACATTCGTAGAGATTTAATTTTGATCACTTGATTTTAAAAATCTAATTCTGGAACTAACTACAGGTAAACGATTTTTCTGCCGAGAATGGGTATTTTCGAAAATTCTCCATTGTCTGGAGAATGTCCAACGACGGGGGAAGGATGATAATGCCGGCCGCACGGGCCTCGGAATCCTGATCCTGTCGGGACCTGGGGGAGGAAAGACGGCAGTTTGCTCCGAGTTGGTCACCCCCACTGTTGCACATGGAAAACAATTAACTTTGAGGAAAAGACTCCTAGCGTACCACTTTTGTCAGTCCCACGATCTCAATACCCTCTCAGTTGCTGAATTTATTCTTCATATTGTTCAGCAACTGAATGAATCCCCTGTGGTTACCGGTTATGCCGAAAAAATTCAAAACGAAGACTTGAGTTTGAAAGTCATCGCTGGAGATCCAGATGCAGCTTTGTAAGGCCATTAAAGTGTATTAGTTAGTTAGCTGTTTAAAAAAGAATTCAGTCAGATGAGTAATAATGATTGAATGCATTTGAATTACAGCAAGCGGCTCGTTGCATTTCCTCTACTTGAAATAGACAGTCCGAAAGGCTCCTGCTTTCTCCTGGTGGACTCCATCGACGAGTCTTGTATCACCTTACAACCCTCCTCTTCTTCCTATTCTTCCTCATCTAGCAAAACGTCCGGAAGTAATACTATTGGAGAATTACTTGGTAATAACTGTCACCTCCTCCCTCCATGGCTTGTCCTAATCTGCACTGCAAGGAAACAGAGCAAGTCTATTGCCAAGTTATTCTCGGGGTTTCGAAAAATCAGTTTGGACGACTTACGAAAATCTCAGGTAATGCACAAGAATTTCAGAATAAAATTAAAATAAACAATTGTGTCAAAACTAGGTAATTATAATGCTACAATACTCGACAACAGGTTATACGGGATGTTCAACAATATATACTTTCCCGTCTTGATCAAGACTACACTTTAAGACAGCATATACGAAGAGAAACGGCTGAAATGCTTAATCAACTACATATTAAAAGCAATGGATGTTTTCTCTATTTGGAGAAAGTTTTAGATGGAATCTCAGAAAACTTTATTGTTCTGCGAGAAATACGAGAAATACCTGGGACACTTTATGGACTCTATCTGTGGTTATGTCAAAGGCTTTTTACAAAGAAGCAGTTTAGCAAAGTACAACCGATACTTTGTGCCTTGTTGGCTTCCAGAAAACCAATGTTGGAAAACGATATCTTCATTTGTCTTCACACGCGTTTTACCTCAATGTCGAAAGAAGATTTTATTAAGAGAATGCACGTTCTTCGTCGAGTACTGATTGTGTCTTCAGAGGGTCATCACATTCTTTTTCATCACAGCTTTTCAGAGTGGTTTCTAGATGTCAAGTATTGCACACAGAAATATTTATGTCACGCCGCAGAAGGCCATATGATGAAAGGGCTTGTTTTGGCTTCGCGAGCTTCAGAACTTGACACGACTGAAGTGGCCGATTTGGCTTATCATCTACTTAATTCCAGCAAATTTTTTAGTGATCCTAATCTTATTCCCATATTCCTGTTATCATTGGAAATTAAAGTTCTCGGAATGGAGTTCGACCTTCACGCTCATGATCCAAAAGTGTACAAAATATTGGCAAGTTGTGGGGTTAAGAAAGGGACTCCTCAAGCCGTGGAAAGTCAGGTAGCGAGTGAACCGCCTCGTAGGCGCGGGTCTGAAACATGCCTAGACGAAGGTGGTGGAGAAGCTCCTTGTGAAAATCCTGAAGATTCGGCATTATTGTCTGGTCCTGGCGAAGAACTAGTCGACCCGGATGCAGCTGCAAAAATTGGAATAATTGGCGATATGAATCAAGTAGACTACAACCATCGTACACCACTTCATAATGCTGCCAATGATGGAAATCTCCCTGTCGTTGACCTACTGATAACTCATGGTGCAGCATTGGAAGCCACTGATCGTCATGGACGAACACCTTTAAACTTAGCAGCTCGACAGGTATTGGATTTACCTCAAGATTATCAATTGATTTATTTGCCTAGTATTCAATTTTTCTAAATAACTTGTCTGACTTGAAATAACAGGGGCATGAAGTAATTGTTAGAGCCATGATTGACGCAAAAGCAGATGTCAATCATGCAGACCACGATGGATGGACTCCTCTTCGTTCTGCTGCATGGGCTGGCCATGTTGATGTCGTAGATATTTTACTAGAGAATAATGCTGAGGTATGCTGACGTCTGCCCGTCTGTTTGAGACCACCATACACTCCAGAATTGTGTTGAGTGATTGAGCGTTTTTTTTAAATTAGGTTGATTTGACCGACGGAGACGGTCGAACTGCTTTAAGGGCAGCCGCTTGGGGTGGCCACGAAGAAGTTGTGCTGAGTCTTTTGAAGGCTGGAGCGTCTCCCTCTTTGCCAGATAATGAAGGAAGAACTCCCTTAATCGCTGCTGCATACATGGGACATGCGGACATTGTTGATAAGTTGTTGAATGCTGGAGCTGATGTCAATCATGCTGATTCGGATGGAAGGTTGGTTGACTTTGCCTAAAATGAAACCATAATGTTGTTGTTTTGTTAAGTTCTAGTATAACATCTCAATTCTGCTTCTTAGAACCGCGTTGTCCGTCGCCGCGTTGTGTGTGGCAGCTAGTCAGGGGCATCTTAAAGTTGTTAACTTATTACTGGAAAGAAATTCGGCAGTGGATCACCAAGATAGGGATGGAACGACACCACTACTTGTTGCCGCCTTCGAAGGGCATAAGTAATCATCGTCAACTTAATTATTGTTTTTGCAGTTTTAAGGTTCTAATCTTGGCGGTTTATATTCTACAGGGAAGTATGTGAGCTATTACTTGAGTTTGAGGCAGATGTTGATGCTGTTGATAAGGCGGGAAGAACACCACTTTGGGCCGCTGCATCCATGGGACACGCAGGTGTATGTGAACTTTTGCTATTCTGGGGAGCCTATGTTGATCATATCGATGGAGAAGGCCGAACTGTACTTTCTGTAGCCGCAGCTCAGGTATGGATGTTCACAAATCCACACACAATTTAAAACACTAAAAATGACATGGTTTTTGTCAAGCTTTAAAAAAATCATTAAAATCTTTCGTTTAATTAATCCTGTTATTTTGAATTAGGGTAATGTAAGTGTTGTACGATTACTACTGGCGCGGGGCTTAGACGAAGGACATCGTGATAACGCTGGTTGGACTCCTTTGCATTACGCATCTTTTGAAGGCCATCAAGAAGTCACGGAAGTCTTAGTAGAAGCAGCTGCGAAAATTAATGAAATTGACAATGATGGAAAACATCCTCTTCTGCTTTCATCTCAAGAGGGCCATATTAATGTGGTAGAATCCCTTTTGAATCTTGGAGCTGATATTAACCAAAGATCTCATGATGGGCGCACTGCTCTGCGAACCGCTGCAATTGAAGGATACCGAGATGTAGTTCAGGTAAACATTGAACTACAGGATATAAATAATTCCGGAAACACGCGTCATATGAAAATTTTTTTGGTTTTGATTCAACAATCAATCTAAAACTTGAAATTTCCTTTCGATGTTCAGATTCTTGTACACCGTGGAGCAGACGTGAGTTATCGGGATGCAGATGGCCGCAGTACCTTGTACTTATTAGCACTTGAAAACCGAGCATCTATGGCTCAGTTTTTGATTCGCTGTGGTGCGGATGTTGAAGCTCGGGATTTAGAAGGAAGAACTCCATTGCATGTTAGTGCTTGGCAGGGTCATTTGGAAATGGTTGAGTTACTGGTATCCGCGGGGGCAGAAGTTAATGCTGTGGATAATGACAGAAGAACACCTTTGCAGAGTGCTAGCTGGCAAGGTCATTCTGGAATAGTTCGACTGCTGTGTGAACGAGGTTCAAAAATTGATCACACTTGCAATCAGGTAATTACTCCAAAATTACGTTAACCGATCGATGATCGAAGTCGAACAGAGTTACACATTTTTCAACATATCTCGGGATTCTCTAGGGAGCTACTGCACTTTGTATCGCCGCACAGGAAGGGCATTTAGAATGTGTTCGAACACTTTTAGAGTGGGGAGCCAATCCAGTTCACTCTGATAAGGTACGGAATAAATCGAAAAATCCTATAATTAATATCGCAACTGACATTATTATGCCATAAATTAAGTTATTTTGAAAGGTTTATGGAAATATTGAAATTATAACTAGTTAACATAAATAACCATCCTTTATAATATTTTAGTTTGGCCGTACTCCTATTCGAGTGGCCATGAAGAGTGGACATGCTTCAATATCAAAATTGCTGGAAGAAATTGCTTTGACTAGAAGTAAAAAAAAAGCTATTCTTTAATAAATTTTCATTCACTTTAATTATCTGAGCTTCAAGTTTGATAACTGTTTTTTACTCTTTCTTTTAGTCATGGCTAAAGGAGCAAACGTTTCTGAATGGGACGGTCAAAGAACAAGTGATAGTTTTGATTCATGCAAGCCGTCCAATGTTCCTTTCAATTCAGCAGGGTTTTATCGTTCGTCGGATAATTTCTCCAGCAGTGGTCATGTACAGTCATCTCAGTTACCTCAGTCCTCAACACCTGAGATCGACAAAAGAAGATCCGTGTCTTCAACTGGAATTACTGGTGGAAACTCATCCACGAAGTCTTCTTTTAACTCGGAACTAGAAGGTTCTCCAAGTCTATTTTCTGGTCAGGATCGTCAGCCACAGTCAGAAGGACTTCCTCAAGAGCAGATCTCTAAAAATTATGGTTTATCATTTACTCAGCAAGTTCAACAAATGTCACGATTGAAAGCTCGTCCTGGAAGTCGGCTTCTATCTCCTTTGAAAGAGCCTCACAGTCCTATATATGCTTCCCCTCCTCAGTCTCCGTCTAGTGATAGCGTAAATGAAGACAGAATCAGTCCTCATAATGTTTTTCCGAGTTTAGGGAACTATCAATCAAGTGAACACAATTCAGATTTGTCGCGAGGAAATGTATCCGGGTCGCCTATTATAAGCAACGGCTGTGGGCTCCAGTCATTTGCCTTCAATAGGGTAAGTGAAGCATTCAAATTTAACAAATTCATTGTAACAATTACCTTTTATTTCTAATATCATGCAATTCTGTAACTTTTTTTTATCATTGTAGGATTCTCATATGAAGATAATCTTGGGGAGTGGTTCTGAAAACAATGGAAATAGCCGTAATTCTAGAAAAAACGGAATGGTCAATAGTTCAAATAGTGGTATTATTAGTGCTACGAGTGCGATTCGAAGTGGATTCACAGCCCTTAAAGCCGGAATGATGGAGGCAGCAAGTGGGCGAAAGAGTCAACACAATGATTCTCCATTAGTTTCAGCTGCATCAATGGCTGTACCTAACTTAGTTCGAAAAAAACCTGTCAAAGGGGAGGGTAACAGTATACTTCCGTGGAAAAGGGAGACTCCACTGTAACCGAAATTTTCAAGCTAGCAATAAGTCAAAAAATTAAAACACAACGTAAAGAACTTGCTATATGTTGATATTATCGGAAATACGGAAACAAAACAAGGATATTTTCAGGTTATTCTAGGGCCTCCTATCACACACTCAATCGCGCTCAAAAATAATATATAAAATATATATTATTATATCGATACTTGTTTCATCACTATTGTGTCTCTATATGTAGATCTTACACTTGCAGTCTTAAATTATCCGTTAAATGTCTTCATTTAAATAGTCCTATGCCAGTTACGTAATGTGCCAATTAGTTACGTTGTTGCTGCACTTATCCTAAATGCTATACTAAGGATACGTAATTACTATCACCATAAGCCCACTGAAATCAAAAATGCCATCTTACAATTATCTCTTCATTTATCCCAAAACGAGTTAGGAAGTTCGTATTTCAAATCCCCTGTCTTCTTATGCAGATCACATACTATTTTACGTTTTGTACACAGTTTTGAACCGGCCTCAAATTGATATTATGCGTAGGTTTAGTTAGTTATATAGGAGTCGCTAATTACAGTTAAATAACCATTTTTACACACTTCTGCGGAATAGTCACCACGCTGATGCTTATCGCTTTATGTTATAAGTTATAACATATTTAAAGATCACTTTTGATGTTACCCCTTACGCATTTTTTGTTGTACACCTGAGAGTAAAAAACAATGGCAATGGTATACTTATAAGCGTTGCCCGGTTATAAACAACTTACTCATGATGGATAACCGTAAAAAGCTAGTCAGTTACCCGATCTGATCATCATCACAAATGGAATGGAAGTTACAGATTATAGTTACCAAATAATGATCCCTGCCATGCCATTATTATCGACAAAAAATACCATTCTGTCGTAGTTACGTATGCTTACATGTTATTGTATCTTAATTCTTAATTTTGTTGCCAATAAAATTGTTTGAAAAATTGCTTCAATAACTAAAATCCAAATTGTATTTCGAATTATTCAATTCATAATGATGGATCGTAGCAATGAATTAAAATTATTTGCAGATCATAAATTTCGAAATTTATAATAAACAATAAAAATTGAAAATGATGCATACGCGATTTATAAATACATTTGGATGGAATGGAAGCAAGCGCGTAACATTATGGCTATCTATAGGTCGTGTAAACTATGTTAATTAATACAATTAAATGTATTTTCTGCTAAAAACTGGTCATTTTAAAGCTTCGGCATGACGCCTATTTAGGACACTAATTCGTTTTAATATTTTCAGATAAAAAAGTAACTACTTAAATGCACTTGTTTCCTATAAAATAAGAAATATTTTTATGGAATGATTACTACTAAATATTTTATCATTACCACTCTTTTCTCATATTTTTAGTGTTTTTGATTCTAATTGAAAGATTTACGAATTAGTTTATTAGTAGCATTTCGTGTGTTTACATGGTGTTTACACAGTAGGAATGAAGAGTCGAGGCGGTATTAGTTCAGTTTCAGTTCCTCATTCCTCACGGTACGGTTTCTCTCTTCAAGGAAAGGAACTCGGTTTTTCTCTTATGGTTTTGCATTATCTTAGACAGTTTGACCAAAAAAGCAGTCTTAATAATAATAATAATAAATCTGCGGAGAATGGAGATAGGGATAGGAATGCATCATAAAGATTCACCTCAGTTCATGTTGATACTTTGAGGCAGGTGAGTTGTCAGTAAGGGAAGGAAGGTTCTGTTAAAATTATGGCAAAAACACAGGTGTATTCGTATCTCTAGTACCTAGGATTAGACATTTGGATCTGACACGTTGACGGGGAATGCCGTAGTAGCGGTTCTTCTTATACAAAAATCCAGTCTTTCGTATAATAATATATTATTGCTCATAGAATATATCCGTTACACAGTAAAACTATTAACCACGTTACCAATTAAAATTACTACAGAATCAAAATAAGCCTGTTGAGGGATTTGTTCACTTTAAATTCACGTTTAATTTGTGATTGGCCATTAGAAATCCATGATCACTAAACCAATTAGTATATTGATATACGGCTAACGAGACTACAGACTTGCTTTGGCACTATAGTTAATGGATTTATAATTGCATTTGCCAAAAGTACTTTTGAAATTGTACTTTTACTACAAAGTTCCAACTCAGTCAAAATTAAGTTAACTTCGGATTACAATTTCCACATTTGCAACAATTAATATTACAAACTATTCCTACTAATTGACTATTACACCTACTACATACTAATACGTGGAACATCATCGTATTTACATTTACACTTGCCTTATTCATCATTCTTCCTACATTACCCTGATTGATCTCTGAATATCTATAGAGGGATAGAATTTGGAACCGGATGGGACCGAAGAATATGTGATGGGAAGTTCTGTCTGACTACCGAACCTTAGATATCCAATCAATTAAAATTGTCAGAATGCAGGAACTTAATAAAAGTAAGATGTACTTCCTGGCTTTGTATTTTTGTTTTTATTTGAGTTTAATTTTAATATGTAGTTTTACAATGCATCGATCATCGATATACACATACAGGTTGATAATTTAATTTATTGATTTTTTGTTTGTCTATTCCAGATGGTCAGCACTTAAAGTATATCAGTCTAGTCACTTTGATAGTTCAGAATGCAGCCCTTGCGTTATCCATGCGGTTTGCTAGAACGCGGCAGGGTCAGATGTTTATGTCTTCCACAGGTATAATCGTATAATGATAATTGGATAATATGAATTTCGTTGTTTTAATTATTAATTAGCAAAATAAAAAAAATTCGATGGTCATTTGAAGGCATTCATCCTATCTTTTAATATTATTTCAATTAGCGGTGCTTAATTCCGAGATTGTAAAGCTGGTAATCTGCCTATACGCCGTATTCTTGGAGAACGAGTCTTTGGAACGATGGGCTACAACTTTGAAGACTACCATAATTTATAATTTTTCGGACACGCTAAAAGTCTGCATCCCTTCCATGGTTTATGTAGTTCAAAATAATCTGCTTTACGTCGCGGCTTCCCATCTCGATGCTGCCACTTATCAAGTAAGTTCAAAGTTAAACGGATATTTATTTACCCGTATTTTAAATATTGACAAAGAGAATATTTATTTCATTCAACGATCCAACGATCCAAAGTGTTTAATTTTATTCCATGTAATACTAGGTTACATATCAATTGAAGATTCTCACAACGGCCATCTTCAGCATTGTTATCCTAAGGAGAAAGCTGATATCAACTCAGTGGTTTGCACTCCTTCTCTTAGTTGCGGGTGTTATACTTGTTCAGCTAGCTCAGACTGATGTTAAAACCGCTCCAACTAAAACCGAGGCTGGAGAGCAAAACAGGGTCGTCGGATTTGTGGCTGCTATTGCTGCATGTTGCTTATCCGGCTTCGCTGGGATCTATTTCGAGAAGATTCTAAAAGGATCCAATATTTCTGTCTGGATGCGAAATGTTCAGCTGTCCTTATGCTCTGTTCCGTTTGCGATGATCACATGTTTGCTTAATGATATTACTGGCATTCGTGAGAAAGGTTTCTTTTATGGGTAAGATATTTAAATATATCAATTGATTATCGTATCCCATGCAACCGAATGGAATTTACCATAACACCAACTGAAATTCAACAAATTTTTTAACTTCTTGAATTCATTTTTAATACCAATAGGTACGACCCGTTCATAGTCTACGTGGTCGTTCTACAAGCTGGTGGAGGACTGATTGTGGCCATGGTAGTAAAATATGCTGACAATATTCTAAAGGGTTTCGCCACATCACTAGCCATTGTTGTATCTTGTATCGCGTCTGTGATTTTCTTCGATTTTCAAGTGACAACGCAATTCTGTTTTGGAACGTCCGTCGTGATTGCATCCATATTTTTATATGGTTATCAGCCATCTCCAAAGGGAAAACCATCTTCCATTATTGCCAAAGTTTGATGTCCTCGAGTCCATTTTATGGAATTTACTTCGATGAGAGGGTGGAAAACCATCCAATTATTCCCATCCTTGACGTATCCTTTTATCCCATCCATGTTCCTCGATGTAATGAATAGCTATCGTTTCAATCCTCCACGCACAACGTATTATCAGTTTTTCTCTATCACTCCTCCCCCTGTTTCAGTAACAGTCAATGTTAATTCCCTTTAGATAAATAATCATCAGTCATCACGAACGTGTGGTATCGGAAGTTTTCGAACCGATCTAAAAAATTACTAATTTAATATCCTTACTAACAAGATACGTGGATCTTTAGATACGTTAGATCGTGGTTAAAAGTTTAAAATGATTAAATTGTATTATCATGTAAACATCGAAAACTGTATTTTCATACGAACATATATGTTCAATTTCTATCCTCCCGTACTGAGATACCTGGGCTATTGTACTATAGATTTTAGGCTTAAATGTAAAAAATAATGGTATTTTAAAGGTTTGATCTTGTGTTTACAACACCAAGTTGAGCTGTAAATAAACGGAATCTTCCTAACGTGGAAGTTTTATACAAAAAATAATATTGACTTTTGGAGCTCCTCAAAAATTAATTTTTAATTCATTTACTGGTTAAACACGGAAATACAATATTATTATTAATCTGAAATTTGCACATTTAAAAACCTACGAAAATTAGACGCTGTATCCTTCTTTCCTTGGCATTATACTATCGATATCTACGATCTTTTCTAACCAAATACCTTTGGGGATTTACAAAATTAAAATCGATTGGCGAAATGAGACTTTTCATAAAATAATAAAATCGAGCCAGTAATATGTTCATATTCGACCCTGGCACGCAAATAAATTAAGTAAACGAACACCATTAAATCCTTTACCCACAGTAAGAAACGCATGAGGGTAACTTTTTCATGATAAAATTATAAGAGCATTATTCACAGAAAGAGAATGAAATCACGGTTAAAGGTCATCCGACATGATATCGTGGATTAATTTGGTCGTTAAACTGTAAAGTACTTTTATTTTAAAGAAACTTCTTCTCGCTGAATTGAATTTCGTTTTCTTTCTCCATTCCCAAATCTATTTGCATACAAATTGACCGACCGTTAAAGCATTTTCGTCATGCAATCATCAAAGTGAAGCACCGAAAGTTCCTGCACCATTTCTGTTTTATTCTGAACCATAGACTGATGCTATTGTTACAGGAATTATAGATTCGTAAACCGTAACATTCTGATTTAAATTTCTTGTTGCGAAATTATATAAAAAAGTCCGTAAATCCTTCTAAATTTTAACCGTATCCAGAGAAGATGTTAGCGTTTAGGCATAGCTCTGCATTTGCGCTTTCCGATAATCGGATCGTAAAATAGAGGAGGGTAGCATAACATAAAATATCTGGATAAATTCTGAGCTCTTGTATCTCCATCCAAATACTATACGAATGACTACCGGGTTTGTATCTCTAGCCAGAAATCCCATCCGAGTATTAACCACCACCATCATGACCACCACCACCGACTGTTTCATGTCTCCTATAGTTTCGTTGGACAGGATCTGGACTTCCAGTGCAAGAAACACATGCCTTAAATAGCCAAAAATATTACCAGACACCAAGCAAACACCACCCTTTTTCCTTCAAATTTCACATCTGTATTTCACACTTTCTCCATATCTTGAACCTCTTCAACGTCAGAGATACCGCGATAGGAAGGGAGTTTTTGATAAAAATTGTAAGCATTTTTACGCAAAGATATTTCACTATTTCTTAACTATCCTATTCATCGAGACATCTTTCTTACAATTAAGATTAAGAACAAGAACAAAGCAAGTCCTGCGAATTTTCTACACTGACTTTCTGACCATATATTTTTTTATAATAAACTGTATATAATCCACAACACGAGGAATAATAAATAACCCGTTCATAATTCATACATCCAGTCCAGTACTTTGCTGAGATACAAGAAATCCTTAAAGCACCCCATCCGCTTTTTTACAATAGGTTTCCTAGCCTATTATTGTCCGCAGAATCATCAGCTGCTGGAATTTTTGGAGATTCTTGCCCTGAAGGGATTTTAAAACGGGAATTGGAAATTTAAAGTTTTTACAAGTCTGAAGTCACCTACTAATCCTTAACCAACTGTGCTCATTGACTTTCCGTATCACTATATACAGTTTGAAGGCCTTTACTCTCTTCTGAAACTAATAAATTGCATAACCTTTTATAGGGTATTGTAATTGCGAATTTATGGAACAGGGGATTAATTACGACACTGCGAGTCAATCCAGTCAACCTCAAAAATAAATCTTTCCAATAAGTATATAGGGAATAGTCGGCACTGCAGATTGCAGTTGCAGAGCCCTCATATCTTAATCCAACTTAACCTCTCTTCAGATCAGAGTCTGATATTTAGGGGTCTTGATAGAGACAGATAATAAAAGTACTTTGAAGTGAGGATTATCATGTTATATTTGAGGACCAGAAGTAGGATAAATAATTAGCTTTCTCATCCCGTTTAACAAAATACCAAACGGTTTTACATCTGTCAAAATGTACGCTTTTTTAATACTTCAAAAGCCTCCGGTGTCCAGAGTAGAGTCGGTCAAATACATTCGTAATATCGTAATCTAGTCAACGTCATTGTTATTATTACTACACGTAACCGAGATCATTCATTCAAGCTGGAAAAATTGACATATCATCCTTATATACATTTAATTGTCAAAAGCCATAAAATAAAACTGGACCGTTCTTGTGTGTATGTGTAATTGATAAAATAGATAAACACGCTAAGCATTACATATTATTATTTCCCTGTACATACAGTTGAGGAAACCCAATCAGCAAATACATACACTAAGGTATAGGATGTATTTGGGGAGTTGATGGAAGAATTTATTGTAGTCTCGTCAACACTAACTAAAGTCCTCATCATTAAATCCATATCGTCATATTTGATGAAGCTATGCAATGTGTTTGTGTGTGTGTGTGTGTGTATTAATAAGTAAGTAAGGATCTATGTTATTCTTGACTCTGGCCGAGAGGGACAAAATAGATATAGACCCTATAATCGTTCGCATTCATTAAAAAGCATTGAATTGAGCATTGACCAGCCAGAAATCAGAACCTATTATTCTGTATTGTTCTCGTCGGCTAAAATCAGAGATCAGTAAACTCGATACCGCAGTCCGGTTACGACGACACGGGGAAATTGGCTTGGAAATTTAACTTAGAAAGGATACTAATATTATTCAGAGGGCTATTTAATGGATTTTAGTTAAAGGTCAACTAAAAGAACTATAACTACGGAAGTATATACTTTGTGTCGTATAACAGAGACCCATATAAGGCTCATTATCGTGCATGAGCAAATTATTATTTATCTGTCTCTTTTCGATCCTCATATTAATGGACTTACTTCGGATTCCGTGACATACGTACCATGTACTGAATCTAAACAACAAATAAAAATACCATTCGACAGTTGAACTAAATCTGTCTTAAATCCATTTCCAGTCAGCGATTTAATTTAAAGCTAATCCATAATCCTCCTCATTCTCTATAATAAAATAATACTTCCAAACTTCCAAAGTGTTCAAACAAACTGTATTCGAAGACTCGTATAATGTCCTTGAAGGTATAATTATCGCAAGTGTCAGGATTCATAAGACTATAAGATTTACGACAAACGACAAGGAGCCGAAAATCATTAACACTTTTACACCCTAACTAAGCCTTGTTTGCTCCATTTCTGTGAATAATAGTAATAATATAGTTCTAGTTTGCTAAGCCGCTGAATAGTCATCATCCCTAACTTAACACCATCAGAGTTAATAGTAAAGTATTCGTCCATATACCAGAATCCAGTATACAAGAAAGAAGCCTTCATTTGCTTATCAATATAAAAAAATTAAGAAACAGTTTTAGCCATGGTGGACTGCTCATCTTGTACCAGACCTTCAGTGAAGGTAATTCCTCTCTCACATTTTCCGTAATAAATATTATAATAAATCATCACTCTCGTTTAATTTATTCAGTTACTTGAGCTTCTTACCATAGTATGATGATATCATCACTATCATCAGTTATCATTTGTTCTCTTCCTCTTTCTTTGCATATCATTTAAATCCTTCAATTTAATTACTGTTTTTTCATCTCTCTAAATATGATCAGTACAAATTACATGATATGGAGTAATGTGAGAATATTGAGACCCGGAATAAAAATCATAGGAGTTATAATTGAGCATCTTGAGAAGCGATAATGCATGCATGTGATTAAGTTATTTACATTTTACATTACATTTTAACTTGGTCAAACAGTCTAAGCGTTTCTTCAACATTGATTAATTAAATTTAGTAAGGTAATTATTTTCAACAGACAAATTAGGTAGGCGATGCAATTGTTAAGTTCAGAAGTTTCGTGGTAGTCTCTACTTTTGTAAAATTGGCAAATTGATGATAGGCATGATTTATCCAACTCTTCAATTTAAATTGCGAGAATGATAAGGAATTTTTGTTTGATAAGAGGAAATAGCAAGAACGTGTAGAGCATGAAGCATGTAAAGCTGTTCCTTCTCTCGGCTGGAATTATTTTGATAAGAAATTTATATTAATGGTTTTGCAGATATTCGAAACCTCTATAAGGGTAATGTATATATCAAGGGATAAATAAGTAGATGATGCGGTTGTTGGGAATTTATGGATGTTTTTGGGAATGTATAGGATTTAGGCAAAGAATTTAGGACGTATTCATGAGGCTGAAAGTAATGCACCAAAATTCCCAGCATTTTCATGGAATTCCTAGTGGGATCGGGCTCGGGAACTCGATAATTTATCCACTCTATTATTAGGGACATGAAAAGGATAACAAGATCGTTCGAAATTTCCTTGAATAAATATTATAGGCAACTAGATAGTCCCTCTAGTTCTAAACTTTCTGTTCTAGATTTATGAATATCTTCTGTATGCCTCTATTTCGAGCATGATCCCTCATAATTTTCGTATATATTTACAAGGAAATGACATTCTATTTAAAACACAATATCTCGTGATTATTGGGGACAGGAATCGTCCCTTTCGAACTCTAGAACGAAGGGTTTAAGCTTTCCCATATCTATTTCATAGAGGGGAAGAGTTAATTTGATAACATTTAACAGAAGCAATAACCGTAAAGATACGAGATGAAGATGATGCGTAAGCATAATAGCGTTAGCTTCTAGTAATATCCCTACTACTTCTTTTAACAAGTGTTAGGTTCAGAATTTTTAAAGTAAAATACCACTCTCATCAAGCTTGATCTGGCTATAACATTGTCTACAAAACTCAAACGCGACATACTATTAATAATGCTAATGAATTAGTGCCGATATACTTTAAGACACTGCAGTAGATAAGTTGTAAATAAAACTAGAGCTAGAGTTTTAAAACGCAGTAAAGAGGACCGCATATATTTTTATTTAAAGGTTCTTCATTAAAAATAAGTAAGAATCAAAATATATATTAAAAATGCCGTCTGCAACAATGGTTATTTTTTGATGAAACATTTCAATTGCTTCTGAAGGGAATGTTGGATGGTGGATGGCTTGATACACTTTTGAAAAGTCAAGGTTCCACTTTATTTAATTCGACTCATGTAGATAGATGTTATTTTGAAGTCATTTTTCTATATCAAGTAGAGAGTTCTATTTACAACGCTTCCTGACTTCCCCTTTTATTGTTATTATTATTTTTTCGTATTGAACATTTAGTACGAATTGTATGAATGCACTTTTGAAGACTCCCTTGTATTTAGTTTAGAGATCAAACAGAAACGTACTTTTTAATAGCTCATATTTTCTGAAGGCTGAAAAGTGTGAGTGCCATGCATGAGTTTACATGGAGGTGTTAGTCTTAAGAAGATAAGATTTTTCTTATTTAAAAAAAATGAATGATACTCGATATATTATATAGATGCTATTTGTATCAGTATTTAGGGTCGGGGTGCTATGCTGTAATTCCTGTTCCTCTTCTAATTGTGCTTAATTTTTATTTGCCTATATAGACAAGACCTACATTCAATGATAAATACAACTTAACTTTACGGCAAAGAGATTTACATTTGTATTTATTTTTTGTCTGTGTGGATTTTTTGGGAGTTTAAAAGATTTCTCTCGCTCTGCGCTTTCCTGCGTTCTTAGTTTCATTAATAATATCCCAATCCCAATGAAAATTAACTGACAATAATGAATTGAGGATTTTTAAGTTATTGTTTGAAGTCATGCTGTTGAACCGTGGACGTTGTTGTATTTGTTTGTGGTTGTTCTGCATGTTTTGTTTGGAACAAGTTTGGGAACGCTAACAACGACAACGACAACCGCAGATTGATTTACCGAGGGAGGAAGAAGGGACTGAGTTTTCCATTGTTGTTGATTGTTGTGAGCGTTCCCGTTCCCATGGATATTTAAGTGGATTATTTGGTGACATGTTTGCTGAGTAGTTTATTGTCGTTTGGACAGTCTGTTGTTATTTCGTGAATGTGTCCCATCGCATCATGTGGATCCAGCTTGGGCAGCTAACACTCCTCTTCATTTAAAGTTCTTTTATCGGCACAAAGTTTTCAATGGATGAAATAATGAAGGCCCAGGTATTTTTTTGTGTTTTATTGTTTTCTGATATTTGAGGTTATTTTTAATTACCATTCTTGACTTGTTTATCAAACTAATTTGTTAGGTTAAATTTTAAGGGAAGGATGGTGTATGAAAAAGCGCTCTGTTGTCCTCCGCATGAATTTTGGAATGTACAATATAGGGCTGTATTATTGAAAAATTTTCAGATGGGATTTCGTGGAGTGAGAACATCCAAATTTAGACATGTTTTCGGTCAACCAGCCCGGAAGGAAGTTTGCTACGATAATATCAAGATCACAAGGAATGCCCACGATTGTAACTTCTGTGCCGTCAATCCAAAGTTTATAGCGATCGTTACGGAGGCAAGTTGATTTCATCTTTTTATCGAAAAAAGTGAATATATTTTTTACAACGTGGAATATTTTTCATTAGTTCTTAATATTTAATATAAATAAAAATACTATTTAGGTTGCCGGTGGGGGTTCATTTCTGGTTTTGCCTTTAGAAAAGGTAACGTATGAAAATAATATAAAGTATATCTGTGTCTGTTTTATGACACAAATCGATACATGAGAATCTATCATCTTATGTATAAAATGGCAAGGGCTTAATTGGGTTTCGGAATAATTTAATAGCATGGAAGGCTGGATCATCACAATACGTTCAAAGTAGCAGGACACACCGGTCCAGTATTAGATATCAAATGGAACCCTTTCAACGACAACATAATTGCCTCTTCTTCCGATGATGCTACGATCAAGATTTGGTATGTTCCTGATGGTGGCCTCACGAGTAATTTAACGGACTGGTTAGTCGAACTCGCCGGACATAAACGGCGGGTTGGATTCGTAGAATGGCATCCAACTGCCGAAAATATTCTGGCAAGCGTCGGATTTGACTGTTCAGTAAGTAAATCCCTTTGTTTCGTGGCAATATACGTGCCAGACATACAATTGGATAATTGTGCCAGGAGAACTTTGAGAGAACGTGAAATTGCAATGAAGTATATTTTGCCATTTTCAGATCATTCTGTGGCATGTGACCAAAGGAGAATCAATTACTGTAATCGACTGTCATCCAGACATTATCTACAGCATTGCATTTAACAGAGATGGCTCACAAATTGCAACTACCTGCAAGGACAAACAGCTCCGAATTATTGATTCCCGGTCGGGTAACATCCTTAAGGTAATTTACATCTGGCTGGCCATTAACAATGATAAGATAAATCAAAGTTGAACCCCCGATTACACAGTCTACGATTGCTATTAATTCACAGCAAGGGCAATGTCACACTGGAACAAAAGCTAGCAAGGTGGTCTTTTTGGGAGATACTGGACGATTGTTGACAACCGGATTTGCTCGATACTCAGACAGACAATTCGCAGTATGGGACAGCCGAGATTTGCAGAAGCCTTTGACCATTGAAGTGATTGATTCTTCGTCGGGGGTGGTGTTTCCTTATTACGATCCGGATACACGACTTTTGTATCTGGCTGGAAAAGGGGATGGAAATATTCGATATTATGAACTAGTTGACCATGCCCCATGGGCCCATTACCTAAGTCAATTTTTGTCAGGTTGTCCACAGGTATAATATTGGCTTGTTTATGAAGAGCTTATTAAAGTTATTCTACATTGTAAACAAAAACGATTAATACGTTTAAACTAACCTTTACGTTCATGTAGAGAGGTCTTGGTTGGATGCCAAAAAGAGGATGCGATGTTTACCGGTGCGAAATTGCAAGGTTTTACAAACTTCACGCAATAAAGGGATTATGTGAACCTATCTCAATGATTGTTCCAAGAAAGGCAATTACTTTTCAATTGTTTCAACTGTTTTCGATCTACGGTGATCAATTTTGTAGAGTTATTTTCATAAATTTCATTTTTTTACAGAGTGATCAGTTCCAAGACGATCTCTTTCCCGATACTATAGCTCCATCACCTTCTTTGAGTCCTATAGAGTGGATTAGTGGAGTTAACAAGCCTCCAATTCTTATTTCGTTAAAAACAGGTACAGCTTATTTCTACACTTCCAGATATTCGGTACAATTTATGGCACCTGTAAATCCGATTGGGCGGTTGAACATGTAAAACTGCTTTCTTCTAGGAGTTGTAATTAAAACTCATAAGCCAGTACCACTAAAGGAGATTGAAATGACTGGACGGCCTGTGGATCGTAACAATGAAATGAAATTTGCCTTTTTGTCACAAGAAACGAATCCAGATTACAGAAGTCTAGATGTAAGTATATAATATTCTTCTCTGTTAGTAAAAATGGAGAAACGGTAGAACTTGGGATGAATTCGGTTATATACTCTCCGATTTTATGTTTTTTGGACAAAATAAAAAAGTCCTTAAAACTGCTTAAAAGTCAAAATGGCGAAAACGAAAAAAAACAATGCAGTTCAGCCTGCAGAATTCAAAAGTCTCACCTAAAACTGAATTACGTGCTTAACAGCTTGCATATAATTTGCTTGTCAAAAATCCATAATCCAATGGATTACTAAACAACTTACACATACTAATCTGTATTTTAAAACCCCCGATGTGACAACTGTTTGGGTACAGATAAGAGTGAAAGCTTCTTGACACGACTCGTTTTGGTTTGATTATAATAAGCTTTATTTTTTGCATGTTCAAAATTAATCCTTAATGCATGATGCGTTTGAACGCATGTTAATTTATACAGGATGTTGAAAGCACATCGGATCAAGACTTAAGCATGTATCGAAGTGAAGACACGGCTAGTGAGGATGATGTTGAAACTGCGGAGACAAAGGATGATGAGGATTATGACAGTGGGGTTAATACTGACTTGAGCCTTGTGACAAATGCACCGGGTTCTCCAGTACTACATCCACTTCGGAGATCCCCATCAACTAAGATTTTGCAAATTATTAGTCTCCTTCGACAAGAAGCTTGCAAATACGACTTGGTACTTTTACTAACTCTAAACTCTAATCTTTAAAGCTCTTAACAACTTCGAATGCCGAATAGTTTATTTCAGTTTGCTCCAACACATTTTGTGTAATTACTCCTCAGCTTTCGAATTGCCGATTTGACAACTAATCCTGCAGAAAAGCTTTGTTTTTTAATTAATTGAGAATTAATTTTCGTTTTGTACAGTTAGTGTACTTTTTCAATGCTATTGCCAATAAGGCTATAAAAGACATACTTATATGTATATCTTAAAAAATGTTAGTCTACTTAATTGTGGATCTTTCACAATTCCGAATACGCCTTGCAATGCAGAGGATGACTTCAGAAATATAATGTATCAGAATCATGTAAAGCGTGTGTCAAGCATACATTTTACGGACATGGCCTCAGGATTAGTTAAAATCTAACGGGCGTGTCGTCGTATTTATTTGTTTGTTTTCTAAAATTTAAGCAAACACGCGAAAAAGATAACAAGGAAAAATGGGAGAAGACGAAGATGAATCAAGCGGTCCAACAAAGGAAAGTTGCATCTATCGTCTCCCAGCTTCAAACCCCAACTACTGGATCGACCCCCAATTTGACGTTGTCACAAGGAACCACTTTAAAACAGGAAGACACCGAAAAAGCAAGAAACATTCAGAATACCACGGAACTAGTAACCTTTGACGATGTAAGTAATCGGAAAATAAACCTTTCATTCTAAAGTGCAGGGAACAATTATTTGTGACGTTTGAATTTAATATTTATCTAGTTCCGGGGTGGTTATATCCGTAAGTGTCTGGAAGTGGAAAGATTGCAGATGATGGTTGGACTGAAAGATAAAAGGATTAAAGAGCTGGAGTCTTACATCGAAATTCTTGCGAATACGAGTTCCCTGTCCCAGTAATGAAGCACAAAATAAGACTAGTCGCCAAAATTTCTCGATCCCATTTAACCCACCTTATACACAATCATATGAACAGTTAATTGCTCGTTGAACAAAGTACGCTTGACATTCATTTCGACGCTGAAATTGCATTCAATTATGGCCACCAAAGAAACTACACATGCTGGAGTTCACAATGTTTTCTATCTTAAGTGTCTTGGTAACTAGCTTTTAGAGCTTTTGTATTCTGTCATAAATTTTATTCTATTTTGTCATTATTCGTGATACTAGAGTAAAGACATGTATATTATAAGCAATAGTTAAAGCTATGAATGGCAGAGCAAATTTAAATCAATGTACACAAATCCTTACAATGCCTCAATAATATTTTATTTAATTACTGCATTATCAGTGGAAATAAAGCATTCAATTAATATAAACCACACACCAATTTACAAATTACAGATTAAGAGAACCCGAACCTTTGTTTTACAATGAATAGGAAAAGTAACATACATAACAATGAACAAGGTATGTTTTACACATTTATAGATAATAATTACATATTTTAGTTGGAGATATTAATTCTTCTAATTTAAATTACTTTCGCATTCCTGAACCTGAGTTGGACACAATTTCTTCTGTTTCCATGCTCTTGACCACTAATTTTAAACACCCGATTTGAATCTCACTACCTACACAAATAGTTGCACTGCCCTCATGCTTAACCTTGACAATAGCAGAGGTTGCGGCATCCAGACATGGACAATCGTGTTCCTGCAATTTAATACAAAAATAAGGATAAACATGTGCATCTCTCAACAAAGACGTTTAAAACAAAATCATAATGAAAAAATAAATTAGATCCTTACTGGTTCAGCAGGTGAAATTCGAGGATTCCCAGCCTTTTCGAGCAGTATTCCTCTTCTCTTATTAATTAGCAACTTGACCGTTTCAATATCACTACGAGGTTCCTGGACTTTATCCATGACCGGCTTCAAGCAATACATTACCGAATCAATTATTAACCCATACGGACTGTAATTTAAAATCTCCCATTGCATCCTTGATCTATCATAAAAAATGACTGCGTGAAACCCTGAGAGGCGCTTGCACTTAACAAACAGTTCTGGATTGAATGATGTGCTGCCGGGTTCGGCTGTATGATCTGTCCCGATCACTATTGACGAGGTGGAAAACTTCATTAATTTTGCTACGTTCATACAGTAAAACTGAATAATGTTTTTAGCAATCGGCTGAGATACGGTAGCTGGTTTCTAAAAGTTAAAATCATTGAATCAACGCATGTTAGGCATGGTTTAACTTTATGCGTTCAATGTGTACTGGAATTTTATTACCTTGGCAGATGAGGCACTTCGTGCTTCGTTAGAATTTTGAGTTCCTTGGGACGCACTCTTAAATAACGTATCAATGTCTTCAAGTCGTTGAGCTGCTAAGTCATAAACTTGATCCATCGGAAGACTTTTCAAAAAAGTTACTCGGCGTTCATCCTTCTGACTCAACACTGTTGCAGCGTTAAGAAGCAAGTCAATACCGCTCATGACTGAACTTGCACTTTCCTTTTGACTATCCATTTCAGTATCACAGGGTTCAGTTTCTGGATTATCTGTAGTTGAATCACCGTCACATAATGTTTCAGATTCCGTTGCTAGAGTTAGAAAAATAGTTATGGGTAAATGTTCATTGTAACTAAAACACGTAGGCTAAATTAATTGAAGCTAATGTCGTCTTGAATAACCAATTAACTAACCTTGAATATTTAGGGTTTCAGTCTTATTTTTTATTTCATCAATATCTGCTTGCGCCTCTTCCGTATTTTTTAACAAGTCCTTCGACTGGTATTTAGAAGTTAATGGAAGATCAAAACCTATAAAATCAGCGGATTCTTTGGAACATTCGGTTTTTTCATAACACTTA
Source organism: Desoria tigrina (assembly GCA_906901685.1). Taxonomy (NCBI): domain Eukaryota; kingdom Metazoa; phylum Arthropoda; class Collembola; order Entomobryomorpha; family Isotomidae; genus Desoria; species Desoria tigrina. Next base: position 12,759,970 of record CAJQTU010000004.1, read on the forward strand.
AAAAGATCCTCTTTTCGCAAGCTCTTGGCTTTAGTTTCCTGAGATAAAACACAATTTTATCATAACTATATATCAATAGTGAACATTTCAAATGAAAACGATTGTAATAAGTATACCTCCTCGTCAGAATGCTCACTGTCAAGCTCGGTTATATAACTGCGTTTTATCACATGATTTCCACTACCTTCTGGAACATTGTACTGTACATCAATAAATCATAAAATTAGTTGAAACTATAAAATTATTACAATTAAATCATTGAATAACGGACTTACTGGAACCGGTACAGTAACTGGAATCTTAGACGAGAATGGAGGATGCCTTCGTGAACATTTCTTTAAAAAGTTAACGCAAACGGTAGACCGATTTATTTGCTCATGTGTTAGATCCCAAAGTTTAACGCGCTCAGAAAGTTTCCAGGATTTAAGGTGTTTCGATTCCAAAAATGGCTCGACGTGAAGAGGACACATCCATAAGCCAACCGGTGGAGTAGTTAAAGGGGGATTGAGGCAATCAAAATGAAACAATTTTGGACAATAGTCACATTGTAATAGTGGAGCTAATCTGCAAGATCTTCAAACAAAATATTCGAATTGAAGGCAGATGTAAATTATTCCCAACACGAACAATAATCATCAAATATTTTTTAGCTATACTTACTTGGTACAGTTAAAGCAGACTAAAATCGGTACTGGAACTTTGAAGTTATCCAGATCGACAATCGTAGGTTTTAGCCTTCCTCCTGGCTTTTTAATTTGGCTCCGGCTAGTGCCTAAGGAATAAATCAAATGATATTATGATGTAATGATGAATTGATCTTTGCTCTACTCGAAAAAATGTCAGATTGTTATATTAATTATGACGTCTAATTCAACAAATGGCATACATACCTGGAAACGCATGCGGATTAAGATGAAAACTAGGTGGGATCTCGAACGGTGTAGGGTTCAGGGTTTTTGCAGTAGCGAGGACTTTGTTAAAAACATTAGCAATCTTTTTCGACATTTCTCCCGATTCACCAGCCGCTTGATTGTCTTCTGGGAGTACATCTCCCTCATCCATTTCCACGTCATCTACATCCAATGGCTCAATTTTCACATGCCGTCCTAATTCATGAGGTTGATTATTCCCCATACCCTCAGTTTCGACTTTTTCGCCCTGAGCTAAGACCTTAATGATGGCAAAATAATAGATGTACTTTATATGTGAAAATTCTAAAATGTGTAAGCAACGATTTAATCCTACTGCTAATAAGCACAATGACCCTTGCGCCTTACCTCCTTGTTTCGGCAACTCCGGCATTTCCATTCCATATCCTTGACGGCTTCTTCTTCTAATGGGGGTTCATCACAAACCGGGTGGTAACAAATAGAGCATGAAGTACAACACAGGAGAATTTCGCTTGGGTCTCCACATCCCTCGCAGTATGCATCTTTCGGGTGTGTCCGATTCCGTTTTTGGGTGTTTTTATCCTGTTTCGGTTTGCCGCTGGAGTCTTGATTCGCGTAAGTTGGTGGCGCCGTCATTGCTACAATGGCCTGAGAGTAAAAATAATAAATAAATAATATGTATAAATATAATATATCAAAAGAATATCCGCAATCTCTCATAAACACTTACAGCCATAACTCCATGTTCTCCTCCGGTATAGTTCATGTTATCAGCGATGTAGATAATTTTCAGCTTTTTACGTGGTAACAATTACGTACAGTTTTCAAGTAGTCTCGAATCCATACACCATAGCAATGCTGAAATTGAAAACCACATTATCCATGAGTTGAGGTATCGATAATTTAGGATTAGAATAATTAGATTATAGACGTTCATTTGTTGTATGTGAATTACACCATAAGTTTTAGAACCATGACAAGTAGAAAGTCTCAACTACGAAGTAAAGTACAAAGTGCTACTTGGACATATCACATTGCATTGTGTGTAAACACTTGAACACTACCACCGTATACAATCTATACAGGTCACAGTTGAAGCAAGTTATATTTTGTATTTGAATTTGATATTATATATGTACGTTAAAATATGGAATATGTGTGTGATGCAGCTCGTATACTCGTATCTGTAGTAGAATATCAATGGAATAATGAATAAAAAATACTCTGTTGTACTCCAGTGCACAGTGACTCCAGTCTTGTAAGTGTGAAGTGTAACTCTGTACTTGTACAGAGCGGTGGCTGCGATAAAAAATCTTCGTCGAAAATTAATACTATGTACTACAAACCTCGACAGAAAAAAATGTCTTACCGATTGCGATGATATCAGATGTCAGGTACTCTATTTACGCATCGAATGATGGCAGAAAAAATATCTTTGATCTTTGACCGTCACTGTCGTATGTCGTAAGCTGTGAGCTTTCCTGCTATCTGATACTTGATTCACAAAATTCACAATCAATCAACGCAGTGTTCGGTGTAAGATCGATATTTAATATTTCAATATGAAATTACAAATGTGAAATGCAAAATTATTGCGATTGTAGATTGGGACCGCTTCATTTGCTGTGTTCGTTCGTCGTCACAAAAATCCCAGATCTGAAATAAATGAAAACAATTTGGAATCTCAAATATCATGATGAAAGTTAGGAAATATTAATTTTCTAAATTCAAAATTTTGCATGACGTACTGTGTACTGAATGTGCAAGATGAACAGAGGCTTCAGAGTCTTCAGAGTTTTGAAACTGTGAATTGTGTAGTGTTGACTGAATGGAATGGCTTGATTGGACTGAATGATGAATGAGTACGAGAAATCCAAAGAGAGTTTACATTTCTCCCAGTTCTCTGACTTGTCTGACTTTCCTCCAAAAACCAATGCAACTATGCAACTACATGAAAAAGAGCCCAAAGGTTATGTTTTATGTATCTGCCGCCGAACAGAGTTGAGTTGAAAAACCCCGGCTCCCCAAATCCCAAATCATCGAATTCATAAAGAAAAGACAGGCCTCAAATCAAAAGCTTTTTAATCCAACTCCACAACAGCACTTCCTTTGTATCCTGACGCGCTTCCTGTGCTGCATACGACGATAATTGAAACGCTTGAACCTAACGTTGCGTTATCATGGCGTTGTCGTTGTGCTATATGTACTCATGTATTAGCCTGTTTCTTTATGAATGAATTAGCGGACAACCTACTTCCACAAGTTCCACGTCGAGTATGGGAAAACCTTAAATTAAAGTGTCTTGTCATGATACCTCATAACTCATGAAAAATGTCACCTTTCATAATTAACAAAACTTCCGAAAATAAAAATTTAATATAATTGCAGTAGCTTCGGCTTATTATGCTAAGAGTCATTTAATCTCAAATCCTGACCTCAGGTCTCGCCTGGGGTAGAACTTCCAGGGTAGAAGTAGAAACGATAAACGATGGAGATAATCATTCATCATTGCATCTGATTGTTGCAAGTTTATTTCATATTTACTAATATTGAAAGAGAAAAAATTCTAAATGCAATCTGCAGCTTAGTATTTTATGTCATTGTCGAAAAATTATAGAATTTACTTTCTTACATTTTGAATGATTGTTACTATTTGCATGCATTTAGGTAATTTGATTTGTATTGACATAGCATTCTGAGACAATAATCCTTCAAATGTAATGATGTACGTAAAAATAAATAGAAAAACAGTGAATTTTTTTGGAATTTTTATTTAAAGACAGAAGCTTTATAGTTCGATACAGAATTGTTTAACATCAATTATTATGCCATCATCATACAACATGGAAACAATAACACGGGTGCGACGACAAATGGTAGTCATTAGTGGCAGCTAAACCTAAATAAGCGATGATTTTAATTACGAAACGACTAATGAACGGCAGAAACAAGTGGGTAAAGACAATCCTAAAGCGATCTGTCAGACACAAAATTAACAAGTGTCTGTCACGAAACAAGGTTTACAAAGTATAAAAATTGTATTTTCAATTACATTGTACATGGTAAAGTTTACATTGTCCTAATCTATCGGCTATCGTGTAATTGTAGTAATTAGATTTAGAACCATACAGAGGAAACTAGAACTTCTAGAACAACGACTCTAGAAGAATTTATATCGTATTTATTTGTGCGACATATTTCTCGCTTGATACCCTAATAGTTTTCAATTTTAAATTAAACCTTAAAGGGCAGTTGCGTTTACACTCTACTCTATCATTCTATCCTGTCCCTATCACTAAAACTAACTATATTTACCTAATATCTATTTATAGCACACGCATGTTACGTTTCATAGATTTAGAGTTGAGATTCAGTTATAATGACCGATTGATTAATCCTGCTGTTTTTGTGGATTTACGTTTGAAGTCCACCGTTGTAAGCGTAGTCCGCTTTGTTGTGCATTATTAGCCGATTGTCCACAAAGTAGAATGAGTCAGACCGTGTTTCAAATGGGGAAACAATCATTTCGTTGCCTAAAAAGTAATGTATGCATAATTAGAAAGAGGTGATATTTTTTTTTATTTGAGAAATCAGGACGAATAGCTTACTTAGCTCTTTGGAGAGAGGTGGAAATTCGTAAATGTGTTCGCATGTATTGCGGCTGTGAGGAATGCAAAATCCAAATTCAAAATCAAACGTCTTGAGTAGCTTTTCTCGGAAAAAGTGTCTTTCGATCATTCTGAAATTATCCACGGGTTTTGTACCCACTGTGAACTCCACCCTGTTTAATAACATCAATATTTTGTTTTACAAACCTTTCAGGCTGATTATTATAATGGCTTCTTGAAAACTTAAAATAACAGTAATAACACCTATCAATTTATATTTATAATGCATTCAGGTTCCTCATTACTCATTACTATTGCACATTTCATCAAAACTTGGTTTACTTCTGAATTTCTGACAAAAACGTGGGACTGAGGTTATTATCATTTTTAAATGATTATTTTGTTGAGTATTAAACCGTAATTATGATAATTTCAAACTCTGATGTAATTTAGAATATTTTACTCATGTATTTTAAGCTTGAAACTACAGAAAATCGTTTAGGAAAACAAAAAAACAAGTGAAGAATTCGTCACCTGAATAGGACAAAAATAGATCATTGTTTTATTTCTAAAATAAAAAAAATTGGGTTAGTATCGATTGAAGTACTGCAATAAAAGCAATAATAGACGTAAGATTGAGGACGTGTTTGTTTTCGTTTCACTTAACTCTGTCTTATTTAGGACTTCTGTTCTGTACTTCAAAATGAACTATAAAATAATAAAATGACGACCTATATAAGACGTGATAGCTACTCTGTCACTGTCATTAAGATAAAATTTCATGATTGATTTGTCACTTTAATATATGACCAGGGCAAGCTGTCAAATTGAAGAGGAGTCAGAATATTGGAAATGCGATGGGAACAGTTGCGTGATTCGTTAACATAAATACCACATATATAGGTGACCAAGTTAATATTTTAATGCGGCATAGTTTATTAGTTAATGTGATCTAGATCTAGATACTTCCGCTACTTCCCCAAGTATTTATATTTTATTCACCCATCAAATTTAAGGCATTTGAGGCATTGTATTGTTCTAGAATTAGTTCAGAAAAAGGTTGGAAAAAACTCTAAAAATTGCAAAATTAAATAAAAGCAATCAAGAAGCAAAAACGAATGTCATGAAATAATTACATACGTTGCACCAACAATTTTGAGCCTTAGAAACTGTGGAGTAAACTGATATCGAACGAATCGTCCAGCGTTCGGATCTTGCTCCTCGTCACTTTCCTGCGGTTCTCCCACATCTGTCAATGACAATGATGATAACAACACTGCATCTACTATATAGTAAGTAATTTTTCAGAACTAAAGGTTAATAAATCAATTAGTTAATTTCCGAAATAAATATGGCATGACATAAATCAATAGTTAAAACAATCCAATCAAAACGGCTTATTATATTGTTAGTTTAAATAGTTATAAAGCAACTCTGTTAATTATTGGTTAATTGAAAAGTATTAATTAAACGTTTGGCAATCTATAGATTATTTTAATTCAATTTTGGGCAGCCATGCCCACCCACAATGCTTGTCATTGGGCTTGTTCCGAAAATGTAAATATTTAATTTTAAAATTTAGAATTTTAAGTTGCAAACTCAATAATAATTGCCTAAGATGTGGTAATTTATCTTACCAGTGGGTTTTGCGATTTCGAAGAGGACCGTGTTTGTCTCCATATCTCGTATTTTGAACCTCGTGAAGTCGATTTCGTATACATTTTCTTCCGGTTTACACAAGTAACCTAAACACAAATTACGCCCACCATTTTTTAATAATAGTTTTCCGAGATTATAATAAATTTTATACAATAAAATTTACTTTCAGCATTCCCATTTGTTTCATTATTTTTAGCATTTTAAATTTAATTATAAAAACTATAATATTATTATGCGTTTAACACTTGCATTCACCTACCATTTGTAATTGAACTCCCTTACGTTTTACATTAGCCTAAAATGTGAGTATGCGATCAAATATGTATACATGCTTTAATTTAATATGAATAAATAAAAATAAAAATAAAATCTTAAAAATAAAAAATGTAATAACTTGAAAACTACAACTTAATTCATTGGATTTAATAAACAATGTTGCAATTGAAAAAAAATGACTTGCTTCTTTTAGAAGAATCAATATAAAAAGTGTATCCTGGCCTTTATTTAGCAAGGAAATTGATTGCCCAGATAATACTCCTTTTATTAAAGTTGTAGATTGGGAATGACTTTTAAATGACAAAAATCAATAAATTTTTACGTGGTCCAAAAACTCTTTCCAACTAATCTTAAGCGTGGCTTCAAATCTTAACCTAGCATAAGTAATGGAAAAATCTTAAAAGTTCATCAATATTATAAGTACGAATACCGAAACAAAACCCCCATGGGAATTGATTTGTTCAAACTCCAAAATCGGTGCTATAGGATGGACTGGATTAGTTTATGAGAAGGATATGAGAGGCAGGGAGTTTTTCTGGGGGACTTATTTCAGGATTTGCGGTATCAGTGGTATTGTATAGATCTATTTGTTCTCAATAATCAAAGTAAATTCTTTTGGGGTATCTTGGAATTAGCTCATGACTAAAATTGTGGCTGTAAATAATACAACGGTTATATCAGCCGATGCTGCTTTGTTATCTAAGAATTGAAAGTACTTCTGTTGATTCCAGACTTATCTTATAAATGCATACAGTAAAATAAAATGATAATGTATCCCATGTTAAACTGTTGGTTTTTTCTTTGGCATCGATGTCGTTTATTTGCACACAAGCAGCCATGGATGAAAATTGTTAACTTTTCATGATGATAATATAACATGCTATTTAATCTAATGTTTCATCAAGACCTTGACGGAATTCGATTTTACTAAGCTGTTATTTTGTATTAAAGTATATAAGCCTTTATACCTATGTAATTTAATGTAAATAACTTACTTTCGGTGATTTTGTTAAGACGGAGTACTTCATCCGGGGTAATGAACTCCTTTTTCAGCAACTGTTCCTCTATTTTGATTAAAATTAAAATCATGAAAATTTTACGTGTAATTGCAAATATTTTTAGTCCATTTCGGTTGAACTGCAAATGGTTGGATTGGGAAAATACTTAGGACATTGACAAATTGACAATATAAAATAGAAGGTCAATTTGATATAATGAAATAGTCAAGAATCCATAAGAATCCATGTACATTGTATATGTCCGTTAATCGGCAGACTTTCAAAAAAGGCAGACGTGAAGTTGCATAACAAATTACCTGTCACAACCGACTCCGTCTTTCCTTTAGATTGTCGAAAGAAGTTCTCGTTAGATTTTGTCACAATGCTTGTCATTTTAGATATTTGAAGTCTTGTCCTTAACGATAATGATTGAACTTATTTCACACACTTCTTTTTGCTCACAATTCCAAATTCTAAAAGGGAAAATTTTTACAGATCAATAAAAACTCTCCACAAATTTTAGTATAGAAACAGTTCAGACAAATCAATAATTAAAATGCATTTTTATCACTGGTAAACTGATGACAAAATTGATCCAATAAAATATTTTGTTTTGTTTAATGTTTGCTTATTTCTATGAAATTATTTTTTGTGCTTGTGATTTTTGGTCTGAAAACACACCAATACACTATAAATATTTCGAGTAAAAAGTCATTAAATATCCTTTTAAAATGGAATCGAAGCTATCTACACTCTAAATTGCTTGTGAAATTTAAAACTATTAAAATCTACTATGAAGTTACTAATTTTCGACTTTAAGATCGTTCACTTCACATAGTCAAGCTATGATTGGAGGAATCGATTGCTGAATGCACACAACAGAAGCTATAAACGCAACCGGACGACACCTAATTTGATATGAAATGAAAATTAAGACAGTCAATTGTATGCATTCCTTCTTACAGATCCTAGGCTAATACCGTCCGTTTCTTTCCAATATGAAGCTATAGATAGATGAAGCTTAGTTTTTTACACTTAAATCTAAATCTCCTTTTAATCCCATTTCAAGAGGAAGTGTAAGGTCTTTTTCTTATTTTTGCGTTACTTGCACACCTTACCTAGCCTAGGATTAAGAAAGACTGTTTTTAGTAAGGCTTTTAGACGTGGCCTTGTGCTCGAAATGGTATTTTATAATAAATGATACAGAGTATACAGACTGATCAAGGGTTTACGTTTATTTAGGGTTTAATGATACTTTTTACAGTTCTTTGAAAGGTAGATCATGAACACTCTTAATTTAATGATATTTCACTAACTCATTATTCTCTGTTCAATGTACCAGAGCTAAGACTCTTAAATTGATCTTTAAAAGCCTAAACGGCTATAAAATTTCTTCTTATACCTGATTCTCACTGATTTGAGTACAAGTACGTAGGCTTATGTCATACCAAATACTTTTCTACTTGACCTATCGATGGATAAAGTCAGAGACTAGATAAAAACTGAAACCTAGTATTACGTATGTGTATTATTACCTCAAGTCGAATGATACTATGTATTTATACTTTGTATGAGCATGAGCGACCAAGGGTTACTAAAACGATTCTAAGGTACAATCTTCCGTACACTCTGATACTTTAATAATTCAAGACAATAAAACTTGAACGAAACCAATGTTGAAAACAAATAGGGGATTACAAATTTTGAAATGTGGAGTGATTTTTTTGGAAATTTGTACCCTTTAAAAAATATATAAGGTGTGGAAACTGACAACTCCCCTCAAGGACAAAATATAATGACAAACTAAAATTGTTATTCTGAGAACAGTTTCCTATAGATTTGCATAGTAATTAGAGAAATAAAGGTATATACGTAAGGGCAATTTTTTTACCTTTGCGTCTAGAAGGGTTTGCAAGGACTGAGCAGAGTTCCCTAATCATGGGATTTGCAACTGCTCTAGTACTAACAGAACCTGGCCAGCATGTTTAAATAATTGATTTATGCCATACATAGCACATTGAATACAAAATATTAGTATTGCAACGCAGTCGTCCCATCGTCTTATTTTGATGGAAGTGGGGTTTGCCCGAATCCCACGACCCGTACCGATTTGTCGGATATTCCATTCAGGAATCTCTGGAAACGCAAGCGCTGGGCGGAACACGGAACCTAACAATTCAAAACCGACAGGGTGGATTATACTCCAAGTCGGTAGTAGTTGTTGGATATTTCGCAGGGGTATTGACGGATTATATATACAATCTCGGCATTGTGGACAGGAACTCATAGGATGCAATATCTGTTGGAGTTACTCTAACTAGCAATTTATATGAAAATGTAACGTAATTGGATTATAATTATTAACACGGGCAACGGGTAGTTTATGTTGTCAGCTTTTCATGTGACGTGTATATTGTTAAGGAATTATCTTAGAAATATTTGAATACTCTAATCAAAGGCATAAAAGTTAATTCTGATTAAAGATGTGTAACATTTTTTGCATGCATTTTTGGGAGTCCGATCAGACGAACATAGCATTTATGTGCAGTTATATATGGAGATTGAAATGCATAACTTTCCTTTCCACAAATTTTAGAAAAAACTAAAAAATAGAGTTTCGCAGTAGTGTAAACAGTAATCAATATATGGATATTGTTACAAGCATTGATTTTAAAAAAACTAGTATGTTTGTATTTAAACTACACAATTTCATCAATCAAGACAGTTCAAGGTATGACAAGGATAATTGATCAATTCGTCTCTGGATGATGACGCTTATGGAGAATGGGGTAACAACAAGTCTGATTTAATAAGCTGATATGTGTATATATTCAGAATATTAATAACATATTTTGGATCCACGCTATTAAATTGTTTTGCATAAAGTTGATTGCTTGAAGTCGGAATTCGGAATACCTCTCGAAATTGTTACATCTGAAAATTCTTTGGCATTTTCATGAACTACAATACTAGATTACTTTCGTTTCATACTCAACAAAAATATATTTCTACTTCACTATTTGAAGAATTCTGTCATTCTGTGAGTAAAAAGTGAAAGAATGCCAAATTACGTTGCTCAGACTTCAGACATGATGATGATGATGAAGAGTTTGAAGTTTATTTGATTTATATTTTCCAAATTTTAAGTTTTCAATGAAGATACAAGGCACCGTGACTAGGATTAAAATTGCTTGCCTTTCTAAATTAAAGTACCCTCGAAATAAAAACCTACCTCTCTTGGAGCCTTGGAGGGTATGAAATGATAGAAGCCCCCATGTGTGTGTGGTTCTGAATAGAGAATTATGGTACATTTGAAATAGTATTTAAGTCATCGAAAGTCGAAAGCGATTTATTAAGAGCAAACCGTTGCAAACAAGCATGAGTAAACCATTCAAATTCATATAGCAAAGTATCGTAGTAGAGCAACCGTTGAAAAAGTTGAAATTACAAAACAATTTTTGAACCGAAAAATACAACCTTATAAAAATAGAAATTACAGAGCATTTTGAAACCAGAAACTAAAAATTGCGAAATATTAAAAATCTTATAGTACCCCACCCATAGAGTAAAATTCGATGCGTGTTTGACAGCCCTTGAATGTAGTTTTCCATAGGATATCACACGTGGGGTTTGGTTTGTTACGTCAGATAATGTCATTTTTGACCCCATACCCGTTGGTCTTTAACCTACAAACTACAAGGGTACCAAATAAACTTCACCAGGTTTTTATAAGATCCGATCAGATCATTTATTTTACCAAAATTATGCAATGAGAGGCAGCTTGAGACCCTCAGAATACCTATTGATGTGTAGAAGAAAATAATTGTCCTAAAATTGCATATACGGTCTCCGCGTTCTAGGTTTCCGGTGCATAGTTCATCGACTACTACTTGCTTTGGTTCTCGACAATCTCTGAACCTTTAACTCGATAGCAACGTCGATCTTTCGCCTTGTAGTATGACACCCGTGTTCATGTCTTCGTCTTTGAAGTATGAGTAACAGGATCAAGGGCCATGTTAATGCGTCATTCTATCCGCATGCAAAACTGTTTTAACATTTAGTGGCTCCTGTAAGCGGGGCCCTGACCCTGACAGGGGGGAGGACGCTATTCATCAAACTCAAATCTTTTTAGTTTATTGGAAGAAATGTATTGGAGACTTATAGTATCCGTTCAACTATATAAATGCAGGTCACGATGTCACGAACCTTGGACAAGAACTTGGAAACTTGGAACACTCAATTTTTGAGAGAGATCTCACAAATCAATGCAATGGACTAGAAGCTCTTAAAAAATGGTTACCGGTTTTAACTTTTAATGAAATTAGGGACAATAACAACAATATATAAATATATTTTTTACACAGGTTAACGCATAAAGCTCATTAAAATAATCCGAAACGGCTCGATTTTTACCCCACCGGTAAAAACAATCTGCGATAAGTATTTTAGTGGCATATTTGCATACTAAACAAAACATCATTCCCAAAATCCCAAAGTGCAAATAAAAACTATATGATCTTATGCTCAATCGTTCAAGCGTCATATACATATTATATTCATACTTTTCATACATCAATCATGATATGATCATTGAAGAAGAGGGGAAAATTCCCAAAAAATCCAAAGCTTTGCTCCCTTCATTTAGTCTGGACAGAACTGTTCTCATCGCCCCCGAAACCTTAACTAAAGATGATAGAAAGCTTTCAAAACGTTAAAATTGACAGAAACTAAAAATTTTGAATGTACTAACGGTACAAAAAACACAGAACAAATGCAATTTCTAGCCCCGATTTCTACCCTCTTCCAGAAAGGTAGGTCGGGTTTCTAACCCTCTTCTAAATTACCTACCCTCCCCCACGCCGAATTTGGGGAAGCACATTGCCCAGGTTGGGGTCACTGACCTCGCCTGTTCGGGTTTTCGCATCATTTTCATAATTTTCATGCCTCCTCTCATTCCTCTAAAGAGAGGTGTTAGAAGAAGGATGGTTGGTCCGTCATCTAAAGGGTTAAGTTTGAGATTCCTCTCTGCAGAAAGAGTTAGTTGTGGTCAAGTCAGCTGGAGGGAAGGGAAGTTTTTTAAAAGCGAGGGAATGGGACAAGAGGAGCAGAGGTTCGTAGTAAACCTAGTTTGCAAAGACAGAGCGTCGGAATTGAAAAATAAATGTAAGAGGTTAGGTGGGAGCCCTACCTTGGTGCACAGTGGAGATGGGAATGAGAAACCCGGCAGAGGCGTGGCCTCATTCCCAACTCGAGCCTCATCTGCGGCCTAACCACCAACCCACACTGCCGCTCTCTGCCTCGCAAAATGTGCCTTCTCTCTTCTCGACAGAATCAAGAGCAGAGCTCAACTACTTTCCATGGGATTTTTGGAATTCTGAATTCAGATCATCTCGTTTCTCTCTCCTCTCTCTCGGATGGACCTCCTCATCTTCTAAGACTTCTTAACTCAGCAGCACTACTACTCTCGATCGAAAACCCTCATTTTATTCACCAGCAACAGCAACTCGGTATTTGTAAGTTGTTAACCAAGGGCTTATCATCTTGCAATCCTCCTTCAACACCTTATCTTCCTCCAACGACAACTGACCAGAAACATCGTCTCTCTCTCTCCAGGCCACAGGCAGGGTGTCTAATTTCTCTCGCCTGAATCCCTCGCTCCAGCTCACAACAGCTCCAGTCAGTCGCCACACTCGAAACTCGAACTCGGTCTCCAGTGACTTACTATAGTGTACAGGTGTCGGGAACACATTGAACATTGCATGCGGGGACATCAATCTTTTCGACTATTTCGAAGTTGTGCGTGAGGGAAGCAAGGTACAAAGGTTATGATTCACTTGACCCTCTGGCGTAAAGACAAGAACGTGGATTAGATCTCGTGTGTCCAAGCCTAAAAGTAGACTCAAATCGAGTGCCAAGGAAAGAAGGCTCCATTTCCTATTTCCCCATTCACCATTCATTGCATTGCAGTCGGACACGGACTGAGTCTGGGTGTGTGTGGCAGTCAGTCTCATCCTCCGGATCTCAATTCACAAACTGTACAAAATTATTCACCCTCTCACTTCACACTTGCCCGACTGGTGTGAGTGTAGTGTGTGTGTATATACTCTGCTCTCTTGAGGTCACATCACTGGACAAGTGAATTATTCGAAAAGGACAGAACTCGCTCCTGTAAAGTAAGCTTAACATTTCTTGTCACTTTGCACAATTGTAGGAATGGTTTGGATTGCGAATTTGAGATTGGAACTAGATTTTTATTGCATTGTATTTTACAGCAATTATACGCTGCAGGTCGGAGATGTGCACTTACTTTTGTCCATCCATTCAATCATAATGTTAGCCTTGACTTTATTAATAATCACAGACCGTGGACTGACAATTAACTGCTCTACTGTTAATTATGCTATTTTTATTAAAATTTGCAATGCATTGATTGATAAATTTGTGTTTGATGTTATCTAGAAAGACTAGACCCATTCTTGGATCCAGCTACTGGACAGGACAGGAGAAATTATGAAGCCAGCCCATTTAAAGGGGGGAAAGGGTCAAAGACCCCATCCGAACAAGTGAGTTGATTCCACAGTTTCAAATCGATTGTGGGTCATATTTTATCTGACCACGCTGCACAGGGTTGTTACTGTTTATAGCCTCTGATACATTTTTGAAACTTTGAACGGCAAACTTTAGTGGTGAGCTGTAAATTCATTCTGATTCCATGTATCATGTATGACAAAGATAAGTTGTATGCTTGTCTGGGCCAAAACCTATGAAATATGCTAGACTAGTTTAATTTGTAATTTAAATTTTCATAGGGCGTAAGGATTTTTGTCGCTGAGAGTCAACATACCTATGACCTATTATTATTATTAATTGAGTCGTCATTCTTCATTGTTTATAGTTGGTCGCGATCTCTAGAAACTAGAATCTGGCACACTCGCTAGGCCATTTGCTAGCAATGTAGCAAGTGTGTTCAATACGCCATCAAGTTTTAAGGTTCATATCGTCATTTTTTGTACTGATGCGTTTGTGTATAATATTTTCAATTTAGATCTGAAAAAAAGGATGATTCACGATATTGAAAGCCGACCAACGGCTTGGTCTCACAGTTTTACTCAATTCTATCTGCATTTGTGAATCTTATTTGGGTTCAAAGTTTCAGGTTAAAAGCTAAGGTTGTCAATATAACACAAATTGTACATCAGCCATCCTCTGATTTCTAAGCGGTCGATGTCTAATTTAATCATACTGCCTGTGTTTTTTATCTGTATGCATAATATATACTATTATTATCTATTATGCTCCCTGAATCATTTTATCCCTACTTTACTCATATCTGACTTACTCAGTTAATACAATACGAGTAAAAATTGATTATTTATTTGTCTTATTATCTTGAAATCATGACTAATATGCATAATTATTTATCACTTGTTAGGGTGGATGGGAAGAAATCTGAAAATGATGCATATTTTATGTATAACATGGCGATCCTTGTGGGCTGTCCTTGTGAAGTCACCGTTCGGGATGGCAGGAAGTACGATGGAATTTTTGCCGCTTATGCTGCTGATAGACATGAACTGCTTATCGAAGCTGCTCATCGCATAACCGATGAGAATGATGAGGAAGCTCCTATTACTGAGCATTATGATGTGCTTGTTATTCCAACTGACAAGGTATGCACACCGCATTAGTCATGTGTTAAAAAATAAGCATTAAGAATAATCTGAGATTAAGGGTACTAAGTGCTTGACTCTTCGTTGTTTACAAAATGTTATCTTTTTTAAGCCAAAATAATAGTAAAGTAAAATAAGTTTTATTATAGGTAACTAATCTAATATTATAAGCCTATAATAGAAATACGAAGTCTACTTCGATAGTATCTAAACTTTACGGTTTTATATGAAGAGTGACAGCCCAGTCAGCTCACTCAAATTTTTTAATTCGAAAGGGTATATCAGATATATCACCATTTCACGATCATACTCTATTATTCAATGCATTTTTATCAACTTGGAGAGATAAAAGGATTATAGTTTTGACTAGAAACTTTAGGGGTATTGTTATTTGTTATTATTCACCAATTTTAAATTTCAGATATTCAACAAAAAAAATGAAATGTGCAATATTCTTGAACATACGTTCAAAAATCGATACTTTCATAATTTATGTATGATTGCTAGATAATGAATGGACCGTATTTTATTTTAACAGATGCTATCAACACGATTCAAAAGTGTAGATGTGAATTATGCTACTAGAGATTTTGTCACTGATCAGGCGATTTCTGCAAATCGTAATGTTAGTCAACGGGACAAAGAACTTACCCCGTGGGATGGGGCTGATGGAGTGTCAGACGAAGATCTGTCCCTGGAAGTGGGAGTTGGGACTGGGGTATGCCAATTAAATGACTAAATTCAATCAAATCACCAATTCCACTCATAATATATTTCTGAATTGATTAGGAAAATGGATGGGAAGCGAAAGACATGTTTAAGAAAAACGAGGAAAAATATGGAGTTACCTCGTCCTACAAGCATGACCTAGCTGGATATACTACTCAACTGGACAAAACGGATGTTGACTCATTCAAGAGGCACGAGCAGCAAGCCTCACAAGTAGCTCAAGAAATCGAAAAAAATACTGTATCTTGGGAACGAGGGGAATTGGAAAATGGAGAAGATGAAGAAGAGGCCTTCTCCGCTGTTGTTCGCCCTCGTAACTCTGGACATGGAAACATTAATAATAATAATAACAATACCGGTTCCAATAATGCTGGGTAAGTCTTACAGACATTAGTACACTCATTCTCATTGTCGTTCAATTTAAAAAAAAATTTAATATGGAATGTTTTTATTAGGAGTGATAAGTATATCCCTCCTTCACGACGTCAAGGTAATGTTCAATCTAGTGCTCAATCGATGCCTCAGAATCTACCAATGAACAATAATGGTGCCACACAAATGAATAATAACAGTGGAAATCCACGCAAGCAGATGTACCCTCAGAATCAAAACCCCCGTGGTAATTATGGTGTCCCACCAAACAACGTTTATCACGATCGACGTAATAATTACGATTCGCGACGAGCTCTACCCCCTAACCAGTTCGCTAATCCTAATAGTCATAATGAAGTCAGACGAATGGAGGAGGGGGGCCGTCAGCAACGAGTTCCTAACAAACCGACTGTGGATCGTCGAGGGGGTATGAAATATGAAACATACCCTATGCATTTTGATCTTTAATGTTTTATGTCCAATCATTTGTATTTGGTATTTACATTAGTTCAAATTTTTTCCAGGTCGAGAGGATCCAGCAAAACTTAAAGAATTTAGTACTAACTTCCGTTTACAAAACACAGGGGATCAAAATCAAACTCGGAGAATGCCCCCTAATCAGCCTCCTCACCCATCGGCAAATGCTTTGACTAATAGCTCCAACGTAAGTATGCCTTCGGGGTCCACTAGGAACACTAGTCCTCCTTCAACTACGTCATCCAAAGTCAACAAAGAGGAGGTCTCTACGCCAACTTCCTCGCAACAAAGTGCTGACTTATCCGATAAGGGAAGTTCACATGCTCCTGTAACTCCTGTAGCCACAAGTGGTAGCATAAGTGCCAGCAGCTCATCTTCTAATTTAGGAAATGTAATCGCTCCTTCAGTGAACGAGACAACACCAACCAGTGGAGCCCATTCCCATGATAATCAGACCCCCAACTCTGGAGATTCTAAGTTCAGTGACGACTCTAAGAAGAAGTTTACTTTTAACCCTAATGCAAAAGAGTTCAATCCTTGTTCAAAGTCGTTCTCTTCGGTAAGACGAGACATCCTTGAATTGCCTCGACGAGGCTAATTTAATTTATTTAAATAATTATAATTTGTTATCTTGTCTTATATAGCGGTCTCCCAGTACACCTCCTCGGCCTCCAAGTACCCCAGCAGCACCAAATACTCCGCAAATGATGCCTGCTCAGCAGCTCCATCCGTTCATGCCCATACCAATGCCCATGCTATATGCACAGCCATATCCCCAGACTGCAGCTCTCACACCATCCTCAAATTCTTCAGTATCGTCTGGTGGAACTACTCCTCGTCATGGTGGTCACCGTAGAGGAGGAGGTATGAATTACTTAATCATCAATAACTTCATTGATAAATTTATCACTATACCTAAATTGTTTTTGGATTTCAAGGTGGAATGTTACAACCGCGTTCAGAAATGACGCCTAATATTCAGATGACTGCTGGACCACCATTGCTTGCCCCAGCATCCCTGCAAGCTGCCGGCAATCAACATCAATATACATTTGTTCAGCCTAGCCACTATGGACAGGTAAAACAAATATCAAACTTATGTTTTTTATCGTGGTCTTATATTTGCATTCCACATTGTATCTGGTTTGTTCATATCATGTTTAATACTCAGGTGATGCGCGTTGGTGTGGTTCCTCAAAGCGTCATGCCAGTTTTCCCTACCGAAGCTAGCGGTTCAGCTCACATGCAGCAGCAACTTCAACATTACATTCAACATAATGGAGGAGCTGCTCCCAACAGTGCGGGTCAAACGCCGAACAGTACTCCACCCAATAATCCCAACGTTCCAACGTGAGTGTTTCTTAATTTCGTTTCGTTGTATACTGGGACGCCTCCAGAATTTTGTGTATGTCTTGCCTTTCTGACATTTTATTGTTGATACAGGTCTGTGGTTTCTGCAAACGGTCAAGCCTATGGACAACAGAACAATCATGGAGGCCCACTGGGTTATCCATTTGTAGGTGTAATGAATATGGGATATCAACATGTTCCACAGCATATGATTACGCTTCCTTACGTTTCCCATTCTCATCAAGGTGAGTACTCAGGGTTGTTAACATACCAATATGGTCAGCCGCAGTCTATGATGAATTGTTAATTTCCGTTAGTCTATCAAGCTGTATTATATAATCCTTCGCCTTGTCTTTACTCGTAAAATTATGGAGCCAACAGTAGCATTCAATTGCTTATGCTAAATTGCCTTCCTTTTTGGTATCGTTTGTTCCTACAAACCTTAAAGAGCTCAAGATGTATCCTTACGGCAACGGATGAATCCACCTTTGTTTTATTGCCGTTATTTTTGTATCAACAGAAATCGAGCATATAGAATTGTACTGCATGGTATAGGCGAGTAATATTATTGTATTCGGTATTGGTCATGAATGGTTGATATTGACGACAATCAATGTAGTAGTTGTTTCAATCAGTTCTAAATTTTAGTTTATTAAATGTAGTCGATTTCTACAGCTAGAGTAGGTTAGCAGGTAACTTTGAATATATTGCTTTGTAAATTTAATTTAGTCGGTAGCTTTAAGCAGTACATTTTGTCGTAGATATGGCGTTCGCAGCCAGTACCAGTACCGCGTCTGAGTAATCTGTACTGTATTTCCCAGTGTTTTGTGATGCGTTTTAAAACTGTGGCGCGTGAAAGAATTATTTAAAGGTTGTATTTGAATCATGTACTATTATCTGCTGTATTTTCCAATTTTTCTTAGTGTAATTAAATACAGTGTAAAAAAAATAAGCTTATTGGAAAACTGAAGTCCTTACTGGAGCCTTAATTATCGAATACTGCATACGTTTGCTTTGCTTTATAAATCCATCGCACTTGTGCTTGAAAAGATAGCGCACAGTGCTCTTCGGAACTGCAAAAATGATTGCAGTGCCCCTGCTGTTTAATGAGTTTCCTATTGCAACTGCTTTGATGAATAGGTAATTGTAATTTTTCAAAGAGCCAGATCCGATCGGTTCCCATTCGCATGTGCCTAATTGGAATATAAACTAATCTGTGTGTACTGTTTGTTTTTGCAGGAGGGACGACCGTTATACCACAGAGTCAATGAATTTAGTTTCTTAGTGCTACTAATATTAAGATTGTGTATTATTATGATACGAGCGCAGAACAGTTGTTTTTTGTTATTTAAAGTTATAATATTGTTAATATCATTTAGAATTATAACTTGATTATTTGTAATACATTCAGTA
This sequence comes from Desoria tigrina, assembly GCA_906901685.1. Taxonomy (NCBI): domain Eukaryota; kingdom Metazoa; phylum Arthropoda; class Collembola; order Entomobryomorpha; family Isotomidae; genus Desoria; species Desoria tigrina. The sequence goes on from CAJQTU010000004.1 coordinate 12,779,412, forward strand.
ATATATAAATAGAAGTTTTCAATAATCCTTTGGTCAAGCTACGCTTACGAAATGAATCATAATTTCCGTCGCAGATTATTCACTGTTATGTATTACTTTCACTTTCAACAGTACTGATGTAAAGAAACATTGGGATTTCAGTTCAAAGCACACCTGGCTTCTAAATGCAAAAAAAGGATAAGTGATAAGGCAGAGCTGAATACTAATGAGAAGGAGAGCATTACTGTTATTAAATTTTAACATGTACATCTTTTCTGTCATCCACGATTTAAATTCCAGCTGTGACAGCTACTAGGGTTAAAATCAGAAATCTTGAAGTCTTGAACCCGTTGGGATTGGAAGCTCGAAATTTGGAACCGTTTCTATTTCATATGTCGGTAGGCTTATTAGGATTTATATCAAATCCAAGGCTAACGAAACTCACACCATCAACCCGCCAGGAAAAACCTTTTCTTCATTTTCATCATTCGTATTATAAAGAAATGGAAAGTCAGAGAGACCTTTCACTAAGTCGAATTAATATGTATAGCTCCCACATGAATCTGAAATTCCGTTAAATTATACACTTGCATATTTACTTCAATAATTTAGAACGGAGATTAATTACCCGTTTTGTCTCAAAACCTTTTTATAATTAAGGCAAAACTCGATTAAATTCAATTCAAAGACAAATATTATTTCAGGTGTTTCACGATGACACGAACTCAGAACACAACCCATTACACATTAGTAGGGCCACAGCGTATTAGAATCCTTATTAACGAGATACGAAGTTACTGTTGAATCGAAATACCTCAACTATACAATACCGTAAAAATATCATCGCTTCTTAAACTTTACTAATGGTAATTTGCCATGCACAATTAAAACTTCATTTGTGTACTTCAATCATTGAATTGTATAGGACTTCAATACACTTCTAAGTTCTAAGGAATTGAAGCGTCTGGGCTTGCAGGTGTACTACTCGAATGTTGTGATCGAAATGACATTCTTTTTATTTGTTATTATTCGTTAGCCGCTAACTATATGGTGTGATTCAACATCCAACTGACTGTTGTATTTTTATAGGCATCACATTAGATTTTGGCATTTTTTGTGTGTTGGTGTTGGCCTTTTCGGTACAGTTTTTGTTACTACATACATCGCGTACATAGCGTGTGCATGTGCATATACATCATGCATGTGTACAATAATATACCATCTCACATTCCCCTGATTTAGCTTAGGCTTATTGTCGTTAGGGTCAGCCCAATCTTGCTAAGCCCAAGCTAAATGTAGGTGAAATGAGACTGCTTCGTTGAGAACTTTTGGTTCGTTTAGATGTGCAGGTAGTTGAGCTAGTTGGTAAAGCACGGTTGAATGAAAAGTAACCACCACGCTATGCATTGTAAAGTATCATCAAGATTAGTTCAGGGTATTTTTTAAAATTCTGACATACCAGATTGCCAAAAATTATACCATGTCAAAATCTGCAATAAAAAGCAGCGGCTCATAAATAAGAGGTTTCGAGATAATTCTTGAAACCCGTAGTGCTTAATGGAAATTTTAGGTTTTGTTTGCCAATTACATGTAATTTCGATGTATGAATGGGGATTTTAGAGATCTGGCGTTAAGGGACGTAAGATTTTCTGAATTACAAAAATGCCAGTGAGCCCTTCAGTAGTCCGAAGGATGAATCCCATCGCTAATAAACCGATGTAACGGGTGTAACCAAGTGTTGAAAACATCAGGTTTCGCAGCCTGATGTCAGTGGGAGTGGTCCCGTATACGTCAAAGATGTTCTATTACTCATGGAAATCGTTTAACCCCCATATCTCAATTTCCCCCAAAAGCCCCGGTTTTGCACCCTGGTGTCAGTGGGAGTGGTCCCGTATACGTCAAAGATGTTCTATTACTCATGGGAATCGTTTAACCCCCATATCTCAATTTTCCCAAAAAGCCCGGGTTTCGCTCCCTGGTGTCAGTGGGAGTGGTCCCGTATGTGTCAAAGATGTTCTATTACTCATGGGAATCGTTTAAACCCCATATCTCAATTTCCCCAAAAAGCCGGGGTTTTGCACTCTGAAATGTATTTTCAGGGTATTATCATGCATAGATGATAGACATAGAGTGTAATGTAAATTACCTAAGCGGCAGTTTTAAAATGAGTAAGAGCTTTGAACTGATTTAATGATTTTTTTGGGGGGGTTAATTGATGGGGGGCAGGGGGTGTGACCGATTCGACCCAAGTTCGAACTTAGCCTCCGTTATGACCCAAGGAACAAGTGTACAAAATTTGGTGATCCTAGGTCAAGCCGTTCTCCAGTTATCGCACCGACAGACGGACGGACAGACGGACAGATGGACAGACGGACTGGCCGTTCGCATAAAGTGTTTTCAACACTTAATAATGAATGAACATGAACACATCATTTCACTGCCCCGGAAGGGGCCACGCTGACAGGGACCCTAAAAGTAAACAAATATTTGTGTCTGGTTACAACAGGATACCTATATATGGCCTACGTGTATTCGACCAATTGGTTCTTCGGATAAAACGCGCTGTGATCGTGGCACAACTTTTTGTGGCTTAACCAGCCCCACCAAGTTTTGTTCTTTTGTGAATACATAGTGTACATAAAGTCGTTAAAAATCAATTACTGGGCAGAATTTCTCTTCATGTCTGAAGGTCTGAACGAACGCCGTACGCGTACGGTCATCATGGAAGTGAGTGAATATACATTGAGGAACTAATCTTCTCGTAAAAATGTATCCTCAACAACGGACTTCATCAGAGCATCAAAGGTTAAAGTCGAAATCCAGTATGCATGCATCTGTCCACGTCAATAAAATAGGGGAGTTGACTTGACACTAGACGGTGGTGGTCAGATCTGGCTCACAATCAGTTCCGTTGGCAAAAAATATAATTCTGAGCCAATTTTTAATGCCGGTTCTGTCGTGGTTGGAATTTCCGGGCTACGAACTACGAAGATCATGAAACGAAAGCATGTGGAAAAGGATGACTTGACTGTCTAGTAACTTAGTAAGTACCGTAAAATACTGAAATACACCCCCTGGAGTAAGCCCCCCCTCAACTTGAGCCATCCTCAGTACCCCACCAAGTTCTCCTCTCTGCACTCTGAATAACCCTTTAGTATGGTCATAGTCTACCTCAAGGTGGAAACCAATTTATTATGTGACCGGCCGTGTCATGTCCATGTATTTCCTCGCCTGGGAGATTTTATTCAGTTTTTACGGTAATTATTTTATTTGGCATTTTGGTATATCCCAACTAACCGAAAAATCAATCCTACTTCCGGTTTCGATGACTCATTACACATTAGTCAGTTAGGCAGCTTCATTCAGATCAGACGTATTAAATTACTCATGACTCATGACTACATACATGTCCATGTAAAAAACGGCAAATGACAAGATCTTAAAATCTTAACAATTAATGTTAACTATCAGATAGGCTGTGGTGACTGGAGAACTAGGAGAACCTGGCTATCTGTCTGCTCATCTTCTTCTTGCGGTAGGATAATCTTTTGCGGGTTTTGTTGGGAAAGCGTAGAACTTGGACATCACACTGACTCACTTGACTTGCTTCATGGCCGTAGCACAAATTATGAAAACGTACGGATACGAACTAGGCCCTAGGCCACTACTACTCTGTCCAGTTAGCGGAGAAAGTAGCCTGCATTCTGGAAACTGCATTCGACATTGTTTCCTCTGCTCTACTCTACAGACAAGATCTTTTACAGGGCTACTGGCAGAGGCAGAGACATTTGATATTATTAAATGTAAAAATATATACGAACGACTAATCATCCATGACTAATTCTCCAAATATGAAATAGACGAGATACCAATGATGATACTTAAATTTTTAATGCAATAATAGCATAAAGTTGAGAGAAAATGAACGCAGAACTTGTTTACAGTACTCATTATTCTTTCCTCTGCCATTAAAAAGCATTGCATTCTCATCTGATAATAAAATATAGAAAGAAAAGAGCCTGGGGGATTTTTGACATAAGTCTATGAAGGCAAAAGAAGTGGGACAACAAAACCTGAACACTCGTGAGTCTCATCTCAAACTCCGTATAAAAAGCAAAACGGGCTGACTGACTACTTAATTTTGTCAATATCAAATATCAAATATCGGATCATTTTGATCTGCAATATTGGGAGTTCTGTTTCTGTATTGAACGGTGGTGGTGGATTGGAATTTGGAAACTGCAAACCATACAGACACCATCATAATAAACTCATTTAACTCATCAGAGGTGCAAAGGAGTTTTGATTTGCCTTGTATTAGTTAGCGTGTAGTATTGTAGTGGTGCAAAGGTTGGAGACTTGTGAGTTGTGACGTCAACGTACGTGAGTGATTGTCATTAAATTATCCTCTGTCGACCAGTGTAGACTGACTGGACAGGTGTAAGATTGGATTTGATTTGAGGTGATTAATCAGGAATTCCGCTCCTTGTTCAGTGTTTTTTTTATCTCGAGGGAATAGAAAATAATAAGGGATAGAACATACGACGGGAGTCGGGAAGTGGAAGAATCCGTTTAAAAAAGATGAGTACCAGCAGTGGTACTGATGGGGGCACGAAAGAGCCAGAGATGAAAGGTTGGTTACACAAATGGACTAATTACCTCAAAGGATATCAAAAGCGATACTTTGTCCTCTCCAACGGAACACTGTCCTATTACAGGTTTGTTCATTCCCTACTTTCCAGTTTTCAGAATTATGTTTTATGATAGTTGTGTTATTTTGTTATGGATGATGGATGCTACTTTTGAGATTAATCTCAATCTTGTTGTCTGTGATGTGGTTGTTCTGCTGGTGGAATCTCAACTCCCAAAAGTTCCGAACTTTTAACTTGATGTGTCAAAATTTTGAATTAGAACATGGCGATTTCTCTTCATACGTGATTAATTGACGAATGACTTATAACGACAAACAAGTAAACAAGTTTGAAGTATAAATATGACCATCGAAATTTTGAATTTGAACGGTTTAGTGAATACGGTGTACTTTCAACTTTGGGCTATGCTCGTGGTAATAATTAATATCTATCTTTGATCTTTGACCAGAGTTCAGATTCAGATTCAGAGTTTTCAGAGGTATAGGGATTGTGTATACATTTGTTATTGGATTGGAAATTGGAACTACCAATTGTATGGTTTTATTGAAATTGATTGTGTTCTGATTCTGAAATAATAGAAATCATGCTGAGGTGAGCCACACTTGCCGAGGTTCCATCAGTTTACAAGGTGCACTTATCTACACAGAAGACACGTGTAATTTAGTGGTTTCCAATGGAGGTACTCAGACATTTCATCTACGTGCCGGTTCCGAAGTCGAACGACAAAGGTAAGTTCATTTCATATAATTTTTCATTTCGCTTAATATCTACAGACAAGCATAATGTAGCCTTGTATGTCACCCGATCTGACTCCGAAGACGACCCATAGAAGCTAGAACGCTTTAAATTACAGTTTAAAAAACGTATTACAAGACCAAATGCTATAGACCAATTCGAAAATATCTTTGGATCTATCTACCGTTTTAATCAGTCGGGATTGGGAGTTTGAGTTTATCTTGAACTTTCTGAAGTTTTGTACAGATTTACAGATATGTATAGGTCAATTTCCATTAAGGAACACGTTTTGTAACATTTTCAGAATGATTTTGTGAATTCACGGATGTAACACTAAATAAAATGTACCTTTAAGTTTCCCAATAAGCAGAAAATTAACAAGACGGGTATTAGTTCAGTTATCTGATGCTTTTTGCAGGTGGGTAACAGCCCTAGAACTAGCGAAGGCCAAAGCAATTCGTACAATGGAATCCGAAGACGAAGAAGAATTAGAAGAAGTTTCAACTCCACCTGACAATCAAGAAGTTCAAAATGTATTTCGAATGCTCTCGGCAAAATTGGATGACATGCAAACTTGTTGTGAGCTTATTAACCGTCACGGGAATACGTTACAGGTTAGAAACTTCCTGGGACTCATCTTATGTTAGAATTAGAGATAAAAGGAATTAAATTAATTCATTTTCTATGTTTGTTGTTTACAGAAAGCTCTAAGCGAACTTGAGTCTATGGATAGTCACCATGACACGGTGTCTAAAGTAAAGCAAGTTAATGAACGGGCCACACTATTTCGGATAACTTCGACCGCCATGATAAACGTATGACACAACTCATTTAGCTTCGGTTTCAAGCGTTTACATTTAAAATGTACGCAACACTTAATATGTCTCAACACAAAATACAGGCATGTAACGAATATGCTAAAGCGGCACAAGTACAAGGAAAAAAGTGGCAGAAAGCAATACAATATGAAAAGGAGCAGAGACAAAGATTAGAGAAAGTTGTCGAAGATCTTGCCAAGCAGCACACAAAACTAGAAGAGGCTGCGGCTGCTCAAGGTATGAAAGTGAAGCCAAGAAGTACATACAATTATTACAGTTGTGTTGCTATAATAAATTATCCAAATATTATTAACTTTAAAGGCCAATCTGTGCAATCCGACGAAGACGATGAAAATATGTTCTTCGATGCTGTGGAAATATCGGATTTGAATAATGAGTTTACGGTGGATGTTCCAATACCCGCACATCGGCGAACATCCAGTGGCATAAGTACTGATTCTCAGGTACATTATTTTAAACATTAAATTGAATACAGTACGTTACTTTTAAAATTCAACTATTTGTATGAATTGCTATTACTCAGCGTGCATAAAATTAAGTGTATTGCAATAATAATTTGCATAGCAGAAATCAGAAGGTGGCAAGTCCAATTCTAGTAGTGACAATGAAGACAACCGGAGTAACCACGGTGCTAGTCAAACTGTAAGGTGCATTCCCGCGAAGGTACTTCAGCGATTTCATTTTATGAATCAGAGTCCAATCGTTGTAACAACAGTAATAAGATTGTGGTCTTTTGCATATTTCAGCAGACTAAATACGATATACTCCCTAATGAGGAGTCAGCAGTGAAAGAAGGACGATCCAGCCTTAATATGACTAAAAAAGTGCGTCGAAAACGGGTTCCAGACAAAGCAGATTATCCACTGAACCTTTGGAGCATTATAAAAAATTGTATAGGGAAGGATTTAACTAAGATACCGATGCCTGTCAACTTCTCAGAACCACTTTCTATGCTACAAAGGTTGACTGAGGACTTTGAGTATAGTGACATTTTGGATAAAGCAGCTGTCAGCTCCGACTCTTGCGAACAGCTTGCCTATGTGGCTGCTTTCACTGTCTCGTCATACGCTAATACAAGTGTAAGGGATCAAAACAGTCTAGTAACAAATATTTTCTGAATTACTAACTTTCGGGAATGGTTTTAATAATTCAGTATTATGCCTTGCTCCCATTTATAGGTGCGAACAGGGAAGCCCTTTAATCCACTTCTCGGCGAAACTTATGAATGTGATCGTACGGATGATCTGGGTTGGAAATGCGTAACTGAACAAGTGAGCCATCATCCACCCATGGCTGCTCAACACTGTGAAGGTCAAGGCTGGAAGTGTTGGCAGGAGTTTTGCTTGTCCTCAAAATTTAGAGGAAAATATTTGCAAGTAATTCCTTTAGGATTGGCTCATTTAACGTTTGATGATGGTAATGCCATGTTATACACTATTCGTTATTGAAACTCCAGTATCAAATAACAGAATTCATTTAAACCTTTCACTTCTGCTTCTAAAGGAAATCATTACACATGGAGGAAAGTGACTACTACTGTTCAGAACATAATTGTTGGGAAGTTGTGGGTTGACAATCATGGAGAAATGGAAATTATTAATCACTTTACTGGAGACAAGTGTCATTTAAAGTATATTCCATATTCTTACTTTAACCGGGACGTTCAGAGAAAAGTATGGATCTACACCCACTTAGTTTCCTGATTTAATTTGGCATATAAACTGATTTCTATTTAAATATTACAGGTTACAGGTTGTGTTATGGATAAACAAGAGCGAATTCGATGGGTTTTAAATGGTACCTGGGATGGAAAGATGGAAGCATGCAAAGTTTTACATCAGAAAGATTCTGATAAAAATGGAAAACCTGTCCTAGAACTGGGATCACCAATTGTTCTTTGGACCCGAAAAATGCCTCCGTAAGTAGTATTTTTGCCCCGACAAGTTTCAACCATTACATAAGTTAATAACTTCTGTGTTTGATTATTTGAAGGCCCGATTCGGACAAATATTACAATTTTACGGAAATAGCATGCCAATTGAATGAACCCGACGACACGGTGGCTCCATCAGACACTCGAAATCGTCCAGATCAGAGACTTATGGAAGAGGGGAAATGGGATGAAGCCAATTCGGAGAAAGTTCGGCTAGAAGAAAAGCAGCGGACTGCGAGACGTCAAAGAGAAACGGAAGCAGAAAAAGCTGCAGCCGACGGTTTGAATCAAGATTTCGCAATTTTACTGTAGGATTTCCAGTCGTTTGTGGTTTTAAAACGTTTGATTTTATATCTAGGAGACGCGTTCCCTCCTTACGAACCACTGTGGTTCTACAAAGATAAAGATCAAGCAACTGGAAATGTTATTCATCTATTCAAAGGAGACTACTGGACTTGCAAAGAGAAAGCAGACTGGTCAAGGTGTCCTAATCTGTACTAAAAGGTCAACGCGATTCGGGGTGGCAAAAGTACAATAGAATTGTACATTGAGCCTTTAGCCAAGCCGAATGAATTGAATACTTTTGACACTCGATCAAATTCTAACAAAGGTTTCTTCATCTCTTCCAAAAACAAGCCTAGTTGTATGGTAAACAGCTCTCTTGTGAATCGCAGTACTTTTTAATTTAATAGAAAGGGGATTCTCATAGTTTACAACTGTCACCTAAACACTCGGTTTAATTTAATCTTTTTTTGTAACGAGTTATATTTTTGATCGAACATTCGTTACAAAGTGTAGTTGTAACAATTTTTATGCTTCCATGTTCAAAGATTTCGACAGTATTGCATGGACGTGTAGATTCACTTTTAACACAAAAAGGATGTTTTGAAGCTAGAATGATTTAAATTAGCTAAGTAATTTATGTTTTCGATTTGATTTATATTTAAAAATGTAGGGAAATAAATTAGCTAGGACAGACAAAATATAAATTGATAAACAAAGGATATTTTTGAAAACTCGACAATCGACGTACGATTTTATTGATTGACCGTTGTGGTTTTCGTAAAATGTTCTGAAATGTGGGCTGTGGCCCTTCCAAGGCTCTGCTATCTTTAAATACGTTCGTATTTTAGTTAAAGGCTGTTGCGTTAAAAGGACATTTAATTCCTCGACAAGGCAGCGTTTGTTTTACTGCGTCAATCATCAATCAAGGTCGAAAAACTTTCGTGAGATCTTAATTTTGGGCTTCCGACCACGTGGATATCCGAAAGAAATCTTAACCTCAATAGGCCGCAACAAATTTACTGACTATACTTTCATCTACGCTGTTTCGTTGAAAACTAAACTTCCTGAAAGTTTGAGCAAGGTCAATCAATAACCGATGTAGAAACGGAATCATTAAACGTTCAGATAAACCTATATTATATTAATATGCTTCTAGTGCTTACACTTGTCAGTCCTCGCGATTCTACTATGTAATCTACATATACACAATTAAGTGCAGGTTTCCAGTGATACATAAATAAATAATTAACCGCAAACAAGGTGCAGTTGATGGTGGGTGGCGCAAAAATTGATCGTAAAATAAGAATTATCATTTCAAAATTACTAACCAACGTCGATCGCATTAGGGTAACGTACGGCGGGCACGAACCCACAACCCTCGGCATTATTTATACGTTCGTATTCACCTTACATATTATATTATATTTACAGAAATTAAGCTCACTATTTATGTCGTATTCTAGTTATAGAAAAAAGCATTAATTATTCAATCATATATAAAAATATATACATTAACAAAAAAATGAAGGCCATTTTGTGATCAAGAAAATAATTAGAAGTAAACTAAACTACCGTCAACGAATAGATATGTCGTAACTAAATCGCGCATCAATTGTACCATGGATTTAAATTTTACCTACAATACAAGTTGAAGATTACTATAATGACATTTTACTCTGAATATCTGGCCGTTAATGTCTATTTATTTTTGTTGATTACAAAGTGGTCCTTCATTGCAATCATAATTCTCTTGGCCTTATATGATATGCCAACTTATCTACAGGAAATGCTTGTCAATTAAATCGGATGTAATAGCTATTGACTACATTATAGGATTGTTTATTTGGATTTGCAGATGCAAATAAAATAGTAGCATTTGCAACTTGGCAAGGTATATGCGAATAATGTCTATGGTGTGGATAAGGTATCGTCCATCGCTAATTTTCTTCCCCATGTAAATCGCGGATTTCTCCGTCCGTAGGATTTGTAGTTTGTTGAATGAGTTCAAACTGCTGTATAAGGTTTGAATTAAATCAAGGACATGAGGCGATGCGAATAATTATATATCTTGATTTGAACATGCATTTTGAATGGTAGAAAAACGAAAAAACTATGGTGTTTTAGGATGCTTATAATACAGCTGTGTGATATTTACAATCTGTTTTCCATTAACACACAAGAAAGTAATTGAGGAGTATGAACAATGTATTAATATTAGAGTAATTGTACATGTATGTATATGTACACGCCACGGAATCTAGAACAGCTATTGATAAAATTATTCGCAAAGGAGTCATTGATATGAAAATAAAATTTTTTGAAAACAAGACCATAATAATCCTGTTTTATTCATAACATCATTCCATTCCTAACGGTCAGGGACATTTAAATGCGTATTTTAATGTATAAAATGATCACAGTTGCGATTTGCGATTTCTAGTTGTGTACTTAACCTACCATCAAGTGAGTACATTGGAAGTTATATATATTGACCTTTTTAGCCTCAGTTATTTCTTATAGTAGTAGCAACGAATAATTTAGAAGACTTGAATAATCATAGTACACATCTGTTTTCGATTAAGACAATTCAAATCCGACATTGGCTGTAATCGCATACCGGAGCTTCTCTCGGAGTGTTGCTTTCTTTTGATAGTTCGGAAGTTTTAGCAGGTTGAAGCAAGTTGAAGACGTAGGTAAGCGACCAACTGGCTCTTTTTTTCCAATCGTAAGAAATCCTCTTAGGACGCTCCCTATTAATATGTTATCGTAATCGTAATTATAATTTTAGTATTTTCAAAATATGTTTGCTTTATTTTTATCAATGCTTTACCAATCGTGTCTCCTGTATCTTCGTCGTCACTAACTTCAACACATCGAATAGAGAAGGGTGGATCGAGATTCGTAAAACCGAGAAGTGGAGGTTTAGAACAGCTTGTTACGAACTAAAAATGTTTTCTTGATTATGACCAGTTCCAAGGAAAATATGAAATTTCAAAAATACATAAATGAACTACTACCTTCAGTAACAGACGACGTTCTCTTTCGGCAAAATCATTCTCCATAATCTCCCAAAACCAAACTACCACGCGATGATTATCATGAAATCCACCATAATATTGTGTATTACGACGTAAATCATGTAGATCAATGTCGGTATCTTCCCCGCTTATCAGTCGTTGTAGCTTTTGAAATACAATAGAAACGTCGTATATGGTTAAGAAGTTCAACAGAACAGAAGAGCAATTAACGAAACTATATAATACCTCAGTAGGAGAAAAAATTCGTATCCATTCACTCGGGAGAATTGATCTGAATCCTTTCAAAAAAGCTGCAGTTTGCTCTTTAATTTGTAAGTATAAATGGAAGTGGGCCATAAGGTATAAGTAGCTGATCCTTAATACAGTATCAAATATATTTAAGTTTTATATGCCATATGATTATATACTGGTATTGGACGATTAAATGGTATAATGAGGGGTTACTTATTCTGATTTGTCACGGAAATGGATCGCCCGCCTGGAATCAGTTCTGTTGATCGAATCTCGCCTAGAAAATCTTGGTCCACAGAGAAAGTCAATTCTAGATCCTAAAATGGCAATACAAAACACAATTAGTTTAGGCACAAGCCTAAATATTTATAGGCAAGCGATAGGATAATGCATTGCAGTGAAGATAAGACGAATTAATTATTGTATACCTCAACATTCCCTTCATAGTGTTTGATGTAGTTCAAGGAACTATAAAGTTCTTTATCCAACGATTGCAGTTCATCAATGGCAGAAAACAATGCATTTTGTTGATATCCCAGGATTTGACTTAGAAAAAACGTGGCGAAGTGTACATCCACAACAATTCCCTATTTATATCGGCAATTAAAATACTAAAATCATAATTGAGCTTAAAATTTCTAGTGAACAGAAAATACCTCATAAACAGCTTTCGCTAGCATCTTCCCAACGAACTCGAATAATTGCAAATGATTTTCGTGTAAGTATGATAGAGGTGATGGGTACAGCAAATTTTCATTTGTCGCTTTGAATAAATTCAACGAGGGATTGAATACAGAATTAATAGTTTCCTCTAGAAATTCTTAAATCACAAATGAAAAATGTATTTAATTGCCATTTATTTCAATTATATCAATAGTATAAGTTGGAAGTTACCTTTAAAGACTCCATCCTGGTCTATTCCTGCTTCATCAAGACCCAATTCATTTTGAAAACGAACTCTAATTGTACCTTTCAGGGATTTGGCTGAAACGGTAGCCAATTGAGCGTAACCATCCTCAACAATCCGTCCACGTTGAATTGTTACTAAAGTTGATCCCGATGGGGTTGCAACCAAATCATTCTCTCCACCCGAATTCCCATTTAACAATTTTTCTGATGCCGCCCACTTTCTGAACAATATCACACGACGATCCTCTCGTAGAACATGAGGCATTTCCAGCATTAAATTCTAAAAAATATATTCTTAGTATCATTTACCGAAACTAAATGTAAACCAAATAAAAGTATGTAACATTTGGTAACTGAAGCTTTAGTAGTCGAGCAAGATCTAACAGAATCATACAACAAAGCTAAAATCTTGAAACAATTTAACTTAATTCATTTCATGTCATAATTACGATTGATTGAACCCGATATGATGGTTCCCTGTTTTTCAAATTCGAACCTGAAGTGTATTTGAATTTTAATTAAACATTTCAAGGGTTGAAATTCATTTCTTTGAAATAATTGACAGCCAAGTTCAGAAAAACTCTAACAAATCTGGAACTCAGAAACAATATACGATTTTAAAACACCCGTACCTTTTGTTCTTTTGGAAGAGTAAGATGAGTGACATCCACAATCAAATTCTGCGTCTTGGTGGTACCATCAATAAGCCAATGTTCTTCAGGACAATATCTTCTCCTGCAGTCTCGTCTATACAAGACCAGTAGCAATGTCTTTAAGGTATTCCACGTTGAAGCCCTCACGCGACTGAAATTCGAATCGGATAATAAACGATAGCACAATATGTTGATGAACTGAGCAAGTCTAGCAAGTTCCACAAGTTCGAAGGCTTGTTGATCTTCATACATTTCTTGGTCATCCACAATCCTAATTCAAATTTCATTTTGTAATAAAGAATTCAATGAATACATATGTCATAATTCACTATTTGAAACATTAATATGTACTATTAGTACGTGATAAAATGGATCATTGCGTCGCAGAACATCACTAAGAAACACTCGTCTGAAGTTTGAGTTATTCCATCTCTCTCTCCATGTAGATTATTTGTCCAACTTTTTATATCTTTCTCAAAAATCATCAAGAATTTCCACAAAGATATCAACCACTTGGACGATTGCTTGAAGCAAATTCCCGTGAGAACATCAACTCGACAACTAACAATGCACAAAATAAAAACTAATAAATAAAAAACACCATGATTTTATGCTTGAATGTCAATCATAATTAAATGCAGTTGAAATAAGAAATAAAGAACGACGCTTACATTGAAAATGTAGAGATGATATTGCTGAATAATTCACAACTTTCACCGACATCATACATTGCTCTAAGAGCACGATTAACTTCGCGGGTTTTGAGACTGCGACCTTTTTCATCAATCATAAAAACCTTTTTAATAGTTTTCATGCAATATCCTTTTAAAAATCCAGGTTTGGCGACACTTGTGGAAGTTTGAGTTGCTTGCGAATGGGGATCCTTTTCTGTCACTTCCATATTCATCTCACGTAGATAAATTGTTAGCGGATTGAATATCGCCTATTTATAAATATAATTATTTATTCTCAGCTTCAATCAATAATTTATTTTTAACGGATTTTGATTGAGACTAGTGAGAGTATTATAAATCAGATCATACCTCAAGGAATATTGGTCCCCAAAGATATTCTAGTTGAGTTTTTACAGCTGAAGCAGCATTAAGTAACGATGTAGGTACTGGATGGTCAACCCACCCAAGTAAGGGATGCCAATGACTCTTTTTCGCACAATTACTGTGTTTTCCACATGTTTTTAGAAGACTGACTATTGCTCTCTGTCTCAAAAACATTCATGTTGGAACTCGCATTTACTCAAGAAAATATCGTAACAATCAAAATAAATTTAGTGCTTACAGCAAGTTCTGTACGATACGTCGAATTAAGTTTTCCGCAGGACTGCCCCATATGAATCAAGTTTGCCAATAATGCAAGTGCTCTGGACACATCATTTTCCAGAATTGCCGTAGCGCTATGCAGCATATGGAAAATAGATGTTAGCCATGTATAATCGATACCCTAAAAAGTGATAAATATCATTAGTTTATTATTATTATTATTATTATTATAATTTTCAGGAAATTGTTGATTACCTCTGGGCACATGGTTTCAACGTAATAAAAGTAAGCAGGTACTGTGAGAATTTCAATGGAGTATTTAACAAAAGTGGGGGTTTCCAAACCTCTTTTTTCTTTGAGTGTCAGAAAAGCTTGATTAGTCAGCTTTGCAATTGCCAAGAGGTTGGACTTTTTTAAGAAGAACTAAATAAACCCATCCTGTAATTAGCTTCCTAAATATTGTTTAATCATATTAAATTTACTTGAAAATCATATATTAATTTTTCAAACCTTTCCAGGTCGTGCATGGCCGGCTTCCAATACAGTATGTAAGTTTTCAAAGAATCTTCCCGTTGTTTTCATGTGGATAAACAGAGTGAAATTCAGGTTTCTCATGCCAGGAACAAGTGCAGGAAACTGTGCTCCCTGGAAAATTTTCCACTTGTCCAACGAAGTTAGACTCACCAAAGTTGTCAAGAACAAAGACAGCAATTTCGAATCTGATACAAGCTCTGGTTTCAATTTCGTCATCTAATCAAAAGTTGATTCAATAAACCCAACATCAATTCATTCATATCTTTTAACGATCGTATTAATTCCATACCAAGGTTTCTATACTCTTGGTTTCCTGGGTGTCTTTTCTTCAGGAGGTTGTCCAGGAACTTAGATTTCGAATTCCCATTTTAGGGCTACGGGAAAACAAACTATTTTCATCGTTTCTACAGCGATTTTTTTCGAATTCTTTTAATTAAAAATTCTGAAATTCGCGATTCTGACTCTGGAATCTAACCTCATGACACTCATGAGGGACCGTCGAGGTCGACCGTCCATTCATTACTGATTTTTCAGACCCACTCCTCCCCTCCATCGTAGCGCAAAACATGACCGCTTTCAATGTTAACTCTTATGTAGCGTAACAAAATCTCCAACCCCCCTCCCACCTCTTGCGTTATGTAATTAATGGACGGTCCCTGATGAGCGTTGAATGACGGCTGATAACGGAACGATACAATAAAGATAATGACGAAAACGGCCCAGATCTTTATAATGTGTACGACTGCAAGACCGTCCGGAAACATGTATTGCCATATTTGCCATTCCAGAATGTCAAAAATACTTGTAGGGACATCCCCTTATAAGACATGAACGTACCATCGTTTAGTATTTAATTTAGCATTATTAAATTGATGGTTAGCCTCGCAAGACCAAAATTCATGAATTTTGCAGAAAGATGGAAATTTTTGGCTCAAAATTACCGTAGAAACAGAGAAAATAGTTTGTTTTCCCGTAGCCCTAAAATGGGAATTCGAAATCTAAGTTCCTGGACAACCTCCTGAAGAAAAGACACACAGGAAACCAAGAGTATAGGAACCTTGTTCCATACCGAATTCAAGCAACAAACTAGTAGGTCCTTCAAGTGTTGTACCCACGCCAGCGAAGTTGCCTTGTTGAAGCCACAACAAATGTAACTATACTGAGGATTAGCCTGCCCCATACTCCAAACTACGTATCTACAAATGAAATGGTTTAAATTTTTTTTAACATACATTATAAATATTAAATTGTTTGAGTTCATACCTGCACAACTTTTCTAATAATTTGACTTCTAAGTTGGAATTGCAGAATTTCATCATCACGTTACTGGCCATAAAAACTATTCTAGAGTTCAGTAAAGCATCGTCCTCCGGAGAAAATTCCGCCATTACATCTTCGAATTGTTCTCTGCAAAATTCTTTGAATTAAAAAAGCTCAGGATCGTTAAAATCGTACATATGTGCACATACATTGCTAGTTTTCGGGCAGTTCGCTTTGCTAGAACAATCCGGAAAGCTCTTTGAATCGTAAGGGAGGCCTCGAGCTTCTTCTGGTCATCCACTCTCTTCTGTCTCGCTTGACGAGTCTGTTGTAAGAATTCGGTTCGCTCATCGCTAAGTAGATTTCCATCAAATGGTTCCGCCATTGCCTTGATATTGGCGTCTTGTGTTTTGAAACCGTAAGTTGAGACCGAGCGGTAATGAGGTTGAAAGACTCTACTATTTGACACGAGCACAGGATAAATTTAACTGTCACTTAATATTCAGTCAGTTTCAATTTGCTTGATTTCCGACGCACAATGGTAGTATCAACGAACTCAGAATAAAAGATCGTCATCTACACAAAAACGATTTTCAACTCTTTCTCCAGACTCAAACGCTCCCCAACTGTTTGCGATAACGATGCTTCATTGTTGATACGCTAAGTTGGTAAACCTATATTAAAATCAAAAGATAAACAATAAAAACAACAACCGACATGAATCAGTTATTTTGAGAAAGGAACAATATTGGATGTGTGAACTATGGTACCAGCAGTCAGCAACTGAATTGTAAAATTGTTGATTACCTAACTACAATGAATCTCAGTTTATTGATTATTTTTTTCAAACAAACTCAAAGCAAACGTGGACGCCGTAACCATGGAAACACATTGTTTCGTGCTTCCTGTCACAGTATGGTTAGCTGGACTATTGAAAATACGTTTAGAGCTTATGCATATGATGTCAGTTCGCCGGTTTCTCTGTCCATCAGTCTTTTAAAAATACATCAAATGATCAACCCAAAGTGAACGAATATTACATGTCTCTTTTTGATCTAATAAAAATTAATAACTGTGAAAATTTCTTTTCCTGGAGTATTGTTGCTTAACAAATTGCTTTAAAAATAAATTCAAAATGATAAATATCCAATTCAACTATTTTCAACAATTATTTTCAACGTCGAACGTTTACAAAATTCGATTGAATGGATAATAATAAATATGACGAGCGTTGAGTTGATGAGGATTTATGTTTTAGTATGTTTTAAATTTATCAAATGCAATCTAGCACATTTACAATATCCATATTCAAAGTATGATTGCGTTTACGGTTTACGATACATATGTGAATGCGAGCTCAACTGAAAACTGACAAAATGCCTTAGCAAACTTAAATAGTCAAATAAAATGTATTTTTATGTATGCAGAGTGGTATCGTATAAGTAGACTAAATATGCATGCTATAAATGTCCTTTCCAGTAACGAAAAATATCAACTACAGATAATGTCTAATCTGCCAAGCCAAATGTCTCAGTCGACAGTCACAAATTATCAATGTGAAATGTGAAATGATGAATCACAGCGGATGATGATGGATAAAATGATTAAATTTTGCACACACATACTTCTAATAATGACGTAATCACATAATGACAGTAATGTGAAATGTCAAATGTATATAGTCAATAGTGGAAATGAATGCTATAAAAGTGAAGAGTAATAAGAGTATACTCCAGGATTAATGGACTACAGACTATCATTTTGCATTAAGGATTACAGATTAGCAAAAGATCAACCTACAAACAAAGGACATATGACATACCTACAATCCACAATCTAAATCATAAATAGCGTGCAACATCAAACATGTAAGGGCCCAACCAATGTAATCAATAATTATGCTATTATGCACATTCAACATTGTGCAATTGTGAATTTTGAATCTACAACCACAAATCAATGCTTCTAATATTGAATATATACAATATATTGAATCTCAGATCTTTTGTTGTTGATATTGATTATTCTTGACATAACACAAAATTAAAAATTACCATTGACTCCAGCTGTCTCTTCCTGATCCTTTGTCCCAGATCTGAAACGTGCAGGATTCGAATGGAATATTCGAAATATATTCCAGTTTCTGTACACTGTTCTGAAGAAGGGCAAAGGGTTGCACCCGATTGTTTTGATTCAGCCTTTCAAAGATTTCCCTTCCCTCTCAGTCCAGCTTGACTTGATACGTTCAACCCTCTCATTGAAACCGGACTTCATTTCCTCTCTTACGTTGCCCCAGCAACCTTCCTTACTTCATCCTTAGAATTGGTTGCCTTCCATCTTTATGTTTTCATGCGTCACTCGCAAATGGGCTTAGTGGATTTCTTGATCCAGCATTGATCTTCCAAACTTCCAACCGTTCGTTGATGATGAATGAAAAATAACATTTTAAAGTCCTATATTAATCGCTACAATTAAAGTCTTTAGTTGTTAGTTGACTCGTCGGGTAAAACATATTCAATTGCTTTAACATGGGACCCGCTATAGAGGTTTTACCCGGCGAGTCAACGAGCACAATAACTTTAATGAATGTGTCGTGTAGAAGAATGCCTAGGGGTGTGCTAAAATTTATGTAACAACCGTTCCAAATCGTAATAAAATGTAAGTTCAGTTTTCTTATCGTACACGTAACATCAGCCCAGCTACAGCTAAAATATCTGCAGTCTGCAACAGAGATGATTTGTCGATGTCGAAGTGCTGAAAAGTATTGAAATTAAGGGCTTCGGTTTCGGGAAGCAATTCGGATTCGGAAGAAAGAAGGCAAAAGTTCCTGATTTTCTGAATGTGGGATAATATTCTAGCTTCCAATCCAATTTTTATTTAAATCACGATTTGGTCGAAAATAGAATCGATACGGTTAAAGGTGTTTTGCATTATATTTGAAGACTGAAACAAAAGCTCGGTGGTCAGCTTACAGACCATCGGAAAAGGGCTCAGAAATTAAAGGAATACCTCGACACCCTAATCATTGTTTCTGAGAGAGAGAACTTGAATAAAACCTACATAATTGAACTTACGCTGTTTATAAATGTCATAGCTGCTAAAACCGATTCACAACTTGCATTCATGACGTTTGCAACCAACCAGCCATTTTTTAGAAATATTGATGCTATCATAAAATTAATGTTCAAAAAGAAAGTTAAGATTTTAAAAATGCAAAAGAACTATGCTTTCTGCATGACATTTTTAATCTCGGAGGAACCACGTCACACTCAAACTGCCCCACCCATATTTTTTATATATAATATCTATAACATCGATTGTAAAACGGTAATTCCCATGTGCCATGGAACAAAATTTGTACAGGACGATTTTAAGTTTCGTCCCACTGAAATAGGCATGTTTCATAACACAACGGAATTACTATACAAAAGCCGAAAATCGCGATTTTAGGACTTTACAAATAAATATATAGAACGGTAGAACAACAACAAATAAGTATATTTTTTTCAACAAATTTCTTAATATACCTTAACTAAACAGTTGCTTGAGATAAACCTAAATTATATACCTAAATATAAACTTGTACAAATAAAGATTTGATTTTTGTGTATGCACTTTACAGGCAAGATTTGTTACCACCACGCAAAAATATGACAATATGTATTTATATACTTAGGTGTAGCTCGCATTCAGATCTGTACGATAAATATTCAATGAAACTTACTTGTATGTAATTATATTAGTTACGCTACAGCTACATTGAAGCAGCAGCCGATGACAGCTAAACTTTTGAAGCAAATAGACAAAAATAAGTCTTATCATCATGCAGATTGTTGAAATACTTTTTAAGCACTGGGTCCTTGTTTGGATTTTTGGAGAACATCTTGAACGGTTTTTCCCCATTTATCAGAATTCTTCTGGACATCCTTTGTATTGGAAGCCACTTCTGCATCAGGGGAACCGTAGTTTGGCGGATTGGCTTTAGGATCGTACCCAAACATCTGTAGCATTGGAGCTATGGTGTCCATTTCTTGGAGAACATCATCCGGAATGGCTCCAACCCACTTAGACAAAGCTTCAACGTTCACGGGTTTTATGACTTGATCAGAAGATCGCTCAACTCTTAAAATTGTAAACAACAGAAATTAACTACACTATTTTTGTATGGAATAGTTAATAGTTAAAGACCAATGTGCTTACTTGGATAAAGATACTCCTCCGGGTTTGTTTATATACCTCTCGTGATGCATTACATCTTCTGCCCATGAAAGACCGAGGTAATTCAATATCCTCTCCATTTGGGGTCGGGGGTGTAAAACTAAGTCTTCGTATTTAACTTTTAGACATTTATCTGCCCCCAGATCATCACATTCACGTAGCATCGTTTTCATAGAATTAGACCATTTTGTTAAGCATTGTCGGTAGTCTGTTAAGTCAAACCCCGTTACAGTCACCTATTACAGATACACATTTAAAAATCATAATCAGACTTATGACGTCATGACTCATGACGCGAATAACTTTGTAAAACGTAGGACATTGCAGTTAATAAGCAATACGTCAAATGAAAACTTACTTTACGTGTGATGAGAGAATGGACAACAGCTCTACCGTCCCTAATCATGAAGATAAATTTAGCTTGTGGAAATAATTTCAGTAAGTAAACTCCGTATTTTAATGTGAAAGGATCTTTGTTGCAAAGCCGGGGTGCCGGTTCACCATGCTTCACAACAACTTCTATAATAAAGGAAGATACGGCATCTCCGATAATCTATAAATCAATTGAAAGCAGATATTTAGTCACAAGCATTAAAGTCATATCACTCTACATAAGACCACTCACTGTACATGGCTTTCTAAATGTTACCTGATCGGTTAGACCAGCCTCATGCAGTCGATTAGATTCCTTAGCCGATCTATTCCACTGGGCTGCTAATTGTAAAATTCTAGGAACAACTCTAGTTTCTTCGCCACATCGAATATCGCCATGAGCATCCAACATGGCCCTAACGAGCGTTGTTCCGGAGCGGGGAAAGCCCCCGATGAATATAAACGGCGATGACCGGTCATAAGTATACGACTTTCCATCCTTTCCAACTACCACCGTCTGCTAATTCAAATGAGAAATTTATTCTTATTCCGATTTCAAACGTTGGTTTCAAATATGTCCAATTGTCAATTGAGGAAAGACCATTAATTACCTCACGACTAGTAAAGACTGGACAGGATGGCGAATCGGTCCCCCCATTCCGTATGAATAGAACAAGAAATAGAAATGGTGCAATGACGCAGGCTAAAATAACTACAGCTTTCCGTGCACCCGCAACTCCTCTTATCATGAGCA
Source organism: Desoria tigrina (assembly GCA_906901685.1). NCBI lineage: Eukaryota > Metazoa > Arthropoda > Collembola > Entomobryomorpha > Isotomidae > Desoria > Desoria tigrina. The sequence goes on from CAJQTU010000004.1 coordinate 12,801,081, forward strand.
TTTTTGTTGACCAGCGAACTCTCCGCAGTCAGCAGTTTGCAGCATATCATTCAGCCTCTAGAAAACTTCACCAACTGGCCTGAAACAAAAAAGTACATATTTATTAGTTTTAGCCAACTTAAAAAACGAATAGATTTTTGATGACAAGTTATAAACCTAAAATGTAACGCTTCGATTTAATCTCACAGATTTTCATAACCTTTTCCTCCGCATTAAAAAACATTGTCAAATTCTGGCAATATGGGTAGGTATAAGTTATGGATCTCACATTCAGCTAACAATTAAATGCAGCTGTTAAACCACAGTACCTCGGAGATTCCGAGGTGACATAAGTTGGCACAATAGGAACCACTTGCTTGAATAATATCAATAATTTAAGTAATTCCGAGGTGAGATGATACGGAGTGGTACAGTTTTATACTGCAATTAATTATTAACAACTTGTTCGCCAGTCCGTCAGCTCCGGCTCCGAAATCCTATTTAATAGCAGGGGAGCAGGGCAATACCGAATACGGTGCCAAATTATTATTATTATTGTTTGACTTCTTGGAAAATGTCCACCTCTTAACAGTTGAAATTTCATACAATTGTGGACCGCAGAAAAAATAGGATTTTATCCCAATTGTATATATATATTATAACCCTACGTACTTTTAGGCAGTTTGTCTTCAACTAACTGAGTCAACGAGCTAAGTAATTGTTAGTGTCACGGTAAGTGTAACAGTAACTGTGGACTCAAGTCTATGAGACCAATTAAATGTCGGTCTACAATCATGCTACAATTAACCGTGCCATTTTCGCTCACATCCTCAGAAATTAGCTTGTATTGTATTTCTTTAAATGCGGAAATCATGGCATAGAATTCATAAAATTATAACATAAACAAAAAAATAAAGCATGAAAGTATATCCATCGTCGTATATCCTACAGTAAGTAATATTTCTATCATAAACCATAATTTGAATGTTGAATAGGCTAAAGCGAGGTCTCGGTAATAATTATTATAATATCTATTTACCAGCAATTTACATTCCGACTCCATCAAAGCTTATTCATTAAACGTTAAAAACGGGCTGAGTGAGGTGAGGTGAGACAGCCCTAATTTATTTATTTTTACACTGACAAATTCTGACAAACCTCTACCTATAATGTAAGCCATCAGATCCTACGGACAGGCTTCTTTTATTGCAAATACTTAGTTGTCATCTTCATCGTTTACAATTGATAATTAATCGCAGAAACCACAACGCCTCTCCAAGTCACAATTCAAAAACCATCCTCAAGACTTCAATCACAAATCATAATAATTGTGTCAAGATAAGGAACAGTGATAGTAAAATGAATTTAATGATACGGTTGTTTCTTTTGCTTTTGGTTTAAGGTCAAATCTTCGATGAATGATTGACTTAAATCTAATTATTTTACATGCATGTTTTGGAAATCAGATAGAATTTATAGCCGGTTTCATGAATATAAACTCTCAGAATGGAAACTTTGCTGGTTTAGGTTAAGTATAGAATAAGCGTTTAAAATTTTCTACAGGATTTGTTTTTGTTTAAATTAAATTGACTAAAGAATCGTGAGGAAGTTCCGTTCCGAGTGACTGGAATGTAATTCATTCATTTTCGTCTACTTTCCTAATGGTGATCAATATTTTAAATCGCATCGGATAAAGTCCAAGTGGAAACGAGGAAGTTTAAATAGTTTCCTTCGCCTGTTTTATTGGAAGCAATTTAGAATTTGGAATAAGGGCTGTTCTGACGGGACTTCCACCTCGACTGCTCTGACAAGACTATAGGAGATCATTAACCCAAAGACACACTCAATCAAAAAGAAGGTTTAGCCTGTTCACACTCACAAATCCTGTTAAAATTATTCCCATGCATACGCATACTACTACACCGTAATATCTGATTAAACTTCAAATGCAAGCCCCAAGTGCAAGTTCAGAATACATTTACAATTTACATGTCTAGGTATTAAGGAGTGTATATTCGAAATAATATGATGCATAGCCTCATCTTCTTCTTCTAGGCAGCTTTATTGCAAATTGCAAATCTTGACTTGAGGCATTCGTAAATTTCTGTTAAGAGCCACGATCCCAAAAACCCATACCTCCCATGCAATTGCACTTATTAATGACTGCGTTAAGGTTCACGGTTGGATTTCTACGTAGTATGTTCTTTATTACATGCACGCATTAAAGTATTTAAAAGAGTTGACCGAACAGCAAAGGAAACCACCTCAAACTGGCTCATCTCATTAATTAAACACACTATTTACCATTTGATAGAACCATGACTTTGCGTTCAGGTGTAAGTGGTAAATTACCATTCCCAAGGGACTCAAATTCCGCATATATTTTCCGTGTTATTCTCTACTCTAAAACAAAAGGATCTTTGTTCTTCTGATTCTACACCATTGCACATGATAACATGATGTCTATACATGTTGTAGCTGACTTTTACATGCATTTTATTAAGCAGGGCAGGGACTTACATTATTATATCCCATTATATTATTAGGCATCGCATCGCATCGTCGGCATTTGCACAAAGATTTCTCTAAAAAAATTAGCATTGAAAGCTCATCATAAGAATATTTGTATGCAACACCCAGGATTTATCAGTTCATACTTCACAGTTTTGTCTTTTTACACGTAATCGGCAAGATTTCACTTGGCTGGTAAAATTACACGGACTAACGGATAGTATTATTTTACTCTTAGCATTTCTTGAAATTATATATGCAATTAGGCGAATTAGGATGGAATTACAAACAGATTCTGCAGGCATCTTATTGAAATAAATTCGTTTAGAACTTCCAGCTATAGTTTATCTTAAGTTGAATTCTGATGCTTTAGATCAACTTAAGGATCTAACTAAACCTTTTTTAAGGAAAAATATGGGGAAAATGTTTTGTTAGTTTGAATGTGAGCTTTATTTTGAATTTTTGTGTTTTTCGAATGAATATACTTTGAGTGTTAGAGATTTTTCAAATCTTGTTCTAACGAGATATATTCCAATATTGAATATACATATATTATTTTATTATTTGCTTTAAAATATTTGGTTTTGGTTTGGTGATAGTTTTCTGGTCGAATTATGACAATAACTAGGTGGAAATTCCGAAGAGAACTTATTCAAGATAAGAAATCACGGAAATAGGGATTAATTAGGTCGGAGTGCAAAGGTAAATTATTTCGAAACATCTAAAGCAGCTTAACATTTTGAAATAAGCCCCTAGCCCTAGAGTAGTTAGTTTTTTCAAAACTATAATATATAGTACAAATTATTATACACGCACAGTGGTCACTGTTTAAACTGTAGCTAGTGTGCATTGAGGCTTACGTCCCATGCTTCGGTATTTTCGTGATTTTTTTCGGTTACACGTATTTTGTAATAAAACCACAAGTGAAACCCGATAAAATCGAAGCAACAAGAGTTTAAAATGTTAACATAAAAAATCTATCAAACTTGATGGAATGAATATAAATGTTTGAATTAATTTATAACCTACGTGAGCTGATTTTACGTAACAATGTAACCATATTATGAACTGGAATTCAACGGCGTAACTCTAACAAATGTAATTTTACAGAACTCTATGAACATACTACAGATGACAGATAATAGCCATAACATAACCGATCACGGCAAATCGCATGTACTCAATTAGTATTGGTGTATTGAGCTTAAAGCCTAAAGCCAAATTGAAGAATTGTATTCAAAGTAAACTGTCTATCAACAATAAACTGTAGAGATTCCACATTAAAAACAATTTTAAATATTTACATTACAAACCTTTATATATTTTCCACCATCGCGAATGCTGATGCTATTCTGGGGAAAAATCCATTGTTATTTGTGACCGCCTATGCTGTGGCCGAACGCGATCAGGAAGACTAACTGGATTCCGGTCAACAATGCCAACAATAGTCAACATCCACGTTGAAAAGAACCGTATTCTGGGGAACGATTTCCAGGCCGAAAACTTATTTTCATTCCTACACCCGTCTGGGCCTTTGGTATTGAAACCCTTTCTCTGGTGTTTCGGGGACCTGGAACAATAATTAAAGTTAAATTGCTGCAACGCTGATATGATCGATCATAAATTCATATTTTCTAGTCCTGTTTTATATTAACATATGTACCAGTACAATTGGAACATACACCCAAAACACAAAATATCATATCGTGGGTACACCCTTCACCTTCACCCTTAAAAATTTCGACACGAGAACCGTGTGTAAAGACGGTTAGGAATTTTGACTAAAATAAATTGGGGAACAAGAAATTGACTGAAAATAAAAAAATGAAGAATCTATAAAAACTCTTCGATGAAACTGAAAGCTAACTTCTAAACCTTAAATAAGAGCCGAAAAACCCTTAAACCAGATTGAGGCTCGCTTTGTAGAAATGCGACGAGCATAAAAAAAACCTTAAAAACAGATTGAGGCTCGCTTGTAGAAATGCGACGAGCATAAAAACCCTTAAAAACCGATTAAGGCTCGCTTTAGTAGAAAATGTAGAAATGTGTCGAGCATAAAAAACCCTTAAAAACAAATTGAGGCTCGCTTTGCCGAAATGCGACGAGCATTAAAAAAAACCTTAAAAACAGATTGAGGCTCGCTTGTAGAAATGCGTCGAGCATAAAAAACCTTAAAAACAGATTGAGGCTCGCTTGTAGAAATGCGCCGAGCATAAAAAAAAGTTTAAAAACAGATTGAGGCTCGCTTGTAGAAATGCGACGAGCATAAAAAAAACCTTGTAGAAAATGTAGAAATGTGTCGAGCATAAAAAACCCTTAAAAACTAATTGAGGCTCGCTTTGCCGAAATGCGACGAGCATAAAAAAAAACCTTAAAAACAGATTGAGGCTCGCTTGTAGAAATGCGTCGAGCATAAAAAAACCTTAAAAACAGATTGAGGCTCGCTTGAAGAAATGCGTCGAGCATAAAAAAAAGTTTAAAAACAGGTTGAGGCTCGCTTGTAGAAATGCGTCGAGCATAAAAAAAAGTTTAAAAACAGATTGAGGCTCGCTTGTAGAAATGCGTCGAGCATAAAAAAAACCTTAAAAACCGATTAAGGCTCGCTTTAGTAGAAGATGTAGAAATGTGTCGAGCATTAAAAAACTCTTAAAAACAAATTGAGGCTCGCTTGTAGAAATGCGTCGAGCATAAAAAAAACCTTAAAAACCAATTAAGGCTCGCTTTAGTAGAAAATGTAGAAATGTGTCGAGCATAAAAAACCCTTAAAAACAAATTGAGGCTCGCTTGTCGAAATGCGTCGAGCATAAAAAAACCTTAAAAACAGATTGAGGCTCGCTTTGTAGAAATGCGACGAGCATAAAAAAAACCTTAAAAACAGATTGAGGCTCGCTTGTAGAAATGCGTCGAGCATAAAAAAAAACCTTGTAGAAAATGTAGAAATGTGTCGAGCATAAAAAACCCTTAAAAACAAATTGAGGCTCGCTTTGTAGAAATATGCGACAAGCATAAAAAACCCTTGAAAACAGATTGAGGCTCGCTTGTCTAGCATGCAGCATAAAAAAACCTTAAAATGTGAGAACTAGAAAAACCTTCGAGTGTAAATTGCGAGAAATGAAAGCGGAGAAACCAGTGTTTTTCACTCCTCGCTTGCACTGATACTTCGCAGAGAGTTTAGAAACCATTGATGAAGGCCAGCGGAGATACCCGCATACATACTGAACCGTATCACCTTAACATTAGCCCTAGCCCTAGCCGTCCGGCGGGGTACGAACTAATAACTAGTTAATTTCAACTTCCGAACTAAACTACCGTAAATCCAGAAATAGACGCCTACATGAGCCTTTACTTTTTCAAACACTCCAACTCCAAATAGGGGCTTCTATTTCGGGGTGAAATTGTATTTTGTACAAATGTACAATGATTTTTATTAAAGCAGTTAAAACTATGACAAATCATATTAATAAATAGATTTATATTATAGAATTATGATCATAATGTGACTTTGGTTCAATCAATATATTGTGTATTAAATATGACTTAAACTACAAGAACGTCAATCTTTAAATTATTGTCGACCTTATTTAGTTCATTTAACATGCAAAAATTTAGAGACAACTAAATAGTTTTTGTTATATTGAGTCTGTATTTTAAGGGCTTCACTTTTAATCTTTTAAGATCATATTATGTCAAAACCCTTAAAAAATATGGACTTATAATTCGGGAGAACTTAGATTATTTGTAAGCATGGCATGACAATATAGGCAATGGTAAGTAAGGTGACAATCCGATAACTTCTGTCTGTTATGACTTCGAGGAGTTGAGAAACATAATCCCGAATTTTATGCATATTAAAATATTAATATGACACGAGAAAAAATTTAATAGCTTTGAACGTTGTACATAACCTTTTTCTTATCTAAGGACAATTAAGTCTCAACTTAATAACTCGATACAAAATACAATCATTAAATACAACTACAAGGTAGCAGTATATAATTCAATTGCAAATCAACTATGAAAAGTCAAAAAATAAACGGAATGGTCAGATGGAACGGGCTCTTAACTTGTAAAGTAACGTAACCCTTTTAGGGCTGTGGCGTGGCTTTCCGAGAATCTGTTTCATCAGCCAAACAAACGGTATGGATTATTGTTTGTTGGTGACTGCAGTGACTTGATTACTAAAAACTACGTTTTGTATATTAATTATATGAAAACAGGCTGTGGACCTACCTAATTCCAATACGTAATCCGATATCCGATGATTCTGACCCGTAAAAGTTCAGAACATATTATATGTAATATGATAGCAATAATTGGTTATTAATCTAAACTTAACTTCCAATCCAACTTTCAAGAACGCAAAACTCAAAAGTATCAACTTTATACTCTCAATAATATTACGACAGACGACACAGATTAACAGAGGCTTGTTTGTATGTAAATCAACAAAATTTTACTCCACAGATACTGGATTCTATTTAAAAATCTCCTCCGTGATTTTATATTGACTTGAAATAACTATATGTTATACAAATAAAATTGGCATGGCTTGAGATAACACGCGAAAGCGATTAATATGCAATTTGGAAGGATCTAATATACAAAATTTAATTTTTACATGTGCATAAGGAGCTATGTAATATATATAAATAAATTATGCTTGTATTTCATAATAATAATTTATTATGAGCGATAACCAGTGAATATATAAAGATAAATTAGCTCGGCTGGAGCACAGCTAATCATGTATTCGTATTACATTTATTGCCAGAGAGTAGAGACGTAGAGAGGCTAGACATTTTTGGATTTTGCGTGTAACATGAATGAATGAATGCAAATCTGCTTATCATTAAAGATCAATGACTGAAATGACTGTCAAGTCAATTTAACTCCTCCGTATTAGATGCTAATATTAATGCGGATTAAAGAGTTGCTAAAAAAATAAGTTCGACTTTCCAGTTCCCATCATTTCGTGATTCCATCAATCATCACATTTAAAAATAACAACATCTAATCCAGCCATTCAGCATCGTTTCTCTGTCAGTTTTTGTGTGTCCGTCCGTAACTCTATTAAATGATTAGGCTCCTATTTCTTTCTATTTGAAGTAAATTCTTTTACTGTGGACTTTTTCATTTAGCATATAATTTGAAACAGATCAGGCAAAGCTCTGCTTTGCCGTTTGCCGTTACCGATTTCGTATAGTCGCTAATTAATTAAATATGTAAGTATCATCGGTCATCCAGTTATCACGGCAAGAGGCTTGATCAGTTTCTAATTGGTCTTTGTCTAATCAATCCCTAAGTTATCCAAAGTCACCAAAGATTAGCTTCAAATTTCAAGCCCATGAGGCGATTCGTCCTCGGGAAATGAAGTTGATTAAACCCGAACAAACTGCATGAATCCTATCAACTTTATCAGAAAGTAAATATACATTTTTAATGCCATACCATATAAAAATAATATAACGAATTGTAATAACAACGCGTGATTTAAAAAATACTATTGTAGCAATCCATAATCCCTGACTGTCTGTACCTTGTAGTTGTACCCACCAAGTCTATATGTGCTATGTTAATGTGGTAGTTAATTTATACTCAATAATTTGTCAGTATTTACATGATCATGCAATGCATCAACTTTTGTTTTATATAGAAATTATTGCAACCTACCAATAACTGGATGTCAGTCTATTACCGAAGTCCGCAAATATCGTTCCGTCTTGACGGCAAAAGTCTGAGGCCGTGATCTTCAAGTCTCAATCTCTTTCCGTTTTCCTGTCAAATTTCATCCTCTGTCCTCGATGATATAGAATGTAGTATTACTTATTACAACTTGCAATGATGGCCAATTTTTAAGGATTTTATCTTAGATCACAGACAGATCACATGAGCAAAGTTCCTTCAAAAAGTTCAGGTTAATATTAATAAACTCACAGACCTTTTGGATCTGAAACGTTAACTAAGGCGAAAGAAGAAAAATCCTAAGGATGACCACCGATCGTTTGAAAAATTTAACAAATACTAATCTTTCTAATTAATTCAATTACGAGCTGCAAAGTTGCTTTGAACTCTACTACTTTGGCTGAGAATCATAACTCTGCTTAAAAATTGAGATCCGCTCTTATTCTGAAGAGATGCTTTCGTGCCTGTCTTGTATTCTAATAAAATTGGGTTTCCTGAGCCTTCTTCTCTTATGAGATACTTGACAAGTGCAGAAAAACCCTCATCAGCCGATCACTCACACTAACATAACGTAAATCCACCACCACGAACCAACATCAACCTAGGCCTGTCTGTACCCTTGGTATAGCACCTATCTCATATAGCCAGAGCCACAACAACCATATTCATGATAACTTGGCCGATAACTTAATTTCCTTCCTTCATACTTCATAGCTTCATGTTCATACTAATAAAAAAATCTCATACATTAAACTTGTTCATCATATTCCTATGCCTTGCTGTTTCCCTTTTGCTTGGAAAGACAAAGTTGTGACTTAAAAACTATCAAAGTACAGTTATGATTCATATTCTAATGTATGGGAAAAGTGGTGGTGGTGGTTGATAGGATTGATATCCACACTGCAAGGGATAGGTTTAGGTTCTCCATTTGATTTGATACAGAGGATTTGATATAGTGTGAAAAAGAAAGGGTTGGTCTGATGAGGTGGAGTCGTGGAGTGCCATGTGATTTAGATACGAGAGACTCGGCCCGATTTGAATTTAATATTTCTTTTCTACTTTTCTTAAATGTTGATTAACTTGTTGTTGTGATTAAATGGCACTTCTCACTTCGAGTGGATGGTTCTGTTAGATAGATAGGGCAGCTCTGGGCAGAGAGAGAAGGGCTTTTACTACTACATACTACAGAACTGCTAACAATATTATTATCACAAGTGGTTCCACATTCTATGCACAACATACAAGGAGTTAAAATACATGTTAAGTGGGCTCACCTCAGTCAGGCCAGGCAACAGGACTTAACATTTAACTCCAAACTACAATGTATTATAATGCTATTATTATGTAGTAACCAAGTTAAAGGACAGAGAAGGAAAGGAGGAATATCATAAGTTGTAAGACGAGGACGAAAGGAGGACGAGGACAAGTGAACTTAATTATCCTGATTATTCCTTCTCGTGATATTTTGTAGTTATTATTTATTGTTACTCAGCTCTTTCGAAACCACTTCTTCCATCATTCAGGGCAGGACAGAGGTTTGAGGTTAGAAACGTCCGAGAAAGCATTCGAAAAGCCAGAGTTAATGATTGAGTATACGGACGGGTGACAGAAATACAGAATAACAAAGGGACACTTGGATACAGAATAGCTAGCATTTTAAGCGTATCCAGTTTTTGACATGGGACCTCAGGTTCGGATGACTGAACAACGCTGCAGCTGCAACGGACCTTAAATTAAAAGTTGGTAGGACCTAATACAAAGTAGTAGATGTGTAGATTGATGAGAACATTGAAATTTGAAATTGACCATTACTATTAAGGACATCCTTCTTTGTTCTGGACTAGATTCAATCTGCGAATGATTGAAATACTCTCCAACAATCTTCCTGTATACTAAATACTTCCTGAACCGTTCTTATCTTGAACTTCAAACGTTGTCCAACCTGACACAAACAAGATGGTTTCGAATTTTCGTTGTGTATCGCGTGGAGCGTTTCATAGGAAAAGGATTTAGCATAGTTCACAAAATTACCAAGCACATTCGTTGACAGTTGTCAATTCACAATACAAAGCGAATTATTATTGATTGTGCATTTTGTATTAGACTAGATCTAGAATGGTAGTTGCCAAGTTTCAGAGTCTTGTCATAATTTAGAATCAATGATAAGAGAAGAAGGAAAGGTTGACAGTGAGTTCAATCAAGAGGATACATTTATATTAAAAGAAGATTATTGAGTTTGAGTGGAATAATATAGTAGAATATTGTGTAGAATTAGAGGATAATTAGCGGTGGTGACCCTCCCTCGTTGATACGAAGGTTGAAGGTCGATCTTTTGGACGTCGTTTCACAATTGAGGCCTCGGTAAGTTTCAGCTTTTGTGGAAATTGACATTAGATCCAGAATATTACGGTCGTAGTTGCGATGCGAATTGGTTGCCTATAATTCTAACATTTCTAACGTGGTTGCATATTTTATTCTATCCCTTAGAGAGGCAGGGGAAGGGAGTCAAGATGCCGGAAATAGAAAAGCATCTCCACCAACTGAGTCACCTGATACGGAAGCAGGACTCGATAAAGTTGGTGGTCCGATTGGAGAGCGCCGTGGGGTCACGAATTCGATACCTGGCCGTAGTTTCCTGTATAGAACAAGAAACGGAAGAGTACTGCCTTCTTGGCATTGACTGTGACAATAGTATCTCTCTTGGCCTCGTGCTGGCTATTCTCTCCTTTACGACTATTCGATTGGACGGGGACGGGTGAGTTTTACTTATATTATTTGGTGTCCGTGGTTTTCAATTTTCAAGCTTTCAAATTTTACAGATCTCATAAATTATTGTTTGATTTCCAGTGGATTTTGTGTAACCAGCGGTGATGATTTACGAAGTCATATATTTAAGCCCGTGTCGGTCCAGACAATGTGGTCTGCCTTACAATCCCTTTACCGAGCTAGTGAATGTGCCAAGGAGAATAATAGTTTTCAAGCTTGTGCTGTCCAATACTATGAAAACGTATTGAGTAATCACAAATCGGATCCCAGTTGCCTTACCGAGTGGAATATTTTACCTGGAGTTGAGTACAGGCGACCCTTAGCATCTGCCTTGTATGTTTTTTTCCTATTAATATTTTTCATCTTTCAATATCTGTTAATATGATTGTCACTAACAATAAGCACAAGATAACTAAGTATATTTCCTGTATCCTTTTGTATAGTACCTCAGAAGAATTGTCTTTTCAAGAAAAAATTAGCTATACATTAAGAGAAATATTGTTATGCGAACGCGACCTTGATGAAGTCACGTCTAAGGAAATCCGAACAAAGCTCGAGTATAAACTACAAACGGATCTGTCAACGTATGTGCTGGCTGATTATTAAGATTTTGTTTCTTTTTATACATGATTCGTAAAATTATAACTTGTCACAAATCTATTTGCAGCTACAAATCCTTTATTGACGAGGAGATGCTAAAGATATTAGGACAAATGGAAGCTCCAGCTTTAATAGTGGATCATTTGTATCTCGGCACAGAGTGGAATGCTTCTCACCAACAAGATCTCTTTGATAAACAGTATGAACAGAACTTAACTTATGGGATCCATATTTCTACCTTATCATTAATGAAAAGATATAAGTAAACTAATCAATGTTTTGTTTTGTAGAATTAACCATATACTCAATGTAACTACTGAGATTGATAACTTTTTTCCTGACACATTTCGGTACATGAATATACCAGTGTGTGATACGGAGGAGACGGACATTCTTCGCTACTTCAACGACTCATACCGATTTATCAACAAAGCTCGAAAAGACGGGGAAAATGTGCTAGTCCACTGCAAAATGGGAATCAGTAGATCTGCAACAATTGTGATTGCTTATGTTATGAAGGCACGAAACTGGGATCTCAATCGATCACTAAAGCACGTTAAAGAGCGGAGAACGTGTGTTAAACCAAATCCAAATTTTATGAAACAATTGGAAGTATACGAGGTAAAAATCAGAGGAATATAATTCAAGATCAAAACATTGGTTTCCTATACAACAAACTTAACATTCTTTCATTCACATGTTACAGGGAATTTTGACAGCAAAGAGATATAGTAGCACATTGGAAAAACGATCAAAGTCAGAGTCGAATTTGAAGCAGAGTGACAAAGCTTCGTTGTCAATGCATGATGATAAAATTATGTGTTCTTCAAACAGTGATATTACCGACGGTCGAATTGAAGGGAAATCTCAAAAGAAGTACTTTCATACAGCCCCTGCCCGATTAAAGCCAGAAAATGGAAGATTAGTTGCAGATATTTTGAGACCCAAAAGCTCATCATGTGCAGCCATAGCCATACAAGTTGACCAGAACAGTTTACATGATATTGTTCCACAAGACATAATGAACTCATTCAAAGCCGCAGTTAGTAGTTTAGAGCAACAATCGACCATCCCAAGTCCTCCAGAAAAATTGTTTTCAGCTCAAGGTATAAAGTGGCCTCTTTTTCTACAAACATTTTTGAAATATAAAAATATCTTAATCTATTTTTGTTTGTAGAACCTTCGATGGCTTCGATTCAAAATCCCATAGTCAATCTTGAAATTCCGGTTGTAATGGTAACGAATGAAGAACCTGAACCCTGCAGCTTTACAGCTACCGAGGAACTCTTGCTCCAATCGTCTGCATCCGAAGAACAAGTATCGACGTTTGAGCCACCACAAGCGATTACAATTACAAGTGATTCGGCTATATCGGTGTCACTCCCAATACTACCATTAGAAGAGATACTAGAAAACGTTCAACCAGATCCTTCAGAATCTCAAGTAAAAACCGTGATATTTACATTATTACAAAAACCATCACTTTTGCCTTCTAAAAATGTCGATAGAAATTTCTAACATTAAATATCGTTTTTGTATAGGTTTCAGATGAATGCAAACAAGTTATGAGTTTGAAGTGCTGCCGCAGGCCTTATAATGGCCATACTTTTAGTGTCTCCCCAAATCAAGTAGTGAACATTACGTCTTTTGTGGATTACTCAAAATGTAGTGTACGACACTTAGTCAATGAATTCGAATTGCATAGTAATCGTCTGAACCAGGGTAGTGCATCTGGGGGAGAAAGTGCTACAAACTCTTTGGAGTTGACGTTACATACACCAGTCAGGGCCAGTAACAGAGGCATTGTACGAAAGCATCTAGATCGAGGGGATACGGACTATAGTAGTGAAGAAAACCAGGAAGTAGAGACTATCCCAATTCATAGGACTGACGAAGTATCGTCTCCAGTTACTACTGGCAGAAGTTCGAAAAAATCGGAGAAACTTGGATCTGGATGTTTACCATTTTTCCGAAAGTTGTCTTCATCTGGTTCAAAAAGTTCACTGAGTAAAAACGCAGTTGCTCCTGGAACCGGACAAAGTTCTAAGAAGCAATCTTTTGAACGGTCTCGAGAAAAGCCTAAGGAAAAGGGAATGAAATGCAATAGAAAGGTCCAAGAAACCGTTGCTCGGCTAAGTGAAAATGGAGACAGTATTGCTCCTCTTGAACATATTCCTGTTAAATACCAATCAACCGGAGTAGTCAAGCAACGGTTAGAAGCTTTTGAAGCAAAAGCTGTTCCAAACTCAAAACACCAGTTTATCTTTCGATCTCATAACCGGTCCCATAGCGCCACGGGAGCGTCTAGTAGCTTACAGTATGAAACATTGGGATTGGGACACTTCTCCCATCGAAAATCTTCTATGCCACAATTAAGAGTTCCGAGTTCAGAATTTGAATCCTCTCCACCATTGTCTCATCGACTTCCTTTGTCTCAAGTTTCAGATCGAAAAGCATCATTGGACTCAAATAGTTTATTCAGGTCGTTTCCTTGTGTTCGTGGATTCCAAAATTCTGGGAGCAAGTCTTTTTTCTCTACTTCTCCCAATTCCAGTACTCGACAGCAGCATGGAAGCACCCATCCTCTCAATCTTCTTCCAAGAACACCAACATTAACTTAACATTAGTATAATTTTTTATCGAAATAATTAATTTTTAGATTAACGAAAGCCAATACGCCAATGATGGTTTTCCTTATTGTAATATCATAAAGTGAATTCATGATCAATGTAATACGTTCACGGACAACATGATCGCATAAACGCCGAATCTTTTGACTATTATTTGTACACAAATAAAAATAAACATGAGAAGTTATGTTCCGATAAGTTAATGCATTTGTTTGGTTTTCGATCTTAATCTGTTTTGCATCTAACTCAGGCTTTACTTTCAAACCAGTATGCTGTAGTGGATGACAAACTTAAACTAACGTATCATACATCGTACTTGGTTTTTAATTTTGAAAATTACATTTGGGATTGGGACTTGGGACAAGACCTGTTTGAACTAATGAAGCTGCATTGCAGTTTTGATCAGATACATACCATGCATCAACCGTACTATATGGACATACTAAACTAAAGATTTAATCCGCCATCAGAAAATAGATTAATTTTCACATATATTTTATTGAGTGCGTTACATGACGTGTATTTCAACTTCAACTACCACTGAAAAACAGGTATTTCGATTGCTACATGCTATTGCAATATTTCGGTACAAAGGAGGTTTATAGTTTATAGATTATACAGGAATGAATTGACAAGTTACCGAACAGCTCCAGATTTGATCACTTTTCGCTACTGACATGCAGAATTAATTATTTATTCAAATACACGAATCATTTTTTGAGAATTCGGTTCATCTCTTTTGTTTGTGACTGGACTCGGAAATCAACATCTTCCGTCTTTGTGTGTAGCCGATCCAGCATACTATTTTGGTCGTCAATTTCTTTGTTCAGATCTAGCCCTAAATTCTTGAGCTTAGAGATGGAATCTCCCATTAACTCTAAGTTTCTATCAAGTATAGCGTCAACGTTTTGAGAGTTGGGAATAGATTCAGATCTGAAACGTTCGGTTGGGTGTTCGTTCCGAATTCTTTCATTACTAGATTCCAGAATCTGTGACAGCTGACTTTTACCCGACGCTGAGGATTCTCCCAAATCGTTTGCTGATGTCGAAGAGGCCATTTTTGCTCGATCATTCTTGGGGGCTGTGAAATAGTTGCGAATACTTCCAAACACGCTCTAAACCAAAAGATCAAATAAACATAAGGCTACATTTTTTGTTTGAACGATTGGTTCAATATGTCTACGTTGAATTTGACATGAATTTTAATTAAATTGTTTTCATTCGAGAATGAGCTAATAATGTAGGTACACTTTGTTGATGTTTATGTCAAGTTTACCTTTATTCCTTGGATGTGTCTTTGACTGTCTCGAAGAGTGGAATTGATTTCATCAAGCTTTTGCTCCGTATTCTTTAACTGCTCTCTTTGACGGTTTAATTCCTAGCATATAATAAGTGAGTTTTAGTGAATATTATTAGTACATCAGTGTATCCTAATTATATCAGTGAAAGCAGTGTAAAAGAAGAAAACTAAACCAACTTCTGCGGTGGCACTTCCGATTTGTTCCGATTCATGCAGGAGGCTTACAGACCGATAGGAAGACTGGACGGTCCTCTCTTCAATCTTCCGTTTTTCCTCGACTAATTGCTGTCGACGTTCGTCAAGAGTGGACGTTTCGTAGGCACGTCGCCCTCTGAGAAAAGTAGCGTCGTCCACTTCATCGGCCGAGAAGAAAGGATTATTTTTGTCGTAATTATAATTTGCTCCAGCCATTCTTTCTGCCTGTCTATACTAGTACTAGTGAAGTGACTTTTCGTCTTATCTAAGAATTGCAGATATTTAAAAAATATTTATGATAAATTTTGAGTGTATTTTGAAATATTTGAATATTGATAATATTGAATACAAATATAAAATATGAAATAAGGGCAAAGGGTGACATACCGAGTTTTTTAATGAATTTCAAATTTATATGGATCGTTCTTGTTCTTTCTAAATAGTTTCGTTGTGTCTTCTTGTTTTCGTGTTGGTTGATAAGATTTCAAATGCGAAATGGCGAATAAATTAATCAATTAATTAATTAAAATATAGACTTCGCCTTTAACTCAGCGATGAACGAAGTATCAGCAAGGATGTATGGAGTGAGTTCAGTGAGTCATTGATTGACGACATTGGCTGCAGAATACCATGACATTGAATCTGGAATCCAAAGTGAAACTACGACACAATGAGATTATGACAAATAAACTAAATTACACATTCATTAATAAATCACAAATTAAATTGTCTTTTTAGATTGGAATTTTGAAAGGCCAAGATTTAAATTTGATACAATCTCTATTCTGTCGTTCCTTTTCCCACGCTCTGTTTAGCCTCTTTGAATTGAAGTCAGAAGACGATTTTGAGCATCTTGAATTTTATGTTTTAGCAAATGTCAAAATCTGCATGGAACGGTTATTGGAAGATTGGAACAGGAAATAATTATCTAAATTATCGCCATAAAAATTCCACCCATCCCCATGAAGGAAATTCATGTGACAGAATGGAACTATATGAAAAACCGTATCCCTTTAGCATCATCAGCAATTTAGCAAGGCTGTTGAAGTCAGAGAAATAAACACCCAGATTTTGGACAAGGATGGTCCATAACTTATGTTACGTTTTGCTCATTCGTATATAATGCCTGAATGACTACCTAACTAATCCATTTTATATTTCGTTATAAGAAAACAAGAGAAGGAAAATGTATAGATCCTAAGTTCTCTAAATCTTTCAAGAATCAGTCATTACTAATGAACAGTCCTTGCTGAATTTTTGTTTAACTTGATTAATAAACCAAGTATTTAGCATATTTGACATGTTTTAAACTAATTCGGCCATATACGGGATTGTAGAAATTTTTTTACTAATTAATCTACTGTCTTACTATTTCTTCAACAAAAGGTTAAAAATACGTATAGCAATTTTAAAGAAATCTATCAAATTCGAAACCAAAATTCTTCCTTTGTAACCCGTATTCATTCTGATGGAAATTCTAAAACTCGTTTTCGAAATAATCCCTGAAATCTGGCAAAAATGGGGTTTTAAACTTAAATGTGACTAGAAAACATTTTCAATGGTGACGCATTTTTGTATGAATTGTTTGAAGAAATAACATCGGCAGTAACTCTTAAAATGAACAATCTAATTTCTAAACTACTTGTAGAATGATGCGTCTGAAACTCTGACTAGATAAATTCCAAAATCCAAGTACAATAAAATAGCTTTATCGGGTGTAGGCTACTCCGTGTAGCCATATATTAGAGTTGGCAGCGTAGGAGTGGTAGGAGAGCATTATTCGTATATTATGAAATATGTAGCAATAATTAACTATTTACATCTAAATTGGTAGTCCGCATTTAAAGACATGTACTTTTACAGAAATAAATTCATAAACATAATTGAACATGGTTCTATGTATATTTGGTGTGTATTCAAATATCTAACATGGGAACACTCCCAACTGTGTACCACCCCGATCCCCGATGTCTTTCAAAACGGTCTCATTCGAAAGATAAACAAGAATAATGATACTTTAGTATAGGAACTATCGGGGACTAAAATCGTTTTTACGTATATTGCAAATGAAAACAAGTACTGATCCCTGGGCTGTGGCTCTGCCTCGTAAAATCGGCAGTACTTCCGTTTGAACTACTGGTGACCGAATTAAAAAAATATGTACCGAACTAATCCTCACATTCCTTGTAAGTACGTTAAACAAAACGATATCATGCTACGATTAGGATGCGATTGCTTTTTTTCGTGAATGCCAACAAATTTGTACATTGGTCACGAAAAATTATTAAGAAATTATGGTCGTCGACAAATGATGCCAAAGTAAACCTGACATGGAAGAGTTTTGCTCTGTAGTTAGAAAGGAATAAATGCAAAAAGGACGTTGAATTAGAGATCAGTGTCATTTTTTAATACCAAACCATCGACGCCGACATAAGAAATAGTTAACTATCCTAATTACGGAGCATCATCATATTCATCACACATTATGCTAATTAGCGATACAGTAAGGTGAACGATTGTTACGGGATGAGGTTCCCATTTATTATTTATAAGAGATAAGCAGTGCGTTCACAGGATTCGAACATTCCAAAATCTCAAAGCTCCTGTCACAGACGAGTCCAGGACGCTTTCTGTAGTATTTCATTTTTTTGCACTTCAACACACGAGAGATAAATGTTTACCCTAGTTCAGGATTTAACAAAACTCTGTGTACTTTTATTACTTATACTTACTTACAATTTAATCAACGTATCATCATCACCAGACGACTGGCTGACTAAACTAAACGGTAGGATCTTGTAAACTAGAGACCTACGAATCAACTTTAGATCTTAAAATGTAATTTATCCAAGACTTGTACATTTATTAATTACAGGTAGATTATAGATAATAAGAAAGAAGTCATCTATACATTAGGACTGGAGTAAATGTAATAATAAATTGTATAGTAAAAGTTGTTGCATGATGCATGATATGAAGTTTATGTATAGCTGTGATTATATAATATTATTTTAATAATATTATTGTTAGTCATTCAATGGTACAAACTTTCTTGTAGAGAACTACGAAGAAATTGACTTTTTCCTCCGACTTTCACATACTATTTCCATAGTTTAAGTAGAGGTTTTAAATGAGACTGCAGAGAATCAGAATTAAACTCACGGCAAGACGACGAGGACTTAACAAAATTTGTACTCAATTAATTAACAAGTTTTTACCTACAAAACTACAACCTATAACGATAATCTGAATTATCGTAATGAATATGTACATCGATTCACTCTTCCTCCCTTTAATAAATATGATAATTTTAAGAAGCACACACGATGTCTTTGTCCTTTTTGGTTTGATTGCTTCTCTCTTCTTTCATGGACATTGTTTGAGTTGTCATCAGTCACACTTCGGAAATTTACAACTTAATATTTCATACACACGCGTTTAGTACCTATCATATTAAAGCCACATAAATATGTGAAACACGGGGATTTGTCGGTAGAACGGTTTATCAAAAAATGGGTAGATCTATGATCTGTGAATGTATCAGGTATGTGTCAAGTAACAGTTTGTATGCTTGCAACCTCTTGAAAATAATTGTCTACTTCTTGGTACGTCTTTACTACTACCTTGCTTAAACTTTAAATATACTATTATGTACTAACATCCAGAATCGGTGAATCAAAATAATTGAATATAATATGGAAGCGACGTTCTTTTCAAGGAAGGTGGCAATGCATTGTTACCGAAGATTTTTTTTAAAGGTGAATAAACTACTAAGAATTTAAATAAGCTTTCCGAAAAACGGATAAAAGGATACATGCAAAGAACTGTGTAACTTTCTGTGATCGGAACTGGCTCGGTTTAATCTGCAGTTTCTGGCCTGTTTAGCTTAATTTCTCTGGTAAAAAGATTAGAGTGCAGATAATCAATCTCTTGGGTACTTGATTGAAATATATAATTGTAATTATTTTGATTATTCTAGGGTAACACGGTAAGGAATTTATGAGTATTGAGAGTCATGAGGGTTCGAGGTTTTGACACAGTTATGCATAAAATTAGTCGTGATCGTGGATTTTGCTATTGCTACCCTCAAATTGAAGACGCCAAAACAAAGGATTATATTATAGGTTGAGTACTTCACTGGTTCAAGGAAAACAACTCTTTATCAAATACAAACAATTAGAGCATTTTTAGAGATGTAGACAAATATTGTTGTATAAAATTTTAATGAAAGTTTGGTCATTTTTGGATTCCTCCCGAATTTAAAATAAGAAAATTCAGGTCTTCTTGTTGGCAGACAAGTTAAATAAAAGTCATTAATGATCCTAAATTCCTAAAGATAGTACCTATAATCTCAAATTCGCTTACTGATTTTGGTATAGTAAAGCCATTCTTAAATGTATGTAATTTCTCGTCAGCCTTTTGGGATGTTTTGGTGATGAAAGGTATTTAATAAACAATAATTCCTAGCAGGGTATGTGCTGATGGAAGTGACGTAAAAATCGTAGAATATACAGCCAGTTATTTAACTATTTCTGGAATACGTGACTCAAATGGTAATGAATTCAGATCTGACTGGTGATCGTATTATAAGCAATGAACTAATTCGAAATAATAATATAACTAATAACTAGAAATCAAAAAACGAAACAAGGGGTGAGTATGTTTCTATCTTAAAACGAATTCTTTGTATTTCTCAAATTGTTGTTACAAATAACAAATAAATACTGAAACAGAACAAGGCCTATAAACGTGGTTCAGCAACAATGGGGATAATTAAAATTAGGACATAAATAATGAAGGACAGACGTTTTAAAATTGTGTAGAGTATTTGTATAATAGAGTTAATAATTTCAACTTGAAGATTCGATAGGCAATATATAAGTGAGTATTGGAAAGGTCCGTTTGTCTTTCTACACAGAGTAGTAGGAGCGTTTTTCGATGATTTGTAAAGATCTGGGTTGAAATACTAATTATATTTTAAGGAAAAACTACGGAGGCCGGACAACCGTTTTTATAAGATTTCGAAGGACCGATAATTCGGGTATTTGTTGATAGAACAAATGATCCGACGGAAGTCCTGGAGTAGAGCATATAATGTATACGTATACAGCAAAGAGATCAATAGAAGAACCTGGATCAGAGGATTATGTTTGTCTTTAACAGATATATAGGAAGACAGTGGGGGCATATAAATCCATCAAAACATGTTACTGACACCCTTAAATTAAATTACTGACCTTAGTTTAACATGTGGCTACATAAATACAGATTATAAAGATGAGTAAATGCGAACACTAATTGTGGAGTTGAGATTGGACTGGACACCGTTCAGATGCAAGGGTAACTTCACGTATTGTATACACTCGGTTCAATGGATAACTTTCAGTGACAGTGGTAATCATGTACTGTAACGCAGCACTTGTAACGACAAATATACATCGCAACCACAATTGATAGTCGTTCGTAAGGTTCAGGAGATATTCACAGTATTTAACAAATCTCTTCTTATGGAAGCCCGAACCTTCCGAATTGCTCCTAAAATTAACTACTTCTCTAAGTTGCTAACTAACTTAAGACAATACAGGGTAAAGTCATGAATATCACAAAATCAGATTACATGGTATTGTAACCAACTTGAAGTCATTTGGTTCAACAAGCAGACCGGTTCGAAACACCTTATACAACTACATTGACTCAATACTCGTCTAAATATCCATCCACTCCAGTTGTAATCATAATAATACTTATATCTAATAATAATGATAATATAATAATAGTAATAATTATTATAACAAAGCAAAATATACTAAATGTACCCAAATTTCCGGACAAACCGCATAATACCTGTCATTAAAGCTAAAATAAAATAAAATTGCGTATTGAATAAAAACAATAATAAAAGGGAACTGAGTTTGCAGACAAAAACTTGTAGTTTAGTACATTGCACAACTTCCTTAACATTCATTCCTAAAGTTCCTACTTAACAAATACAAACAGAAACTGGCCATAATCAAAATCGTCTTGAGAAGTTGCAATCGATGAGTTGTCTTCTTAGATTCCACTGCATTACTTTTTTTTTGTTTTTTGCTTCAAGGGATAGCTAATTACGAGCAGTCTTAGTCCCCCATTTCAGTGTCGCTCACGACTTCTTCATTACAAGCTGATTCGTCAACCTCTTCCTTCGGTTGTGACAGTTTTGTATGAGCACCTTTGATATTTTTGTCCTCTTCCCTGATTTCTTCCTCATCTTCTACTTCTAATTTGACATCTACCTTAGCTTGCCTTCCTTCTCGGAATCCCCCCTCGTCCTCACTTTTCCCTTCAATTGAACCGTCATTGGAATCAGCGTAGTTAGTCTTTGCAGCGTCCGTGGGGGAACCTGGTTCCACCCTGGAACCGTCTTTGTTACTTCCCGTGAAATTTAAAGCATTTTGAAAAACGCAAACTCCGTTGATCACTGCCGATTCTTCGTCATCGGAATCATCGTGCCATGATGGGTTGAACCACTGTGGGGCAACAGGTTTCCTTCTCGATGACCCGGATCCAGGAATTACACCCGATTTACCACCTGGGTAGATAAGAATCGTATTTTAGTCCAATACTCTACTCTTATTGTATAAATAAAAAACGCTATTTAAAAAAAATATACCTGTAGATGAGGTTTTTTCCGGTACAGAATTAATAGATCTGGAAAATTGTTTCCGCTTTCTATTTAACGTTCTGCTGGAGTTGGATGCACAGGAATCGTCACTAGCTACACTTCCCTGTAAGAGTTTTAAAAAGTACGTTAGTAATCTCGAAAATTTGAGCATTGAAAACATTAATTTAAGTAAACCAAAAAATACCTCGTTATCGTCGTCTTCTTCCTCTTCTTCAAAGAAGTCGTCGTCTGAATGTACACGTGAAGCGGTGTTGCTTACTGTAAGGTCGAGACCTTCTTCGGTAGATTGATCGGACTGCTGGCCCATGAATGAAAATACGGGGAACTTATCTTTATGTAGTTCTAATAATCTCTGATGTAGTAGAAGTCTGAATTGAACGGGATCGAATGGCTGAGAAGATTCTGTAAGATAGATGAACTTGTGTTATAGTAATGATTTCTCGGTTGAGGTAAAGTGAGACAGGTGAAAACAAGGAAAGTTCTAATAATTTACCCTGTACAAGTGGAGACGAAGTCTGCTGCTTTAGACGCATGCGATGATTATGAAACCAATTAGTGATCGTTCTGGAAGATAGTGCTAATTCTCTTGCCAAGAACTCAATCGCTGTAACATTAGGATATGGATCTAATGCAAATGCTAATTTTAAAGCTTCCTTCTGCTCATCCGAAAAGAGGACCTAGAGAAATGATTATACATTTGTTAGTTTTCTCATTTCCACACGCGTCATAAAAAGGAAATCGACCAGTTGCTTTAATCAGATGGACTATTTACCCTTTGCTTCTTGTTGGGCGGTGCAGCCGCGTTACTGCTACCAGGGCTGTAAGAATCGTTTGGTGAATCATTGGAATTATCGGACGATCCTTGAGTACCGGATCCATATGCGTCCAGTGGTGAGTTAGAATGGTTCAATCCTCTTTTCCTCTTATTCGCCTCTCGTCGCTCATTTTTTAAATGCTGTAATCTCTCGACGTTGAGAGGATCGGCGAGCCAGAGTTGCATCCGAATGAATGGCTCCCTTCCCTTGATGGAAAGCATGTGCCACGGCTTTGGTTTAGATAGCAATTCGCTTACTGAGCCTTGTGAAAGTCCGAGTACAGCTTCTCCGAATATCTAAGGGGAGATCACCAGGAAATGATATCAACCCAATTCTAAAAGCGATGGGTGGGTATGCCTTTAAAGAATAATAACTGGTTAGAATTATAGCAAACCTTTTGTCCAATATTGTTGGCAAGTAGGGCTTCTTTGATTTTCGTTGTAATAAGCTGTGTATCAAGATCTTGAGTTAGTGCAGCCATTTCGTAGACACTTGGCTGAGGGGGCAGACCTGGTGGGACCCGTGAATGAGGTATTGGGCTCTGGACATTGTTACCAGGGGATGAATTATTCGACTTTTTAACAAAGTCATGACCAATTGAAGGGGGTGTTTGTGGTATGATGGAGGGCATTGGCGGTGGGGGTGGTAGAAGAGATGAGGTTTCCAGCTTCGGAAGCTCTGCAATTTTCGAGGGGGGTTTGGCAGCGGTAGCTGGGCCTGTACACATAGAAGAACTCCATGAGGAATCTCCGTATTTTTTACACAAACTGATGGGTGAAAGTGGCTTACATGGGTTGCCGGCATATCCACCAGTTCTCATAAGTTTTTCTGGTGCGATCTTGTATTGGGAGGCTACTAGCTTGTGGACGGCATTTTCGTCCTCCAGAAACATTTTCATACGAATAAACGGCTCTCTTCCCTTCTGAGTGAGCATATGCCAAGGTTTCGGACGTGCCAGTAGGTCACTGACCGACCCTTGTGAGAGTCCAAGCACAGACTCTCCAAATAGTCTTTGAGAGATCGAGTACTGACTCAGTTGTTCCTTCACCTGTTGATGACGAAATTGTAATTTGATATCCGATCTGCCAAATGAACAGAACAATAAAAATGTGTTAATCCATACCTTGCGAACAATATCCTCAGTGTTAAGATTGTTATATTGGTCAAACTGCTGCTGGGTGATTGGAGGTAGAACTGCTTTCAATGGACGCTGATTGGGTGAAGCCACAGAAGGGGCAGTGGGCTGGAATAATCAGAAAAAATTCCAATTAGAAACGGATCAAGCGGTCAATTTGTCAATCAATTCCCAGAATAAAAACTAAAGTCTCCCGTACTTGTGAGATTAATGAATTGGTGATTGAAGCCATTCTTTGAAGAGGGGATGCATTCGACGAGTCGTCTACTCCTGACGGGGGCAAGATGGAATTCAGAGGTGAGGCTGCACCCGAATTCGATTCTCCACCTTTAGGCCTAACTAATGAGAATGCACTTCCTACATGTCTCATCACCTCGGAACTGTCGTCTTTCTCCGACTAGATAATTTATAACCAATCAATGCAATTAAGTTTTGGAGCTATTTACAGGTTAAAGTCCATACTAATTTCTAGAATTCATGAGCCCCAAAAACATACCTTGTCATCCCTGTCTTTGCTGTCAAAGGGAGAAAGTCTTTTCGGCATGGTCAGATCTTGAGCACCGCTGAGTCCATTGGGAAGAGAAGCACCGGGATGGAAAAGTGGCGGTGGGAAATGAGGGGACGAGGTCGACGACGAGGTTGCGGCCAACTTTGCCAACTCCCTGTGATAAGCATCCAGTGCCATGCGAACATCCTCCCTCTCCAGCAAAGAACCACCGAACAGATGGGGAAATAGCAAGCTAAACAAACAGTTACAGGTTAACATCAAGTCATCCATTAACTAATGATTTTTAAGGAAATCTCTCGGGGGCAAAGCGTGTCCGACAAATTCCCTTTCCGGACTCCACGACAATCTAGAGAAAAGTCTCACCTCTGGAAATGTTCTCGGGGTATTCTGGGATCCTCTCCTCCTCCAAGCGAATGTGGTAACCTGATCCCGACCAACTTGGCCAACTCTTCTTGATAAATTCGGGCCACCTGTTCTTGAGGGATGTCATCGTTTTCATATTTTCTCATCCTCCTGTCACGCTCACGAGCCGACGAGCTGCCCAGAGGAGACGAAGGACATTGACCATTGTTATTGCACCCATTATTGTTGATACTCATCGGCGACTTGCTGCCCCCACTCTCATCACAGAACGAGTCTTGAGTCCCACCGCTATTGTTGACGTTTTGGTTTCGATGATGAAGAGACGCTTCTGACAGAATGTGTGCGATCCGATCCTCGGCCCCGGAGTCTTCGCAGCGGAACGTCGACGGCAAGTTGTTTCCCTCTTTTCCTTCAACACCAGCAGAAGACAACATAACAATCAGCCATATAAATTTCCGTTCACAAACAAATATCATATTTCTTAAATCCGGATCATCAGTTTCATCAAAATCATTGTCAAAACAGGACTCTTTCCCATCCCGATTCCTTGTCCGACTCTCGTGAATCTTTATGCATCGTTACTATAAGCCTATGCAAATAGAAGAGATATTTTCCAGCCATTTCATAGACCGTCTATAATACGATACTTAAGATCGTCAGAGAGACAAGTCCAATTTCCATACTGGTGTGTGAATGAGGCTATTATTCATACGGAGACTTGGGGAGTAATATTTTGGATGACCAAGAATTTGCATTCATCATGAGACTAGTGTGTGTGACTTGTTTTTTTTTTTTAATTTTTTTTAAAGAAATGTTTTGCAGGATGCCTCTTCTGCCTACTCGAAGCTGATAAACAGCTAATAAGCGAAGCTTAATGACCAATCTACATCATTTTTAGGAATGCATGTCTGGTAAATTATCAATTGGGAAATATATGAGCCTGTCCTCGAAGGGGAAATGTAATAAACACGGTTTGGCTCGGAAAGGCTACAACAAGTGGCAGTTGTTAGCTGCCTACATATTAATATATAATAATATATTATCTATTATCTCCTACCTTGGAGCATACTGACTCCCTGACTAGATTAATACTTGCCGTGTAAAAAGGTAGGCAAAGTTTACATATTTGTGAGAGGTTGAGTGCGGTAATTATAATGTGTTATCCATACATAGAGCTAGGCATCAGGTAGGTTCATTTGTATGGAACGGATAGAGAGAAAGAATGACGTTAACGGTCACACAAGAAGAAATCTGTAGAGGAACAGAGGAGTATTACCAATAGGAAAATATATTATAGAGAATTGATAACAGTTTTTGCTGATCCTGAGCTGATGGCAGAGCTAGGAGTTATTACACAGGATTTCCGTTCCTGAACTGAACCAAACCAAACCGATTTACCTAATCAAGATATATCCAGCAGATAATCCCAACCATAAAAAAACTGATTTGCTGCTAAGAGGAAATGAACCTCGACTCGACCCAACGAACGTCCAAAAAGCTCGCTACAAAACTGCACCTCGCCTTTCCACTTCATGGACTCCCCAACAGAAAGGCTCCCCTCTCCACACTATTCTCCTACATCAAATTAAACCGTATTGGCAGTCCCCGTATTTTAATTAGTCCTGATTATAAAATACAACACAATCTAAGATCTATAAAAGCAACAATTCAACGGTTTTGGTTCCTTTCCAGTACCTCTGCCTCTGAATAACCATTCGATGCTTTAAACTGCTTTTTTTGTTTGATTTCAATTCAAGGGATAATTGCAATGAATGCTGATTCGAATGTCCGGTCCAAAAACACCACCAATCCTTCCTTCCACTCTCACTCGGGAGCTAAGACTACTAAAAAATACGCTTATTTTTATTCTCAAGGAGGACAACGCGGGTGGAAGGATAGGTTCTCTTAGAATATCTCGAGTTGATAAAGGCATGGGAGCATGTCTGACGTTTTAAAACAATTTGATGCCGATGAGGTGGATTGGCATTCATAAAAGGTGTAGTGCCTCTAATTCGGTAAAGAGGGTATTATCCCTCTCTCTCTCTCTCTGAAGACGAGGAAAGTAATAAAGAGATGAGAAATGAGGTAATTGAAGGAGTATCTCGGGTGGACTAATGCTAATGCTAAATCGGTGGATGTACATAAGTTGGCAGTAATCGACGACTGGATGAGAGACTCTGCCAATAGAAAGGGATGGAATTATAGGCATTCCTCTACATTAATCTTCCGTTAATGTGAGTCCATAAGACGGAGAGTTAAATTAAAGTCAGGGGATGAGGGAATGGAGTCTTAGTTACTTTTTAGTTAGTCGTCTTAAAAGGAAAGTGTCGGTTCACCTTTTCCATGTAAGACGGTACTTATGAGCCCCATAATGTCAAATGTTATTGCATTCATATGAATATTATCGTGAGACAATAATGGCTCTATAGTTTACCTTACAAGTTACAACTGCTCGGCCGAACAGGGAACAGTTACTACCTGACCACATAATCGCTTTGCATTGATCAAGTTCCTTTTTTCGAATCGTATCAAGGAGGATGATAGTTAGAGACGGAGATAGAGATGAACATGAATTCATCAGGACTTGTGCATAACTGCAATGGAACGGGCTTCAAAAGTACAATACGTCCAACGTTCCAACTTCCAACCCTCTTGGTCAATTGGTGGATAAGAGGAATAAAAAAGAGGATTTTACCCCAGAGGGCCTCGTAGCGTTTTTTCCAAGTCGTTAAGTTAGATCATAACCATACTGTTTATGAGGATATTCTCTGTCCACCTTTAACTACCAAATTTACATTCAAAAAGGGTTTGTCAAGTTCTTCAAGTTATGAAGAACGAGGAGAAGATGGGATTTTTCTCTCGAGCTGCCTGCTTTTGGGCTGCTTGTTTGGATACAGACACTCTTGGCTACACAATCATCATCATAATCATATAATATATAATAATCATAACAATAATGATATTATGAGAAATGGAATATATTATAGGAGAAGGAGTTGGAGAATGGAGGAAAGGAGCCAAAAGAGTTGCCATCAAAAGGACCATTTCAATAAATAACGATTATCGCATTACAATACTTCATGTAAATTACTTCTGATTGCATAATCCTCCACAAACGTCAGTCAAATCATATATCTATATGCACAAGTCAGCCCGACTAACTGCTCGTCCTCAATAGTCTCAGGTACTAATGAGCCGCCTCGTTCCTAATATCCTAATGGCTAATGCTATATATAATATGACCCATTCAACCCTGCTCTGCCCTCAGATTACCTTCATAAAAGACCAATTCCCAAAAAGTGTTAGCGTCAGCCGAGCAAGAAATATAACCGAATAACTACAACATGGAAATGCCCATTCCACTTTCATAATCATCATCTCCAGCAGCAAAGGATCCTCCACAAACATGACCTCAAGCTTTACGGCTCCTGTCAACCTTTCCCGTCCACCATCCAAAAGTCCCGATAATTCTAACCTTTTTTACCCCAACATTCCCAACCAAATCTCTACTAACTTCTCTAAATTACAATCAATCAATCCCACAACAACACACATCAAGTCACTGGAACTGAAACCCAACCTGGGATCAAAAAATCAAATTCCACAGAAATAGAACCCTAACTAACCCTGTTCATCCGAATACCTGTCAATATTTAGACACCCGCCTTCTAGAGATGTGCTAGGATTCTCC
Source organism: Desoria tigrina (assembly GCA_906901685.1). Classification (NCBI taxonomy): domain Eukaryota; kingdom Metazoa; phylum Arthropoda; class Collembola; order Entomobryomorpha; family Isotomidae; genus Desoria; species Desoria tigrina. The sequence goes on from CAJQTU010000004.1 coordinate 12,829,917, forward strand.
AGAAAAAAAAGCACCCCTTTGGAAGCCTCAACTTCAACTTTGATTTAAATTTAGGAAGTCTGGATTAACATAATAATGTTTTAATCAATGGCCATAGGTGACTGGTTTCCTAAATTGTCTCATCAGTCTCGGCATTTGTGCGTTAATGAGTTTTTATCGACAGGCTGAAAATGCCAATTGTCACGTTCTTCAAGAGTATCAAGTTGGTAGGAGAGGAAAAAAATAATTTGTGAGGAGCATGGACTTTGAAGCTAGTTGGATGGGTCCGAGAGCGGAGGTTGGAGCATGTAATGCCACTTCCTGTTTCCAAGTCACCCCTTTCATAGAGGGATATAATATTATAGGTAGTGGTTAATAAGAGCCTTTTCATGTTCTCGAGGATCATGATGGTGATGATAATAATAACTGGATCTGGCCGTGTACACGTACGTGTACAGAACATACAGACAGCCTTTACAAGAGAGAAGCCTGACATTGGAACGGAAACTTTTCACTTCTGACTTGTGACAGATTTAACGGGAGAGAAACATTGATTTTCATTTGTCTCCTTGTACCGAATCCATGTAAGAGATTAGGAGTCGGTAGTAATTTAATGTAAAGACACGGGGAATGAGATGAGGTTATCGGTTGAGATGATGTGAATGAGGGCATATATGTGCTATTAAAGTCGATTAAAGTTGGCATGGATTGAGAGATGATCCTCTAAAACCCCAATGTAAACGGAATCATTAGACATGTGTACTCGCACATATTTATACCCATGCATATTATTATGAGCCGAGAGATGATGGACTAGGACAGGAAGGGTATTTTTTCATTCATATAAATATAACTGTCGTGTAGATTTCATCTTGAACTGGATCTGGATATCTCCGATCCCCTCTTCAACTTGCAATAATGTTTGATGATGTTTTTTTATTTGGTTTCTCGGTGAGTGTTTTCGGTTCTCTGAGAGAGAGGAGATACAAATGTTATTTGAGAGTCAAAATTGTTTGAAATCTATAAATACATATCCATGTCGACATCAAATAGCTATTCAACAGATTCTGAACATCTGGATAGAATAGGAAGAATCGAAAAATAGATTCGAGGATAATAATTGTGGAGTGCCGACACTAGAGACTCAGTTCTACTTGACTGTGTCGGGCCTTCTCTCTCTCTCTCTCTCACTTAATTGGCATACCAAGCCCTCCTTCTTTATAACCTTCGGAGATGATCTCTTCTCTACATCTTCCGCAATGCTTTTACATACGTGTCAATCGACTGTAAATTTTGGCGACTGTCTCCACTAATTTGTTCCACACCAAAAATATCCACCACCAATCACTGTATATCTTCCTTATTCCTTCCTTCTTCTTGGAACTACACCAGCTCATCAAATACCTACAACTTCCTTTAAACGTTCCATTAACTAAATCCGATCCTCTCTGACTCTCGGAGCAAAAGACAACCCTCTCTCTCCCCAATCCTATAAATAAATATCATAACTTTCCGAACCAACAAGATCCCGATATTCCCTATCAAACTCACCTCTCTCCTAGTGAGATCTCTAGAAACCAACGAGTCCCAATAATCACATCTCTTCCTTCAGCCAGCCATTCATCCCGAAGACATGGAGAGATCGGCTGAGGAAACGGACAGAAACTCTAATTCTCTACCAATTACACCTGTTCCCCTCCATCCTTCACCCTCTCAATCAACCCAGCTCTCTGTCGTTTCCAAATAAAAAACCAACAGAGATGACAATACTTTTCCCAGCCATAACCCCTACTTTCCTAATCAATTAAAATGGAGCTCAAGGATGGGATTTGCAAGCTCAACAGGGAAATTACACCAAAAACCAACTCCCTCCTGACCTTGATGTATCAATGTAAGAAGAACTTTGCAGCTATCTTTAAAACGATCCCTACCGACTCTCTTTCTGCGTTCCCAGGCTAGAGACGGTTCTGGAATTACATGTACACATTTTAATCAAGCCGTAAAGGAATGGGAGGGATTAGCATTAGCTGACCAGTGACCACTGAAGAGAGGACAGGAGTCTATAGTAATTGAGAAGCTATACCGATTCCTGAGCAGATATTCCTATTATTTTTATCCCTAAAAACGTTAAAAGGATGTGACTCGGTGGATGGATGGAAATAAAAAAGAGAACAGAAGGTGTTGTTGAAGGCTGCTGCTGATATCGTTTCTCTTAAAAACTTCAAGACGACCGAAGGGTGATTAAAGGGTTTGAGGATTAGGAGGAGTAGGAAAAAATCCAGCGAGAAGTTTTATATCTTTTGACGTAATTTCCGTTTGGCATTAGGAGTCATAAATTTTTCAAGGGCGACTGATTTTCTCCAGCAACGCCGTTCTGGAAACCCACAAAGTCCATCTATTCCATTCTGTCCCTGTACTCAATCCCATGCATAGGCTACAAATTCATCCTAGCCGATATACCCCCATCACCAGGAATTAGGATCCTAAGATGATGATGATGATCATGTTCCTGATCAACCTAACTTACCAACTAGGAATTATTACTACATACGCTCCTTTATTACGATTAGAATGCAGAGGGCCTTCCGTTCCAAACATATCACATAACGTTACATAATGGATCTAAATATATATGATTTCCAAGAGAGGATTAGACTAATAAAACGGCTATGGATCCCTCCTTCACCACGAAAAACCAACAGAACCCAACAGGGTCTGTGTAGTTTAGTTAGAGACTGGGGACTTGGGTCCATTCCATCATTCATTGTTATGTCCATGACATCCAGTCACTAAAAACATCGATGTTTCTCCGCATTTATTCATCTATGAGGGTTATGGCTAGTAGAGCTAGTGTGTGTCTCTGATAGAGATCAACGAAATAATAAATAATAATATTATCCAATACTTTGCTCGCCTGCCATCAGATATTACTAATACGTGGAGAAATGGATGGGATGGTGAAAAAAGTAAAGCTGTTGCTTTTAGCTCAACTCCTGCTTCCGAACTTGGAAAGTTGTCTAACTGTGAACTGGAAAGGATATGATAAAATAGTAGAAGTTTTTGTTCGTTGAGGTTGGAGAAGGAATTGAAAGATTGAACATGACATAAACATCCCCAATAATAAATATCCACCCCTGCCTGCCCGCTCTTTCCTCGTCGCGTCTCCAAATGCTCAATAGACAGAACAGAAGAGAGCTAATCCAGTAATTTATTTCCCTATCGAATATTGAAGACTTAAGGAATCGACAGACCGGATAAGGACGGCCGACTCCCAACTAATAATAATCCAACTTACTCTCTCCCCGACCGTGTTGCAAGAAGAAAAAAAATCTATAAAAAAAATGATTTCCTACGTTCCAATAATATATACTCACTAATGATTTTTATTCTTGGCCCATAACACTTGGTTTATTAGGATAAAGTTTTTAAAGTAATGTTTTTTTCCCTTGCGCCACATTAACCCTTCTTCTTCCTTCATCAGAATGATTTCCCTCATCAAATGATAGGATGAGTTTTAATGTGAATATATTTGTTTCTTATCGTTTTGTCTCCGACGGACTAATAACTCAACCTGACTGCCATATGTGCGTTTTCGGGGAATGAGAACAGGAGTCGGGCTTGTTGAGGATGAGTATGTGTAACTCGGCCTAATATATTATTAGAGAGTAGGAACTATTACAAGAATTTTTTAAGTAAGTCAGGCGGTTCTGCAAGGACTGATAGATAGATATCGTCCTCATCATCATGATTAAATCGACTTGAGTCAAAGACACACATGCATAGATTTTTTCTAATAATCTCCACTATTTTACGGAGGAGTAGAAGACGAAGTAAAAAGTCAGGTCGAAGTCAACTCTGTCTCATTCCTTGAATTGACATGATGATGATATTATTACGGGGCCTGTTCCGTTCGACAAATACCTTTCTCGTATAGGAGGATTCCTAACTTGAACTAATTTTTTCAGAAGGAGTCGGGTCTCATCCTCTGACTGAATGAGTAACTGAGAAGATCGAGTCACATGAGTAAGAAATTAGTAACCTTCTAGATATGTACTGAAGAAGGGGCAAATAACTTTTGTCTGGTGGGAAAAAATGATCGAAGTGATGAGACAGATTGTATGTCTAATCCTGGATGGATATTCATAATGCATGAACCCCGTTTTTTCCTCTACGAATCATCATTCATCAAGGAACGGAAACTTTTTCCCCGATGTTGATTACTCAGAAAGTACACATGCACACAGATTATGTATTATGTTGTAATAATTTCGCTCGTCCCGCATGGATAAAACGAGAATCTAATCTGGAACTATTTAGTTGGAGTTGGCCTTCTTCTCCGTTTTGGTCTTGTAGTTTTACTTTTCTCAGTACCACCACCACCATCACCACCAGCAACAATTCGAGTAACCACTACTACTACTACTACTATTTACTGGCTAGAATATCTATTGTAAAAAAATTAACAAGTGGAGGACCATTAATGTATTTTTGATGAGGTATAAAGAACTGATGATCTCTTCTCTACTAAAAGAACAGAAAAAGTTTCCCTTTTCCCGTCACGGACAAGGAATCATCAGACGGTCAGAATAATATGTCTAAAACTTTTCCCATCTTTAATAACTCGGCTCCCGGTCGGGATCAATCCATTACACATACTCCTCTGTCTCTCTGGATGATGTTGATGATGGTACTGCATTAAGGAGGCCAGGTCCTAATGTATTGATCATTATTACAATATTATTGTGTATGTGATAAAATAAAAGTTAGGCTAGGAATCAACCGGAGCTTAACGGCTTTACAACTTAAATGGAAGAAAAAAGGGACTGAGACGATACTTCACAAATCATGGAGCCAATACTAATCATATCCTTTCAAATATTCCTATCAATAATCACTCCTTTTTTCCCATCCACTTGTAAGAAGTTCCAATAATGAGCAGAGCTGATTGTGAGCATTATCCCGCATTCAAGTATTGGATTATCCTCTCCGAATCACATCCACAAGATACTTGGCTCTTTTTGTCTCCATCCAGACAAGTTCATAGATGAGAAGAAGATCTCCGAAGAGCTGAGAAGGCGTATTAATCCCCTAACACGAATTAATTGACTCAAGGCAGGAAAAAAGGTCTCCTGGAGTCGAGCAAGTTGAGTATATCAGAAGTGACGGGTGTCGATGTTCGGCTAATCCGTAGGGATAAACTTCTGCATAGTTCACACTCTCCGCTTCACATGCATTATTACTGTTAAATGGTTAAAAGTTTTGGAGCATGAGAATGACTGTAAGTGTATGAGAGGAAATCCCCCAATTTCACACCAAACTCCATGTTTATACGTCGCGGATCGGGTGTTGATGTTGATAAGACTACCGCAAGAATGAAATGCCAAGATTCTACCACTGTAATAACCTTCAGATACTCAATCCGTGTTTCTTTAACACTGAATGAGACTAATAGCTGTGAATCGTACAAGGAATCGGTTCTGTACTAATTGTTACACTAGAATGAATGTAATTTGAGAAACTGAGTCAACCGACGATGCAACAAGGTAGAAGAAACTTAGTGTTTTTAAAACTTACCTTTCTTGGGGATGAGGGACTTGAGAAGAAGGACCGAAGCATCGTCAGCAGCCCAAGCATGCATCTTCCGATACGAATCTCGTCCCTTTTCAGTCAACTTGTCCCAGGGCTTGGGCTTTGATAACAGTTCACTAACAGTTCCTTGAGATAGACCTAGCACGTACTTGGCGAACAACCGCTGCCCGATATTGTGAATGGACAGCAGTTCGCGGACACGCCGCGCAATCTGGAGTGTATCTAAACATTGGGATCCGAACTTGTCCATGCTGTGTCGGAGCATTTCCTGGAGCCGGGCCTCCATAGGGTCACTTTTGGGTATGAGGGAGTCTTCGTAACGGAATGGAAGTCGGTCACTGTTCGGTCCCGACGAGTTCCCGTTCAGGAGGGAGGACGTGTCCATATTTACGTTGGACTCGTTGAGACTGGACTCGCCGTGGGGGGAGGAGTCCTGTGGGGGCGGTGAGGAAGACTCGTTGCTCATGTGATGAGAGGGGGGAAGGTTGGACACGTGGTTCAGTCCTCCGGTTGAGGACGGAGGGGACGAGGCCAAGAGACTTCGTTCCAGTGACCTCCTCCACTGGGCAACGATCTCTTCCCCCAAAATTGACCCAAAGGCTTCGACGGGGAGGGAGGTTGGGCCGAGCAGAAATCTCGGTGGTATTCCAGTCATTGGCGAACCTGTGTGCAAAAATGTCGGAATCAGAACCCATTTGTCATCAGTGTGTCGGTGCGTGGAACACTAAGGGGTGGGGATCCTTATTTCGGTTAGCGTTTTAAAATGTTAATTGCTTTAGCCGAGTTAGACAAGTCAGGAGTGCAAATACGTTAGAATGTAAGTCACCGGAGAATTTCCTTTCCCTACCAGAGCAGATCGACCGAAGCTCGTACTAACCCACATTTATAATCATACATTTACATGCTTTATTTATAGGTTGGTAGGGAGTATAAGTGGTAGTGGATCATCATCCTCACATCCTCCGTTTGGCTTACAGTGAAAGCCTTTCCCCTCGTTTCTTGTGTGAAAAATAGGAAAGGAACACCGGTTTCTAGCCCTCCGCAACCAGCCAGACCCTAACCAGAACTCCTTGCACTTTTGACAACTCTGACGCCCTTTCGTATAGAAAAAACCCTATCTATCTAATGTTGAGAGAGAATGTGACTAAGAAACATTCTTAAACAACAGCCACATGCCTTAAACTGCAATTATTATCATTCATCTCTCCCGTGTATAAATAATACCTATCTAACAGTAGTTGCAAATTTTAAGAATTCCAAGCTTAAAACATCTTCCATACTGATCAAAATTTTAAAGAATAGAAGAGAGGTAGAGGATGATGGAATGAATCCCATTCGAGAAGGAGGAAAGACAAGACGAGTCTCAGCACTTGTGTTTAAATAACAGATTGTAGATTTCTCAATGGAATTGGAATAGATATAAAATTATTTTTAGAGAACCCCCTTCTCATTGATATTAATTAGGTCTCCTTTGGATACTACTCTCTCCATTCTTTTAACTTCCTTTAGAACCTGATTTGATGACTCATTAACTGAAAGGAGGGCCTAAGCCTTGTCATAACCAAACCCGCTAGCCGGAATTCGGGTGAATATTTAACGTACCGAAGAGGAAGAAGTTATATTACATTACAAGGCCCATTTATTTGCAGATCCAATTCCACACGAATGAAAGGAAGGTAGAGAGTACATATAGATCTAGAGGGGCTAGCCATGCCATGACAGGCCTTTAATTAGTCCACAAGGACAAAACACTTATATATAATGAAGAATCAATAAAGTTATCAAGTAAATTACCAAAGAAAAACAAGGAAAAAAACAAGATGCATGATCTGTAAAAGGATCGTTTGAGATGGATGACAAACTCAAGAGGATAGTTGTATAGTTTCGAGTGCTAATGGTGATAAATAATAATAATAATCATAATTAATAGTAATATTCTTATTTGTTTTCGTCTGCCTTGCAGAACGACTGAATGGGAGAGCCCTTCTCAAAAACTATTTACATTGGCTATGAATGAGCGGCCGGTAATAGGTTAAGGTTGTGTACAAATGCAATGAGAATGAGAGGCTCGGCAGGCTTGTCCCTCCATATTCCTATTACTTCTTATTATCATTATCATTATTATTATTATTATTATTATTATCGGACCGAATATGCATGATGCTAGGATGAATGCAGAAGTACTATGGAGTAATCGCTATTAAAAGAACTAGAAAACGAGGAGTACACAATGCCGTTCAAGTACCAGCACTAGCATCAACATCATCACCCGCAGCACTACCAAATACGGATCCCACCACAAGAGAGGAGGAAAAAAATTGTGCCTAGTAATAATGATTATAGTCTCTGGACACAAACCTCCATATCTCCATCGTACATGTTCTTCTTATAATTTTACCATATAATAATCAGAGGCTTTAAGTGTTGATGTAAACAGAAAAAAATCGTTCTATAAGATGATATATGTATTATCAATGTCACTTCTCTTCCGGTTCCTCATTCAGAATGCAAAAGGCTGTACGTACAGCGAGTGCCGACTGACAATAAGATGAACAATATTATGATGTAGGAATACGGAATAGGAAATCCAAATTGACGTGATTCATTTGATTTTCTGTTTTGAAAGGAGGAAAAGTTGAGTGATGGGATGCGATTTCTGCATATTGGGAAATCGGAATTGGGCTAAGAGTCAAAAATCATCATCTTCCACAGACTGATAATTTACAATTTAAATGAAAGTGAGAAGAAGGTGGTGACGTACTTGGTCGTTTGTCTTTAACTTCTTTGACGTCCACTCCATTAATTGATGGGTCACTAAGGGACGAGCCCTTCATAATGAAAAGCTCTCGTTTCATCTCCTCGTAATCTCTCTGTATATCCAGTCGGGCTTCCAGTCTCGAAATCAACTCCTGTTTCTGATCCAACTGTTCCTCGAGGAGTCGGATCTTTGTGGCACTACTATCGCGGAATTGGTTCAGCGAGGTTTGTAATCTTTGAACGTTGTCAATTAAACTCGCAATCTGAAAGATAACATAAAGACACAGGAATGTTTAAAAAAGAGATTTTTTTCAATGAAAATGCAATAATCCAAGGAGCAATTTTTAATTTTTCCTATCAATTAGTCAGTACAAGTAGGATATGCTAATAATGCAATGTGGGTAAATTAAGCTGATTTTCTGTCATCTATAATAGGGTTTAATGCCTTTACTTAAGTATCTAGTAGGTGGAGATGGACATCCTACATCTGCAGTGACTATGCTGTAAATCGGAGATCAAGGAGGAGTGTACGGGTCTTGGAAAGGCCTCAAAATAAATTATTTCTTACGGATTTGTATTCGAGGAGTATAGGATGAGGTAAAAAGGTGACTTGATTCTGATTATGAGCTGTAGCTCTCCAAGTAATATGGGAAGGGAAGAGCCATTATTTTTTGAGGTTAAAAATGGAATGGTAATTCTAATTCTAACGACAATAAGATATGGTGATTATGAAGTGGAGTTCTTGAACAGGAGAAGTAACAATGGACATGTGGAATGGTATTGGTTCCCTTTGTTGTTATAAAGCCTTTTTCTACAGCTAAAGGTTATAATATGGTTATTATTACGTTCCGTCGTTGGGACGGAACGAGTAGTTTTTTGGGGGTTGCGGAGCAGGGATTTGGATTTATTTTGGGGGAGATATGTTGCTATTAATTTAGAATACGGCCTCTCCTCCATCCAGCCAGGCTATCTCCTTACAATTCTAATAATCCAAAAGTAAGAAAAAGCTGAGAATTATTGGTAAAAAAACTCCCATGTCAAAAAGAGGAGTATGACTGGAGGAAAGAGAGAAGGCGGACAACAGATGCATGGAAATGGCCAATTAAGACAGCAGGGGGGATTGTAACCCCCTCACTTATATTCCATGAGGTCACCGGTTGGGTCAAAATCAACCACACTCTCTTACCATCCCCAAAGAGGCTCAATTTATGCACTGCCGAGAGTTATATCAGAACCAACAGCTCCTCTCCTCCGAGAAGAGAGCAAGTCTTCTTTTAAAGGTCCATCAATCCCAGCATGAAACTATTAAACTTCTTTCTATCCATATGTCCGATAACTTTTCTCATGAGATATTAAATCAATGTCGACTCCGTCCAAGACATCATAACTCAACCCATTCCTTTGGACCTGATACCCTATCCAACTATGCCCCTGCGCCTATCCATGCATAATCACATTACTTTTAGTAAATCTCAGCAAACTCGTCCACTTTCCGAAGAAACCAGTACTACTTGAGCGGTTGCCCTCCGCTCTTACTAGTTACTACTCATTATTATAATCCATTACCCAGTTGTCCAAAAATCCAATGACTTTTAATCGAATTTCTCAAAGTAGGAATGAAAGCCCTCTGGACCTAATCCCCACATCTTCGCCCTTCGTCCTCTACTTGTACTAATCAGTTATTACCTCAAAACTCACCCCTTAAATCATCGGACAGGGAAAAGTAGTACTAATCCAAACTCACCTCTTTGTCTTTGGCAGCAACTTCATGCTGAGATGAAATGAGACTGTCTTCTCTATCGGGTGGTGGAGGGGCCATCGCTGCACCCGAAGATGAGCCACCGCCACCCTGGGTTGTTAATTTCTCCTTCAATGATGTCACCTCCTTCTCGGCCAGCGTTGCTCTCTGAAACAATCAAACACGATTATCAATCACCCGACACCGACAGTTAACCTACATCTTTAAAACTCAATCATCCGACACAGGAGGAATTCAAATAGCACTTTTAAAGGGAATAGAGACAGGCCGGAGGGTAGTTGAGTAGATGATCATTGACGCAAAACATGACCAGGGTTTTGGGAGCAGGTAGAGCCTTTACACCTCTTAAAAGGGTTGTGTTTAGAATCGACATTTTTTCACCCTCTGAGGAGGCAGGAGTGAAATTTCTGTTCGTTTTAATTAATTGCAAGGTATGTGGCAAGTAGCATGTAAATGCGGAGCAAGTATTTGGATTAGTCATGGCTTGAGATGTCATCGAGGGCAATGGGCAAAGGCTGCGATTATAACATTCAAGTTTTGGGACAGTTTTGTTGGGAGATTGTTGCGTGAATTGAATTCTTAGTTAGCATTTAGAACCAATAAAACACATCTAGTTTTGTCTAGTATGCTTGTTGCAGCCAAGAGGCTTGTGTGAGACTTTTAAATTATCATTATTTTGCATATCTAATTTTTTAAGGCTTATTTGTTGTTTTAGAAAATTTAATTTGTTTTTACCAGACTTTTGCTTTCCAAGCCAAGTATGATATTGGTACTTTTAATTGGAGTTTTTAAGTCATTATCAACTAGTGTTAAAAGTAGAAAACGTTTTAAGATTTTAACAACTGTTTATTAACGTTCATATAAGTCGATGTTGTGCGAAGCATGAAAAATCAGACTCCTTGTTATCCTTTGTTCTGGTTGTTTTTAATTCCTTTAACAAATGCTGCAATTCTTCATACGCAATTGCTTATCCAGTTGCATTAAATATTCATTAAAATCCATTTTATAATTTAATATTTCAATAATAGTTCGATTGATCCCACAAAATGGTGCATTTAGTTACCCTTCTGGGAAATTATTTACTTCGGAAAGAAAAAAGCGTGCGAAGACTATACAAGTTGGAGAGTAATTATAAAAGCACGAAAGTGGATACTACAAGTATTCCTACCCCATTCACCACGGACAGTAAAATAAATCCCTCGTGAATTTTATGAGTCATGAATTTCAGGATTGTAGGATTTTTTCTCAGATCAGATTGATTCCAGACAATTACGGAGCTCGGATGACTTTCAAAGGCATCCTTTCTCGTTTCAGGTGGAATATCATGTTCCTTCAAGTCTGGAGAAAAAATATAAATCCTGCTCTTAATTGTCTAAATTGTGGTTTGCCTTTGAAAATACCATGCCCAACAATTATCAATAGAGAGTAGAAGGGGATATTCTGAGCCTCATTCGAAAGAGTGTTAAGATCTTTATTGGTTTTATATGACACTGAGCGGATATACTAATCTGTATTAAAGGGATATTCATGTCAGAAATGTTCGGAGCAATTGCTCCAAGAATTTTTCTATCGACCCTCTGGTATACTGAAACAAACACAATATGCAGAGGAGAAATAAACCATGAAACCAATAAAGATGGAACTGTGATTTTGGTTAAAAGTCTGGAGTCTTTTATGACCCCATAAAAATTTATTGCTTTTCAATAGAAAAGGTAATTTGTGGTTCGTAGGGGTAGAAGAAAGGCAGAATCGAGTGAAGTAGGTGCGAGACAGTCTAGAATGCAAATTATCGTCGTCAGTAAATAGAGGATTTTTATATCCCGAAATCTACTTTGACCAAAGGAGGCAGATAGGAGAGGTCCAGACAAAAAAACAAAATGCATAAAATCACCTAAATATACAGGGGGTTTGCGTTGTTTGTCCCGGTGTTTAAAATTAAAAATCTCCAAAACTAGTGAACCGATTTTAATTTCGGTTGATTTTATGGATAGCTGAAGGTCTAGAAGGATGGATGCAAAAGAAATTAGGAAATTACAATTTTTATTGGATGACCCATGCGGGTTTTAAGAAAAAATCAAAGATTTTACATGGGGGAAGATGGGGAATAATCCTTAACAACGCATAGTAACAATTACAATTTTAAAACTTATGCTCCACTTTCAATCTTAGAAATGTCGATTTTGGATTTAATTTTGATTGTTACTATGCGTTGTTAAGGATTATTCCCCATCTTCCCCCATGTAAAATCTTTGATTTTTTCTTAAAACCCGCATGGGTCATCCAATAAAAATTGGAATTTCCTAATTTCTTTTGCATCCATCCTTCTAGACCATCAACTATCCATAAAATCAAACGAAATTAAAATCGGTTCACTAGTTTTGGAGATTTTTAATTTTAAACACCGGGACAAACAATGCAAACACCCTGTATATCACTTTAATAGGACACATATCCTCCTCTAGAACGCTACGTTTCTTGGGCGATAAATAAATTTATAGAGATTATTATTGAGGGCTCATCAAAGATTCCCGACTAAATACAACCAGCCGGCCTTGCTCCATCAAAACCACCAACGAAAGGGACAATTAACGATCGGATTATTACTCAATCTCTATACGTGTCCATTGGATTCCTATTATTTGTTCTTCTGGATTCTTAGACACACATATTAAAATCCCCCTACCCCTCCAACCCAATAAACTGTCGTCCTAGCCGCCTTAATATGCCAGCTCCAAATTAATTTTCCAAACCTTGAAAATTATTCAAATGAGGACTAAATAGGACAAATACTTGCAACAGTCTCATCCTGCTATTGACTGATTTATCTATCCATTTGTACGAAGAAAACGGACTAGAATCGGAATAAGTTGCTCCACACAGAGAGCATATCAGATCCTTCCCTTATACGGACTCATGTAAAGCTAACTTTTTTCACAATAAAAAATAATAAAAAGAGTCGGCATTTAATAGTTAGAGTATAGCCAATCAAGCAGCTGGCCGGTTTAGTCAGGATTGAATATTGGACAGAAACCATGATATTATAATGGTCATATCAAAGAGATTGAAATCTGAAGAAGGACCGATACATTTCATATACGATAATGTTATGCAGATCTACAAGATCCAATGTATTACGGATTTTTTGTCGCATCAAAACGAGAGAGAGAGAGAGGAGCAATATCCCTTGTCTCTGATTCAATGAGATTGAGCTTACAGCCAATACAATATGTCAAACACGAGTTGACTTTGATTACAGGCAATACCGATCAAGCTTATCGTATTATGCCGACCTGTCATAACCAGTGCGGTAAGCTTATCTTCAATTCCGTTTTTTATCTCACGGCACAAGAAGAGAATGTCTCCCTTTTCATCAATACTTTTCATCTAATCTTCAAGGGGAAGGAATTTTTTGAGGATGAAACGACCATAAATCTTGACTCCGTTGATCAGAGAACAAGTAAACAATGTCAAAGAATCTCTTCAAAAATCTCTCGTCTCGTGTACAATAGGTTGAAACAGACATTTATAGACAAGTTGCTGTACAAGTTTTGCCTGTCAATGAAAGTTCAGAGGTCCGTTCGGTGGTGGGTTGCCACTGTCAGGGTGTAGTGTTTAATATATTAGAAATGCATCTCAGCCATTTCTGACTGTCCGTAACCACCAAATACTTAACACTCTCCTCAATAGCACCTCAAATTCACTAAATACCTTGGAGTCAAATTGCCTCGATCATTTTCATAATTACTGTGTCCCACGGCAGATTTTGAGGACGGGGGAATTCACCTGTATCCCTATCCCTGCCAAACAACTGCCAATCAAAATCAGTTTGGAGCTATCAATATTATACGGAACCTATCAATGCTTGTTAATTATTACGTGGTGATTGCTATATTCTCTCGTGCATGAGCCGCGGCTTCTAAAAACCGTCATTTTTTTGTAATTGATTATCTTAATAATTCACTTCGGAACGATGACTTCCAACGTAAGAAAATTTTAAATTGCTTAAATGTAGGACAGAAATAAATAAATAAATAATATAGCGATTGTCACAAAATATACAACCTATTTTCGTATTTCTATGCATCAAACCCTGCTTTAACCAATTTATATCATTTAGAATTTCGACGATTTAAATGAAAAGGCCTTGTAAAACATGAGGTTGTCTCAAACCCGTCTTTCACGAGTTGAACACACTTCCCTCTTCTAAACCAGATTTACTTGCTTGTTTTTTATGTAATTATTGGAATTCCCATTATTATAAATCTTAGATGACGCGTTGTGAGTATTTTAATTAAATGGCGCCTCTCAAATTTCAACATTGTACCAATCTAACGTGTTATCTACTCGTTGTAAGAACATGGGATTCATTAAAACCCTTGGCCCATAATATTTTACGACACTACTGCCAACCAGATAAATAGAGCATTGCATTGAATTTGAAGTTCCATTGTGTAGGATGGAATTTGCATGCCAAAACTCAATAATACGAAACAATTAAATATTTTTTCGATTAAAAATTAAAATACACAACGGGAATCAAAAATAGGTGAGGTTTTTTGAGGCTTGAAGACACTGTTATAAAACTGAATGGTGGAGTTATAGAAATGGAGTCTAAGGGGCTATATATAATGAAATATTTCACTTTAGATGGGTTTAAAACTTTACAAAAACAATCTTTTGATCTACCAAATTTAGCGTTAACTTAACATAAACTTATTATATGCATATAGCTTGCATATCCTATACATGAATGCCTGTAGTGAAGACAATAAACCTGGAACTGAATAAAGTATTTATTACTTGAGAAAGGATGTAGCAATAGAATCCTGTAAAATGGAATGTCGTTCAAAACTCAACACTAAATTAAATATGGAAATTGAAGTTTTCTTGAACCAGGTTCCTGTTAATGGATTTAATTCCTTTTTGTGAAAAAAATTAAAAAAACGTCGATTGTTGAGCCAGGAAGATGGAAATAAAGGACAGTTAAGGAATCACCACCCACTAAGTGACCCCCTGGAGTCCATCAAGGAGGAGCTGGTTGATTGACACTTTGACATCATGGATGTTCCAGCACTAGAAACCAGGCTTTATTTCCTCTGCCTATCAAAATCGCAGATGATATGAAATATTTTCCTAAAAAGTCTCTGTCCAGTTTTCAAACTTTTCGAATCCATCCCGAGAGAGAGAGGGATCCAAGGCCTTGGGCCAGAAATAAATTCAAAGCTGTCAGTATATCAATCAATCTGACTGGATTTAGTTTTAGGAACAGAAAAACCCGTAAAATATCCTCACTTTAATCTCAAACCAGGATACTAAATTTAAAAAGGTTACTAATCCAAAAGGTATCCCTTTCTCAGGAATTCAGAGATCCAAACTCCCCGACAACTAGTAAATAAACCCGACAAATACTACATTCTACCCGTCCTCCGCCTCAGCCAAACCCAACCGAACCACTCTAATTAAAAAGATAAGTAACGGGAAAGGAGCTAGGTCGAGTGTCATGGTCTCATTAAAGGGGAAGGGGGAAAATTGGGCTGTAAGTTTGGCAGGTAGTGTGTCAGTTAATAATCTCATTCCCTTAAAATCCCTCTCTCTTTGTGGCATGTGGATGGGGTAACGGGATCAGGAGTTGGGGTGAATCGACGGGATCGGAACGGGTAGGACGAGAGGAGACAGAGTGAGTAAGAGAAAGAGCCGATTTCGGGAGCAAGGGAAAGTTGAGCCGTTTGGGGAAGTTTTTCGGGAGTTTGACGGAGAAAGAGAGGTGGAGAGGGTCGTAAGTGTCTGGAAAAGTCGAAACCCGTCGAGATTAGAGATCTCTCCCTCTCTCTCTCTCTCTCTCTCTCTGCCGATAAGGTAGGTGACAAAGGGTGATGAATGAATAGAAAAATTACTTGTTGCCAAAACTGAGCAAGGAGGAAGATTCTTTCTTTTTTGAGAATCCAATCGACAGGTGGTGAGGAGTTATTGTTGGTGGTGGTTGCAGAGGCGGTGGATGCGGAATTATTGAGGTGCGAGATGGGGCCTAGGCTTGACGATGACGATGGAGGTGAAAATGCCCCCGCAAGCAGGGACGAAGAAAGCCCTTCAACCGACGAAGGTAACAAACAATAGTCTACGCCCAAGGGTCGGTTCTTGTGCCCGTACATTTGTCAACCTAACACTTTCTACTCACGACAAGTTAGGGTTCCAAGAGTAAGTGTCACTGAAGGGCAGGAGCAGAGCTTTTCCCGGTCTCGGCCGAACTATCGGTTATTCATTGGGTACACTAATGGTCTGGAGTAGTAGATTCATAATTCATAAGGTATGAGGTATGTTCTTGATTTCGTTAGTTACGTCGGGCTTTGTAGCCGTCAGGCTCTACAGTCCGTTCGTCGTCGAATGTCAGGAATTGGC
The DNA here is from genome assembly GCA_906901685.1 of Desoria tigrina. NCBI lineage: Eukaryota > Metazoa > Arthropoda > Collembola > Entomobryomorpha > Isotomidae > Desoria > Desoria tigrina. The sequence goes on from CAJQTU010000004.1 coordinate 12,846,397, forward strand.
AATATTGTTCCGAGACCTACTACTCTCAGCATTTCCTCCGTTATGACGAGCATAATGTCAGAGGTATGATCATTATGCAGGAGGGACAGAACTACTGTTCAGTTTATATCTTTGGACATGTCAAGTTTATTAATTGTGTAACACTTCATAGATACCCCACTGCTCGACTTCCAAACTTCCGGCCACTTCATTTCTAAGGAGAGTAAAAGAGGGTATTGGTAACCTTATGAGTTATGATAATTTAAATTCTCAAAATTCTTCCCGAATCCTAGCAACTCTCTTGGAATTCGTAGCAAGTCCGGAAATTTGCATTTCAATATTTCTGTCTTTGGGAAAAGTACTGGTTTCACAATGTCAAGTCAAAACGGATTTTTTGTCGATCCTTCCTTTTTAACCCGTTTTATCTAATCAAGACTTTAAAACCTGCCCTCACTGTTTCTCTGTGTCACTGATTTCGCTCTGCTAGGAAATGGACTGAAACAATGAATAAGCGACACTCTCGATGAATGCAAAGAGGAACATAATGAAAAACATAATGAATGACAAAGGGATTAGGAACGAATCTGGATTCTGTTGCCGGGATTATGCAATCTATACATATTTGTAAGCTCTGATCGATTAGACTTTTGAGGAGTATTTAAAATGATTTAATGATTTAGACTGGATGAAAGATATTTGTATACGTCTGTGTGCTGGTTGACGATAAGAGGGCCGAAAGACCATGGTGGTGCATTAAAGATAAGTTGACTTTGGCGGATAAGTCAGACCTGCTCGTATTTAATAGTAAGGCCAACTATACGCGATCTATATGCCACTAAATGACAGAGAGAAGAGGAACAGGAGATAAGCACCAGGGCAATTATGACAAGTTCAGTTTCTAAAGATTAGGCCTATCAACTAACGAGGATTACGAGGATTCGATATCAGTTCTGATGGAAAATTGGTTTCTCATCCGAACTAATAGCTCACTGACTGACTGCCTTCATTCCGTCTCTCCGCTAATCCTCTCCTCAAAATCAACAGTCCTGGCTCTAAAATATACCCACTACCGTTCAACCAGCCTTTAAATAGCTCCGTTTATTAAAACATCCGAACCAATAAGTGAAACTGAAAGATGTTCAGAGGAAAGTGGATAGAGCAGAGGAATTAACCTCTCATTTATTATAGGATTCTAATCAGTAAATGCCATCACCATAAATTGCGAATCCTGATCGCTCTATCTCCCTCTCGGCTCCTTTTCTTCCTATAATTCCATTTACCCCTTTCAGAGCTATTCTATAATAATTTGCATTTATTTTTATCAATTAATCGACGGGAAACGTCAGTAATATCAGTATTGTGGGGAAATTAAACCGGAGGTTCCTCCCATTCCCCCAAAAACGGTTATCATAAAGGTAATTAGGACATTTTTCAATATCCCGAACAAAGAGCCATGAAATGGGATTTGCGTACGATTCCTGCCTAAGCACCAGTCGATAATATCAATAAATTTCGCAGTGCCATAAAAAACCTTAAACCTCATCAGTCATAAATATATATAACAAATGACACATGGCTTGATACTTGCTTTCATTGAACGGCCAGTGCCTATGTTACCTGCCTGCCCCCTTTTCCTCTTGTCCAAGCCGCCTGATAAAAGGAATTACGATTGACTTTGACGTATTCGGTTATTGGGCATTGAAATGTTTCACTCAGGTAGAGGGATTAGGAAACTATTTATTGTTTAAGCATCAGAACCAATAATATATCCAGCCCATGGACTAACAACATACGACTCCCTCATAATCATGCACTGTTATTTTTAGCACCTCCGATTATTGCCGATCGTAAATAGGGATACCTAATCAGATTATTATTGAAGAATGTCAAGCTGCAGTTTGATTAATTTAATCCTAATTTCGTGTTACAAAATCGAAATGAGGATTTCGCAAAGCATGGCTCTGATAGTGTATATAACGAAAATGGGTGATTTATTGAAGGATAATTTGCAGTTTAAGCAATTAGGTATTTTAAAGCAAATAAATGTGCGAGAAAAGTATTGATGAATGTATTTGTTATAGTTAAGAATGAGAATTCGCACAATTTGAGAAAAACGTAAATATTTGTTAAAATGTGTTTGTCAAAAAAGAGGAAAAATCACAGGGATGAAAAAGAGAGGATTATATGTAGTGACTAATTTGAGACAGATTGAGGGAGAAATCGCGACATTATTTAAGGAATTTGATAGAAATTTGGGAATTCTGAGACTGGGCTCTTAAAAATGGCAAGTGTAATCTACGTAATCCCCACCTAATGATTTAACTTTGATTTCTTACATTACAACCGTCATGCCATATACGATGAAACATGCAGATGCAGGAGACGAAACTGTCTGACGGGCACCGTTTTTTCGGAGTGTATCACTTTTCCCTTTTCACGGATTTCATGAGAGAGCTCTACAGAATCTTCCTCTACCCCTCTTGCCTCTCTCTCTCTCTTTTCTGCTGTCACCGTGAGAACTCCGAAGTTTGTCCTAACTAATACTAATTTCACATTCACTTAACATGTTACACAATACAGTAAGGATTATCCGTACATTTCCTTGTGTAATCCCAACAATCGGACAGAGTACATTCAAGAGAGGGAATACGGAGATGCAAATTCAATGAACTATTTTTGGAATTTTTCTCTTTTTTTTTGAGACTTGGATTCGGGCAATGTGAGAATGTAACGATAGATTGATATTCGATTGGATATATTTTGGTAATGACTTTGGATGGGACTGCATAAAGTGATTCACACACTCACCACGAAGTCACACATGCCACAAGAATGAGTTAGGAAACGAATTCATGATTTCTGTTCACTGGTGAATGGGAAAAGTCAGAAAACACCTCCTACTGTTATTAATCTCATTTCCTTCCTCAAAGGCCGTAGTCCTTGCAATTGTAAACGGGACAATCAACTGTGGTCAACAATAGAACCCACTCCGAACTACGGATATCCATGATGATTTCAAATGATTTGAGTTTTGTTCAAAATTTCTCATTCCCCAAACTGCGGTGGTGGTGAACAAGGTAGGGAAGTTAACTCGTACAGTTGGATTTATCGACTTGATCGAGTACGTTCGCTTTAATCGGTTTAAATTGAGAATTGAGATTTTTTCGAGTTTTAATCGTACAGTATTGAATAAATACTGGCTCTCTGATGGAAGTCCGTTCACTTTAGATTTATTTCCCCTATATGATATTTGTGTATAGGACTGCGGAGGTTAGAGACTGTCAACTTTGTTCAGAACGAGATCAAATGCCAACTGAGTAAGTATCAATAGGGATCAGTCGGTAGTGCTGCGGTGAGAGAGAAGTAGAAAAAATATAGATGTAGATGATAATTAATGAGGAGGCTCGGTCTGCCCTTTCCGAGAGATGAGAAGGAACAGTGGCCAATGACTACTGAATCACCACTTGCTTTCAATTTGATACTTTTTTCCCGTTTAATTATTCGTATACAGTTTGGGTGACGATGGGTGACAGGGCTCGTAGTAGTAAGTGTCGTGATTCCTTTTAACCACAGGAACTGTCTCACAGGTAGCTATTGTTTTGCTAGTTCGTATAATATATGTATGTATAATGTGAATGTACTTGAAGCTAGTTAGTACCAAGAGGGTTTTTTTTTTAAATCCTTCCGTTTAAAAAATCTTAAAATTCCTCAGGATGGTTTTTCCTTGTCGCGACTTTAGTGGGAAGGTTGAGACGCTACCCGGGAGAAAGTGGAGGTAGGTAGAGCAGCCGACCCGTGATAAAGTTCGGTGAATGAGGAGTAGGACATGATTTTAGTTCGGAGTGAAAAGGAGAACTGAGGATGGAATATTTGGGGTTGTCAATAGTGCATGGGGAAGTTGGATCGGTGGTGGTGGTGCACATGTTAGGAGAAGTCTAGGATAAGACGAGGGCATAATATATAAGAAGATCTGGAGAATCATAATAAAAAAGCGGTGGTGGTGGGACCCAAAGGAGCAGGACGACCCCTCAAGCCCCCTCCTTGATACTGCTGAATGATCTGGATGGAGGGGGGCCGATCATTCGATCTGATCAGAAATTGTCTATAGGAAATAAGAACCGGGCGCATGTCTTGGGTCCGGATTGATTCCCGGATTGGAGCTTCGGCCCGACCCAAAAGGGTGGAGGATTGGTAACCAAACCCAGACGGTATGGGGCTCACTTGCCAAGGTGCACCCCAGAGACTGAGACAACAACAACAACCCTTTCCTCGCACAGCCTTTTTTACTTCAGTTCTTACTTGTTCTTTCTTACTCCGAGAGAAGAGAGTTATCCCAATACATTCCGCCGCTTTTTAACGCACAGATCATGATCATCCATATCAAACCTACCTCTTCTCACTCCTTCTTCAAATCTAAGAGGATTTAGTCCTCAATACGGCTGGAAAGAACAACTTCAACTCTATCCCCAGAAGAAGAAGAAGCAGGATCCCCTCTCGAAATCCTAATACATTTGCCCCATTATTACCACCCACCCATATCATAATAATAAATATAACAATATCACAATACCTTCCAAGATCAAAGACAGAAAGGAGATACTATAAAAATTCCTACCTTCCTCTCCTCCGCTAATAGCTATAGGTTGGACTTGAACAAATCTTCAGATTCCTTAATGCATATTCTAATCCTACTCCAACTCCCTGCGGAAATACAGAGCCGTTTATGCAGTACCTGTACTGGCTCGGCTCTCTCAGACGGAACCTCCTTCCAATCGGAACGGACGGGATTTATGTGGACGAGTCGATAACAATTGATCGATTATGGAAATTTGGTACTGACCAATAGTCAATTATTGGGATGGCTAGAGGTAGTAGTAGTAAGTAGCCACAGGCAGGACTAACATGATAATAGCACCCACTTTCTCTCCAGCCGATATCCTATTGGTTTCCGTATCGACAGGCCTTTCACTCAGGAATCTCAACTGGCCCCGTTTCTCAATCTCAATAGCTGATATTTATATCGTCTCATGCTTCCCACTTCTGATGTTTTAGATTGATTAGGGATTCAGAACTTGGAATCGAACGATGGCAAATACGTCTGTCTAAGCCCTTTGCAGGCTATTGAATTGGTTTAAATGCAGATAAGTGGATTTATCGTATTAAGTTTCAGTCTCTTTACGGTTTATATAAAGAAGGCGACAGGTTAAGTTCATCAATAGGATGAGGTCAGATGATAGGAGACTTTTATAGATATGAGCTTATTGGACTAACGTTATTGAGATATTGAGATTCGATTGATTACGTTCATAATTCCAAAGGATCTTAAAAGATAAATCAATTTCGGTTACCTTAACCTTCGGCTGCTTCTGCCGTTCGTTCTCTGCTCGTAAGTGAGTAGGGAGGGGATGACAGTGACATAATATTATGTCATTGAACAGTTCAACTGTTGATTAGGTTATGGTGTGATTGGATTTATTTTTCTGAATCATATTGATTTGTTCTGAATCGAGAAGCTGGTGTATGTGACTATTAATCTCCATGTAGACAACTTGTACTGGACATGGACAGATGATAATAATAAATTATTGAATGAAACTTTAATTCCACATAAATTCGTATAAGAACTGAGCTATAAATTGTTGCATGCATATTAATAAGCACTTCTTCCCGTCATTCGCGATTCGACACTGTCCTGTCCCCCTATTCATTGATTGAAATTAACTACCAATATAAGGTTTAATTATCGTTATAAAGTGACTGAGAGGCTCAATAAAACCTTCCTTATGAATGCTCTTGACTTTTGACTCTCAGCCTGACTTAAGATTGTGACGGATCTGGAGTTGCAATCAGAAAGCCATTTATCTTAGTAAATTACTCGAGTTGCTATACGTATCTAAAGGGATTCCCTGAAGAGACGAGAAAAAAAACGCTAATATTATGTGCTCGGCTTCGGCTACACATTTTTTAACAGAAAAGACAGTGCCAGAACTACTTACTTATTACAACAGCTTAGGTACTTGGGCTTTGACTCCTGTTCAACATGATGAGATATTGTAATTTTGTAATGGGCCTATACACCATACCGACTCTCATCTCTTCTTGTTTTGATTCGAGAATAAAAACTAAATTTCTCATGATCCAAATCACGCTATGGATGCTTCTTGGGATGGATCCCATTCGTTTTGCATTGCAATCAAAAGACAATAGAAACCAAGAAATTCTGTCAATGGTAATTTAGTTTGAGATACAGTCCCTGTCCTCTTATTCCCTATCCGTGAAAAATGAGCAAAGCCTTTTCTTGATATTGTTTTGTAATTTCCATTCCGGAATAATAATAATAAAATATTAATCACAAGGTAGGAGATTGAGGCCTGCTGGTGGCTAGTTAAATAGCTGCATGTATATCCACGCTAAAAAGGCCAAGACGATTGGACTGGCCTGTATTGATGAAGTCATATGGAATATGGATATAAGGAGAAGAATGCAGAGTGATATGATAATGATAATGATGATAAAGATGAGGATGATGATGGTTATTGAAACTCTCCACCTATTGCAAAATTCATTACCACCCTCTCTCTGAATAGTTTGTCACATAAGGAGGATATACCGAAAAAAGAGCCAATGACGGTGGAGGCATTTCTTATTTCATAGACAGAGTACACTGAACTTGTCTTCGGTCTGATTTTGTGGAATAAATCATTTAGTCAAAAAGAAAGGAAAAAACTGCGATCATATCTAGCTAAACATGCAGATTTACTCATCACCTGTGAGTCCCTTCATCTTCCAACGAAAGGAACACCTTATAGCTGACGGAGCTTAGGAGCTAAAAACTAAGCTATTATATCCCACGAACCATGTCGTCTCGGAATATTAATATATTATAATAATCCCTCTCCAACTACATATAAAATCCAACACCAATCAAGATACTTAGTCACACTCTGTCCTCCTGACTTCCACTGATTATTCCAACTCTTGCCTATTCTACCTCAAAAAATAATGCTATTATCCCTCTAAATAATAGTAACTTAAGTCCTGTAACCACGGACCAAGTTAAGTCCGACTCCTCGTCTCTAATCATTTATGATGGAGGGAGCAAGTAAAACAAGGAAGGAAGCCTCTGTATTCCATTATGAAATGATCCTCGAAAAAATTCAAGGTTTGTCAGCTTAAAAAAGTGAAGAAACAAGAGGGGAAAGCGCTTTCCTTATTCTTCCTCTTGGCAAATCCTAAATTTATGACAATTTGGAGGAGGGAAAAAAGTCACCAAAAGTAAGAAAAATCACCGACTTGGCCCAACTCCCTGCTCTAAGGGTGAAGAGAATCGGGAGGGACATTAACATACAAGTTCTTTAAACTCTCTGGACAACACACTAATGAATGCAAAGTTACTTTGATGGCATGACATATCGTTAACAAAGAAAGAAACAAGATTAAAGTCCGTCTCATTTCTTAAGTGGATTATTTACAAGGGGCTCTCACAGAACTTGCTACTTTAAACTTTAATGCTCCTCCAATTTTTATGAAGAGAGGACCGTTTGAAGTTAATATCCAACTTACATTTATAATATAATATTTCTTATTTAATGCCCTTATCCTCTAGGATAAGCAAGGAGGCTGGATTAGGACTTATTTACCCCAAGACGCTACATTCTAGAATTCTAGTCATTAGACTTGAGATGAACAATTGACCAACTCGGTCCGCATTTTAGCCCCTAAATATATTTTTTTTCAGCTTTAATTTTATTTAAGACGGGAATGGTCGCATGAATATTTTTATATAAAGGAAACGACACTACACCCTCCACGTTACACATCCTTCCTCTTGGAATATTATAATCCTTCTGATCATTATCATCATCATCAACAACATTCCCATCCTCCTCATCATGGGTCAATCCATTTTGCACTCAAAATTGAGATAATTAACGGGAGATGAGTGGATGATGTGATGAGCATCTATGCCGGGCTCATTATAATGTTCCACCATCATTAGTCAGCCTGCACAGAGACGTTTTGAATATTATTAGGAACCAACAAGGGACGCTCTGTTCAGTTACCATATCACATCCAATCCCTTCTTCTTATTTCAAACCGTTTCCAAATGAATCTCATCCACAATCCACACAGAAGAAGAAGTCAGAGTAGAACAGACGAGGAGGACTGTCATGTTCTTGAACAGTTGAACGTCTCGGAATAATCGAACCAATTCCTCCACCCTCTGCTGCCTGCTAGGAACAATTGGTGCGGTACTTTGTCAAATTATGGCCTTACATCGGCAGCTAAATCAAGGCTCATCCTGGTCATTAGTAAACAAGCTGATTAGGAGATGAACCCATTCGGTGACCTTTTGCCACCTCCTCCTAACGTCTTATATATTATCATCCCTATACATAGCGTAAAATACATGGAAAATAGGTCCATACATTTCCAACGGATCCCGGACTTGCAATTTCCAGGATCCTAGAAGAAGAGTCGTGGAGTTGTGTGTGCCAAAAAATGTGCACACGCAGATCTTTACGGGAATACTGCAATGCACACTCAACAGTCCCGTCCCGTCTACCCTGACTCTTCTGGATGGAACCCCATCCAACTCGATCTCAAGATCAAGCTATAATATCATATGAACTAAGCAGCCCAGCAAAGCTCGCTTTTGAGCAGCATAATATTACATAAGAATAGGAGCCACAGAACCCTACCCTCACAGAAGAGAGGATATTTGGGCCCAGGACACTGATTTCTTCTCGGAGAGTCAGTCACAGTAACCTAGAGGATCTCTAGCTTATTTCACTATAGAATCAAGCATTACAAATACCAGAAACTTCGGATTAGTCAAAATAATGAAAAAAACGGAGGATGATATTTATTAATTTATTAGTCCATTAAAAAAATTAATATTCCTTCTCCTGGATTCAGCTTTAAAGAATGAATCGGAGACTGGGAATCAGAATCCTCTCTTGCAATCGCAATAAGAATATGGAAGTGACAATGAGTGATAGGCAGGGAGACGCAAATATGGGAATCAAACTGTAAGGGCTTGAGAAATATGCAGGGGATATTCATAAATACGCGTATTTCGTGAGATGAAAGGGCAGAGGGATGTTTCCATATCCATACAGACACGGTCTTAGGATCCGAAATAATAATGTCACATTAATTTTTTATGTCCTCTTCAGTATTCAATGCTCCTGTCCTAGAGACATATAAATATGCATATATTCATATACCCCTTTCCTCCCTAATATGCAGATGTAGTCTTGTAGATTCTAGATGGGAATATCTATTGACATGGACTGAATGGGTAGTCAGTAGAAATATTTCCAGATTGGATCTGTACCGAGACGAGAGCCTCACCGAATGCATATGCATATGCATATAATATATTTTATGTACACATTATCCAGCATATAAGTCCGATAGGGACAAATCCAAAGTATATTTTTCCTCTGTTTGCCAACCATAGAATAATAATAACTCTCTGTGAGGAGAAGGGTTCAATTCAAGTCCGAAACATCATCTCTCTCCACGTCTTTTATAGCAATACTTCAGCCATACATATCTCTGTCTTGTTTAATAGTTTGATTGAAATTCGAAACGGGTCCATATATAAAACTTTCTCAGCGGATTGTCATTCGATCCCTACCCATCCTCCTTAATGAATACGTACTGGCGTGTGGAACAAATGAAATTTTGACATGATGATATTTAAAAAAAAAAATTATCAATCGCAGTTTTTCAGGTTGGGAGTCTTGTTTCTTTTAGAAATGTGGACCGGAAGGAACGGGTTTTGGAGAGAAATATCTGATCTTATTTCTCGAGACATGACGGTTTGAGACTCTAACCACCAAGTCAACACAACACACACATCCCACTTCTTCTCCACTTTCGATCTCTTTCTCTCTCCGGTCTCTGAAGGAAGTTGGCTGTGTATTTGATGGGGTAGGTAGATATTTTGAGGTATTTTGTTCCGTTGGTTCGTAAGAGGAAGGTGTGACGTCAGGAGGATCGGAATGGGTGAAAGTTGCAAGATTGGGAAGAAGTAGAGTGAGGTGGTGGTGGTGGTGGAAAAATATGTAAGAGACTATAAGGGAAACATAAAGCAAAGAAAAATTGGAAAGCTGGAACGGTCTAATGAAATGATGCATAATTCAGAATCCGTTCCTTCCTCCCTCGATTTCGTATAGGAAGAGAGGACCTTTCCATACTTTGTTGCCAGCAGAGAGAGATGGGCTCGTCACAAAGGCTCCATTACCTTCTTCCTTTCTCTTCTGCTATTATTCCAATATTGCACATATTTATATAACTCCCCTTGACTTACGTACATAAAAAAAGTACAAGGGAAGTCATCCGAAAGCAAAATTGACATTTTTTTGAAAAATAATCGGCGAGTTTTTCAATTTTAAGGGTTGTTATTTAAAAAGAATAGAAAGTATTTTTTTTTAAATATTGAATTTCAATTGTTCACCGTCTTCAACTGCAAAAAATTGTATGTTTTGCGTTGACTTGAAATCTTTAACACACCCATTAAACCTTTTCAAAATCAGTTTAAAACACGTCGTTTTTTTGGGCTTTTTTCTTTAGTTTTTTCATAGGTTAAAAAGAAAGTATTTTTTTAAGTTGTGTCATATGTCATTCACACAGTCCAATATTGTACCTCAAAAATTCCACGGGCTTCAACTGTTGTCTCTCTATTACATCCCTTGATAGCGGAACATAATGTATGGGCTATGGAATATGGATATTAGGATACTCTACAGAGAGACTCGGAGAGTGAGGGACCGATACTAAAGACATCCTCTCTCCGATTCCCAGAGACTGTGTGCATGCATTTTACATCTCTCTACTCACTTTGATGGGATGCATATTATTAGGAAGTTTTAACGGGAACTCTGACGACTGGGACTTGTCCAACGAGGATGTAGGTCTTTCGGAGCTATTACTTGTGTCGAGATCAGAGTTATGGCAAATCGAGAAGAACAAGAGAGTGAAAGTTGGTAGCTTCCACGTAGATTTGTAGATGATTTGTTTTGAGAGAGAGGGACGGAAGTCAAAGTATAGTTTGGGGTATCGGGAATTTGGAGCATTTACGAAATGCATTTGCTGCCTTCGTCCGTAACTGTCATCGTTCCTAGAATCGAGGTAGAGAAACAAGGTGCCTAGGTACCCGTAGAACTTATTTACTACCGAGTATTTATTACAGAGATGAATACGTCTCCTCGCCAAGAGTTGAATTTACGAGGGAGTCGTGTAAATGGTAGAAATGAAGGATCCCAATTCACTTTCAATCTCAATACAACTTGTTCCCTTGTTGTCCTCCTGTCTGTCTGTCCCCTGTCTGTCCATCATCCTATCCATGCAAATTCCCATCAGACTACCCGCCTCTTAGTAAAATTAAGATTTCAAAGCACAATTACTATGCAAAGAAGCGGTCATAGTCATAGACATAGCTACCGAGCCGTAGTAGTAGTAGTAACAATATTCCTAGAATAATACAATAACGGACCAACTTATTACGACCATTCCTCACCATAGGTTTGATATTGCTACAATCCCTTATCCCCTCAAAAGGCTCATAAAGCCCAACTCTGCATTGTGGGCCCGAGATATTATTCCAAAAGTGAATGAGTCTTTCCCTCATTTTTTCAAGACAACCATGAGCTAGATAATTTAGTTTGCAATTAAAAGTCTAAGGGTTTCCTATTCATGATGTTTAAGTTAAAATTTGATGAGAACAATGAAGGAGGGACATACCTATGTTGTAAAATTAAGGGAAGATGATGGAATTAGGAAGACAAAGAAGAGACTTCTTGCAGAGAGAAACGGGCTCGGGTTTCGTCTCTGCTTTTTCCATCAACTCGGAGAGAGAGAGAGAGAGATAGAAAGGAACGGGAAACTGTCTCCACTTTTCATATAAATGTATGAAATGTCGCTAGGAATATCTATAGGCCGAGTTGGTAAATTACAGAACAAGTCCTCGGAATTGTGATGATGATAAGGATGAAGAAGAAAGGGAGATATGTGTGTGTGTATCATGAAAAAGTTTCCTAATCTGATGAAGACCAACAGAGTCAACTGGAACAATATCAGAGCTCAAAAACTTTTCCAGAACAGTGTCCCGTTTTTTGTTCTCAATGACAATAGATAAAAAGAGAGACGGAGCTGGGGAGAGTATATGATAGCATAATTAAATGTAATTAATTCCCTTTTTAATTGTCCTCTCTCTCTCTCTCCTCCTCTTCAGCTCCCACTCATTCTAGCCGAAGAGACCCGGGCGGGTAGACACACTAACTCTTAATATATGACTCAAAAACGGAGGGTATCATCCTCTTGGAAATTTATTTTATTTCCCGTTTCCCCGTCTTCGAACTCTGAAATAATAAAACCTTCCCTTTCAGCCCGCACCTTAGGATTGGAATTATGGGAGGAGAGAGTTATTTATATTAGGGACGGTTAAAAAGTTAATATGTCCCTATATGGGATCATTATCAAATATTAACACTTTAAAATATTTCAAGATCCCTATTTTTTGACTTTTATAGGTTTTTATGACCGTTTCTTTTAGCGGAACAGCAACTCTTTATCCAAAGTGGTCATCACTGATAGTCCTATGTGTGTATAACCCTACATTTAATATTGGATAGGGAGGAAATAGATGTAGCTTACATAGGGAGGTTGGCAAGGAGCAGATCGGGTGGAACTGGCCTGTAATTAACAGAAATTAAAAGAGAAGTACCCTTTGGAAGTTTAAATTTTAAGGTGGCTCTGGTGTTTTGCCATAGGTTGCCCAGCTTTTTCCCCTGATGATCATAACAATAACATTTATCTTTAGTAACCGACTTGACTCAAAAAGCCCGTTCATCTGCAACCAGTAAACGGGCTGAATAAAAAGAACAAGGAAAAAGTTCCCTGCTCCCCGTAATGAGTCCTAAAGAAGGAACAAGTACTCACAGAGATCTTTTATTATTAGCCTTGTCTGCTCCCTCTCCTTTCATGATACCCGTCCTAATTCCCCAGTACAGATAACTGTCTGAAACAAGCTACAACTCTAGAATCTCGTATGCAAGTGCTTCGGAAATCCTTATCCCACCTTGACGAGTCCCTGTCATCTTCCGAAATTGGATTTCTGTCAAAACTTCAAAATATCCTGGTCTTTCGCTCCCGTCAAACTCCTCAACTCCCAAACCTCCAAAACTTCATTTCACATCACTACTGGACGACATGATAGGAGTGAGAAAAAATTGTATGGGCAAGAAATTTCAAAAATCGATTTTACTCAAACTCTCAATTACCCAGGAGAAGGATGCTTGAAGTTTTTCTAAAAAAAAAACTAGTACTCGGAGTTTAAAATTACGATTTACAATTGGTTGTCTCAAAAAGCAGGGACTGGGCAATGAAAATCCTGAGAAGTTTACACGTCCCATCCAGTCCCTTTCAAACAATTAGGGTTCAAAAGTTCGGGTGTGAGAGGGTCGGAGATAGCGAGGGAAATAGTTGATTGCAAGAATACGGTCTTGAATTAGATATTCCGTCTTGGGATGAAGAGTGAGGAGATCATTTAAAAAAGACGGAGGGATGGAAGTTATTAGTCACATATATGGGAATGAAACAATTCCTCCGCTTTGCTTCCGTATTCATTCCCAACCTTCCCATCTGTCATCTCCTACAATCAACAAATTTATTACCCATATCTTGAGGACTGACGAGATCTTCACACGTTTCGGCTTGACACTCTCTCCGACTTTCTACAAAATTAATTTACACCGAGACAGGATTTTCTCCGAATTGTTTGTCCCTTTTGTCTCTGGGCTGTGGGAACAAATTCCCTATTTTCTCCGCCCCGACACAATAACAACCCTACGATATCATATCTCCCTTCTATTAGTAATATATTCCTAAACATCAAGAAAGTGACTAAGAACTCTTTTCTTCCTCTCGTCAGAATGAAAAATTGCTCCCGCATATTTGACAAACCAATTTTCAAGGAGTGAAAAAGTTATTGTGTGACAAAAGCAATTTGGCCAACCTCTTTTCGGGTTCTGTTTTTTGTCGGATCTAGAGGCTCTGGCACCTAGTTGGAGAGTGTAGTAGTGTAGCATGTAGATGCACTTATCCCTTCCTGTTTCACATGAATCACAAACTTATGTTGTTCTTTCCATTCCTTGGCATAATACCGGCTCTCCCTGCTTTATTACTTATTACAGGGAGCGATTCGAATGTTATATCTTCCATTAACCCTCTTACGGCAGAGTCAAAGTGTCATTTTTTCCACGTCCCTCAAGCTCTACGAACAGTTTAATAACCTCTTCCTTCCCGTACATGTTTTCACAGAATTATTCTAAGCCCTTCCATTCCGTTTTTGAACCCGAATTACAAATAACCCCGTGTTCCATCCCGAGCTATTGCTTTTTTAAATTGAATCCATATTTCCGTTGGGATCATATCCATACATGTCGTTTTAAATCACGGGAACCCAGATCCCTCAACCATGGCATGGATATCAAAGAGGAGTTTTAATATTAAGTGCCAAATCAAGATCGTCGTCTTCTGAGAGCTTTGAATAGAGCTTGTACTATAGGCAAAGGACATGGAAGACCCGAGGCGGATTTGTAGAAGCAGACGCTATTCCTCTTGGATATATCTTGAGAGAATAGGGAAAGTTTTCGGTGCATATTTGATAGCTTTTGAATCCAAGACCATCAGCGACGACCACGTTTCTCTGCTCACGAGGGGAGAATAGGATTGGCCATATGCGTGTATTATTATTAGGTAAGGAAGAGAAAGGACTCTGCTCTCTCCTTTACAACTTCCAGAGTTGACCTATTATTCATAGTAGGAAGATTCAAAGTCCAGAAGGAAGAGAAAGCAGTGGTGGTGGTGGTGGTCGGTGGTGGTGGTGGTGGTGGCTCTTGTCTCTCATTGAATGAATGAATAGTGAGTATGAAATGATATGAAAGGCAAGTGGGTGAGTTGCGGACGAGATCTCAAAACATTATGTTCACTCAATCTATCTGGCAATGAAAAACAATGGACTGAGCCCTAAAAATAAAGAAAAAAACAGAAGAGAGACGGAAAAAACATGCCAACTCTGGTCCAAAACATGTACATGTAGAAGAGTATGGCCCCCCTTCCCTCCGTTAACCCTTCATTCAGACATCATAACAACTGACG
The DNA here is from genome assembly GCA_906901685.1 of Desoria tigrina. Taxonomy (NCBI): domain Eukaryota; kingdom Metazoa; phylum Arthropoda; class Collembola; order Entomobryomorpha; family Isotomidae; genus Desoria; species Desoria tigrina. The sequence goes on from CAJQTU010000004.1 coordinate 12,861,547, forward strand.
GATCTCAGTCAACCGAAAAACGACAGGGAGTTTATCGCCTTCAAAATAAAAACACTTCATGCAAATTCATCCCGTACTTTCTCTTCCTTCATAGATTATCTATACATCATCCACTTTTATATAGACTCAAGCCCTCCTTTCCCCCAGTTCAAACCATATCCCCCTGACCCTCCAGAGGCCAAGAACAAGCTGTTCCGAAACAAAAACAATTCCTCCTCCATCGTCTGATTCCGATTTCCAATGATTTCGAACGAAACCTCGTCCCCCGCAAGGCAGAGAGCCTAAATCCACCCGAACTCTGTACAAGAAGTAATGGAGGTGTATTAAGACGGTTGGGCTCATCAATAGGTACGCACGTGGACTTGTAGGTCTTGCGAGATTAGTGTAGTTGATGTGAATCCGTTTGCATAGCTAAAGCCAGCTCTTCGGAAGACGGGAAATCGGGAGGAGGAAGAAGATGGAGGAAGCGGAGAAAGTACGTCGGGTGAAAGTATTTGGATCCCGTCTTCCTGCTCGTCAGTCAGTAAGGGGTCTGGGTAAGGGAAAGGGCGTTTGGAAAAAAGTTTTAGGAGTGTCTATAAAATGAATTGGAAGGAGAGGTGATGCGCAAAAATGATAGGCTCCCGTTCTGTATGATTGGAAAGTGGGTGTCTCGGATCGCATGCCCAATCGATTTCGGTCAACTTTCCAATCGAAAGGTTCAATACGGGCGTTGGGGAAAACCCCTTTGAGGCTGAAAAAAGCAAATCGACGAATCTCTCGGCTGCCGAAAAAATCGATCGACTATATCTTGCCTGATCGACTTGCCCAACATGCGCTCAAGACGGGCCCGGACGGCTTTCTTCAGCGCAGACTGCAGCACGACACAACTCTTCTCTTCTTCATCGATTTTATTTTACATTACCTTCTTCGCCTTCCAAACAACCGTCAGTCCTACCAACTTCTTATCCGATACAACCACTTTCTCTCCTCTCTATTTCAAACACGGGACATTTTTTATATCCACTCTGCCCCTCCTCCCACCGCCCCACCACCAAGACCAAATTCATCCCCAGAAGCACATCAGAGATACATATACCAATCCTCCCAATCCCACATCAATCTCTCCGGAGGAGCGAAGAAAAAAAAACTGAGAACTTTCTTCCACACTTGACCTTCAATGACCCTTCCTTTCTCCCTCCAGAAGAGACAGTAAGGAGGAAGGGGCCAATTATCTTCTATTTCATTAAATCCCATCCCTACATTTTTATGGCTGGAACATAAAGTCGATGGGATGTTCTTGGCCTAGCTGTAGTCTGGTAAAAGGCGAGCTTGGTTCTTTGAGAATCTTACAGTTTTTTCGGATGTAAAACTTTCGGATAAAACATCTCATTGATTAGTAAAAAGACAGCTATTGACAAGTTGTAATTAGTATCTGTGTTAATTATTTTAATTGCTTTTTGAATGGATCCCATTCTTTAGATAGAAGTAGAAAAACCCTCAGAACGGTATATATAGTATGCAAGCATGGGAGTAAAAAACATCTCCAGTTGCCTCAAAACCTACCCCTTTCTAGAGTGAACCTCGACGTCAGAACAGAAAAAACTACCCCATAGCTCCCTATCTATTTCTGTATCCTTCTCAATGCTTTGTGTTCACCCTTGCTTTTATACACGACCGAAATACTGAACCTGTAAATCATAGGAAATAATGTCACTTTCCGATAGAAACATGATAAGATGAGGAAAAGATCGAAAGTAGTAACTGCAGGGCAATGTGAAAAAGCTAATATAAAATAGGTAGGAGTGGGGATGAAGACTGAAAGGAAATCTATTCCGGATTTTATTATTCCTCATGTTATTGGTTAAGTTAGGGGAGGAGAAGTGACGAGTCGGGATGTAAGTGGATTGTGGATTGCAGAACCTACATTAAAAGGACAATAAACTTAAGTCAACGGCATACTTAAAGCCCTTTCATTCCCAATGAATATTTCAATCAAAAATTGTAGTAGACAATAAAAATTTAATGTCATTGCTCGTTCTTCCAGAAATAGCTGAAATCATCTTGTGAATAACCCGAATCAAGGGATATTAATTTTACTACTAACATCCCAGGAAACCCTCTCAGAACTTTGGACCCAAATCTACCGAAAAGGAGCTACTAGGGCCTAGAAAAACGCTGAAATTATCCAAAAAAAATCAAGTCCAATCCCATTGAAACGCTACCTGTACCCACCACTACCAGCAATACAGGACAATCAACCCAATACGATCCCTTTGAATCTTTCAATAAACGTCGGATGATTATTTATTCCATTATCCGCCGATAGACACCACACCAGCATTATATATTTATCCACTTCATCATCCCCACTTACTTCCAATCCAAGCAAAAGAAACAAATAGAGATGATCTCTTAAAAGCATCTCCTCAATGGAATGCATTGATTGGGTTTGTGTAGCAGATAGCTGTGGTGGATTGGATGACTGGTTACGAATGGTGTTGATTTATTCTATAGCTTCTTCTATCGCATCCCATGAAATAATAAAAAAGTTCCGAATTGTTCTGCTCCCTCACTCTCTCTGTACATGGCTGAGTCTGTTATAGTTGCAGGCCGGAGCTGTACCGTCCTATGCCTTTAAGAATGGAATAATTTGAGGAGAAATAAGAACAAGGCGAGAGATAAGTTCTTCTAGCAAGAGAGTAAAAAATAGGGATTGGAAAGATTGAAGATGTTGCACAAAAGTAGGAAAGAGAAGTGATCACGAAAAGGCTAGCCAATGCATCACGACATATGGTCATCTTAATTCAGATGAACAACAAATTTTTCGATTTGTCATCCTTTTCCCAATATTCCTTTTAACAAGTCTCTCTCTCTCTCCTAATTCACTTATCACTTGTTCGGATTCCAGAGCCTCGCTATCTCACACCTCCATAGAAAAACCTAGCCTTTTTACACCCTAAAACCCCTTCTCAGAGACGATCCATCAGTTATCTATTTTATTTTATTACATAAAATAGAGGAAGAAGGGGAACTGTAAACGGAGGAAATCTAAAGAGTCCATGAAAATATCTTCGAGAGCTGAAGAAGGAATTGTAGGAACACACCTCGGAGACGAGGAGATATACATATGATTATTGTCGCACCTTTTCCCACTACTTCTCCCCCTTTTCAAAATCAACTGTTGATTCTTTTATTGAGATAATTTCCCTATGGATGACGGATACAATATTTATTCCCGTTTTATTACCACTAATTTACTTCTCCTATTTCAGCCTCTCTCTTGTATCAATCCCTAGACCCCCTTCCTCCTTATTGTTGTGCTGGATCATTGAGGGCTCCTTCCCTTAAAGGATGCGAGGGCCTTAAACTTGGGATGACTTTGGACTCGGCTGTAACTCAATCTGTAGAGAGAGAGGTGTAATTCTGATGATGGGAGCCATTAGCCAAATACAAGGCCACAGCTACTACACACAAGGAGTAATTTCCAGCATATTTTAGAAGCAAAAGAGTCCTTTTTCTGTAAAGAAAAGTCAGTTGTCTGGATTCGTAGATGATAGGTTAGGATGACTGGTTGCACTGTCATTAGACATCCGTTTCCAAGACAAAAGACGATCAGTTCTGTGTGGTGGGGGTGGAGAGAGAGCCAATAACCAAGTTACTTTGCTTTTGCTGTTAGAGAATGAAATCAGAGGCACCTAATAATAAGTGCCTATATAACTCCATCTCCGACTAAAATGGGAGAGATTAAAGGGAATGAATAGGAATACTCGCTTCCCACAAAGGGATCAACGTGACAGAACTATTAGTTTTGACCAATGTCGGCTACCTGCTCAATTACTGATGAGAAGATTATCCTCTCCCTCCATACCACCACCACCACCACCGTCCAAAATACGGTTACTTATTCGGACGAGATTCCAGACTACTGGTTTACAACCATCCGTCAAACCAATACTAAGAGCAGAGGCACCACCAGAGAGAATGATACCAAGACCACGCGTCCTTTAATAGAAATATCAAGAAGACGGATCGGTTGGAATCGGTGGTGGATGATAGGATGATCATGATATTATTATTATTATTACTATTATTGCCGGAGCCATCCATCCCTATCATCCTTCCTACTCGGTCCCATTAAACATGAATAATGCTCCGATCTAATGTTCATCGTCACGGCAATGATGAGGGAAGAGGAGTGGAGAGTGCAGTGATTTCGCTGCTGGTCAGAACACTAATTCCGAAATGAAAGAATCGTAAAGATGATCATCATCTCCTCTTCGGTCAATTGTCGACAAATCAACCCTCCTTCTCATTATCATTTACCTCTCCGTTCAGCAAATTCAATTCCCATTAACTTCACTATAAAAATATCTCTCCAGACTTCTCTATTTCAGAAGATGAACTCAGCAGAGTCACTATTCCCCTTCATTCATGGCTTTTTACCTTGCTCAGTAAAAAAAAATCTCATCCATTAGATTCAATTCTCCGAGGATATACCTTGCGTCTAAAAGTATTAAATGATATTTCATTCATATCGATTTTGATTTTAAAACGCAAATTCAGGCCAAATAGTAAACATTTGGCCGGTTAAAGTGTGTGCTTTTATTAGAGTGGCTAATAATAGGAAGCCTCCGGTGCGTTTCCTGCGTCCCTAAATGACAAGAGGAAAGAAAGGCTTTGATTTTAAATGGGGGATCCTAATCCTGCAAATAAACAGATAATAATAATATAGAGTGCCTGGCTCTGACTTTGAAAAGTAACATCAGATTAAGTGTTTTGTTGATGATGAGGAGGATGGTGTATTTGTCGAGACCGATATCGTCACTTCAAGTACCGTTCAGGAATTAAATACGCTGGATCGTAAAATCAGAATACTAATTACGTATTTACGTATCCATCCCTCCGATAGAGAAGTGGATGTAAAATATTATGGAAGAAAGAGGAGCAGAAATGGAGAGTAGTCAGTGAATATTATCCTGATTATAATGATTATGATTATGGGAAATTGAATTCCTTTTAACGACTCGTCCACTGCAATAAGTGAGTGTATAGGAAGCTGAAATGTCCCTATGTATTAGCAGAGGCTGCATGTGATAGTTGAGATGATGGGATAGCATGATATCGATACTATGGGAATATTTGACTTTTTTTTCTTGTTCAGGGGGAATGTATCATTCTTGACATGGCATTATTATTGCTAACTCTTCAACAGTTCAACATCAGCGGAATTAAGCTCCGTGTTCCTCTATAGATGTAATAAAAGCTAATCTATAAAAACATTAGGATACTTCCATTTATTATGTATTCATTCTAAATACAACCTTTATTCCTATGTTCTCCTCACTCGGCTATCCGTCCTTATTTTTTTTAAATCCTCCAATTAAAATTGGAAGAAAGGATACGTAGTGGTGGGATATATGTACACGTCTGCACACAGAGAGTCATATTGGGATGATTGATATTTATCTATTATCCTTTAACTGCAACCGGAAATTTTAATTTCGACTCCATAACAATGCCTTCGTGCAGGGCTCGACCTCTCGATCATTTATTTGTCGGAATTGAACTTCAACCATCACCAAACAAGCATTCAAGTCGGAATCAACAATCCGCGCATTTCACATAATAATATGATTATTGTTACTAGACATGTTTGGTTATTAAAGTGGGAAACCCTTTAATGGTTTTACTCTGGCTGTCTGTCCGTCCAACCGTGCTCTAACTATAGAACTCCGTATCAGTGAAAGGTAACATTTCTCAAACCCAGTACCTGTACGTAGGTGACACATTGTTGGAAAGGTACGACCAATGCTATTCTTGACTTTATTCTATGATTGGGGAACTATGAGATTCGTGTATAAAACGACACACACGTGTCGGAAAATTACTTTAAATGTTATTATACGTATTTTGACGTCTGGTTTCACCCTTTCTCAATGTCCGTTTCCAACGGTTTATTTTTATTACTGTGATTCTGATTATTATCGCCACATTCTATCACAATTGCATAAGCCGGAATACATATATTATTATTTAAAAGTTACTCACTTTTGTGGTCATTATTTTATGTATCCTACAAATATTAGGCTAATCCATTCCCTTCAGAGCACAATGGCTCTTCTTCTGGCAGAATCATTATGCTTTGATACCACAATTAAAGAGAACAACCAAGAGCATAGGAATAGGATTATAGAACACGTTGCATCATTGGTGAGTGAGTCCAGCTCACTTCTCCAACTCTCGAGATCAGCTCGAGCATCGCGTCTGATTATACACACAAAACCGGGCATTTCTGACGGCTGAGGAGATCTTTATGAATGAAAGGAAAGGTCCGCTGCTCATTTCAACGAACCTGGAAAAGACCGGTTGTTTGTAGGCCGTAAAAACGGCACTTGTTTGAAGACCTGTTACAGGACCATGTACCCATCATATGCTTTGAAAGTTTGCTACGGAAAAGAGGGTCCTCTTCTTCTCCTGAAAACGGAGGTTAGAAAAAGTAGGAAAGTAAGTTAGTTAGTCTTATTTTTGTGCCAGGGAAAAGGGAAACCACAGAACCACAGTGGAGGAGAGGGAAGGAAGTATAATAATAAAAGTGGTGGATGAAGCAAAGTCGGTAAATGAAACTGAAAGCATGCCCAGCCTCAAAACATCAACTCTCTGGTGAAGAAGACTGACTTGAATGAAGCCCACACACCCTTTTGCACCCTACTTCCATCAAGTGTCAACCCAAAGTAGAAAATCACTCCAATTTCCACTCTTAGTTTTTATTGACATCTTACACCTTCTCCACAGCCCTCTTGGCCCGGACAAGTTGCCGCAAATAATGTCATCATCATCCCCCTAATAACAATAGTAGAACCTGACCCCGGCCTGTCTACCCAGCCAGATGATGATGGGGCAGGTCCCTCTCCTGCGGTTTGCTTCCCGGTCCTATAAATAAGTCAAGAGTAATGATTCCTTACCTCGGGAGAAAGGTCATCTAAAGCCATCCCGTTTCTCTCCTCAGTCCTTTCAGTCTCATCCCTTAAAAAAGAATGTCATCGATTATTTGTCATTGAAATCAAAGGTGTTGGGAGTGATACGATAAGATCGGCTACTCACGGGCTACTAGCGTCTTTCAAGTCTTGACAATTGGAGCGCATAGTGAGTTGGTGATGGTGCTTGTACTCGGATCAAATGGTGATGATTGACCAAGACTCATTTCTTCTGTCACATACTCCTTCTGCATCTGTAGATTGCAAATTGAAAAATTAAAAAAAGGCAGGAGAGGAAAGGGTTCTTTCAACTCATCACATCGGGCTCAACATGATGATCATGATGATGATGAGTAGGATGAGATGATGATGATGACAAAGATGACAAAAATATGGGAACAAAAAAATCCTTTTCCCACGAATAAAATTTCCATCACATCTCACCCCACTACACTTTATTATCCCATCCTTCTGCATAGATATTCCATTGCATTTGGTTATTGCTTTTTAGCTACTATCTTTTCTAATAACAGAGAGAGAGAGAGACAACAAGTCTTTCCCAGAGCACCAGAAGTCCATCCCATTGAGAGAAACTCAGATTCTGATGATGTCCGTGTCCGTAGATTCGAAACATTTTAGAATCATTAATAAACACAAAAAAATCAAAATCCAACAGGCTAAACAACGACCATGCCTTTCACCCCTTACAATAATCATCCCTCTCTCTCTATACTGTATTTTATTACATCTTCTGTCTCATCCGTTCCATTCCAATCCCTCAAATCAATGTCATTTCCCTTGGACTAACTATTCCATTCTATGTCATCATTTTTATCATCACCAACATCACCGTAATCTTTAGCCGTACAAAATAAGTATAGATAATTCCTCTCTCTCTCCATCCTGCCACACCAGCTTCTACAAAAGACAGGAGCAGAAGGAACAGGTATTTCACCCTCATATTATTATTACCTATTACCTAAGACGACTCTGACATTAGCATTAATTTCCTCGTAATGGAAGGCTATAGCCACCACCACCACTTACTACTACTTACTACTTACGCTTATCAAAGATTCAAAGATTTGAATTGACGATTCACGATCTCTACCAAAACGACAGTTCTTTAAAACTCACTAAATTCTTAGAATGTAAAGAATCATTTTTCTCTCGTGAAAAATAGGAAATGCGCTAATCGCTTAACTTTAATATATTTTTTTTAGACAATCTCTGCATACATTATCATAGTAGTAGGAGTAGGAAAGTGCCGAATAGCAGTTGGTAAATATTTAAAACGAGAGGAACGGAATTATCGTCAATAGATAATGGAATAGAGACTTTTCAAAGGGAGAATGGTTCATGGAGCAGGGGAGGGTATGTGAAAATGTGAATTCCTTATGGCAATGAACCGGTTACTGCTGTCCAAAAAGAAATGCCATGGGAAAATCAATTTAATGGACATTATTTGATTACCTGGAAGCCTTAGATATAGAGCCATTTTATATGATATCAAATTATTACTACGCCTCCGTCCATCCGAAGAACAAAGAAAAATGAGCCAAGCATTGTAAATTGTAATGCAATCCTCCTATCCATTCTTCACACAATAAATATATATCGTTTCATTACGAATGCCTTTTATTTATATATTATTATTAATAGGAGCGGATTGGAGTGGAAGAAAATGCAACAATCATACTGTCTATCATATTGTACTCTTTATGAAAATTACAAGAGTCTGAGACAGTGAATCCCGGTCTGTCAGTTTGTCGTCCCTACAATATAGAGTGGAGTATTAGTTAAAGAAGCTACTGTATCATTGCGCATTGCCACCACCCCTTCAAAGCTCGAAATTTACAATAAGTTTAGGGGTATTTTTGTGGCAGAAAAAGTACCTCAAGCTAATGAAGGAGCTGCTATGTGGTCTTGTAATTTAACGATATAAAAATATAATAGATAATAGATACGGCTCGTCCAGAGGGCCATTTCTACACACAAGTTGGGCTCTTTTCGCGTGAACAGATAGCGATCGATGCTGCTGGGAAGAATTGAAAGTAAATCAGTTAAAAGTTAAGACTTGTTAAAAAGGAAAGAAAGGGTTGGGGTGCAGGGGGGGGGGGGCACCTGACTTCCGTTCACCCGTCAATTCCCTGCCTAACTTCATATATTAAATTTGTAGGAAAAAAACAGGTGAACGGAGGCAACATATTATTTTATATGATGCATAATAATATTAGAGCTGCCTTTTTGGTAAACTGATGGAAGAAACAGAGAAAAATACGTACTGACTCCCTGTAAAAGTTAAAAGTAAAATGCTCAAGAAGTATAGACACTCGAGACTCGACCCGTGAAAAAATTTCAAGCCCTTTTTTCATCCAATTTGATTGTTTGAGCTCAGTCGACTGTGACTGATTCTTTTCCGTTTCCTTGGATTATTCCCAATTTCTTTTCTTCACCCTCACCTTACTTACTTACTTACCACCTCCACTAACCAAACCACCACCACCATCCAGACTTGAAGCAAAAGCAATAGTCAGTAAGTAGCAGAAACATTCGGATTTACAATCACCAATCAGAAGATAGGTAAATTCCTCTAAAGAAATACCTGGAATGGCTTTGATTCTTCTCAGGCCAATAATAATGCCTCCAACCTGCCATATGTTCTCAGTTAGAAAGTACTTGACTCTGAAATACGTGATGTCAAAGAGTATAGGCCCCAATAGCCATCCATACTAATCAACTTGTTCCGAAACTTCAAAGTGCATATTAATTCATTCCCCATCAGGCCACTGAATAAATCACCTCACACCAGAGTCATTTGAATCCTGTTGGAATATTAATAATTACAAGATAAATAGGAAAGTAGGAAAGGCAGCTCTTTTTACGAGCTAGTCAAGTTGCAAATAATGTTCCTTCCAACTCCTCCTTTGTGCTTTAAGATCAAGTCAGTGCAAGGCTCAGGTTTTTTTCCAAACTTTGCTGGAAACTATGCATAATAATAATTTAATATAATGAATGTAACCATTCATTTATTTATTCAAGCCATTCACGTCATGTACTTCTTCCTCTCGAACAAAATCATATATTATAGCAACATATCTGCGGTCTAATAGACACACTACTATTGTATATTGGAAATTCGGCCTACTACTGTGCATTCGAGGTAGTTGTAGTAGGTAGTAGGTGACTTCCAGATTATGAATCTTTATTTACTCGAGTAGTTTTTAACAACGCCAGTCACGTGTCGAAAATAATAAAATGTGGCCAATTCTCGTCAAGGTAATGACTGCGTTTATTAGAATGTCCCCATATAATATTGACATTGTCTCCGGATCCCTTATAACAACCGCACTTACGGACCCAGTTGCCATTGCCACCGAGATTATCCTCATAATTATACTGCTACAATGTAGTAATGTATAGGCAGAAGGCAGTCATACCAGTTATTCTAGATTCTCTGGTGTCCTGGAGCAATTTCTTTGTTTAATTCTCTGTTACGACGACATCATCGTTCTGTCTTTTTTAAAATACAAACATTAACAATCCTAGCTACCACTACGACCAGAGAGAGATATAGAACCTGCTACCATATGACATTACAGAAGAGAAGGAAAAAAACATCGAGTTGGGATTAATTGTAGGTATTCGGACTCACAAGTGAACAAATTAGTCCCACCGCCCTATGTCTTCACAAATGGAGGAATTCTTTACTGAAGTGGATTAAATTATTTCCCTTCCATTACATGACTACGGAATTACTCATAGAGGCACACACGTTGGCTTGTTTAGCAGAATTCCTCTACCTTTTCAACTCCCTAATTTCATCCCATTCTTCAAGCCAATAGTCTATATGTGCACAGATAATCCATCTAATTGGTAGTAAAAATATGCAGTTGGTTTTATTCAATAAACGGGTTATCGTCATTCCTTACTCCTCCTTTGGTTAAATAAAATTATGTGATCTGGAAGAGTGATCGAAAGCTGCTTTTTCTTGAATTTAAGATATTATTTATGGAGGAGAGCACCCTCGACTTCGACTCCGAGGTGCTTGGACAGAGAGAGAGCACACCTGCTTTTGCTGGAAAGTAATACAATCCATCAATATATCATATTTTTTTGGAATGAAATTACTCAAGCGAACCAGAGGATTTTCTAACATTTTCGCATGAACTCCTTTACCGTCGCGGTAAACAAAGCAAGGCTACTTACGAAACTACAACTGCTTTTATCCCTCCTCTCTCTCTCTAGGGATATTAAAATATACATTTAAGACGTTATGGAGTGCTAATGCTAATGTGGATTCGTAATAATAACATTACGTATGTGTCTGATAAGAGAGACAGGAAAGGGATATGGCATCTGGTTGATAGGTATTGGGATGGATTGGATAGAGCGGAGAAAGAGATTGGGCTGATATGGGTGACGGTGTGGTGAAACTCTCCTGCAATTCCAAGCGATGGTCAACCTGGTTTTTTGGATAGATTGTGGAGGAATATTAAAAGTATTAAAAGTGTGTAAGATATGGTATCCCTAATGATATTCATGCATGAAGATATTATTATGATTATTTTATATTTTCCTCTCCATCCAGGCAGTGTAGTGTGGCCTTTGAAGGGCTTGTGCTTGGCTTGTTGGTCGTCTTGGGAGAAGAGCAGCGTAGGAGGAGGTGGAATAGATGAGATAGCAGGAGAGGATAATTTGATATTCACAATAGAGTTTTAGAAATTTACGGTCTTGTGCATAGGGTAAATGTTTTGCGTTCCGGTTAATGGACACAATAAATTTATGTGGGGAGTCGAGTCGTCTTGGAAGAGGATGTATTAAAAGGATGATATAGATGAATCTGCAACTCTACATTAGGTAATAATAACTATATGACGTTGGATCACGCTGATTGAAGATTTCGGGGGAAAAGATTAGATGATGAGCGCAAAAACCGCTTTTGTACTTTTGCGTTTTTGCATTTCAGATCCTCTTCGCCTTGGTCCATCAAGACTTAAGACGGTGGTGCCTCTGGTCTCGGAGGATCCTTGTTGGTTCTTGGGTAGAGATAATATGGGATAGAGAGGTTCTCTAAAGGAAGCGAATGCAAAGCAATCATGCTATTTCTCGTGCAGGGAACCTATTACCCACTTCCGTTACGGATTTTTGAAGCGTACACCTCGGAAGTGATGCATTTATTGGCCAAAAACCTTATTCTTCGTATGTATTTATTATATAACCCCTCTCGCATGATCAAGAAATCTTAAGGAGGCTGAACAGAGGAATATTTTACTAAAATCTCTCCCTTTCTTCTAGCCGCATATATATCCGCCTCCTATTCTATTCAGTTACTTGGCAGGGCCGTCACTTTGCCAATCTCTCACTCTGTCTGCATATATGATTTATAAGGGAGAGAGGATTTGGATCATAATTTTTCACCAAACACTGCCCAATATCCATAAAAATCAGACATCCTTCCTTTTATTCCTTAACCACCACCTTTATGAGTTTATGACAGGAACGGTCCACCACCACCAGGACGGGTCGACAGGGAAATGTGCGTGGATCTCTGACTAAGTGGATATTTGGTTCCAGATCAACCTTCAACCCCATCCTGTAGAAAGGTGGTGGTGGTGATGGTGGTTGTGATGATGATGACGATGATGGGATGAAGGAACATAATAAGAAGATTGTGTGTTTTAAGTAAAAGAGCTAAAGTGAGATTAATAAGAAGGTTCATTCTGGTGGCTGTGGTGGTGGTGGGGCCGGAATTGTACGTTACCTAATCATATAATTCGGGTGTGACTGAGCTAATACTTATTAGAGATTGAGAAGAGTGTAGTGGGGCGGGTGGTTCTGCTGGGGTTCTGGTCGGTCACCTTCCAATAAATTCCCCGGACGTGATCCTTTTGTGGAGGCCCGTACTGCGGTGGATTATGTCGCCTCTTAATTATTCTCGAGCTGATTTGATTTTCCATTCCCAACCAACCAACTGGATCCGAAGAAGAAGAAGAGAGAGGATCGGATAATAAAAGACCTTCTTCTTCGGAAGAACCAACTCTGCCTTAGATTCGGAATCCTCTCCTTTTGCTCAAGTAATCAGAGGAGGATGAGACTGCCTAACTAAGCTTTTTCTCTATGCAAAGATCCTTTTCTCCGATGATGTGGGATAGAGAGAGAGAGAGAGAGAGTTAAGTAAGTAAAGGATGGGAAAAGTGTTTGATTCGGCACCGACTGCTTATGTCATTAGATGAAGAGACAATAAGACGAGGACTACACGGAGGAGCGAGAGGCAAAGTTGGAGGGGTTTAGTTGCACGGCTCATGGATTTCCTCATGGAAATGGACAAACGGGACGAAGACGAAGAGAGAAGGGGATTAGGTTGAGTGAGACCAGCTATTGTTTCATGCTAAAGTTGGCTTGGATTCGAATCCGATCGATTGATGCTCTCGTTTCATTCCCGGTTTCTTGGATTTTCTCATGGAAAATAAAGAGGAATAATAATACACAACAGGGGCTAGAAGTAGGGCCAGAGGGTTGTCTCTCTTTCTCTCGAATCGTCTTCCACTGCCCTGAGACCCTGCTTGATCGTCCTCACTGATGCATCAAAATAAAGCGTCTTAAAAGGTAGCTTAATGGGTTATAGAAAATTGTGGTGGCAAAGAAGCCAATCCAATCCACCAGCAAGGATGCAGTGTGAAAAAGAAGGAGTAATAAAAAAATCCAGGGAATAAAAGAAATTCATTCGTCATGTGAGAATAGCGTTAATTTGTTTAAGTCTTTTGAGTTTGAGCATTTTGGGTGGCATTTATTCCATTTCGTTTTCCATCCCAATCCTCCTCCTGTTCAATTGAAGGATGAATACGATAATAGGGCATTATGTAGATCCGTCGACTCTAAATATATTTTATAGCGTTGGAGAGGCAAAGAGAGGACTGGGATCTGAGGAGGTGAACAAGAATACGTTTTTCAGGAGAACGAGTTGGCCGGAACCAAAACTTGATTGGAGGAAAGGGGATGAAGGAATTGGTAAAAAGAGACAATGGACAGAGAGGCTTCTGAATTGGAGTGGAGTTTGTCAAAAGCCACAAAGTCACACACATTCAAAAGGAATCAAGACGACGACGAGGATGAATTTGTCCCTATCGGGTTTTGAAATAATAAAATATTATTACATAGGCAGAGGAGATATGTAGATTTCTATGACGTTAAGCTCGAATTCAGAGAGATAGGTCTAACTTAAAAACTACTCCCTTCTTCTGTAGCTCAATCATCTCGAAAAGTCTTTAGTCGCTACAAAAGGTCTCTGAATCAGTGTGATCTGAAAAGAGACAGATCAGAAGGAGCTTCCTAGCCTCGTTCCAAATATGATTGGAAGAGGTGTTTTGAGACACCTCCGGAGAGACGAGATGGTTTTGACTCATCATCCCCATCCCGTCTCAAGGAGTAAGATAAATAGGGGATAATAGTAAATAGATAATAATGAAATAACAGATATATAAATATTGAGAATAAAAGGAATATTTTATATATTTTTCATATCATCCTCATCCCTTAGAGCTCCTTCAACCTCCATCCGTCTCACTTCTTTGAGCCGGAGAGAATTTGCCTATTCTGAGCATGATGAGCCTTGATTCTCAAAACCATCAATTGATCAAACATTTTGTCGCCCTTTTTTGTTGTTCACCATATTCCAGTGAACAAGTTACTGTATTATTATTATTATTATTATTATGAGGAAATTTCAATTGAGAGAAATCGCTGATTCACCCCCAAGAACCTACCCTCCTTGTTATCCAACGCTAACTTTTATAAAGACTTCAAATTGGTAACCCCTTTCCTTCCAAAGCCACATCGCAACACACACACATACAGAGAGACAGAAAACACAAAACAGATAGCTAACTTAAACATTTACTTGATTCAACCATCCATGGCCAAACAGAGTTAACCAAACTACTGCCACCACCACCACCATCATCAACCATCATCAGTAATGAACGGAAAAAAATCATCTCCGTCTCTCATCTCTAGTTGCTACTGGGTCTAAAGCGCTTACTAGAGAACCTAGTCCTGATAGATCACCAACCGCTCCACGTCCTCCTCCCTCATCATCAACTGTATCAATATAATCGACTTATTACTTCTCAATGCTGGACGGAAAAAAATCCTCATCATCAGCACTTTTAAAACTAACAGAGAGGAGCAGAGATTTAGAGTTTGTACCGAGGAATCGTAATAATAAAAGCCATCAAATGCAGACGAGTCGAGATCTATTATTATTATTGTTGCATCTTACTTATGTGCCTCTTCTGCTTCCTCCCTCACCAGCAGGCCTCTCCTATTCTATATTAATCATCATTCATCACTTGCTCATCTAACCAAATCCATATTCAGCCATATCCTCCTTTATCTTCTCATCAATTCAAATTGATTCCCATCTAAATCCTAATCAATTCCTCTCTCTTCATTAACACTTTTCACACAGTCCAAATAGGCGCTGAGAGGGAGCGGACCCAGCCAACTCTGCCCATTCATTTCAGACAGGACTGACCAAGCAAAGCTCTGAATAAAAGCCATCACGAAACCAAATAAAATATTTTGCTATCCAAACAAAAGATAATATTATAAATATAGGGACTTCTGATTCACTGACGGAAAAAAATCAGTGCCTTCTGTACTAACAGAAGTAGAATGTCTGTCCAGCCAACCAAGTCTATTGGTCATGGATGTATGAGAGCAAAAGGGGCATTAGGAAGACAAAAGGGTTGGGACTCATCTTTTTCTACCAGTTCCTATGATTTCATGTTGATACTTATTTGCAATTCACGAAAGGTTCGTTAGTTCAAGACGGACGATTTTTTGACAGGAGGTTCTGGTTGACCATTAAAAATCCACGTAGGTATATCTGCTAATATATGTATTACGGGGGGATTTGTTGTTGGATATCGTGAAGTCATTTCATTGTGACGAGGACGAGAGGTTCCACTCTTTGAGTGAGGATACATTTTAGTCTCAACGGATAGGTACGGACATGCAAAAATATGGAAGGGATACTTATGAGCACCCAACATGTCATAATTATGATAAAAGATTAGAAAAATCAAAGACGAGTGAGGAAATCGTGGTGGTGGTGGCTGTATGACCGTTCGGACTTGTGTAACCGAAACCATGTTCTTTAGAGGGTTGACTCTTCTGCTGGGTCCTCGAGTTGTTGGTGGTATGGTGGGGGCAGGAGGAGAGAGATATTAGCGTGACGACTCGCTTGACATGAGGAGAAAATGTTATTTGAAAACGGCAGTAAAAAAGATTTGATTGTTATCATGAAGATCTTGTCTCATCCGTCCATCCGCTCATTTGACTTGGCATCTGTTTCAGTGTCCGATCTTGCACTCCACAATCCACCAACAACCCAAAGTACACACGACTTCGTCCTCGACCAAAGACCAAGATCAGTGGTCCCCTATTCCTCTCATTTATTTATTATTGCTCTTGGACATCGAAGACGAAGAGGCTACTAACTAATACACGAGCAGAGTAGAAGCGAAAACCCATATTATTCTTCTTCTTTTTTTCAACTAACCAAAACGACAAAATAAACGAAGCGTTTACAATAAAATTGCCAAAAAGGGCCCATTAATTCATTAGGTCTATTGCTCGCCCATTTTTTCCTCTGCCTCTCTCCCACAAAAATACTCTCCTATAAATTGGTGTTTTTGTTTTTCGCTACTCCTTTGCGCGTAACTAACTCCTCTATCTCTGCAAAGAAACTCTTAATAATAAAGTAAGTCTCTCCGAGGCAAATAGAACGATCTTCGCCACAGAGCTATTATCAAGGCTTGAGCAAAGACGGGATCTGCTAACCAGAGATAGTAAAATGGAAGAGCTATTGTCAGGATTAAAACCTACTGTTGATCGAAATCACGGACTCTTCGTCTCTCTCTTGACATTTTATTATCCCCTTTGTCCACTACAAATACAAACAGCCATCCTCCATACAGACTTCGATTCCTAATTCTACAGCCTCCCATTTATTTCCACACAGAGAGGAGCCAGGGCTCCTTTCCTACTCCCTACTGACGATTTGAAAACATTTATTTTGCAAACCGAATCCTAACTGCTATAGAATACCTACTTCCAGACCCTGATGATGAAATTACTCCAACAGCCACGCTGGAATGAATAAGCAAACAAATAGCAGAAACCAACAAACAGAGCCATTGTCAATAGAATTCAATAATACTACAAACCAGAGCAATTACAGATATGCACTCCTTCCTCCCTATAAATAGAGGAGATGAGTCATGATTCAATCGGACCAACCTCCTCCTTCTTGACCAAACATCAGGCCGTAGACTTTAAATGTTTAAAATTCAATCCCATTAAACTCCAAGTCCTGAGGAGGAATGATTTCGAGCCGGGGATAAAGGGTTGAAGAAAAGTCGGAGATCCAACATCCAACCGACTCAAGACTTACGAAAGAGATAGATAATATAGACAGCTGCAAATTCGGATGAAGTTTATTTATTGGTAAGTCCTGAGAAAGGGCCTCCAGATCATCTGCCAAACAGTACTCTCTCCTCCCCAACCACGATGACTTGAGAGGAAGGAACAGAGACTGATTTGAATACGGTTCACAAGAAACTCTGCTGCTTAAAATGCACGCATAAATTATGGGAAATCCTTTAGATATGCAGATTTCATATCAGACGATTATTATTTGAGAGCGAGAGAGAGATGAGAATAGATCGATGGAGCTGAATCTGCTCAAAACTTCTTAGCCCTCTCTTTGAAGGAACTAATAGTTCGTGGGTAGGTGCAATCCACAGTTTACTAATAATAAGTACATTTATTTATGCATACATTAGTATTGGTCTTTGAACTATCAATTTAAGAGTGTGGGACTTGAGGAGGATCTGAAAATCGGAGACTCGGATCCGAACATGTTCTATGCTTTAATTGTGAATAAAAAGAATGAAACGATTCATTCATCAGATAAATAAAGAGCGAGAGAGGGAAGGAAAAAGGGAATATGCAAAGGAGATGCAAATAAGACCAATCCATCCCTCCTTTCACCTGTTGTGTCTCTCTACCTCCGTCCCTATATATAGAATATAGAGGCTTAATGGAAACTCGGTCAGAGCTTCACACTAACACACACACACACATACATGCACATTGCCTGCTACAATGTCCACAAACACCATGTATTAGCATTTTTGATGCCTATTGTACGTTAGGAGTATAGGTAAGGTATGTATGTGGGCATTGTGAGTTCCTTTACGTGATTTGCATTCTCCCCTCTCCGTCTTCCTTTTACTTTTCTCTCTGATTATTATTAGTCTCTCTAGCTTGTTCGGATTTGCATATCCGTTGATGTTGATGATGATCGTACGAGGTGCTTAATCGGTTGGACTAGAAAAAGACCATGACCCGGGGGAAAAGCGTGAGAAGAAATGGATTCTTATTATTACTTATTGCCTATTTGCATCTTTCCACTCACAACAACATCAACAAGATCGGAATAAATTCAGATCCAATAATATCCTTCGCCATTCATCATTCCTTCGGATTGTATTCTATTTTAGATGATGATGAATAAGTAGTTCCGTTACTATTGTTCATCGCGGGATTGGATATTCAATAACCGTCATCCGGATCCGGAGGACCTGTACTCTCTATTCAAGTCCGATCTGCATATTTCACGCTTCTATGAGACAATGGGGTTAAGGTGCATAATTTGCATAGTCGATACGATCGACTATGTTTGCAACACCGATTATCTCCGATCAACCGATAGGACTATGCAATGGAATCCGGACTATTGTCGAATAGTAGTAGTGGTTGATGGGAATTTTTATAAACATTTTATTAGTGTGATTGTTATTGTCATTATTCCGTGAATTTAATTCATGCATAAAACATTATTGTAAATTCTAATGTATTGAGAATTGAGAACAGAAGCTTATTTATTACTAATTCTTAGCAGCTCATTACTATGCAAGGGAATTCGTAAGCGTTTCAGTCCTAGATGGAGAGAGCAGAAGGGTTTCATTGTGTTTGCATGTGTGTGTATTTGTTGTGTATATGCTCTTTCATCTTATCGTTGTGTTGTGAGCCGATCTCACCGAGAAATCCCAATCACCATTGCCACCACCACCACCACTTCCATCCATATGCAAATCCCCTCTCTTCTATCCGTCTATTCAAATCAGTTATTATTATTATGATTATTATTAGGAATAGGAACCATTTAGATATTCATGCATACATTAATACTCTCTCTCCTGAATATATGTCTCCGCTCCCATTCTTAACTTTTGATTGATATCGAATATTTCTTATTCTCCCACGGACAGTCCCAGTCCCATAATCTACACAGGAATTATATAAATGAATCTGCTTATTTCTCCCCCAATTCCTTTACATAATTTACCCATTGAATGGAATGAATTCTCTGCCACTACTGCTCTGCATTTATATACACATCCGTAGAACTGTACTGATTGTTCAGAAACAGTCCATTTCAACTCGTTCAATCCTTATTCCTTATGAACGATTTCCTTCCTTTGTCCATCATCCTTGCATACTAAATACTCTCACTCTCTCCAATACTGTTACATAATTCATTTCATGGGAGCCGGATTCGGGAGAGAAAGATGAGGGACATAAATAAATCCATACACTTCAAGATCCGAACTTAACCGTTTCCTACTTGCTTTTGTACTAATGCAGATTCGTTTCTCGAGATTCTATAATCGGAACAAAGTGGATTATGACGATGATTGGTATGGATTCACTTTCACATGGATTGGAAATTGGAAGAATTTTTTTCTTTAATAAATATTCTGATATGCAAAGAGTCGTTGAGATTGGTAAAGAATGAGAAGGAAACTGGTGTAGAGCTATAAATAAATCTTATAATAGCTACTAAGGAATCTCTAACTCAATGAGTTAGGAATTGAAAAAGCGGCTATAGTTCTCTTTATTGGAGGAGTCGTTAATTTAAAAAAGCCAGTATCAAAGGGAATTAAGGAAGGTTGAATGAGCCAGTTAGATTGGATTGGTTTTTCTGTGACAAATCCGCCATTTGGTTTCCTAGCCGAGGCGGAGGAAGGAAGAGTAGAGATTTTTGGGCTGATTTTTAATTTGATATAAGATGATGAAATAAATTTCTTGAACAAAAGGGAAGGATTTATACACGGGTTTTATATAGGGTTTTTATAATGGGACTTTGGAGTGGATGGAAAAGCGTAGACACAATAACAATTGAAAATGCCAAGAATATAATAATAATGATGGAATAGGTTCTGTTCTCTCTCTCTCTCTGAATGTAATGGGTAATGTATATGGGATTCTTGACTGAGTTTCGGTTCTGAAAGCAATGGGATTTTTCCAACTATATTTCTATATTATATCCGTCAAGCTTACTGTTTACCATTGCTGTTGGCTATTAATTTCATTTCATTCTTTGAAATGCTGTAAAATATAGATGGGATGGAAATCTGAGTTTTGACGTTCTCTCGCTATATTGACAAGATGAGGGTAGAATTTTAATAACACTTTTTACTGGAAATGACTGAAAGGAAGGCAATAATCACGTAAACGGCATTTCATGGCTAGTACCTCTCTCGAACCATGTACAAGTTGTTGTTGTGACGAATAGACGATTCCGTACAGAAGGGCTTCTTAAATTGTAGGTGGATCAACAGCCTTCAATATCATTCCTCTTAGCTACTTTTTCTTTTTAAAGGATTTTTTATTTTCGAGTCACAGAGCAGACTTAAAGTACAGAGAGAGAGAGAGGGTTACAATGTTTCCGAGCCAGAGGTTAATTCACACCTAGTGTCTAAAAAATTCGACCTCAGGACGTGTTGCACCTATCTCAGAGAGAGAAACGAACACGAATATTTCCCTCGTTTCAGTAAATTCCCATTTGTTTGAAAAATCCGTAGTTTTTTCAGAGCTCGAAATGAGTAACAAAGCAGTGTTTTTATCGACAACCGTCGAATTTTAATACATTCATTTGGGGAATGGAGCTAGAAAAGAATGACAATTGTTCTTGCCTTTACCATGTATGATAATTATATCTTTTGCACTCAAAGAGTTATGAGCAGGCTATAACCATTAAGAGAGTTGGATTTTTTTCCCGTCTTCTCGGTAGTAGTCTTCAACTCGTAATCAGTTGGAAGCCTAAAGGAGCTTGGAATTCTCCTATTGACTTGAATTTATTTACAAATACCGGTCATAAAAACATGGGCAATGTATATATAAAATATACATTATCTTCATATTTGTAATCTAATCATATGAGTCCCTTCGAAGAGAATGATCTCTTCTCTCTCTCTTTCAATAAGTATCCCATTTGTAGACAGCCCAGCACCCTTCCGCTGATTTTAATATCCTCATGAGATTCAGCACAGGAATTAAAGACTTGCATTCTCTCCCTACTATTTCAGATCACATTCTTGAATTAGTACATTTTCTTAATTATGACATGGCTCCAGATATCCTTCCACCAATAATCCTCTGCTATAATTACGTTATTGTTATTGCCTTATCCGTCCCAGCCTTACCGATTATTCTACCTCTGCCAAGTACCCACATTATAATATATTATCCCTATGTATATGGACATATAGGTTGAGTTATAATCCTATGCATTGGGACATATAGGCCGAGTCAGGATTTTAGAAACCTGTAGCTCATAACGTAGGGCTCATAATCAAAGGAATTTGTGAGGAAACAGTGTTTCTGTGACAGGCTGTTCCTGAGACGGATCACGAAGCTCGATAATTACAGGGGACGGTTGGTCCATACAAATTTCCCTATGACAATGTGTGCATGAGTGCAATTAAATGTATCAATTGTCGCTGGGTTGTTAGGGAGGAGGTATAAGACAAAGAGCTAGTAGATTCGGTTTAATATGCAACAAGGATCATTGAGGATTGAACAAGAGGAAGACGGGAAAAGGTACGGTAAATTATTAAAAGACAGGGAGATGACTTTAGGCCGGAAATGTTTGGATCACGAAACTCCGTGTCTTTGTCGCAATCTAGAGAGTAGAGTCGTCGAGATGAGGTCGGTAGAATTTCTAAAAAAATGATGATTGGCTTCAGGGTATCTATTCCATTACAATAATTCTGCTTAAAGCTCCCCCAGCCCTTTCACTGACTTTTTCCTCCGTTCTCTTGAGTTACATATTTTTTGGTATTCTCTTTTTACAAGTCCTCACAACATCATTCCATCGATGCCACCACCACCACCGCCAACGCTACCCTTCCTCCTCTTGCCTGAAATAATTTTTATAATGGAATATAGCACTCGACCAATTTGCAAATATTAAAAATTCTCTCATCTTCCAGCAGCTCATCTTGCAGAGAGAGAGAGAGAGGGAAAGTCTCATCTAACCAGCCTCCGCTTTATCCAATTAATCTTCTATGAGTAAACGAATCTGAGGGATTCTGAGGAGCTGAGTAAAAAGAGTAACACGGATGACAATAATTTTTCGATGGGAGCATTAATGAGATGAGATATATTCATCCATCCTCCTTCCTCCTCTCGCCTAATGCTCAGTCAGAGGGATTACGGAGGTATTCCACTCTTCCATAATTGAAAGTTAGAGTTGACTTGAAAAGTTTGTTTGCCTATAGAGGCCTGTTGAAATTAGCCCCGTAAAAATTATACAAGAGCCCAACCAAGTGAAAAGTGGTCGAGGTGATCCCTTTTTCCCGTCGACCCGGAGGATACATACTACTGCACCACCACCACCACCAGTTTGAAAAAAGAAAGGCAAAAATGACAAACCCCTATTCCTCTCCGAACTTGTTTTAAAAACGGGCATATCTACCTGATCCCTCCGCAACCTGCCATTTAAGGTCAACTTGAGATAGAAACACATCCACACCCGCTCCGTCCACGTCATGTATTCCAGATTTTATGAAAGGGACAGAGAAACGTGCCCGTTGTTCGGCGGCAGGTCCTCTCTGCTCCAGGTTTAGCAAGCCTTGAGCTAAAACATTTCATTCAAATGGTTTATTTTTATGGTCACTCTGGTGGTAGCAGTTCTAACACCAGGCCGGTTCTTAGACACAATTTATTCGAAGACGAAGTGACCAGAAATGACCTGCTGGCGAGGGGTGAGATCCATTTTACAGGCTTCTAACTTATATACCATACTCGGGCCTGGAATGGGAAGGAAGCTGAAGGCGGCCAGAAATCTCGCATTTTATCATCTTCTAATGGAGTTATAAGCCATAATGCAATGTCCAAGAGCTCGTATGTTTCCCTGACTTTCTAGTGTAGGAACACGGAGGAGAAACATCAACATCATATGATCATCTCTGAAAAGGACGAGACGAAGAGGCTAGAAAGTCATTCTAGAGAGAGAGAGTTGGCTCCTGAAGTGGACGACCACGTCAAATATATGTTACATTGATTTATTTGTAAAAATCTGCTCATTCCAAGCCGGACTATAGTGAAGTAGCTGTAGTAAGGCCGAGGCAGGCGAGGTCTGTTATTACTTTATGAGATTGCTAGAGCAGAGACTTAGCCGCCCTGTATGGTCTCCGGCAAAGTGGAAAGTTACTTAGAGGTCCGGTTTTATGAGCCGACCTATCAACACTCAACTAATTAATGGCCAATATCGGAGGGGAGGAGAACAACGATTTAGGCCGGGAGAAGGCAGCTTCCGTCATATAAACATTGATTTACCATAAAGAGAAATGTACGGAGCCGAATTAAGAAGTTTCTCTTGGAGAATCAAAAAAAGATATCGGGAGGTCGGCGGAAATGGCAAATATGGGTCTGTGGTGTCCGATAAAAAGAATACAACCTCTCCCGGTTCCAAAGGCGGCGGAATGATATGATTTTATAAGGCAAAGCCGATGGACCTTAACTGGGATCCAGGAAGGTTCCCTTACCTCCCCTTACGATCGCAATAAGGGGGAAAGGAAGAAGACATTACTAAAGTGACCAGACTAATAGCTCAGGGATTTAAGTTTTTCCTAACTCTAGGATCTTCTTTACCACGGTTTTATGACCCTGGTGGCTGGGATTGTTGCCATACCTGCATTATTGGCTCACTATCCTCCCTTGACTCGTTTACCTCTCGGCTAGATATGACCATCGTCCAATCTACAGCAGTATAGAGCAGGCTATATCTCTACGATACATGATGCCCTTTGTTTATTATTAGCAATTGTATGGATCACACTGAATCAACACACTTCCAGGGAGAGAAATAGAGTGAGACTCTTCTCTAAAAACAACCGGCTTAGTCAAAGGGAAAAATCAAACGACTTGGGATATTATTCCCTGAAAATATCTCCCATTTTATGAGTCCTCAAATACGATCATCAAATAATGCTTTAATAAGAACATTTTCTCCTCAAACCTTCCCTATCTCCTGCCTCCCTATGTCTTTCCACTCATCGCCTTTCTACGGCATTTTTTCTAGCTTTTTCTAGCCTCAAAAACCTCAATTGAAGTCTTCATTCTTCAAGAAAATGAAACCAATTCTCTTTCACACAAAACTTTATTACGATATTCCGTCTCCTTTCCTTCATTTTACCAGCTTTTCACATACTTTTATTAAATTCTTCACGAAACCCTCCCGCCCGCATCAACTACCCTACTGTTCCCAGTATCAACACTTTCTTACCAAATTCTATTCCTTAGAAGAGAGAGGGTTCTTTATACGGAGGCCGCTAATGGGGCTCAACAATCGCCCTTGACTTTCAAATGAGAAATAATAGCTGAAGATTTTTTTCATAACCCTATTCTCATACTGATACAGGGACCGAGGGAAATGTAGAAAAAAAAACTTTTCTCGGGTCAAACTTGAATGTAGCTAGGGGAGAGACGAGACGAGTGTCCCGGAACTCAGTCTGCCCCATCGGAGACAATTGACGCCGGATAGAGGACTGGGGCAGGTTTGACATTTCCCTGTATATAAATACCCGGGGTGACAAATCGTCTTCTTTCCTCCTCTTTGAGCACTAAAGTCTTTAATTGAGAAAGAAAGAACCGGGTGTTATGGGTAATGAGTTGGAAGAAGGGTAATGACATGACGAGAGGTAAAAGAGGAGAGGGAATTAATTTGCTGAAAGGAATGGGACAGTTATTGACAGATTTTGAGAGCCTCCTCACTCCAATCCACGAGTCGGTAGTGGTGGTGGTGGCATTCTTCTCTTTATCGGCCTACTGGCTACCGATTTGTTGGGATAGACAGGGGAAAGGCAAAGTGGTGTGGGTGTTATTAGATCGGGATCAGATCCGGAGGGATTGATTCCAGTTCGGGTGGAGAAATTTGAGAGAAAAAGAGCGTAGTTGGCTTGGGCTTGGGAAATGGTAAAAAGAAATAAATCATGGTGAAATGAATGATGCATGGAAGAAAGCGGGGATCTGGACAAGTCCTCATGCACAAGATTAATGTGTCAAGTTGAACCAACAGATACTTTCAACTTTTAGGAATAAGAATAAATACATTCATATTTATACTATAGATCGGAGCTTGAATCCCTATAAATATGACGGTTCGTAGGTACTTTATTCCTATTCTGCCGGTGGTGGTGGTGGTTTCATTGGTTCTATTGTTCTCTGATAATAGTATTATTGTTATATCGGTACTTCTTATGCCATCGCATAAGAGAGAGAGAGAGAGCGAGAGATTCTGAAAAAGAGAGGATGAAGCAATAAAAATGAAGGAATGTATTCTTTCCCCAGTTCCTAATCTTTTATTTGAGCTCCGAAGACGAGTGCAAAATCATTTTTTCCTTCCGAAAATAATTATACACACAACAGGGTTTCGATGTGTGTGGGTTTAGGAGTAGATTGTATAGTAAGAGAGTCGGAGAGAACTTTATGCATTATTTAATGTATGATGTATTGGAAAAGGGAGAGTCGGAGATGAGATAGTCGTGGGGCTCTCCGAGATGGGAATTCATTCTTCTTTAGCTACTAAAGTAAAGTAGAGGCGTACGGGGTTAATAATGGCTTTAGCTACTACTTGATCCTTAGGAGAACATTGGATCGGGAGGAAACCGTCTTTCCGAATTTCAGTTCTTCGTGACGGTACAAGAGCGAGGTATTATGAAGCCGTTGCTTGTAGCGGTGGTGGTGGTGGATAATATATTATTGAATCTCTCTCAAGATTACAAGAACAAGACACATGTTACATCTCCGTTTACAAATCGGAGGAGGTGGAAATGTATATCATAATAAATACAAGATACTACTACTGCCTTGGAGGGATGTAAAGTGAACGACACCACACACTTTACCTGCACTCCTAGATCCCGTTTACGTTCTCTTCGTGATAGCGATCCACAATCTATTTATGAGCTTACCAGTACATAAAATAAAAATAAGGGTGACTTAGTAGAGGAAAAGAGCGAATTTCATCGAAATCATCAATAAGCAAGTTATCCTCTCTCTCGAGCTCTAGAGCTCCTCTCTCCCGAACAATTCCCAGCTCAGCCACAACTTGAGGCACTTTACGACTTGCAAAATACAATTTCGCGAGGAAAAATGCACTCATCATGTCATGTTTCCCCTGCCTTTAACTGACATGGGTCCGGGTTCGACAGGGGAACAAGAACAAGTACTAAGGATCAGGCAGCATGACCCGTTAGATCTGATTAGCTTTTTACAAGCTGTTACATTAGAACCGAGTTAAGTCCGCTTATAGAGATAGATAAGGTTACGGAGGAGGTAGATTGCATGTTATGTAAAGTTATCTCTCTTTCTCTCTCTTCTTCTTCTTCAGGTCTAAAGGGAACCGAATTGTTTCCATGAAACTTAAAGATATAATTTAGTGAGAGATGCACAAAAGCCATCTCTTTCTAGCACATTAGCTCCTTATGGGAAGTCGTCTTATTGTTGTTGTTAGTTAGTTAGCCAGTGGTATAATATAGATACGGACTGACGGCTTTTAATGTGGAGGAACTCTGCCTCTCAGATCCAAATCCAACCACCACCATGCACTACTCTGTTGGACTTGGATCGGTAAGAAAAAAATAAACCTGAAAGGCTACACAGGAATGGAAATAAGGGACTCCCTGCTGTCCCATCTGAGCCATAATTTCTACCAATATTTCATCGATTAGTTCCAATAATGTGTCTTATAAAGGGACTGGATAATACTTGCAGTAAAATATGAGTGCCATCAATTGCTCAAACCATATCCAGCAACACAACAAGTTTAATAATTTTCGACCATAAAGATCACATCAAAACGATCCTCTCGCTCTCCATCCTCGTAAAATAAATAACAATCGGCTCACATAGCGAATACCGAATTCCTTTCCATTCATGATAAACTGCCTATCAAACAGATTTCCCTTCATGCATTTTTTAGATTAAGATATTACTCATCGTCAGACAAATAATTTTAATAGCCTCCTTTGCCATCAAAACCGCTTCTACGGAATCAGGCAGAGGAATAATCAGAGGTATAATTAATAACCATACTACCATAGAGAATAACATATCCTCCATATTATTGTGTCTTGAATTTATTTCTGGTGGATGCACCATTACATAACACTGTCTAAGTCAATAGAATAGCATAGGATCCCGAGCAAAGCACAGGGCTTGTTCAGATAAAAAGCCAATTTCAACATACTTTTTCCTAAATAACCATTGAACTGAGGCTAGATCCAGCAATTTCCATTCGAAACGAGGAAACCCCGTCCGAGACAACTGATGTTAGGGTAGTGGGTATAATTTGACTTGGAATCCGGAAGTCGGACTTGAGTCCTCTAGCATATATTTTCCTATCCCGTAAGAGTAATCGGAATGAAATGGGGCAGGAAGGAAGGGGCGAGGGAGATAGTCCACCCTGGATTGTCAGATACGGTACAGAGATGGACAGTAAGGAATTCCATGGACAAGTCAAAATGCAATTTTATGCAAATCAAATACGAGGAGATGGGATATGTAGAGGAGGGATGGACCTGGGGGATAACTTTAAGATAAAAAAGCTGGACCTGAGATCTAGCCGAATCCGTATATTTTTGAGGAGATTCTTTTCAACTGCTGGACATGTTATATAAAGTGATGGGTGTGTGGCAGGCCAGGCAGACGGGGACAACCCGTATACCTATACACTTGCATAGGCCTAAATGTCAGGAGGACTCGGGACCCTGTGTCCAGTCAGGAACATCCAACAAATCATTTGAGAAGGAGTTGAGGAAACGAGAAAGAAAAACTGAAAATAGAAGGATTTTTGTTCAATAAGATTGTTGTCGAGATTTCTTCTCTCGGTTACCTCCTTTTTGTATAAAAGGGCCAGATCACATTTCCTCTGTTGGATCAGTTGGACGTAATATAAAATGATCAGCGGGGGTGTCTCGTCTCCGTTCACAACACAACATATCAACTCAAATGCTCCTCCACACACACTACACAGGCTGTCCACCTGTACCGAAAAATTTCGGTCGTAATGTCACCGGATAAATATCAACCCTCCCATTACCACAATCTATACTGCCATTCCTTTTGAATACAATTATATATTACGTGCTGTACACATCAAAGGCTCAAAATCCATCTCGAAATTCTCGAATAATCTCCAGCTCTCATCCATACCAAAAACATCCTCAAGAAGACGACGAAGAAGAAGAATCAAGAGTAACTGCAAAGCTTCGTAATATCCTGCATACGTTGATCGTATCAAACCGTCACACTACTACTATATACTGCTATTAATAATAAATTATTATTATTATTATTATTATTACGATCATGATCTACATCCTTCTCATTTTCCCCATTTATTTTTCCAGATGAGGCTAGGAAATCGTATCATCGGAGAAGAAGATCAGAGAGAGAGAGGTTTATATGGGAAGAAGGACCCCCTTTTAGCCTCGATCTGAACATGTCATCGTAATATTATTATTATTCCTCTTATAGGGACTCCTCTGCCTGTGTGACTGAGAGATTTGTGTGCTCATGAGAGAGTGAATGTGTCGGCATTGGGAAAAGGGCAAAAATGCCAGAGAACATGATTACTGCATAGATCCAATTATGAGCAATTAGATTTTTTTGCTCTCAGGCTAAGATGTATAATAAAGGGACTCGTCATCATTACAGGATCCTCATGCGGTGACATACAGAGAGAGAGAGATACGATTTCTCATCATCAGACCATCATCATTTCATCCTAATAGTCCTCATCATCATCAGGAGCATCATCATCAGAGGGGCTTTGAAACCTCTTCAAGATGTTTTTAATTATGCACGGACCAGACAACATCACCAAATCAATGAAAGAAATTCTTTGATTATCCCACGAATGACTCCATTTGACATCATCATATAGCCAACCGGGTCTTCATTATTATCATTATTATTATTATTATCATTAGGTAAGAACCGATACGGTTTTTGCAACTCTCCTCGACTCGTAAGCTTTTTCCTCTCTAGCTGCCTTTTCCTGCTCACAAACATCAACCTCCTCACTTTCCTCTCAACAAGATCAAAAACCGGCAAAGGCCCTGTAAACCAACAACATCTCTCCTAATATAAAGAATCAAATGAGCAGAAGGAATGTCAGATTTTGTGACTGATGGCTTCCTATGCAATCATTCACTTTTTTCAACTTATTAAAACTACTGCTGGCTGGCCATGATGCACTGGTAATCTTGATCTAGCTCTGCTAACACGGCCTCCTTTCCTCATCTTGATCATCATCCCCCGTCATCTCATCCCTCCTACATGGGCAATAATAATCTAATTTCTCAAGATCAGCCAGACACTCTGTTTTTTCAACTCACCCATCAATGGATCCATACCAAGACGGAGCACATTATTACTAAGACTAAGACTACACGACAATCAATCCTCTGACTCCGTCGTCGTCGTTGAGTCCCTCCGATTTTTTTCCATCTCCTTCCGCCGTTCCTGCCATTTATAATCCTTCGCTACCAACTGGATCAGTCATTCATCAATAAGGGAGCAGAAAAACCAGACTTTCGTACCCAGACACATAGACCATGTCCAATTTTGTATCAAACGATTCGTAACGCTAATTAAGACTGTTCCTATCATCAGCCAGGATCCTTGTACGAATGTATATGCATGATATGCACATGACAAATAAACCGATGTAACGGGTGTAACCAAGTGTTGAAAACGTCACCATAATTAAACCGAATCTTAATGTCCCCCAAAAGCCCGGGTTTTGCACCCTGGTGTCAGTAGGAGTGGTCCCGTATCCGTCAAAGATGTTCTATTACTCATGGGAATCGTTTAAACCCCATATCTCAATTTCCCCAAAAATCCCAGGTTTTGCACTCTGAAATATAGGTTCAGGGTATTATCATGTATAGATGATAGACATAGAGTGTAATGTAAACTACCTAAGCGTCAGTTTTAAAATGAGTAAGAGCTCTATCCTGGCGTTGGACTCCTACATATCACTATTCTGTTTGATTTAATGGTTTGTTTTGGGGTTTAATTGATGGGGGGCAGGGGGTGTGACCGATTTGACCCAAGTTCGAACTTAGCCTCACTCTTGAGCCAAGGAACAAGTGTACAAAATTTGGTGACCGTAGGTCAAGCCGTTCTCCAGTTATCGCTCGGACAGACGGACGGACGGACGGACGGACGGACGGACGGACGGACGGACTTGTCGTTCGCATAAAGTGTTTTCAACACTTAATAATCAGGAGGAATGAATATTCACATCTTGAACATCTTCCTTGATTAACATTCTACGGCTATGACTACCCTCCTCTTAATGAAGACCTTTCATTGACCTTCCGAGTCGTCTCGAAAGTCGAGACGGATTCTATGTCCTCTCAGAAGTTAACAACTTTTGGTAATTCCGAAACAAATCAAAGGAAATTAGCCACGAAATCAGGGACTTTTGGACAAAAGAATGAGTATGAATATAGATCCAATGAGGTGGACGTAACCAGGGTAAAAATGTGCTCATAATGTAATATATATATTTAGCATATGTACAAAGGATGGTCGGGGCGGTTGGTAAACTGCTATTTTCGATGGGGATAGCTAGGAAAAAAAGAATCTGTAGCAGTTTAAGTAAGTATAAGGTATAAGCCATGCGGAATAAGTCTCTCTGGTGAAGTGGCCGCCACCACCACCCCTACCATTCCCATCGTCTTTATAGTTTCTGAAGAGGAAATTACAGACTTCTTTGCAATAATATAGTGAAGCAATAAATATTTATTGGTAGGACAATTAAGGGATCTTTGAGCACCAATTCTGATTTCCAAAGCTGGGAGAGTCCAGGGAAAAATTAGTTGTTGGGGATCATCAGTAGATAGTCACTAATTATCATTAGGGATCCTTTTAAGGGGAAAAAAGCTTCTAATACACGACGATCTCGGCACAAATGAACTTAACAAGCCAATCAAACAAATTACCTTGCATACAAACACAGAGCCAGATCTCTGCCTCCAATGTGTTTCTCTCTGCAATAATCCATTTTTACTGCTCCCACAATTTAGTTCATCATATTTATAACATCTATCATCTCCAGTGTGACGTCTAGCCACCACCATACCATCATCATCCATATCACCACGAAATCACCGGCCTACAATAATAATAATATTATAGCTAACGATTCCACTCCGTAATAACCTCCTATACTTCTTTTTCGTCACTAATGTTCTTCTGTTCTTCTTTCATCAGAAAGTCGAGACGAGCGAGCAAAGGGAGTAAAAATATCAAATCCGCCTAATTACTACGAATTACCTACAAATCCGACAAAAACATCCCCTCCTTTTTTCATCAAACCCTATTCTACTTTCCGAAAAAAGAGATTCCATTTGATTTCAAAATAAAATCATCTCCTTTTAAATCTCCAATCCTCAGCTCATAGAATTCCTTTGAGGAGAGCAGAGGCTCTTCTTTTACTCGACTCTAAAACAAAAGAGCCATCGCATAATCAGGAGGAGAGACTCGGCTCTCGGAAAAGTCGAAATGACTTTAACCTCTTTTGACTCCATAATAATCATCATCCTTTGAGCCTTTAGAGAAGGTATGAACTCTGCTAATTGTGACTTGAGGAATGAAAGCGATTGGAGGAGGAGGAGAGGGACGTGAATTCCTTATTGAATCCTGACTCGATGAAAGGGATTGCGGTTCCTTATTTGTTGTTGATTGTCCTTGTCGACGACGAAGACGAGGACGGGCTAGAAAAGGAAGATGCGGATTCTTACAGAGAGTAGAAAAAGCGAGTCAAGAGTTGATAAATAAAGCAAGAAAGTGGCACGAAGAGATCCCAATATGCCCGTGCCTATCTCGCTCTTTCTCGAATTGTGGAACTCAGAGGGCAAAGCATACGGATTCTCGAGACCCACATCATCCACAACTTCCACGGGATTATGATCCTCCTGATGATGATGATGGCGATTAAGAGTAAATTTCATAAGAGAGCCAGCATGAAGAGGACAAGACGAGAGGAGTTGTGAGACTGAAGTGAAAGAAAGTTGAATAGCGGCTGGATTAGAGCTGGAGAGAGGAGGCCAGCAGAAAGTATATTGATGTCCTCATTCTATCAAAGAGCATTCAACTGGAGAGGAAATAATTGATCCCAACCTACAGATTTCCCTCTTCTTCAAATTACGCAATCTTCGGTCCATCCTCTCCGAATCTGGACCTATTTCCTCAACTCATCCCCATTAAGACTACACACCCTATATATCCCATACTTCATCTACTTGTAAAATTATTCAGATCGGGTCGTTGGGAACGGCCCCAGAAGAGTCCTCACTCTGCATTTGTCAGATAGAGGATCGGGACGGAGAGGGATTGGAGAAAGGGAAATAAAGAAAGAACAAGTTGGACTGTGAAATGGGCAAAGGACTTGCCTTAATTTCTCTTTTTCTCTCTATTACAGTCGCTTCGAAATGGGTTCCCATTTCTCAAACTTTGTTCTCGTACCGAGAGAGAGCTAGATACAAAGATACAATAGTGTACACAGGAATTTAGGGATCTAAAATTTCTTCAAATTATTATAGGTATAAGGCCAGAAGGACTTCCGATCCACCGTCTTTTCCATATCTTTCTCTCGGAAGATCCGTTTCAAACTAACTTTCTCGAAAAACAGATGAATTCCTCCACACACACACACTCACGCATTAATACAAAGTGTAGAAACCTCTATAGCCCTTCTATAGGACATACGATTAATAATATATAGGAAGGCTTATACACAGTATAAAATGTTCGTATATTGTAGGCTATGGCCGTAATGATATGTATATCATGGTAGAGGCAGGATAATGTAGGGTATAAGGGAGAGAGCTGTGGAGTTTGTCTTTTGATCTCTGGGAGACAGGGTTCTTGCACAAGGAGAAAGGACTTGTACTGATCTCTCTCCTCCGTTCATGATGCGAAAATTCATTAAAATAAAAAGATATATCTTTTGATTACAATCCTTCTTTCCGTCCTTTTAATTCCTAATTCCTCCATCCTCCACTCATGTTTTTTAAAAACTTCATCAATTCTCTTTTCCTTTAAAATCTCATCCTCCAGCCCTTTCTCCTCCTGCTGCCTCTGCCAAAGCCAAGCCCATCATCCCATATATCTTTTAATACTAATCAAATTATTTCTTCTTTCTTTCTCTCATTTCCTCTTTCAAGTCTCACTTTTTCACCCCGCTGCCTTTCCCTCCCTCCCAAAGCTACGGAGTAAGAGTTATAAGTGTATTATGTAATCATAAATTACTACAAACAGAGCCAACATAACAGAGCCACCACCACCACCAGTTAAAAGTTAAAAGTCAAGAGTCAGTTCTCTATTGGGTCACTCCCTGGCTAAGCTCTGCGTAATTTATGACAAATCCTAATGTTGTTATTGAAACGTCTTTAGCAGGCCGTATCGGAGCTGCTCTCGTTATAAAATTAAGTTTAAACACCTTAATCTCATTAGGAGGAGGATTGGGTTGTAGAAGAGCAAGAGGGGAAAGTTGGGCTTATCTTTGAGTTGAGACTTGAAAGTTGGGTTCCTGGAAAGAGTGTCTGTCAAGGGATTGTAGGGATACTTTTAAGCAATATTTGTTATCCTGTATCACTGTCTCTCATTTTTTACTCTAGTGTGTGTGTCAAAAGGCTTTCCCCCACTTGAAGCTCTGTGCTCCCGAGATAATTTAATTAACCTTTACAAGGGAGCTAGTGTCGGGTGACGGTAATCTTTTTATTTGAGATTAGAGTCACTTTTCTCTGGGATGATGGAGGAAATTTTAGAGCGTTAGTGACAAATTCGAGTTTGCGAAAATGAAATGGGGGCTTTGAATGCATTTTATGACAATTTAGCAAGGTTTCTGGCTGACCCTTGTAAACGGTACGATGGGGGTGTTGAAACTTAAATGTTTTTTGCTGACTGACACTAATTCCAAGCTCAAGTAGCCAAGATTCCTTCAAAAGTCAACACTTTACGGACTCATTCATTGGCATAATATTTTCCATCCCTCTATTGACTCTCCTTTCCCCAATATTCTTCAAACTGATTAAAAATTAAAAAAACCTAATTCTATTAATTTCCTAACTGAAAAACTGCCACTGAGCAAGGAGCAAGTAATTTTAATTTCATCTAATCAATATAGAAAGCAAGAAAACTTAGCTAAGAATTTCGCATCTGCCTTTAAGACATTCTTCTGAAGGAAAAAACGGCTACAGTTTCTACACGCTGAGCAGAAAGAAATACGTGGGAAGGACGGGATATAGGGACAATCCTGAGAGCTAAAGGATGTTTGTTGAATCGTCCAGATGAACAGAATGATGAACGACAAATCAAATTAATGGAAGACGGAGATGTATTTGGTTTTATTGTAATAAGGCAGAGAGAGAGAGCGGAGGCAAGTGGAAGTAAAGACGAGGTTATATATTTTATTATATGAAAAGATCCAAACATATTTAGCTATGGATGTGTCTGACTGAATGGCAGTGGAATAAAAGGCGGACAAAAAGATCGACTAGAAATTAATTCGACAAGGAAATTCCATTGTCAATCATTCATTGAGGAGGATGAGAAAAAGGGATGTAAACGGAGGAGGAAATCTGGAAGCTGGATGTTCAATCTCATGTCATCCCGATGCAAAGCAAGTCATTCTTTCACATAAAACACCATACTCGTCCTATTATCTCCTCCTTTTCCTCTCCGATCTCAAACTTTTTTGCCCTACCAATTTTATTCAAAAACAACGATCCGACTCCCAACTTATCTGCTTGAGCCATTGAACTTTTCCCAAATCCGATTACTTTCCTCAAACTATAAAACTATCCGCCCCAAACTTCCGATCTCTTTAAAATGTAGGAATAAACGGTTTTTTTTACACAGAGCGGGCAAATTTCCGAATGCTGCTTGCATTCTGCTCAAATAAAATTCCGAGTAATGAGGACAATCTGGGATCTTCTGCTCTATTTGGACTGGGAAGGAGGGATATCGAAATCCGAGAGTTAATGAGTATATATTTTAGCCGAGACACCGACACGGCCGAGAAACAGAATTCCAAGTGACTGATGTGCACAAAATGAGGCGTAATTCATTAGGATTGACATTTTGCATCTCTCTCACAAGGATCTTCCCTTGTCAATCCTGCTTTTCCCTTGTAGAGGTGAAGTTGAGTTGTTAATGTTCCGTACTGGAGCTGTAAGTGTAAATTTAAGTAGCTGAAAAATTACGTCTGGAGGGAGCCTGGTTGGTAAGGACGGAGGAGTTTATTAGCGGGGACAGACAGACGGTTCTCTGAGTTGGTTGTGGACCGTGGGAACTTTGTATACCTGGAGCAATAGATCTTCTCGTATGTGCATGATGACTCCCATCATCTCATTTGTCGTGATGAGCTATCTTCTTGAGTCTCAAATAATAATCTCTATATCCTGCCTCTATCTATACCTTTTCTTCTGCATTCTTCTCAATCGCCAATGACTTGTAGGTTAGTCTTCTAGGAAAGTGGTAAAAATCGCTATAGACTCTAGAGAGGACATCCTTGCATAAAGTGTCACAAAGTGGAATGGACGTAATATAGGCAAGACAGGGAGAGAGATGATGATGAGGTACGACAGGACTGATGATGGTTGTAGGAGATAGAAAAACAAAATCATTACAAGTTCGCTCCTGTGAATCCTGCTCTTGGCTACTTATTATCTCTTCTGCAGGTATTGGACACTTCTGCACCTTCCTATTTACTGCAGGAAGGCAACAAATAAATCCTCCTTCTCCTACCATATGGGATTCCGTTCAAAACGCTTCCTTCTCGTTTCTATGTAACCGTATTACGGTCAGAAGCAGGCAAAAACGGGACGAAGAGCTGGAAAAAATCGAGCAAGTCTCAAAAGAAAAATTAATTGCTCACGTCATTCATCTTATTTGGGGAATCCGTCTTCGAGAACGATGTCATTTTTGAGTGATAACTCTACACATTTCTCTCTTTGATCTTTCCACGTCCAAACCTCTCTCTCTCTCCGTATTCGAGGTTTGTTAGGAATATACAGTCACTTTGGTATCGGAGGAAACATATACAATAAATTATATCTTTACTTCTGAAATCTGTCATTCTGCCTATGACTTCCATCTCGGAATCTCACGGAAATAAGGCTCCTTTCCCCCCAATACGGTACAGTTACAGAATATTATCGGATCGTATTACAAGAATTCCCATACGAGGCCCATCATCAGAATAAATGTATCCAACAATTCCATCTCTATCTGATGGATACCAATAAGTAGCGCTATAAAGTAATGGGGATATATAGGGATTCCAACGGATATGCATCATCAATATTCACTTGTGATAGTTCTGAATCATACTCGTCCTCGAAGAGGCAACAGTTTCGAAATGGAAATTATTTACCCTGACGTTTTCAATTGTTACATCTGCCGACATCTCATTTGCTACTCGGCCCATTAGCTAAGACAACAATGCTTCTGAGGTAAACGGACCCGTGAATATAAATCAGAATCTGAAATCCCTTAATGACCCTCTCTCTCCAGTTGATTTCGAGCACATTAGCTTTATTACTGCACATGGGATATTGATGGATTCCTCTCGTTTTAACAAGATTGGATATGCCGACTGGGATCGTCTCAATCTTCCCTATCAACTCCGCCTGGATATATTAAAGTCAAATAATAATAATAATAATCTATCCCGAGGAGAGAAAAATGAGATAGAGTGTTCAGTCAAAGTCAGAGACATGGATGTGAGTGAAGAATCTCGAGCCGCCAGATAGATCATCGGACATTGGAGAGAGAGAGAAGTCAGAATCAGCCTATTTTCCTATAAAAAATCTGGAGTTAATGACTAATGGAACTTACTGTGCTTATTATTTTCCGGATAATGATTTATTACGCTTAATTTTTACGACTTTCCGAATCGTCATTTTTTCCCGGAAGGCTCCCTTAATAACACCTCAATCATTAGCATGGGAAAGAGAAGCCGCAAGGGATTGGACGGAATATTATTCCAAGATACGAAGCAGTATCTTAAATCCCATATCCTGTTCTCCCTCTTATCATCATCCTCATCCCCTTAATTTTATATTAGACGTTCAATCTTCCAAGTCCATCAGGACGGGAGAGTAGGAAGAGATAGTGGCGGTGGTGGCTTGGTTTGGTGTGGGATCAGGAACACAAGGCTCATCTTCACCTCAGGAGAAGAAGGCTCTAGTTCTACTACTTAACTAAAACTCGAGTAATCTCTGTCTCCTGTTCATACAGCCGAAACTATTTAGCTCCCGCACTTACTTTTACTTACTTTGATTTCATCATAGTTAACTCATCCCTGTCTATCGGAGGGACTCTTTCTGCCTCGCTTCCCTCACTTGTAGAGAGTCGACTTGTAGTTTGGGATATTATAATTTATATATCTCCTGTCCTTCATGTATTTCTCGCCTTCTTCTTCTTCAAAGGCAGAAAAGTCTCTTCTTTGTCAAGAAGAAGAAGAAGTGCCGATGCTGAGGAGAAGTTGACGAAGAAGTTGTCGTCGGAGCAAACAGAAGAGGAAATTTGAAATGAAACGGAGCCCATGGGCCGGAATCAGTGCTCTTGCCGGAGATCATGCCTGTCTCCTCATTTCATTTCCAGTCCATGTTAAGTGGGAATAAGTCGCGGAAATCAAAGATTAGAATATATATCTTCCAGCCTATCCCCACTTTCTAAGACTTGTGTACATATTATTAGACCTGCTCTGGGTACTGGATATAGGGCCTGTTTTGGCAGAAGGGGTGGGGGGAATTGGAGAAAACCTCATGATGATCATCATCATCATCTTCTTCTTCTTCATCTCTTTCTCTCTTATTTCCCTTTGGTCTCCGTCCGTGGCCGTCGTCTTTGGAAAAAGAGCCACACGCATAACTTTGGGAAATATATGAATATTCATGGGATCTCTAATGTTCTTTCCCTCTCTCTTTCTCTTCATCTATTTTCTACAATTCCCTCTGAAATCAGACAATCATATGCATCGTTATGTGACGAAAAGTTCCACAACACGACTCTACTTTCTCCCCGTCTACAACCGCTCCCTTCTTCCCAATTCATTCCTCCATGATTTTTAGCTATCTCTAATCTCTCACTCTCCTAGGCCTAGGCTCCCCCAGCACCAGCACTGGAGTAGAGCAGGCGAACAAGACGACGATCTCTTTTAATTCTATAAGCAAAGTTGTATTAAAATGGAGAGAAAGCTAAGCGGAAGAAGGAGGATGTCCTCGATCCGATGTATTCTAATAACCAGTACTGCATAAGAATCACCCAATCGTCCGGCTAAAACTCTGCAGCCCAGCCACTCTGACTTTAAATTATCAATACGATTCTTCCCGATCCCCTTTTCCAACTCTATCCAAACTTCTAATTTCTCTTAATAAAGTCCCTTCACTCTTTGTACGTGGTGGTGGTGGTGGTGGTGAAAGAGGAGTGTAGTCAGGTCAGAGTATTGTTTTCCAACTGCAATTTCCAACAAACTCATCCTTTTTCCATATAAATTCGGAATATTCACACTATAGATAGGGGATGAGTAGGGCTGTGTGGAACCAGCACGTCTGGAACTTCCAGTACTTACAACAACTAACCAAGGGCATAAGAAAGTAGTAGTTTTATTCACATCCTGTATAATGCATTATCTGATGGAGTAACTAAAAGTTAACCAAGTCAGACCATCCAACCAACTACTCGGGCGAATTTCCTTGAGTCGAAACCAAAGGGAAACGACTTTCCTCACTACTACGTGATCTTCTCTTCATTATTCCTCCTGCCTTTCACCAAATTGATCTTTTCCCAGCTCAACGACCTATCATCTTCCCTTTCTTTTGAATATTCACCACCCGATCCCTCGGATTATTTACTTCAAAGACCGAGATTTTTTTTCTCTTTTTTAACCCGATTTTTTTTATCTGGAATGACTGACGGGATGGACTCTTATTGATGTAAAAGTTAAAGATTCAGTTGGTAATTTGATTGGTATCTGTCACCATATGTCAGTACTGGATGATAAGGAACCTGTCAAAAAGCAATGGAAATTAGCTCAAGAATCGATGACTTACAAAAGAAGGGCGGAGGAGGGGATGAGGGTTGATTTGGAAGCAAAGATGATCTGGGTGGTTTTGGATCCCATCCCTCAGAAGGCGAAGAAGTTAGGAAGGATGATGATGGTCATGGTCTGTCGCTGTAAATAAAAAATAAATTGAGAGGGTGAGTATCCAATTAACCTGAAACGTCATTTAAAGAGACCAACTTTGTCAATTGGTTTTGTATGAGCCACAAAAGTTAATTCAGGTACGTGATCTCGTCACACCAATATACCCTCTGCTTGAACAGGCCTGAGCCACGGAGCAGGAGAAGCTAATCCAATAAGATAGCTTAAAGCACCATGAAACAATGAGAATCCCCCAAGTAAAATTGGTAATTGATCGGAAATTGCATTTGTTATGCACGGATGTTCAAAACTCTTTATGTCTATCAAGGCGAGGAGGAGGAGAGGGATAAAAAACGGAGGCGCTTTTTGTCCTCTTTATTATTATCCAGTCAATGTGATA
Organism: Desoria tigrina; assembly: GCA_906901685.1. NCBI lineage: Eukaryota > Metazoa > Arthropoda > Collembola > Entomobryomorpha > Isotomidae > Desoria > Desoria tigrina. Next base: position 12,901,490 of record CAJQTU010000004.1, read on the forward strand.
TTCATCCTATTGTCAATTTCTGTTTTGTTACCCTTCAAAGGACTTGGATCACCACACCATCACCGTCTCTCTCAACCTCAACCGCACCAAATTACAATACATCCCAGCTCAGCTCCCAATCATTCACGTCTCAATGAATACGTGTGGTTAGAGTCCTTATTCTTCTACCCCTCTTGAGGTGAGCGAGGATCAATCGGTTGACCAAAGGAAATGAAAAAACAATGTGTCCAAAGCCGATTTCCATTCTTTAAACGTCGAGATTAGGGCAGAAGAAGAAGGAAAAAAATTAGGATGTGATGAAGATGATTTTTATTAGGGATAATGATTTTGATGGGTAGGAGAGGTGGGCGAAATAAATTATGCAACCATGGATAATGGAAGGTCATTAAATCGACATATCGAGGGTCAAATTATCGATATCTACCCATCAATTATTGACTCGGTTGACTCGTGTCTGAGCGGTTGGAACTTAGAGAGGCGAGGATGTGGATGGATGAAAGGGAATTTGGACAAATCATTCCAACGCCATTATCGTAATCGGGAATCGGATGGCAAAAAAGCTGAATCCTAATAACTCTCTGCCTCCTCTTCCTCGTCCAAGGAAGGATACGCTGAGAGAAGGAGCAGTTTGATGATTTTTTATTTGAACTTCAGCTTTTGTGGTTCATAACCTCACGAACGTGTCATTATTTTATAAGCCGCGTTCATGATGATGATGATGCCGTGAGAGGCGGAAGGCAGACCAACGTGTGCTCGATCCTGAGCTTGACTCTTAATAATTCTTTACTCATCAACCACCACCACCACCACCACCCCGTCGGATGGAACGGTTTTCAGCAGCCCATCAACAGTATTCCCTGTCATTACTCGGACACCGGAATGTATGCCAAACTTAATACTGAAAGTTGGCATTTAATCCATCATTTTTTCATCAATAAAGCCTGTTTAACCTTTCTCCATGAGAGTTCCGATTAGTCTGACGTCTCCGGTCATAACATCAATTCCACGTCTCCTACCCACTACTCAGCCCTCTTATCTGTCCATCTCCTTTGGCCCACAGCAAGAAGACCAACTGGGTTCCTTTCCCAACTCCTCTCTCCAGAGAAAAGGAACAAAGGCCTAATGCTACTTTTATTAGGAGGACTCTGAATTCTGATGAACTGATAACTCAATGAGGAACAGCAGGCTAATACTGGTGTAGGTTCATGTTCAAGTACAAGTACTTAGTTGGAAATGAAACGGATCTGGAAACATGCTCCCATTGTCAATCAAAGGAAGATGTCTAATGCCAGGATCGTCGGGCCATACTATTATTATTGTCGTTACTATTAGACGGAGCTGGAAGGGACTTTGGGCACAAGTTGCGTAAGAAAAAAACCGTGTTTCCAAGGAGGTGAATGTGACAAGTGGATACACATTTATTGAAGAGGGAATCGGAGCCTGTGACAAGAAGAACCTGTTGTTCCACAACCCCAAGAGAATAGGCTCAAAGCCTCCCTGTCTCCGTCTAATATGCAATCAGGGAATATAATACAATAAATAATTGTTGAGCTGAGGAATCTCTATGAATTTTTACAGAAAATAAGGATAGAGCCAGAGATGTCCTTTCTTATGATGGTTAATTGTTACCCCATCCACCATTCCTCTGTCTTGATATTTTTTCCCATATCTCCTATTCCTCCTGGAGAAGAGGGTGGCAATAATTTTCGGGATTTTCATGACTTAGCAGCAGCCATCCCCATCATGACTACTCGCAGGGTAAGTATTAGTTAGAAATATGCGCGCATAGGTTTTGGATCTCTAATAACAATAAAGTTAAACCAGACATCTGTCCCGATAACAAACAAAGATTGTCGGTCTAAAAAAAGTTTTATTTCCAAATATATAAATCAACTGAAGGGGGTTCGTTCGGATTTTTGGGCTTGAAAAAATGTCACTTGCCAGCCAACTTGAGCAGTTATTCCTACTACTACTAATAATAATAATAAGTCCCCACAAAGTACCATCATCAAAGGAGGTAAAAAGGAGCCTGTAAATATAATCTCTGTCCTTTCTCGAGGTGTTATGTCAACCCCAGTCGATTTCTGGTCAATCAATCCTCCCGTTTCCCCACAAATACCTATGGATTATAAATTCGGTCCTTTTCTCAGTCCTCTCATGCGTTTAGCACTTAACTCCATCCCTTAAAAAGTACTTATCCTCATCCCCTGACTCTCCCTATCTCTACATATATACCCGATAATATTATTTTATCATAAATAAATCTCATCCATAAAGGTGAAAGGAACAATCACATTTAGAGGTAAAAAAAATTATTTCTGAAATCCATCCTCGATATAATATTCTAGAGAATGAAGAATGATCCCTTTTCCGTTGACCTTAGGATGATGATGGAGACAATTTACCCCCTCCCCCTTCGGCCCAGTCGAAAAAAACGTGGTAAAGATGTGTGGATGCTGGAAGTGGTTGTCCTGGTATTGATGATTCCTTTATCCCCGGACAAAAGGCTCTGTGGTCCTTGTCAAATAAAGTTCAAAATCTAAAGCTCTAATAATATCAGTGACTAAAAACTATATCCCTGCTCTCTGCTTTTATAAAAGTCTGACTTAAACTCTTTTTTTTTCATTGCCATAATTCCACTGAATCCTCTCTCTCTCTGCCTACCTCTCTCATCATCATCGGATTAAATTACCAACCATTATGACCAAAAATCCAACGTTGTCGATTCATTGAAGCTTATAGGAGAGAGCGGAGAGATGTACAGAGTCCTTCAGCATCTGTTTGATTGAACATGCCATTAAAGAATGTTTTTTTTCCTATCCTCACCCATAATATCCCAAAATATTTCCCTTCGGTAATAATCATTCTATCCCATTTCGTCACTCATCTTTTCCATAACGTGCCTTTTGCTTAGACACTTACACCTCATCACTAGTAGTAAATATCACCCTCGAAATCAGTCCCGTTCAATGGTCCCATTTCACAACACAAATGAGGAGGAAAGTATCAGTTATCTCCTTTACTCAACTTTACAACTTTTTAAAGCCCTGCCTAATGGCTACTCTGGATGGAACTTATTCTGATTTGGATATCCCATGCAGAAATGATCTCCAAACTTCCGAATCTGATCTAAAGAATTTATATAAATTCCTCACTCTGATTCTATAAATAGAGGATAGGATTTCCTTCCTAAGGGATAGTGAGCTCTATCCTTCTCTTCTCTCTTCGACATTGTAAAAGTATTGTCATCAAGAGACAAAAGGAAGGATCCTTGTTTTGTCCAAGAGATTTTTTAAATGGGATCCTAAGAGGATGATAAATACGACGATCGTCCTCTTAATGGGCCCTCCTGATCTAGAAGGGAAGTATAAATGAGCACTCTCAGCCCGTTCATACATCTTCAAAAACTAATAGCCCGAGCAGAATGCAGTAAGTAAAAATTCGCATCGATTTCCTCAGGATACTCCATTCCAGGAGGAAGATGTCTCCAAACGATAGCTAAAATCCCAAATTCTAGCGGATTCCGTAGTTCCTAACTATTGGAAATAAAATTCTGTCACAAGCAGAGAAAACGGGACGGAAACAAGGGATGTAACAAGTGGGTCTTGGCTGTTGGTGGTGGTGGAATGCGATTGAAGAGGGAATGATTCATGACATTCATGAGTCAATGGAAAAGGTAGGAAGGAGATCAGAGCAGATTAATCGACAAGTTCAACACGTAGGCGTCTTTTTTCATTATTATTCTTTCTCTCCCATCACCATCATCATCATCATTCTCATCCGGAAGAGAACCCTTCCCAAATCTCGATAGAGTTAGTTACCACTGCCTCCTCTCCTATGACTCGCATTTAATCCAATGAATTCAATAATGGATGAGAGATTCGGTCTGAAGAAGACAGGAAACTGTTGCTTGGCAAAAGAAGACAAGACAGGATTGACATTTAGTAAATGTATTGTCTGTCAGGAGGGAAGACGGGAATCTATTCCGAAATGAATAAAAAAAATAAAATAAAAAAGAGTGTGACATGAGGACACGCGTCACCGCCTCACGACCTCCTGATACGACTCATTTGTTTATTCTGCCCCTCGGACCAATCAACATCCTTTCCTATCACTTATCACGTTCCCGTCCCTATACATTCCTCCAGGCCACCCGCAATCCCTATACCAAATAACCGGTCAATCTATACAGGTTTTCATTAACACCTCCAAAAACCATCCCATTATTCCTTCAATTCTTCTCAATATTTATCTCTCAATTTCTCAAACTTGACCTACCCAGCTCCTCACCTCCGTCTACTACTAACTACGGCTCTAGTGGGCCCATGCCAGACGGACTCAACAAACCAATATAAACAGTAGAGAAAAAAACTACTCCTCGATGATGGCCATAAACTAAAACTCATCCCATTCATTCATGGCCGAAGATGTGGTTGCTGGACCTATTAGTCCGGCTCTGCTAATCCTAAAACTACCTGTTCTCGGGCAGAGGAGAGGAATCAATCCGGAGGAGTCTTATGTCATTTAAAGTGTCTATGGCTTGGCTGTAGAGTGAGACAAGGCCCTGTCCAACATATTTTTTCAATTAATGGTCCTGTACAGGAATCGGCTGGGACACGAGTGGTGTGTAATTGATGACAAGTGATAGATAGCCGGACTCGAAGAGCCTCTTTCTGGTGATTGAGGATTGGAAAGAGGAATGGAATAAATGAGATGGGAGTATTAAAAACAAATACAAATATGGGGAGGGATGGATGGTTTATGTAGATTTGAGTGGTATTTGGTGTGTTGTCCGATCCTTTTGACTCATTGTCAGGGTTTGGTAAGATGGATGTGGAGTCGTCTTCTTGGTCAAAGATTTAAGTATAATATACGAAGGAGAAGAAGAACATCTCTAAGCACCACAGGCAGGTAGATCGGTTTTGGTAGTCTACTCGTCCGTACTGTCGGAATTTGAGAAAACGAACAAATCTAGCGGTCAAGAAGTAAAATTTATAGCCGAACTGGCATGAATAATCGAAATGAGATAAAAGGCAGGAGAAGAGGCGAGTAGTTGGAGCATAATATCTAATGTTATTATATAACATACGATTCCGATGATGATGGTGGTGGTGGTGGTGGTGGATTCCTGGATCTTAACAACCAATACCATACACCAGGATCATCATCAGACGCTACAAGCATTTAAAAAGAGACTTAATACTCTATTATTACTATCATTATTATTAGTGGAGTGGATTTAAGACGAGGCGAGAGAAATGAGCAAGAGGAATATAGTGAGAATAATATGGTCATTGGTCTTTCTAATATCTAATGCATAATAATAATATGTAGTAGAAAGTGAACAAGGCAGGATCAGACAGGCCAGCAGAAGGAGAGGAGAGAGAGAGAAAAAAAGATTTTATACGAAATAAATCAATGGGGATTTATTTTAAAAAAACACAATCTGTATTGTTAATCAGTGGCGATAAATCTGTCAAATGAATGTTGGAATGCCGTACTTTTGTAAGCTGATACAGAGAGGAGGGAGAGATGCATCTCGGGAAAAAGGATCCATGACAAGGGTCAACTCTGCGGGATGTCGCCGATGATAAAAAACACATCAGTCCAATCCTCCTACATTTTCCCACCTACCCATCCCATGAACACCTTAAAAATATTCTCGACCAAAAAATCTCAACTACTTTTGCCATTCCAAATCAACATCCTCCCTCATCAACTTCATAATCATCATAATCCCAATAACTTGATCTTTTTCACAGTTTCTACCTCAAAAAATCAGGCTGCGGAGGAAAATTTCAATCCACCTCCACACAATCCATCACCACCTTTCGCATCGCACCTAGTCCAAAAACATTTACCCCGATATGCAGATACATTTACCCCGTTTCATTGTATATGGTCGAGACGAAACCACATTCCTTTTAAACTCTCTTCCAAACCACCAATCCAATCTTGCAAATCTTTCTCTCACTTTATCAATCACTCTTATGATAATATGACTTCAGCCGATTACTAATGCGCTTAGCCCGACTTCCTTCTACCACGGCCCAAGTATTACCTAACTGGGACCAAACTAGTCAAGAATATTACAGTATAGAGAGAGACAGAGAGAGAGAGAGCGTAATAAGTTCCAGCCCAACCAACTACCATCACCAGAATCCTTCTTCTGAATGCTAATCTCATTTAATTAATCTTACAATAAATCAAAGAGAAGAGCTCTATACGTACAACAAACTACTCACTCTCGTTTGTTCTTCTTCAAGAAGCCACTGGATTCCTTGCGATAAGTTTCTCATCCTAATTGCAGAGTCGAATTATACATACACAACAACTTCAACAACTCTCACAACATTTACTACTCCTTTTTAAGGGTACAATAATAAAGTAAGTATCCCGTGTAGATCCATCTCGGCATAGAAAGTCTTTTCAAGACGCTAAAAACTAAGAGCAATGAAGACGGAGAAAAAGGAAGCTTTAGCTACAGAGAAGAGGAGTGAAAAGAACGAAATCATCTCGGTTTTCGATCCCCGATCATTCGTACATGACATGGACTCTGTTCCAAAGTAATTGTTCTTTTGAGGTCGGTATGGTACGTAGAGTTGAGTGGATGTAAAAAGCGGCCTTGGGGATTTCGCATCATAATCAAATGAATGACTATTGATTAAGGAGAGGAAAGGAGATCCTGCGGGAGAATAAAATGTCATGAAGGTCTCTTTACTGGCCATTTAGTCGGGGCTGGTGGTCTCTTTTTTGAGTGATGGAAGAGGAGGAGAGGGATGAAGCCTTCTGGAGGGACGGGACAAGGGAAATCAGTGGGGGTAGTCCATATTGAGAGAGACGAGAAGAATTGGATCAAGAAAGGGTTGAAGGATATGTGAAAAGTGTGAAATCGATAGTCAAAACAGTAGAGATAGACGAAGACGAAGCAGAGAGGCTCTTTGGTAAATAGTTTGGCTCTGTCGTGTCGTGTCGTATGGGTATCATTATTTTATTCACAACACATCAACTCCACAAAACTAAAAGACGAGAAGATCTGCTGAGAAAGAGAGAGGGTTGTGAGAAGGCGAGATCTGTAGAGAAACGGATTTAACCCACACCGAATGAATATTATTCCTCTCTCTCTCTTTCTTTTCATCTTTATAGATGCATCAAGAGTTGAGTCTGAGAAAATACAAAAAATTGAAATTGATGTCAACCTATTTATCAGGATTATATAGTATATTTTGAAAAAAAAACTTTATTTTTTATTCCAGCATTTGGATCGGGGAGTAAAGAACCGAAAGGAAGCTTAGCCGAAGAGACAACCACCACCACCACCAATACTACTATATAATGCTCTAATACTTTTTTACGTTTTGGTTTCGGTACTAGGAGAGCTACTACTTGCACAATGTACGATTTATAGGATCCATAGTGGGAAATGTATTCAAGGCGAGAGAGTAAAAAAATCGGGATGGAAAAGGCAATATAATCCCTTTTTCCTTGGCAGAGTAAAAGTGTGTTGAAGTTGTAGTGGTGGTTTGGTCGGATTTCAATATCTCTTCTCTACATTATCCCCGTCATCATTCCCACAGACGAATAAGGAATAAAAGACTGGGAAAGAAAGTTTTGATAAATCATTATAATACTGTCGTCGATTTGGAAGGATTTGTGATTTCTAACTCCAAGATCGACTCTGCATCCGGCCTTTGTCTACTCTCTCTCTCTAAACCTCTCTCCGCACAATGCATTTCAGAGGAGTATAAACCTATAGCTATTTATATACATCCATATCCCTTCCAATCCGAAACGAAACCACTCTTGGGATATTTACTGGAAAGCGAGTCGGAAATAATGAAATAGTTACACCCCAATAGAAGCAGTAAATAGTCATGGCAATAGAACCGAGCTAGCGTGTTATGTTATTATTATGTAAGTACATAGTGCTTTGCTCCCACTACTTTTTCTGCATCTCTCTCTCTCTCTCTCTCTGATGCTGGAGATTCCATTTCCAGACTAGACGTAACTCGTATGGAATATGCTTCTTTCTCGGAGTCATATATATTTGTGCCTATAAATAGATGTTGATTCCGGAGTTTTCGGGTTTGTTGGTTTGGTTGAGCCTATGCTCACTTACAGCTATATGCCTCTCTGTTGCTGACTCGAAAATCTGATAGATTTACAATCGGCGGAGGAAAGGCAAAAGGTGTATATTTCTTCTTGAGAGTAAATGTATCTCTCATCCGCGGTTGGACCCATTAATGGTTCCCTTTCTTTTAAAAGCATTTGACTATTTCGGAAACACTATCGACTTTTACTTTCCCTATCTCTCTCCTGCCATCCTCCCTCCTCCATGTATCATGGGGCTTTAAGTCCCTATTCTTCTTCTGCCTTTTACTTCAAATTCTCTTAATACACTTCGCCTTCGACTTCCTTCAAGAGCCGCCGTCCTCTTTCTACAAGAACATCTATTCAGTTCGTTTACTTTATTCTCAAAACTCCCCGAATGCAAACAAACATAAACTACGGGACTCTTTCTCTTTGATGCCCATTAATGTCACTAGCACCATTTTACCTCCACTCTAACTAGGAACTAACGCTAACTGCTCCTCAAGAGGAGGCAGACGGAGAGGAGTAAGCACCTTTCTCCATTAACTCCGCCAAAGAGTGAATCTACAGTTGTTCTGGACTTGTACCTTTCTCCAGGTCGGAATTAGAAATCAAGGAGCATCAGATTTGTACATGTGTATTAAAGATAGCCACCTCTCTCTCTGGCCTCAAATCTACATGATCAGTGCATGTAGGATTGTAGATGTAAACAGGATATATATTATTACGTTAAGTTATGTAGTAAGAGTAGTTCCTGTATGTGATATTTATACTGGTGAAAATGCACCATGAGAAAATGTGCTTTGAGAAGAGAGGGAATTAGGGAGGCAGGAAACATGGTATGATAACCAAAAAGCACAAGTCAGATTCTTAAATAAATGAAATCGGTGGAACTCAACCACAAGTTTATTACTTGGTTGGAACAAGACAGGTATGTCTTTTATCTCTTCAATTCCGTACTAAACTATTGTAGCTTTGTAGCCCAACAACCGAGTTCCTTGTGAACCCAGAGAGAGAGAGAGAGAGAGACAGAAAAAAGTAAACCTTTCCAAAATATTATTATTGTTATCATCTCCATCTCCAGCCCTTCTCAATATCCTCAACATCTATATAATAAATGTTTCTTCAAATACAAATCCCTGAAATAACTCTGTCAAATCTGGAAAAAAATCTTAATCTTTCCTCTCTCAAACAATAACAATTACAACACCACCAACATGGAATGTTCAAATAGGAGGCCCTTTTATTTTACTCGTCTCTTCTTTAACAGTTGTCATGGCTTGATGGTCATACTCTCTCTCTGTCGAGGCTGGTGGACTGGAGAGTCGTGAAAAAGTAGACCCTCCAGTTATCTGATATCAGACATCGGAGACGGACGTACAATTATTTGTAATTTGTAGCTTTCCTTGTAATAATGTTCTAATATTATTTTATCCCTGACTTCTAACAACAACGCTCCTTCATCCATGGATGATGGACGGAAATAATCAGCATTAGCCTGTATATATATACTCGGCTCCTAAATCATGGAGAGTAATGTCGTAAAATGTTTTGAAATCGTAATTCTTTATTGGGCCTGATGAGGTGGTTCTTAAAAATATCCTCAGTAAGAAACAGTACCATTTTTACTGTAAATTGCAAGACAATGTGTACAACAATGTCGGCTCTAGTTTTTAATTGGGGACTGCAACATCACTGGATTTGATTTTGAAATCGATTGAAATAAAATAACATAAAAGTTCTAGATTCTTTTAATCATTTACGCGGACACTATCTTTTTAAACCGTTTAATCCACCGTAATATGTATAAATTCAAAGCCTTTCTGGAATTATGAAGACCGCAGAAATATGATAGTCATATTGCTACAAAATTGCAACTTATTCAAAGCCTTCACACCTCTTCAATCATCCTTATACTCCTTACAGGAGAAACGCAAATAAAATCCAGAGAGAGGACTCATCAGATCAAACCCGGATATAGTTTTTACCCTGCCGATGTTTTGTTTTCAATTAGTAAAAGCCACAAGGAGAAAATGAAATGAACATGATGACACACGAAAATAAGGAAAGTAGCTAGACCCATAGTTGATGTTGTTCTTCAACGCTCGGGTTACCTTCCGGGTTCACGGGCCCTTATTTAACGAGAGAAATAGAAGGAAATGAAATCGTCATAAGTATTTATTAGTTCGGGAAACGGGTAGTTTTGCTCTCTATCTCTAAAAGCAGTGCCGTCGGATTCAAGGGATTAGAATGTTATGTACCTGAGGAGTCCATATAAATACAGATCTGTTTCTCTCGGAAAAGGGGATACTCATATGTATATAGAGGATGAGACCTGGAGGAGAGGGAAACATACGGAAACAAGGCTTCGTAAAGTACAGCGAAGCGAATCTAGTTTTAATTACACTCATTAGATTTTAGAGGAAGAAGATCCAAGAAAGTAAGTGGATCAGGAGAGAGGAGAGGAGAGAGAGCTTTTAGGAAATCTAAATTGTGGAGTAATCAAAACGTCTGTTTGTTGTGAAAAGTAAAAGCATTCGTTCCTTCAGAAAACATCAAAAGAATTCTTTTTCCATTTATTCGTTTGAATCAAAAGGAGAGATCAGAAGGAATCACAACTATCTCTGACATCTATCTAACAGCTCGATAAGAAATTCTCGGGATTCCCCTTTTCTTAAGAAATTAATTCGCAGATTCAATCGCACATACATACCTATACAACCCTTCTTTCACCCATTCCTTTGTTTACTTCCGAATTAAAGATAGTTCATACTGGCCCCTATTCCCAACTACACTTCATACAACAGTCCGAATAACCGAGGCTCCGAATCATCTGAATTCCGGAATTTCGGAGAAATCTCTCTCTTTCTCTCGCTCTTTCGGTATCGGAAGGCTGTTCAAGGTGCAGAAAGGACAGGACTTAAGATCTATCCTAAGGATGAAAGACAGTTGTGCCGATAAGGGATAAACGTAGTTAGAGTGGAGCGGAACCCTGGAACGCTAAAGATGCTAAAAAGATGCCTAACTAATTATTCATTCTTCAGAGATCTCGAGCCTCGTCTTCCTGTGGCGTTTTCATATTCATTCCCTTATCTCTCCTCCCTTTCCACCAAGAGCAACTTGGAAGCTCTCTTGGAAATTATATACTCCAAAAGGAAGAATGCCTTCAGAAGGAATGGTTTCAGATGTTCAGATATCGATTCAATATCCTCGGCACATGTCCTATCTCTTTTCCTTCCGTTTCGAAATTTCTAAACTCTAACCTCCGGCATCCCGTTTTTTGAACAGAGTTTAAACCGATATTCTCGAGAAGGAATAGGTGAAACAGCGGACTTTGTAGCTGACAAGGGAATGTTCTCAGGATGGAATTCGGGAATTGCCTGAAACTTTTTTGGTTAATTCTACAAGTCAAGTGAACAATAAAACCAAAAAAATTAGCTGCCCTAATTGATGTTATCCATGTCAAAAAAATTGATGAACAATGGAGCTGCAAATGAAACCACCGGAATTATTAAACATAATATACCAAAAAACCAAGAAAAAAATTAGAAAAACGAAAATCATAATATTTTGCTTTTATTCCAAGTGGATTTTGAGAAATCGAGGTGGGAAGTGGCCGGATAAGGGGTGTGGCGGCTGTGAGGGCAAAAAAGGGAGCGAGAAAACTGGAATTATTGTGATTTCCTATAGTAACTGCCCGTCTGCTTTAGTGAAAAGTCTCGTTGTGTCGCTATACTATTTTCTGGACTTTTCCTATCTTCGCTCAATGTCTTTTTCTACGTCACGCCATGAAAAGTTTTCTTGTACTGATCTCGCGCCGTGGCACACGTTTTCTGTTAACTTCCCACCTCGATTTCTCAAAATCCGCTTAGAATAAAAGCAAAATATTATGATTTTCGTTTTTCTAATTTTTTTCTTGATTTTTTGGTATATTATGTTTAATAATTCCGGTGTTTTCATTTGCAGCTCCATTGTTCATCAATTTTTTTGACATGGATAACATCAATTAGGGCAGCTAATTTTTTTGGTTTTATTGTTCACTTGACTTGTAGAATTAACCAAAAAAGTTTCAGGCAATTCCCGAATTCCATCCTGAGAACATTCCCTTGTGAGATTGGGTCGGGTATCGGGGAGATTAAGGCAGCCATCCTCTAGCTCCCAGACACTAGACGACCTCTCTCCATCGCCACCAAAGTTACAAATCCATTTTAATCATTGAGACTCCGTCCTTTGTTCATTTACGTATTACTTTCCCATTCACAGGCATCCGTTAAATGCGGCTGGCTTTTTGGAGGCCGGATTCTCATGAATGCTAATTGCAGATCATTATAAGCATATTGCTTTGGCGAGGTTTCATTATTTAATTGCCAGTATAAAGTGAATTGCTGCAATTAGGACGGGAGGAATAAAATCGGCCCTCGTCCCGCTATCCCTCTATATCATTGTAGTTCTTGGCAGGAGCAAAGAGTTATACCTTTTAGTCGAGGAGCATTGTTTAGAGCAAATGAGCCGTAATTTGTAACCAGTTGTAGAAATAATTGGTTGATCTTTGATCTTGACTAATAATAATCATAACAAGGAGAATTCCTCGTTTACAATCCCCACATTCACGCAATCTATAAATAGATCGGTCAGGATGAGACAGCCAAAAGGAGTGGAATTCCAGTCCCCTTCCAAGTTGGAATGATTGAATCCATTCCAACTCGGTTATTGATAGCATTTCCTATTCGACTCTATACGTGATTGGAAATATTATCAGAATAATAAGTATTTCTCTTAGTCAACCGTAGGCTCTTTAAAAGGGAATGTAGATTGGTGAGGATCGGATCCCGTCAAAAGGGAACTATCGAATCGTGAAATAGGACGAGGCATAAGCCGGTCAGTAAAGGGTAGTAGAGGACCAGTTGTAAACACATCAGGTGGACATCAGAGAGAGGGTAAAAGATTTAAAGACAAGTCGTAGATAATTGTCATAGGATTGTGGAGCGGGGCTCAATTACTTGATTTTGATAGGGACAGACCACACGCGTGTATTGTCAAATGAATAATTCATTCCCTGATGAAATATATCATTGCCTCCTTCGATCCTTTCCTTATTTTTTAGGAATATTATCGTCGTTAGTTAGTTGTGAGTTTTTCTAGGACGATTACGTGTTATGGGAAGGATGATCGGGATCAATGATGGGTGACTCTGCCTGCCCGGCTACGAAGAGATGGACAGATGAGGTAAGGAGATAAAACAGGTTTCGCAGGGTTCCTCTCTCCTGATCTGACTCCTTCCGCTTAATCTCTTTCCTCGTGATTGATATTAACAGGAATACTAATCAAGCACGATCATAAGGGATCCATCCATCCATATAGCCGGCGGAAAAAAGTAATTTCTTCGAGAGCCTGTGGGCGGATTCGGATTTGATGAGAAATGTCAAGCCCTCTTTTTTAACAGAAGAACTTATTTTTACAACGAGCGAAAGGGCTCAAGAGGCGAGCTAGAGACGAGGATCATGTCAGAGTGTGTGTGAATGCGTAAAAAGACGCTCCAGATCGGAGATGAGCTATCCACCACCACCACCACTGCTATTACTACTACCTCACCCAGTTCCTAAACCATACTTATTGAAGGGTATAGGCCCCTGTCAGAAGGTCCCAGGTTACCTGTCAATCAAATCCGGCACAACCAAGCCCCCCTTGGGTTTTTTGTCTAATCAGCTGTCATGAATATTTGACAAGTAGACATCTCCAACATTGATATGATACTCATCCGATCCCTCTCTTTAGCTCCATTCAAAGAACGGCACCAAGTTCGAGGCTTGGAACTTGGATATCCCACAAAGCAAAGCTATATCCTTGTACGAGAGCCATCAACTCCTACCCTGATCAACATCACCCTTCTTCTTCATCCGTAGATTTTTTTCTACCCGTTTTTTCCCTACACAATCTATTATCCTCCTCTGACTCTAATCCTTTATCAAACATCTAAAATCAATGTTAAACATCTCGCAAATACCTCAACTTGTTTCAACAAGCCAACCACCCACCCTTCTTCCTCGAGAGAGAGAGAATTCTAATATCATTCACCTCCATCCCCATCTCTATTATCCAGCAAATTGGATTTATCACCCTTGTTTACCATTTCACCTCACTCACCAGCACCCGACTGCCTCACTTCGTAAATGTCAATAGATCACCTACCCACCACACACTTAAAGAGAGATTTAGTAGCAGTTATGGAATCAAGTGGATTTTCCCTTCCGCCAATTCCTCTGCCGGACTTTCACTCTCTCTCTGGCTCGTCAAGGGAGGGAAAGTGGGACTTGGTGACTTGTCCCGTCTTCCCGATTTATTTTTGGCAGATCCCTCGAATATTTTTACGCATACGGTGGAAAAGGATGTCTCTAGTCTTGCATGCTGGAATTCATGCTCGGAGCTTTCATGTGAAACCGACAGGGAAGTTTTGAGAGAAAGGTCGTTTCATGGCCAACTTCTATGAATGATTCCGTCACAAAGGTTCCCTCCACTATTGTTGAAAGCCATCGAACCGTCCAACGGAACTTAAAATTCTCCTCTCCTCATTCACATTTATAGACATTCGGATTCAAAATATGTAACTCTTCTCTCCACCTCCTCCCCCGTCCGTGATGATGCACATAGATATTCCTGGCTCAAGCCTCCATTCCACCCGTCAACGATATCCGACCAAATCTGAATTATTTATCCCATTCTCACTGGAAGGAGAAAGAGGACCGGACGCTTTCAAACCGAACGGAATGAGGGATATTATTATTGAACCGTTTATACAGGGACAATGGAACGAGCTCTGTGTCATTTCAAACAGGGAAGGGAATCCATTCCCGACAAACTTTAAGACGAGATGGAAGAGATAGCAATTTAAATCCAATAAAGTAAAAGCCGAAAGAGCGGGCTTGCAGTCTCATTATACATGGAGGAAATACATTTAATCGATTAAAAACCCCGAAATGAATAATCCAGTTCCTCGAGTCGGGATCCTCTCGTTACGGTATTAGAATTAGCGAACCAAAAGTCATCTGCTTTGCCTCATCCTCTCTCCTCTCTCTTTTCTATAGAGTCAGTCTCCATCACTTCCATCCCAACGTATGAATAAAGTCATTGGAGTTTAATAGTGCAAAAGGCAGTTGGCCCCTGTAGACGGGGAAAGTAGCGGATCTAAAAAAAAATCGTTGTAGCAGTTTTGTGAGCCTAGGAATAATGTATCATGGGAATGAGCGGAGGAGGGCTCCTCTCCTCTTACTTCTAGTAGGATGAGTTAGCAGTAGAAAGCCGTCTCATAGGAAGAGTAAGACGGACGTGGTGGTAATATATTTTCTAATTGAATTAGACAAAAGAGAGATCAGTACAGATTAAAATGGGAGAAAAAAGTGATCAAAGCGGGTGGTAGTAAAAACAGAAAAGAAATTAAAGCAAATCCTGAAGTAAATCAGTGTCTGGAGTGAAAGCCTGCAGGAGACAAGGCGGAGAGGATATAGGGAGCTCTCGGAATTGCTATTTTTTCAAACCCGCTTCTCCTACGTCCTACACCAAGGACTACTACGCTTTCACTTTCTTCTCATCATCCCCATAGACTTGTCTCAAAAACGGCAACTCTTAGCACAAGATGCTATAAAAATATATAAATCAGAAAATTATCGCGTTTAGTAGAGTTTTCGGAGTGGAGTGAGATCTCGGACTCTTATTCCTCTCTCTCTCAGCATAACCGAGTTATAGAGTGAGAGGGAGCCTTGTTTGGCTCCACAATTGTTCCTTATTCCGAAATTCGGGAGCAGGGAGTGTTGGAATGAAGAAAGGATGAGACAAAAGGGTTCTCTCTCGGAAAAAGATACTAATTCTCCTTTAGGTCATATGTAGGGTCGGAGAGGAGAGCAAGTTTTGACACAAAAAATTACCCACCCGACTCAACTCTCTTTTCTTCAAACTAAAAAAAGTAGGAAAAAATGGCTTTCCATGATTCATTTTCTTTTTAAACAACTTTTTCTCTCAAACAAATTAACGAGAAAGGAGAGAGAGTGAGAGAAGAGACAAAATTTCACTGTAAATCATGTAGCTTTTGAGAGGCTTTTGCCATTTGTTTCATTCCATCCCTACAACTAACACTTTCCCTCCCGAGCCATCTTCAATAATTTTTATTACAATCGAATAAATCCAAAAGAAAACAGAAACGAAAAATTAGATGGAACGGCGGCGGGTCTTGAGAGTTATTCTCTCATCTAATTTCATCTTCCATCAGCCTCGACCCTCTCCGTTTCCCTCTTCCTCTTCTATCTCATTTCAAGTTGGGCCCGTATGCTTTCTTTCTCTCCTGCCTCCTCAACACAACCCTCTGAAGTAATAACTAGTTAATCACTGCCATAAATAAGCAACCGGTTTCCAACCAGAAAAATACCTAAATTATCATACTCTTCTACGTCTACATTACTAATCTCACTACTTTCTGTCATTTTTATCCTCCTCGTTATGTCGTAGAGGGAGAATTTAGAGAGGGATACCGGCCTATTTTTACCGCACCCGATCCCATTCTCTCTCCAATTCCAAGGAGCCCCATCCACCCGATAACGAGCTCAGTCGAGGAAACGATCCTGAGAAAGTGTGCATTAACTGGCACTGATTAAAAACGCTACCTAGATCCCTAATAAAATAAATTGTAATTTAAGAACGACATTGATTTGCGGTCTGTCCGAATGACACCAAGAAATTCTTAAACAATGAGCCCGAAATTCCGAACCACCAAAACCAATACTCCAGAAAGAGTAGTGAAGAATCAAGAGAGTAAAATGATTCGAGAAAGTTGAGGAATGCCGTATTTATTTGTTTAAAATCCTCATCATCTGGGAGAAGAATGCAGGTTGAGCAGGATCCACCTCCGAAAACGATGCTTCCTCAAGTCGGGTGCGGTTTAGAAAATTTCGTAAATTAGAAGAGAGTTGACAGAGGAAGTAGCCACAAAACCCGTGAAAGTCAATCTCCAAGATAAGGGAAGAAGGTATGTTTAGCCCGAGTCCTTGATAGCCGAGAAAGTGGAACGTGGAGTATTTTTAAAGGGATTCCTATCCATAACACTCCAAAATAGCTAAGTAGATGAGTGGGGAATAAGAAGGAAGAAAGTTTTCTGGAGTTTTGGCTCTTAAATTAATTAGAAAAAAAGGAGAGATAAGGGCTGAAGGGAAAAGGGGTAGTTGGAGCCAGAGAGTGATCTGTTACAGGAAGTTAAAGGACGGCATTTCTTGGCTAGTAATAATAATTGGAGACATGATACAGGGAAAGTACCACCACCACCAACCGTCCTTCCTTATGATGATACAAGAGACAAGGAGGATGGGTGACTGGAGAGAGAGAGAGGAAATATTTAGCTCCGCTCTTACAATTTGCATACACTTTCCAAAAAACCCAAGTAATTAGATAAGAAGGGACATAAAAATCGACTAATTATCAACCGGAGGGCCATCGAATATTAATGAAAAAGACCTGACGTCATAAGCAGCCGGGGACTAGATAAGATGAGATAGCTTAAACGAGTACTTGCACTGCTCCACCAAGGGATGATATTATTATTATTCGTCGGGAAGCTGGTTCCATAGCCCTCTCCTTCCCTCCCGATATTACCTAATATCCCTATCGCGGAAGATAGGAAGAGTTACAGATGATGATGTTCTCTCATTTCTCCTTCCTCCCGCTAATCTATCTATAGTTTTTCCAACCCAAACCGACTCTAGATATACTATTTTTTGAATTTTTAATTGCAACCAACTTTGGATCGTTCATTTTCTCTTCTTCGTCCCCTGTGTGTTGAGCTTTGGAAAATACAATATATCCTCTCCATCTACAGAGACCACCACCACCACCACCACCAGGACCAGGAGCCCGGTACTTCCTGATGGGTATAGACCTCCGATACCCAGCGGGTCTGGCAGTGGTGGTGGCTGAAAATCCTTCTCCGAAATCATCATTACTCTACACATGATGAAGGTATATCTAGAGGAGGAAAGTAAGAAGATTGTTGGGAAAGTAGAGAGAGGAAAAACCGACGAGGGTCTACTCCATTCTCTCCTTTATCAACTCATCCGAAGACTCATCCCGTTCCGGCGACTCTCATCACAGATGATACTGAATTAATGATAGGTATATGTTTAGAGGTGGTCCAACCTTCCTCTCCGGAGTCAAATCCCCCATCGCTCAATGTACGGACCACCACCACTGCCACCACCACCACCATCACTATCATCATCCTCAGGACCGGCTACCCGCTACTTTCTCCTCTTCATCTGCCTCTCCCGGTCTTGGCTACAGATCAGGAGAGAATGATGAGAGAGCCTATATATAGAGTCCACCTCACCTCCAGTCATTTTTTATCAAAAATATTACTACGCTCCCTCTCGCTTCCTTGTTCTACTCATTATGATATTCCAAGCCAAAAAGGATATGAGTTTCCTTTAAAATATTCATTCCACTTTCACTTGCCCTCTCTCTCTCTCTCTCCTATCAGATGGAATGGACTCCCAGAGCAGAGCTCAATACCGTATCATCATCCCCGCCCTCGAAACCAGCAGTTAGACAAACTTAGACGTACTATTATGTACAACATACCACCACCGCCGATTCATAATATTCCTAGGCAAATCCCTTCAAACTCCGACGAGGGTAACACTCCATCCTAGATAATGTAGCTTCTGTACGTTCTTCTAATTTAACATCCGCCGCCGTCCCTTCTTCTTCCATTCTTTCTTCCCCTTTGGTGACAAGCTCGACTGACAAAATTACAATAAAATCGTCCACTCTCTGAATAATCGATTGGAATTAACCACATTGAATTAATGTCTTGTCGAGGAGGCTGATCGCCTCTCTTTCTCCTCTCTATACATTATTATGACATTACTTCCCGATTCAAGTCCCGCAGATTCCTCTCCGTGGAAGAATTCCAGCCCTACTAGTATAGAGTACGGAGGAGGCTGCTGCGGGGGAATGAAATGAATTCAAACCCGGTTCCTATATGTGTTCCTTTCTCTGGTTGATAATATGAAATCTCATCATCATCATTATCCCTGAAATTTGAATCCCTGTATTGTTATTAGAGGGTAAGGAATTATTGAGAAACTCTGCAAATCTACGCGTGGTTACTCCGAACCCTTTGTAATAATAACATTCCCTTCTCTTGGCTGGCCCGCACTGATAGAAATCAAAACGGGAGACGGGTATCATCTCGGTTTACTCAATTTTAACCTGGGATACCTGTGCTCCAAGGACCCGAGGAGGTAAAAACCGATGATGAAATGTGAGGTGGTTCGCAAGGAGGGAGTTAATTTTATAAGGAGAAAGTAGGGCTGAGACGGGAGTTTTTTGAGGAAATGAGGATTCAAGTAAACTGTATTTAAAATTGAATGAGATTATAGAAAGTAGTGGTGGGAGAAGATGAGAGAGGATGTTTGCTTTCAATCTGATGATAGGACAAATGGAATCCGTCCGCACATTTCTCGACTACCGGTGGTGGTGGTAGTAGTAGAAGTGGCACTGTTCCTTTAAGAACAGTTCTCTCCTTTGGGAACAACAACACATGATTCAATAAGTCCTAGAAAATATTGGTAAAGCATCTTCATCTGACGCCCGAGGGGGTTTCCATCCACCAAATTATTTTGTTCTCCAAAGCTTTTCTCATTTGCAAGCTCAGTCTGGCAGAAAAATCCGTTTACTGCTTTAAATCTGTCTCTTTCCTCAAGTTGTCGAGCTATTCCACTTTTATATTCACGGTCTTTGCATCCAAGAGGTCTTGATTTATACTCCCAGCCTTCCTTCTTATATATTATCATCAACTCCTACCTCTTCTCCAGCAAGAGAGAGACCTGAATATAGCTTAGCTGCTACAACTACTACTAAATGCCACCTCGGCCTAGTAGGGATCCTCGCTACTAATAGGCTTGAATTCATTTTGCCTTGAATCGTGAAACCTCATCTAATATCATCATCAACCTCCATGAAGTTGAAGGTGTGACCGCACACTTTAATTTTCTATCCTTTCCTCCTAATTAAAATCTATCTGAGCAAAATGATTATCCCTGCCACATCCCCCAGCCCAAGAAACCGTCCAAACATAGACAACTATACTTACTTTCTCTACAGTTGACGAACACACACCTTGCTCTGTAGGAGCCAGACTTTGCCTCTAGTTGTCTACAGGAGGAGAGGGAGATATATAGTCAACTCTTCTCACTTTCTCTTAATGTCGACGACAGAGAACAGAGTTCAAGTCACACGGGAAATCGGTCCTTTTCTGCATTTCTTCCTTCACCTACGGCATCACTCATCCTCCCAATCTGGGGAAAAAGTTGACACCCTGTGAAAGCTACATTGCCAACATTTAATTTCGAGTGGAGATGTTCATCTTCCTAACTGACTCCCCCTTGAGACACCTACATACCCTCCACTTGACTTTTACTCATTATCATCCGTCAAGAACTCCGGCTCAAAACTCCGTCCAACTCTCTTCTCGGGAGGAGGAAGAGCAGCAGGGGCATCAACAAAATCACACCTTTCATTAAAAACATCAACATTTCCATTCACCAATCAAACAACCCCCTCCCACCTATCTCTGGGAGCAAATTTTACAAAAACTACACAAACTTTCCCCGTCTCAAAGTCTCATATCATTCCACGAATAATTTAATATCAACTTTCCCCAGACTTGTCTCTTTAGGAATTTGCACTAGATACATTCTATGAATGACCATTTCGGATTTATAGCCCAGGCTTTCTCTTACTTCCAGTTGCACATTAGGGATAAAGGGACGAGGAGAAGTCGATCTTTGAATAGAAGCGAAATACTTCATTTATTGTCATTAACTCGGAAGAGAAGCTTGTAACTAATGAGGAGGAGGAAGAACAAAGTATTTTATTACAGGGAGAAGAAGTATATATATGGAGCCAGGATTGGTAGAAAATTAAGGCCGTGCTGTGGCAATAAGTTATTAGAGGGGAATTGGACTGGAGAGAGAGAGTGGAGAAGTGACGTTTAGAATTGAAATAGTACAAGGGGTAGGTTATTTACAACTTTAATCGGAATCAGGCCATCGTTCACCAACTTAATAGGAAGGATGAGAAATTTTAATTTCTTTTACGCATTTAATTTAGTCTGTTGTGAAATGAATCCCGTACTTAGGCCACTGCACAACGAACAGAGCAGAGGATGGAACCTATTGTTTTTCGGGGTGAAGGAATGGAAAAGAGTAATTTTAAATTTTAGTGATATTTGAGCCTGGGATTTGACTGGGACTGAAGAGGAATCCTGTAGAGTTCCAGACTCAGAGAGAGAGAGATACAGTTGATGAAAGTTTGTAAAGGGCATATCCATTGAGCGGAAGAGGACCGTGGAGAGATGAAACATTCCAGTGGCAAAGTAACACATTAAAACTGGGTTCTTTACAAGTTGAAGAATGAAAATGATAATCTTTTGACGTTAGTAGAAATATATTTTTCTAATTGTGATATTAATTAAGTGTAACTAGGCAGTGTGGGCTAGCTAGAGCTAGGGACAGGAACGGAGGGAGGAGGGGAAATGGCCAACTGAATGGCAAAAGTTTTTTTCTCCTATTTTCTTAGATAAGCAATTATTTATATTCAGGGAGATAAGGGGACATTGGGACGGAGGAGTCCTTCTTCCTCGACTTCAAAATTACTGATAACAATGGCAACCAATTCATTTCGTAAAACTTATTCTGCTTCTTCGCCCAGACTCTTGTCAGAAATTACCAAATTTTAGCCCCTCTCATATCTCTCACACTTTTCTCTCCTCTCCTCCGACTCCAACTTCCTCTTATCCGGCCTGTAGTCAAAAATCATTGCACTTTCATTCCAGCCAAACTATACGAATCACACTTAGAAATGATAACTGTTTGTGAAATACGAGCATTTTTATCTGTTCATCTGGCTCCGTAAAATTTGTCCAATCTCAAAACGACTCCAACTACCTTACTCATTCCAAGACTCCCATTCCTTTCACCACCACTTTCTCTCTTAACCTTTTCTACACCCCAAAAGTTAACCTAAACATGATCAGGCCCTACTTATCGTCCCTTTTATCAGAGCTTCATAATTTACAGCATGTACACAAGTTACCAGGTTGATAGCTACTAAACGGTGCGGAGAGAGAGGAGGTCGGATCCTCGATATTCTAGTCAGATTGCGGAAAGGCCATTAACGGGATTTTTGGGTCCTACGTGTTAAAATTAGATCCTTCAAGTGAAATAAAAAATAAATCAACTCTTTTTACTCTCCAGATCTCTCGGATTGATAGGAAAGTTACGGCTTGGGGAAACGGGTTTTCCGACAACAAGGACCATTCTAGACAAGAAACTATCAACTATTCGGAACGAATAATACTTTCTCTGATTTGACAGGATCCTAAACCCGAGAGAAGGGAAGTTAGGAATCAGATAGCTGGGACGGAGCTCATGCCATCTCCCTCCAGCCAGGCCAATCCCACCAGAGAAAGTCCCTGTCAATCACTTATCCCAATCAAAGCTCTTTGTTTTACACCGCATCCTCGATCCTATGAAAAGGAGAGATGTGGGATGGATTTATCACCTCCAACATTTTTAATAATAACCAAGTGAATATTTCTAAAACCCTTTCCCAGCTCATCTCTAGGTTATCCTAACCCGTTGAGGGGGAAACAAGGAAGAAAGTTGATCTCTAAACTTAGGCAGGATTGTCTGACAAGGAGGAGAGGAGTTTTCATATCTATTTATAGCCCTCCCTGTAATGAAAGAGAGGTAATGTGAATCTACGATTTTTCTGCCGACAATTAGATGGTCGTAGAATCGGGAGGAAGGGAATTTGTTTTTACGATCGGGATTGAGGGATATTATTATTGGGATGTTGTTATATTCCTGGGATATTATTCCTGCGGTGTGGAAGAGAGATCATGGAGGGTGTTGTATTATTACGAGGCCCGAGTATCGGTGTAATTGGAGAATGAGCCATGGGTGGTATCGCACTCTTTCTCCTAATGCACGAGGAGAGAGATCTGAATATTCCGAATCCCGAGTTGGATTAAATGCATGTAGCCGTGGCGGCGGTGGTGGTGGTTGTGCAGGAGCAGAGAAAGTGCCCCGATCATCCTGTTTTTGTCTTTGTCAAGAAGTAGAGAGAGACAGTGGTGGTGGTGGTGGTGGTGCCTGCCCTCATCATATGATGTATGTGTAAATGGATGAGTCAGAAAGAGAGAAATATTGTCAATAATTTATAAGGAGCCTAGATATGACAGGCAGAGCTTTTAGAATGAGACAAAAAGAGAGCTTTCCTTGGCCCGTGCATATAGAATCAATGGCTAATATTATGACAGAAGGGAAAGGATGACGGGAAAGATGCAAATGTAGTAATGGATCTCTGACTCTCTCTCGCTCGCTCTCTCTAATATCCTCAAACGATATTAGAAATATAGCCTACATTGTCTCGGGAACAAGTTGAGCAATATTTTACGAACTTTATATAGAGAGAGATGGAGATTCGACTGGAGCCATAACCGTCCCTGTATCTCTCTTGATTTTTTATAAATACATCCCCATCTTCCTAACACTCCCATCTCCCTTTTAGAACTAAAAAGTTACTCTTTCATCTGATCTCCCTCGGCATCCACCAACACCACCGACACTACTACCAGACCAGTATCAACCGCGCGACAACTACGATCTACGATCCTTTCGGATTTCGATACTTCCAAACCCAACAACAATGTCCATATATTTTTATATGCAGCCAAGTTGGGACGGGAAAGCAGAATAAACGCTGCCGAATAATAACAACAATAATAATAATAATGCTAACAAGACTGGGGGGGAGGCCACGTAAAGTTGGGCAGGGGCCATTTAGTTTTACCGGAGGCCCAGCAACGATACAATTCGATTCATAAGTTCAGAAACCTATCCCTACCTACCTCGAATAGCTCTCTATCCTACCCCTACCTACCTCGCATAGCTCGGTATCCTACCCCTACCTACCTCGCATAGCTCGGTATCCTACCTAGCATAGCTCAGTATCATCCCCCTACCTACCTCGCATAGCTCGGTATCCTACCCCTACCTACCTTGCATAACTCGGTATTCTACCCCTACCCTACCTCGCATAGCTCGGTATCCTAGCCCTACCTACCTCGCATAGCTCGTTATCCTACCCCTACCTACCCCTACCGACCTCGCATAGCTCGGTATCCTACCCCTAACTAACTCGCATAGCTCAGTATCCTACCCCTAACTACCTCGCATAGCTCGGTATCCTACCCCTACCTACCTCGCGTAGCTCGGTATCCTACACCTATCTACCTCGCATAGCTCGGTATCCTACACCTATCTACCTCGCATAGCTCGGTATCCTATCCCTACCTCCCTTCTTAACATGGATCAACGGTTTTTTTGAGATTTTGGCGCCTGCCGGCGAGGCCCCTGCCGGGGGCAGGAAAGTGGGGGCGGGGTAAATGCTATACTGTCCAGCATAGGGGGCGAAAATTAATAAAATTGAACAACAATCGAATGTTACAACAATCAACATGTAAAATACCTTAAATTGAAAAAAACTCGTACAAAACTGATTTGTAACCGTTTTTTGGGTTAGTTTTTGGCACATATCTC
Organism: Desoria tigrina; assembly: GCA_906901685.1. Classification (NCBI taxonomy): domain Eukaryota; kingdom Metazoa; phylum Arthropoda; class Collembola; order Entomobryomorpha; family Isotomidae; genus Desoria; species Desoria tigrina. The sequence continues at coordinate 12,926,224 of CAJQTU010000004.1, forward strand.
ACGAACGCTTCTGAGATATGACAATCTAGTTAGTGATATAAACTCATATTTAAATTGTTAACAACAATTTGCATCATTTTTCCCATATATAGAATCATAAAGGACCTTAAAATAAAGAAAATCCGAAAAAATCCGATTTTTACCCGGTTTTCGGGGTTTATCTCAAAAACGCTTCTTTGATACGGCACTTTTTATTGCAGATTCGAATTCTACGTCAAATTTGCCACAAAATGGTATATAATATGTCTAGATTTAAAAAATTGACTTGAATATATGTAATGGTAGTAGTGTATACTAATAATACATATATTAATTATATTCCTCATCTCGAAGAAAGTTCTGTCTCCCGATCGAAGGAGCGCTTTTCCCTCCGTCTTTTGATGCCGATAAATCAGCTCATTAAAGTGGGAAGAGAGTTGAAAAGCCCGTATCCTTACTCCCAGATACATGAGACACTCGAAATCTTAGAGTGTACCAATACGGCCGAAGCCGTAGTTTAGGAGTGTTATTACGTATTTATAAATGTAGGTACGAATACGGGCTGTTAGTCAACGTGCAGGCCTTTTTGGTCGGTCGAGAGGGAGAGAGGAGATTCCCTTACTCTCTGTGGAGACTTTCACTCAAGATCTGCACAGCCATAACGACAAGCCACAAAGAGGATCTCCGGTTGAGTATGAAAGGGCTATGAGCACTTATCCCCTCTTTTTGAAGCACCCGTGCCGATAGATCCGATTTCTGCTAAGATACCTATTCATCCTCCTATTTCCTCAACAGATCTCCTCATAATCATAATAACTGCCTTCCGATGCCAGTATGCCCCACTCTAACTTTCTCCAGAATTACCTACCATACTTCTGCCACTTCATTTCTTCTTGTAAAGAGACATGGGAGAAGAAAGGTCGAATTACTTATTATCATCATCCTCCTCCCAATCAGCATGAGACATGAGTTATTCATTCCTTTCCTTCATATCCGCTTTCAAGCTAATATTTAGACAAGGACTTGAGTGAGAGGGGCTGTTGGGAACTAGCCACTGTACCACACACTCTTACAACTAACTACAACTCCGAATTGAAGCCTCCAAGATTCCTGAATAAATAATAGACCAGATTTCAAAAGGTACTCAATAACCACCCGTTTATAAGCAAAATGAGGAGAAGTTTCCCTAAGTGCAGAGTCCTTGGCTCAAAACATCTACCTTCTTACAAAGTAACTCTCTAGTAGTTAACACACACGCCTTTCTCTCACGGTATGTATTTGATGCTTCCTTTGGTGGTTATTTTGAGAACTTGAATTACACGTTCTTCCCTCTCCAATTCATATTCCATCCCGTGTTGAAGAAGGTGGATATAGAGAGCCTCACATAAATCAGTGAAAGGTTGTGGGTGGATTGAGTTTGACAATTTAGGCGAGACAAAGATGTATGGGCCAAGAGGAAGGAGGATGTAAATAGGAGTGAAGGAGGATATTTATGTCTACATCTTCAGTTATGTGAATGTGTTAAATAAAGGCAATCGAGTTGACTGCCGGTTTGAGCCCGAAGAGAGAGAGTATTTCTACAATATTTGAATACACAATTCGACAGATGAAGTAGTGTCAGTTTGGGGAAGATCCCTAGGATACAGAGGGAGGAAGGGAACAAGATTCCAAGATTTCCTAAGAATAAGTGGACTATCCCATAGGATTATGACAAAGGGATCATAATAATAGTGACGGCGGAAGAAAGGGATAACAGTTAAGGAGGAGAGGAGAGAGTCAGTAGGGATGTGTGTGGATCGGTAAAGATTTGGAAATGAAGGAAGAAGGCAAGTCATATTTCATGGGAGTTATTCATTCTTTGCATACTTATGGATCATAGTTGGTCGGATGTGGATTCCTTGAATATGATATTTGACTGACTGTATGCTTGATGGGCAGAATGCAATGGGATTCAATGACTCTATATACCTACAGAGTATTTTAACGTGGAGAGATCCTTTTCCAGCCCTCCTCCCGTACAATGCAGACAGATTCGGAGAGAGAAAGCAGATCGACTGATTCCGGCACATACCCATACACTTCCTCACCCAAATTCATATCCTATAAAATATATAAATATACCCATCCCGCAACATGCACAAGATAGATTAGAGACGCATGAAGGAGACAAGATGATTCCTCCGTTCGGCCGGATTGTGCCAAAATGCAAAAGGCATTACGGTCTATTGACTAACAATATGCAAATGCAGGATTGCCAGTAAAACTCCCCATCATCCCAGTCCTTGTCAAGCCCCTATGATCCTCTCTATATCTCTCCGTTTATTCCTCATCCCGAGGAGAAGAGCGGAACTTGATGGGCACAGAGCGGCGGAATCGGAGAGAGAAGAAACTTGGCTCCTGCCTTTTGTCATTTCGGCCCTAAAACCTAAACCACCCACCAACCTACGTCCGATCGATCGACCCGAAAACCACCCAAAGGGCTCCAGTCGATCACCAATATGCAAATTAGAAATGATGGTTTATGCGATATTCCAAATTAGCCCCGTCTTCCTCTTTTCTCGCCTTCGTCTTGAGGAAGAGGACGGGGAGAGGAGATCACGTCCGCGATTCAAACTAACGGCTTTCTCTCCTCCGATCAACAACAACATCATCATCTTCACAAATGGATACATCTAACTAAGGAAAGGAGCCTCTAGACTTCTCTCCTGATCACTTGATCAACCCAATCCCCATCATTCACTAACCGACCTCCGGTTTCATGAATATCATCCCGTCCTGCCACCATACAATGTTAGCATTATAATCCCTTTCATAATCTATTACCCTCCATATAACCGCCTCCTTTCTCCGTCTCCATCATCATCCCAACAACCTTCATCATCTCCCTTTACTGCCAATAATAACAGAATCTACGACGACACATCCATTATATCAAGGTACTTATTAGCGAAGCAGTATCTAATCGGAACAACTGCAGTGCACCATTCCTCCTTCCCTTGTTCCACACTCTCGTCTAGTCTCTCCTTATCCTCCTGCCTTCACCGCTCAGCCCTAATGCACACTGATTGAAAAGAGATGGAGAAAGTGGGAACTGATTGCAGGATGGAAGGAGAGGAAGAATAAAAATAATCACTGATACACGCAGAGCAAGACTGTCTGAATTGACGAGCGGAGAAAGCTGTGTTGATGTAATGGGAAAGGTAAGGTTCATGAGACGGGACAAGGCTCTCTTGACTTGTTCTACCTGTTTGCATCTCTACAAACTACCCGTTCCTGTCACGTCGGCACTGACTTCATCACCGATCCATTCTTCCCGTTCACTTCCTCATAAAACCTCAATCACCCATCTAAAGAGACTCTTATTGGGATAAAAAGAGCATAAGCTCTACATGAGTCGACACGTCCTCAGCCCACAAGGATCCTTCCCCCTTTTGCCCATTCTTTCACACCTCATCATGATGGTAGGAAGCGAGACGATCGGATAGAAACGATTCTCGTAAAAGAAGAAGAAAAAGTTCGGGGAAAGGAAGACAGGAGTAAGAGATCGGGTGTTGTAGTAGTAGTAGCCGTAGTAGTAGACTGGAATTCCTCCAGCACTCTGTTGCTGATGGAGTAGTCAGAGAACAAGTCCCCTCTGACTCTGCCGGAGAAATATGTGAATGGCTAAACCAATGCAAAATATAAACTCAGGAGGGATTTTCTCATCATCTTGGTAGGCAGTGAGGATAAAAGTGCTGGGATCGTGTGGCTTGTAGATCTGGGAAAAGTTTGGATTTTTTTGAGATATAATAATCTGTCTGTATCCGATATACCCACCGCGTGACTTTTGAAACAAGTTTTCATGAAGAAGGCCAGGTTTCGGCATAGGCTATATGTCAACTCGAGTTCCACTTGTCATGATTGTGGTGGTTGGGAAGCTCGGCTCTTCCCAGCAGATCCACCGCTAAAACAGTCAGGACGATAGGCTTAGAGGAATGACTTGGATTTCAAAGTCGGGGAAGGAAAGTTTTAGACTAAAAATTTATCTGTGTAAATCTTATTCCTGATTATAATTCCATAAGCGAATAAAGGGAAGGAAGAATAGTTGCACAAAGAAATATCCTCTTTGATCTTGATAAATCTCTTCAGAAAAGTCCCCAACTTCCTGTATATACACACTGGCTGGCAGGAGAAGCCTTTGTACTTGTATGAACCCAGAGAGACAGACTTTGCTACAAGACCATTTCCCTCGTCTTAATGTTGACAGAGGCTCTAGATTTGAAGACTCTGCATCACGTAACAGATACATATGATCCAGTACTCATCCATACATATCAATCTCCGACAGCCTCAAATGTGTTCTCACAAATATCCTGTAATTTTCTTTGTACCTCTCTCTCTCTCCGCCTCACTATACATTAATAGGAAGAGAGGCACATACTCCAACGGGATATAGATCATTAAATAAGAGTCAGTGAAAGATGTCCTCTCCGAGAAGGCATTTCTTACTTTTCAAATCTACACGGTTTGATATTCGGAGCTCGACCTTCCGCATCCTCCTAGTCTGTTAACAAAAAATCCCTAGACTGCGATACTCTGTCTCGCTACCCAAAACTTGTTTAGCAAAATGAGCTGGGATTGAAGAAGTCGGCGGGGAAGGGCCAGATCGCGCGTCAAAACTCACATAAGCAAAAAGATTGCTATCATGGGATATCATGTTCATCATCTCGGAGAGAGAAGTCAGAAAGCTGGGCTCAAATGATAAACATTTTTTTTACAAGACTGGGAACTTTTGCCATTTTTGGTGACTTCTGATTCCAAACCATGTATCGTCTTCTCGGAATTTTTTACCTCAATTATCAACTCAGCCCTAACTCTACTGGCTTACACACTTCCCTCCCCGTAATCTCGCTCCCTAAGCTGTATAAATATATATAAATAACTTATGTTCATGTACGGTCACATATCCGCAATCCACTTCCTCCTGGAAAACAGGCCGTGTTCAATCTACAAAACCCAAGTCCCACCTATGTACCTTACTTTCTCTTCCCTGACATTCCTAATGTTTTTCCCTCATCTTGAGCGTGAGGATCATTGCATCGGGATAGTATTTCCCGTTTCCTCACTCCCTTTCCCTCATAATATCCCTGTTGACATCACATTAACATTCTGGATTTTCCACTGATTCTCTGAAATCTTTCCATGATATCTGAGGATTTCGCCTCAAGACTCGGTCTAATCCTCTCCTCTCGAATTATTGGATGAGAGAGCAGAGAGCTACAAAGCTAGCAGGAACAAGTTCCAGTGTTTGGGAAAGGGAATTTCGACTCGAGGACGAGACAGAGAGGTTTTTTTCGCCAGAAAATGAAAAAGAGTCGACAAAATGAGTTGCCTCTAGTATTAAAGGAATGAGTAATTAGGAGTTTCAAAAAGGCGAGAGACGTAGAAAACAAGGAAGGGAAAAATGATTCACTTCTGTGGCCCAGAGCCATTTAACCCATCGATCTTTTTCAGGCAATTACAGTCCCCACCAGCTCCATTTAGTGTAGCAGTTTCTCCTATTTTTTTTCCTCCAAACTACCATTAGAACATTAGACGATCTCGTTTTGATATCAAATCAAAGTACGGACCAAGATGTTAGTTGTCTTATTTTATGTTCTCTTCCCTAATAATCAAACAAAACTAATGATATCAACGCCGCGGAGGGAGTAGTAATAAGTGAAAGAAGATGGGTGGACAAGAACACAAGAAAGAACGCTGCAGAGCTCCGGAGAGCCCGATCCTCAAAGAGCCATCATCATGCATCAATGAGAAATCTATACGAGAAAAGAAGTATCATAATTCACAAAACCCTTGATCCCACTACTTTTCTTCCTCCTAAGTAGCTTTGGATATAAATATTCCACATTTATCTCCAGCCCCCTCCATTATTAGCCGATGAGGGCAACATTCCTTAACGTCTTTCCAAAAAAACGTAGGGGAAAAAGACTGGGAGCAAAGTCTCTTCTCCGACAAATTATGAAGGGATCCTTTGTCCATTTATAACATCAATTCCCACCGTATGTAAACATAGTATAGATAGATATAGAGGCAGGCATTTCCATTCATCTCAAAGTAAGTTTTCTCCAAGTGGATCTAAATCCTCCCAGCGTCCACTTCATTTACCATTTTAATGGATAGTTAAAGTTAAAAAAGGCACCTTATGCCGGAAGGTAGTTTTGGGAGCGAAGTCGTCCTTGAGGCAAGGGCAGTCGGAAGAAGAGTAAGGTGAAAGTTGCGGAGTGAAAGTAAGGTGGGATTCCCTCTGATCCGCCTGTTTCCTCTCCAGAAGAAACCGTGTTGCTGAAAGATCCCTTCCACGTCTAATAGAGGCGGATAATTCTTTTTCTTGTAAGAAGAGGGACATCTGATGCTGGGATTCGGGCTGGGGACGTGTGGATTCGGGTATTTTGAAAAGTGGGGATCGGGGAAGCGGGGACGGAGCGAGGAGCGTCTACAGGCTGCTAGAGCACAACAGGCAGGTTGAGAAGGCGGGGAACAAGTAACAAGACGATGGGATAAAAAAAATCTCCGTTTTTTATCCTCTTCTCTCTCCGAGACCCTATAGCCTTTCTCGGGCTCGGTAAGGAGACGGGAGAGATATAGAGATATTCTGGCGAGAGGAGCTTTCTTTTCTTGGCTCCACACGAGTTCAACAGGTTAACATGAAACACACACTCACTCACTCACTTCTCTTGCACATTTTCGCATGCCGGATGGGAATGGAGCCGTCCTCGGAATGTATACCAACAGAGCCTCGAGTCCAAGTACATGGGGAACACATGGTTGTCTTTGCAGAGTTGGAAAGACGAGAGAGGAGTCCAGTCTCCGGCCTTTCTCTCACCAGAACAAGACCATAGGAAGTTGAAGACGTTAGATCTCCTTTCTCTGCTCTCCCTCCTCTCTCTCTCTCTCAAGAAACGGTGGTAGCCACAGGTAAAAAAGAAAACACTCTCTCCTCGCTTTCTCTTTGTACAGAGTAATTAGGCCCCGTACGGGCAGAGGAAATGAGGGATTTATGACGAGGACTAGTGAGAGCCAGTGCTGGAAGTCGTGGTGCTGGTGAGTTGTGAGAGAGGTATTTGGAGATTGGGGAGAGGAACGATCGGCTCCAGAAAGGCAAGTGAAAGAGAGTTGTAAAATAAACAGGGACTGTGCGAATCTGACGCAGTATGCTATATGCTGTCTCTGATAACTCTCTCCTCATCTCAAACTAATCAATAATACGCTGAATACTATTGATTGCCGATACCAATCAATCGCGCAAGTCTGTGACTCGTTATAGAGAGGCAGCGAGAGAGGCTATATTTTATATATCAGATGAGGCCCCCCTTTCACTCACTCCGTACATAATGGGGCTGCAGAAGAACCAACGGCACCGACGAACATTTCACCCTTCCGATCCCTCCATCAAAAAAGCCAAACTTCTCTCTCCAACTCTCTAAATCATCATCAGCTCAAATCCTTACCAATAAATTCATTCACTCCCAACCAACCAACGGCTCCGTACTTCAATCCCCAAAAATTATATCCTCTCCTCCGCTATATCGGGCCGTAGCATAGCTCTATCCTCCGCACTATTCTCCGGACATGGATCCACGAGGCATCTCCACACTCCCGTTTAAAGGACCTTACTGTTACTGCACCGATATAGAGAGCCTTAGCAGTTGACATCACGTCAAATGTCGACACAGAGAGATAGATACATAGATTTTCCACCTCTTTGACCAAACACATCTCCTATCCCTACTAATGCTGGCCAGAACCACCTCCGACTCTTAATTTATCTAAATACCATCTTTCTCTCTCCTCCGCTTTCTTCGTCTTGGCCTTTGAGCCTGTAACGAGTTCCTAAGCTGTATGCTCGGCCTTTTAGTGGCGAGGAATAACATTAGCTCCCTATAGATATCGGGTGATTTAAATACAAGGGAGAGTCCTGGTACTCCTCTCGACCCTCCACATAGAGTAGGCCTACACATGGTACCCATTAGTCAGGCTCATCAGAGGAAATATATTAGAGGAAGGGAGGTTTGTCATATTTTAAAAGATCAGTTGATCAAGGATAGGGTAGAGCCCCAAAGGGCATGAACTAAATGAGGTACAATGAGGAAATAGAGTTTACGGGTGGATAGGCCCCACTCTGAGGATCGATCTGAAAGAAAGGAGAGGGAACTCATATGCATAATGGTCATAACATTTCCATTTTGGGCCTCGACAAGGAGAGAGCTAGAGAGAGAGAGATACACGTGGACTCTGTATTGTACGAGGACGAGAGCGACTGATATCATCGCCTCTAGTATTGGCGATATCGGAGATGGAAGCAATATATCGATCCGGAATGATAATTACGAGTGACAATTGGAGATAAAGGGGAAAAGATGCACCAGGGGAAGACAAGGCTTGACTCAAACAAAAGGGATTAAAAGGGTGGGTGGTATTATAAAGCCTGGCCAGTCAGAAACGAACAGTTCCTCTCTGATATCCAGAAATAATCAATAATTGTAAGCAGAGATGAGTCTCTCTCTCTCAGTTCGGCCTACACATTGGCATCAGAGACGATTTTATTTCCAAATATGGTTGTCATTTCTCACCATACGAGCCTCATTCTGACTCTCTCTCTACAAAACGAACGAGAGAGAGAGAGAGAGAGCAGAGAGAGAGGAACATAGGACGAGCCTACTTTCACTTTTACTTCTACTAATCCATCCAGCAGCCCAGAATCCTTATTTGCAACTCATCTCCCACAACCAACAATCTTTTGACAAATTCGGGAATGGATCTAATTTGGAGCTGTGCGCACGTGACATATTATCTCACTCCATCCCAATGCATGGAGCAGCAGGAGCAGAAAGAGCCCAGCCAGAGCACCAGCTTCTGCTGCCATGATTGACATCTTATTGATTTATCGATCACTTCCAGTCAATACCTGCCTATAATCATCATCACCTCCTCTCCCAATCTATCTCCCGATATCATTCCTAAAAACACACGGGATTCCTTTCGCTTTCCCTCCACCCGAGCTTCTCATACGTACTAGTAGCTAGGGCAGAGGAATTATCATTTCCACTACATGCACACTCCTACCACTACAAGGTTTCCTCCAAAAACCCACATGTATCCAAGTATTATACACAAAGTAAGCTATATTTAGATATGCATTTATAGAATACTAATACACAAGAAGCAGAAGAGACAGGAAAGTCCAGAAGGCGAAGATAGAGCCGGGCTATGAAACGGAGCAAGATTTACGATAATAGAAGAAAGTGTACTTTTCTCCTGAGGGAAAGTGGCCACAGCTCCGCTACTACTCTATACAACAAATAAGACATAGGGCGCCTAGTAGAGAGATCAGCTCCCTCCTCGCTAATGGTTCCAAATTTGGGATCTAATAATATATCTCGGGAACATATGTGTATCATTTCCCAAATCGATATGAAATCAATAGCCGAATGATGGAAATGGAGGGGATGTAAAATAAATCTATCTGGAGGGAAAGGAATTAAAAATCTTCCATCTCCCCCTTCTCCATCCATCCGACTCTCTTGCCTCCGCCAACCATCTTCCCCAGCAGCTCTCTCCTCTCCGACACAACAACATGTAGAGAGAGGAGAGGAGAGGCAGCATGGCAAAGAGCAATTAAGCTATTACTAATTTAGATTTTGGGATATTTGCATATTTCGAACTCGGCATGTCCTTCGTCTCCCTCGTCGATAGTCTCTGCTCCAGGCTCTCTTTCATCGGTTGTTGAAGGAAAAGTGTGTGCACCTTCCTCAACCCCACCTCACATTGCTCCATTATGAGGGAATAATATTATATGGACAGAGTCCCAGATTTTAATTCAAAGGATATCAAGTGAGGCTAGCATAGCTGCATAGGAGCAGTCCAATAAGTAGCTTTTCCCGAACCCTATTCTAAAATTTAGTTATGACTTTTGACTTTTAATGGAGTGAACGGGTGTGGATTGCGGCGATAGGAAATCCATGGGAAAGCAGGAGTTAGAGAGAGCTAGAGGGACTCTGTAATAATCCGGCCTTATATTTGTACTATGGGAAGGTGCTATGGGACTTCGTATGTGCCGTGGGTATTATTGGGGAGTATGGAAACCTGTTCCTGATCGATCGATAGCTTATCAGAAATCATACTCCAGCTTACCCAGCTTTCCTTTGATTGACAGGTATTAACCTTAATGCTGATTTCGCGTGTTCTCCCGTTGTAATTAAAGAGTTTGGCACAGTGGAGTCGTCGGGAATCAAGAGATATTGGAAGACGTTTGGTCGGTTGGATCTCTCATGATCGAACCCTCAAATAGTTGGTCAGGAACAGAAGGAATAATATTATAACCCTTCCACTACTAAACTAACTACTCCCTCCAAGCACCAACCGTAGTTTGTGTAATTGTATTGTTATTATTAATATGTAATAGGAATTAATACATATGCACTATGGTGTGTGTGTGTGTGTGTGCTGGTTGAGTACACAGGGCTGGGAAATGTTAGGTTTATTCTACGGATTCGATTAAATTTTTCACCTGAGCCGTTTCGGAGGGGCTTTCCGTGGTTTGACAGGGAAGCCGGAGACTGATACGATCTGCAGGACCTGAACCCGAACAAGGTGAATTTATATTAACTGCAGCACTTTGACCTTTATTAGCCGCTACCGATATACACGGAGCTATTGATTGAGAAACGTCAGGGAAGTGTGTGGTGATATGGAGCTGTTGGAATAGCCAAGCCGTTCTTTTCTTTTACAGTCCTATCCTCCACTACTGATCTTTTATTCGGTTCAATAAAAAATAATTGGAGGAAAATAAAATATTTTGGCAAATAGCCCAATCCAATACATCAGCCGCTCTATATTCAGATAGATAAATGGATGGCAGATGAACTCTTTCCCAATTCTCACTTCCAATTCCGACTTTCAATACTTTCCGAAATCCTGATGAGCCTCCAACCAATGCCGTTCCTATTCCCTCCGATCTACTTCCTCGTATTTTCAATCCTCAGAAAATAAAACTGTTTCTACTTGGGCTAATGAAGAAAACATTACTTGCCTATGCGGAATGGTTGATTTTAAAAGGGTAAAATAAGAAACCAATAGATCCTCTGAATCGACACATCGATTTCGGATGTATCGGCTCAGTTTCCCCATTCATTCGAGACAATAAGGATTTTATTCATAACAAGGGTTCATTCATCGGGCCAGGTTACAAATTACAATCACCACCTTTGCTCTGGAGTTGAGAACGGGCTTTTGGGTTATGCTTCCTGTAATAGAGGCACAGGTGCCTTTACTTTACCTCACTTGTTGACATTTTACCCTCTAATTTTATGGGCATGGCTTTGGTGCACGGCTTTTGGATTCAGAACATTCCCTCCTGTTCCGATATGCGTTACATTTTACATTTAAAACCCGGCTTTTCCATGAGATAGAATCGAGTACAATGAAATCATGGCTTTATTAGCAAACCGAACCCAATAAACGATAAATCGATATCAGAAAACGATTGTAAAAGAAATTCCAAATAGAAGCTATTAATAAACGGGAACTTTTCCTAATGGATAAATAAGCATAGGTGGAAGAAATTGCATATCTGCTAATAATATTTAAACCATTTATAAGACACGAAACTTGGCTTGGTGATAGAGAGAAAAAGGGAGATATAAAGTGCATACTCGATCAGCCAGTGCGGCTTCTCATGTTGTAAGGTTAACTAATAGGAGATCCATGTTGTGCTGTGACACCCATAAATGCCCACACAGTATCATCCGATCCGGTAGTAAATCTAATAAAACACGGTTATTATTCCTATCTTCTTGATTACAGACCCAACCTCGCTTGTCGCTTGATAGGTTTATGTCCTTTGGGTTTGTATGCTATTCCGTATAATATTTCATCACCTTCCGCGTTACGGACTAAACGACTTCCCTTTATCTCCTTAATCCATGTCATATTAAAAAGAGAGCATCCATACTGAAGGAGCCAGATATTAGTGGGTGAAATATATACGGTCCGTTGGGGACACTTTGATTTGTAAAAAAAACTCGCTTTCTTAAGACATAGTCAATGGTAAATAAATAGTAACCGTAATTCAATTGGGAATAGCATAATACGATCATCGGAGGAATGTTTAATTTCGAATTAAATGGGGAATGTAGATGGGTGATGGAATTAGAGCAATTTTAAGGATAAGTAGTGTAGTACTTGATCAAGGATCTATTAGTAAAAGACGTGTGGGATGAAGAAGCTATGATTTTTTGAGGGTGGACGGATCCGTTTGATACCCGAAAAAAATCTGTTATTTTTACGTTAACTGATCTCCGAAGCATAAAAAAGATGAGATTATGGGATATATAGACAGAGTGGTGGTGGTAGGACATCAAACACGGTGACTTGTGAGACGAAACCAGCAAAGCCGGCTTCGCCTCTATTTTTGGCAAGACAAGTCGGATCGGAACTGAAGAAGGATATATCGTATCGAGTAGTTCTTGTACAAGAGACTTTCTGAGATAGAGAAAAAACGAGAACACTTGTACCAGCGACTCTGTCGTTACCCTTTTTCATCGTGTCCCATAAGTCTCAGCCCAACCAACGACTACATGGCCTTTTCCCCGTCTTTCTTGTAAGGAAAAGGGCGACTTGCCGCAACATCGGTAGCTAACTATCTGCCTATATAAATATACCAGAGAGAGAGAGAAGTATCGGTAATCGGTATTCGGTATGACGGTAATAATGTACAAAAAATGTAGGTAAATAGCGTATATAAATACAGGGGCAGAGTAGAAGTAATGTCCTATCTGATCCAATATCAATATAAAAGGGGAGAGGAGGGAGACAACAAATTTCTTTGTCGATGGCAGATATTGCAGCAAATGTTACTAATTATTTGCAGGAACACATGTCTATCGTTTCACAGTTGAAATAACGGAGATGACTACGACGATGACGAGAATCTATGTATTTATAGTCAAATGGTGAAAGGAATTCGAGATTTCTTGAGATCAGGGCCGGAGGAAAGGGTAATTTGATGTCGGAATATTTTTGGCCGTATAATAATAATATATATCAGATTCGATAATAATAACTTTGTTTCTCGCCAAGTTGGAAAGGAAGCCTGTGAGACGTGTATAGGGTGCTAGAGGCTGAGCTGATGATAATATGATGATAAAAATCGAGACTAGTACAACGACTCCTTGCACAATGTTTCTTATCTTCGGAAATCGACACAGGGATCAAAGTTAAGGAGTTAGATTATTGTGTAATAAAAACAATAAGTCATAACCTGATTGAGTCTTCTCTTTCTTTGCCATTAAATTTGAGATTTTTTGCCTCCCGTTGAGACTAATCGATTTTGAGAAGAGATCATGTTCCCTATTTCATGTCTTTCAATCATTATTTATGACTTTGCTCTTACAATAGGATACCTCTAGTTTGGGCTTGAAATTTTATCACCAAGATATTTTATCGTTATTGCAGAGACGTACATTTTCACATACTTTCCAGACGACGACATTCAATACAATGTTGGCGAATATAGTGAGGGAGGCTACAAGTGTTCAATATGTTTTGTCCAAGTCGAGGACATGACGTCTGTTCAGATGCGAATTAGAGGACTAGTAAATAAATGCATAAATCCCACTGTCTCGGATAACGACATTCAGATGCAATTATAGACAGCAACATTAAATTTGATAGACAATACAAAACTAAGTCTCATTTTCTTGATAAGGAACAAATATTTCTTGACACCAATAATACTCTACTATACTCGACTGATTACTCGATTTTATGACTATAAGGAGAGCTGCAGAAAAAGGAGAGGGAAAAGGACGGGCGTGGGTCTTATACATGGCAAATAATAAGAGTAATGAACATGACTAAATAATAAAATAATATTCGATGGCGATAGGAATAAAGTAGATTTCCATTTAATGCGTTGGAAGTTGAAGTTGAAGGGTGATTAAATCTACATTTGGAGGCAGGAAAACAAAAGGGCCTATGAACTTATTACCGATACAATAATACGGGAATGTACGTACGTGTGCATGTATTATTTTAGAAAGGGCCAGTTCCCGAATCAGTGCTGGTCAGCAAGTCAGTCTCGTCTATGAGGAATGGAGGGTCAGCTTTGACACATAGGAATCGATCGATTATTCCTTAACATGCACGAAACGTTATCGATTTCGAGCCCAAATCACTGCTTATTATTATAGGGGATTGAGGGAGTTGCTGGGACGAAAGGTAGCTTAAAATTAAATTACAATCCCCGTTCGTCACCAAATCAAGGTGGCAGGGTTCACTCTGCCTCTGTTTTATAAGTCTTCCATATAAGACGATAGAAAGTCCTGCATCGGAAGTCCAAATCAAGGCTTTCCCATAGGGTCCTCCTACATTATTCCTACCAGACTCTTCTCTTGACGAATAATTCATTACTCCTTGATCTTTGGACACTTTAAATGTCCTCTTCAATTACGCTGTCTCCTTAGTCTCCTCTGGTTATCGTCCAACAACCGTACCCTTGACTCAACCTCATGTTCAGCATATGTATTCAATTGAGCTGCCTCCTCACAAAAACCCGATGCAGTCTGATTATTTACGAGCCGAGTTGAGGAGGAAGGAGGTTTATAATATATATTGTAAATGTAATATCCCTTCGCTTCCCGATCCGATGCGGATCCTATCAGTTCGGAAGTAATTCCGTAAGCTACTTAGAAAGAGGAGTCCGTCGTCTTCTGACGCAAAATGGAGATAATGTGAGAGATAGAGAAAGAGTTAAAGGGATGTTCATCCATCAGTCTATTCAAAGATTTCCTAGGATAGGAGAGGAGACGGGATGGGAAAGACAATCAAGAATATTAATTCCTCTGTCAAAGCATTTGCAAATAAATCCTGTACTGTTTTGTTGGACGGAATGACTGATCTTGAAATTCGGTGTTTCTAGTAAGATCAGTAAAGAAAAGGAGTATATAATGATAGGGGATAATAATATTCGGAACCACCACCACCACCATCAACCACCACTATTGCAACCAGGATCGGAATAATATAATAATATATATATCTTCTATCCCTCTTCATCTCTTTTCATTCTTCTTCTCGGAGAGAGCTCTCTTTCATAGATTCAGAAGCTTCCTATTTTTATTACAACTCCTGTGGGAAGCTACCCGATTAAAGTTTGCATAGAAACAAGATAGGAAATTAAAGGCTGAGTTTTTGGCCTTCTATCAAGAAACGATAGCTCATTGGGGATTTCGAGGCCTTTCCAATTTATGAACGATGAAGATAGTAGACTGCAGTAAAAGAACCATCTTCTTGTAATACAAGCCTTTCCTCATCAATTTCAAAACACTGCCCTTGTTACATATTCTATCATCATGCATTATACAAAAAATTCGAAGCCCTCCTAATGCCATAAGCAGCGGAGGGAACTTTCTCTATTCATAAATATACGAAATAATATTACTTCCATCCGGTGCCTCTGGAAATATACCTTCAACCTTATAGTTTCTGAGAAACTTTTCAGAAGCACGGGAACGCTCGTACCATGCATAGGCGGCTGATAATAAAGTTCACTCAATTTCTGCATCTAAATGCCATTATTATCAGTTATTTAGCCACATCTATCGATGTACACCTTTTATATCGTATGGAGATAATAATAACAAAATGTGGAAAATAGCTCGCCCCATGCCCCTCCAATCTGTTTTAAAAGACTCGACTGATTTCTGGGTTGCAAGCCTAGTTGTTCAACAATTTGCATCCTGCTTTAGCTCACAGAATCGGATATTCCGATCCTCTGGTGGAATTACAAAAGTTTTCAAAGTCCATTAAATCTAATACATTTTTCTAGACATAAAATTGAAACTCTGCATTACAGCTGCTTTTTTAGCATATATTTTAGTGTAGATGTACCAAGGTTGGAATCATACTCTCGCCGCTTGCTCTTTAATATCATTAATAGACGCAATAATGTCTCAATATAAATGTTAGGTAAGACAATTCTAAATGTCAAGCCATACAAATACATTACTGTACTCCATCATCACATGTGTCTAAGCTGAAAGAAGTGCCTAACTATTCGGTTTTTTCTGAGCAGGATATGTAAATACAAAATATTGACAACATAGAACATTTCCATGTAATTTTGTCATCGGAAAATAGGGATTTGTTGTCCTTCATCAAAACTCCAACGACTTCCTTCCCTCCTCCTTCATTAATATTAGATGGAGGAGTAGGCGAAATTTTTTACATAAAAATCCTCATATAAAATTCAAAAGTCATCAGGGCAGGTAATATTCATAGGGAATCCCAAGTGACTTTCCCCTTATAATTTAGCTCCTCTGATTACACATTACATCAACGGTTCCTTCTAATTAGGAGAAACAGCAAACATCCCGACTAAAAGCGTAAATTAGTTTCCATTTGATGAAAAAAAAAACAGTTTTTCCTATACATAGTAGATATTAGTTCGTAATGACAGATTTACTTAAAGAATTAGCTCCTTGCCAAGTATACATTTCGCCTTGCTTCCAATTCCAACTAAACATTTTCTCTATCTGTTCCAACTTCCAGCTCAAATTAAATGAAAGATTTTTCTTTTAGCTCAGCCAACCTTCCAAGAACTTGACTTGAAAAGTTATTGACGAGTGATCATATCAAGCTGGTTTGGTTTTTGGGATATTTACATTTACATTGATGAAAGGCTCTATCAACATGCTCTTATTTGACTACTGTTATAAATAAAACTCACAAACAAAGACCGTACCAGTTATCATTCCAGGCTCAAAAGATGAGCCTTAAAAGACCTCTATACTTCCCTTGCATAATATTTATCGGAAAGTATTTTGGGACGGAAGTTTAGGGACGGGGAAACATGAGACTCTCCGAGGTCATCAGTAGTAGCCGTAGAATCCTAAGGTGTCGGTGAAAGTTTTACACGGACTCTCTCCGGCACCTAAAGGATCCTGACCCGACTGCCTAACTCAATCCCAATGTCAATGGCACTGTTTGGAATTTCCGGCTACATTGTTAGCCTCCTACTCTTCTTCAGTGTGTAGGAATACAGAAGAGGATAATGATGATAATAACAACTACGGACAGAACATGCTCTTGTTCACAATTCCCGTGCCCTAATGCCTTCACTACGAGAAGAGAGGAAAGTTTGTCTTACCTCGAACTTGGAAGGTTTGGTTTTGGTATGCGTCGACGGGGAAAGTTGCCACAGAGGAAGCCAGCGTTCCTCAACTACTATAGAGGATGAGGAGGAGTATTTGTTGTTACGAGACCTGCCGTAGTCACTATATATAGTTCCTAGTAGTAGTTGTAGTAATTTTAGTAGTAAAAGCAAACTATACCGTCTT
The DNA here is from genome assembly GCA_906901685.1 of Desoria tigrina. NCBI lineage: Eukaryota > Metazoa > Arthropoda > Collembola > Entomobryomorpha > Isotomidae > Desoria > Desoria tigrina. The sequence goes on from CAJQTU010000004.1 coordinate 12,943,578, forward strand.
TATAGAGCCTATAGGCCTCTTCTACAATGTTGTGAAAGGAGTGAAAGAAGACTTGGTCGGAATAGGTGGTAGAATCTCTGAATGACAGTCTGTGTCTAACCGTTTACGTTAGGCCCAATTCACTTTAAATGCATTCCAGGCAGGTCTTACGTAAGTTTGTACCTGCTCCAGTTCCCATTCACCCCGTTAATATGGTAATCGAGGTGTTAGTAGGTAGAGACGGTTGAGATTTGAGAAGCGGCTACTTAGCTACCTGCACAGACACTCAGACACATCCACAAGGACAAAGAGACATAAAGGGGTATTGGTTTCGGGGTGAGGAATATTATTCCGGGCGTCTACTGTTTAAAGGAGAAAGTCCCGTGCCAGAATGAATGGGTGAAAGGTATAATTGGTCTTTTGTATAAGACGGAGACTAGAGAGGGGCTTGTGGTTGGAACTGGAGGCTAGTTGACTTGTTACTGAAACACCTTGTCAACCCTCTCGGCCCTATATGTCAAATCGTTTCATGCACACACAACAAATCCAGCATGTTTTACCCGTCGTCTTCTGCTTGATTCGACCCTTTATGCATGAAATCATATCATATGCAGTATGAAGGGAAATGAATATATATGCTCATGAGCGTTTACCATTCCTCAGAAAGGCTATGCATAAACATATTATTATTATTAATATAGGTCTTGAACTGATTTCATATCAAAAGTGAAGGAGAGTTGGAATAGTAGCAACAGTTCAGTCTCTACGATAGCCTTCTTCTCAAGCATTACATTCAATTATTATTGAAGCAAAGTCCCTGGGTGCTATGAAGTTAAGCTTAGCTCATGTAGCGTTCTTCTTTGTTCTTCGACTAAGAAAAAAAGCGTGAATGCTTGTATTATGGGATACTAGGTATTTTATTTTCGCGATTTAAACACGTATTGATTTTTACAATTAGTAAACAACTTAACTCGCTTCTTCACTTTAATATTTCTAACTTGAATTGAATTGTCGTTGTTAAAGTGTCTTTCCCAGTTCAGGTTTACAAGTAAATCTGTTCTTACACCAGTGACACTGTGTTAATATATAACACGGTACCGATTATCATTGATTGAACCCTTATCTCTTTAGCTTGCCGAATTGTGAACAAACAAGTGTTTCAATTTTAGAACTGACAAGTCATCCAATTTCGAGACTGTCTCTATTTTTCATAACATCACAAACTTATCTTGAAATAAAATGAAAGAATGTCAGGTTTTCATTTTTTGGTTGACAGGAATTAAAGCAATGAAACATCTTACGTTGAAAGGGTATGCGGAGAAAAGCGTCCCATCATAAGCGGCCATCAAAATCGCCCTATCATAAGCGCTCCAACAATAAGCGCGCCCCAACATTAAGCGCCCTAACAATAACGACAATAAGCGCCCCTTACAAAAAGCGTCCCTGCCTCTAGAATTATCGCCCCATGACTTTAACTATATTAATTTGCAGTTTGCATGGAAACCAAGAATGTTTCTCGATCCGGACAAGTTCTGTGTTTAGCCCGCATCGTTTACAAAAGTTGGGATTGGGATCCATCATAGATATGATAGTATAATAACAATCCATCCACGATTTCATGATGTGGGTTTTTTGTATGAACTTTATTAAAGTTCTTTCCTCTGGTTGAGATTGAGACACTTGCTCACACTTTATGGGAGGTTGGTGGCGGGGAAGCTTTGAAGTTGGATGGAAATGAATGCCGCTCATAATTCCTATTTCTACTCAAGTGTCAACTTTGTCCTGTTCAAGTTCAACTGTGAACTGCCAACTGAGAGTTTAATTGTCGAAGAGGTTAAAGTTCCTTTGAAATTACTGTTAAGTTAAAACTGAGGATTTAGATAGTTGAAACGTTGCGTTTGAATTGAATTGTCGTCTCTGTACATCTGATTTGGTATTTTGGTAGGTCGGTAGGTGTGATTTAATATTGAATATCATATTGCATATCAATGTGCAATGGACATGTGAAGCTTATACATTATAGATAATTTTAAATTCTGTCATTTCACATTTGCCATTTCACATTTTATTTATCGTTAAAACTCAAACTTGCTCTTCACTGTTCATTTCACATATGCGTTGTTGTCGTTCATGGGATTTTTATTTTTAAAATTGAGAGAAGGTACACGGCACACGGTTGACGTTGATGAAATCCTCTTAGTTCTTTACTCTTCACTCTTTTGTTTTTAGTTTACAGAGCACAGAGATCGGCATAATTTTTATTAATCATCAATCATTACTATATTACACATGACACATTAATGATGCTTGACTCCTATGTCCTAAAATAAATACTCGCTTTACTAGGTCATAGGCATAGATCGGAAAAATCATAATGTGTAATGCAAATCATTCACATTCAACATTTGACATTGACATACTGCATTCTAATTCCATCCATTAAATTGTTTTTTTAAAATAGATACGGGATAAGGTCACAGGTTCGGAGTTGAAGGATGTTCCCCATAGGAGATGTACTACGAGCAAGTGAGGGAGGCACACTGAAAAAATTTTTCCATGGAAAGCCCGCACCGGATAAATCAGAGGCGGACATACCTTCCTCTGGGTTCTTGCCAGGGGGACACACATCTTTAGTGGACGTTCATGGGGACCGGATGTTTGCTTATGATCAAGCAAGAAACTGTATTCTTTGTGGAGAGTTCAAACAACTTGTCGAGTCTCCTCGAACGCCCTTGGAAGTTGACGAGGTAAGGGTTTGCTTTTTTGTCTAGTTTACCGTTACCACAATATACTGGCAAAGAAATGCGTAGTATCTTAATGGTTGACGATTCACGATTTTTTTTAGTAAGACTGTAATGACTGTCGAAAGTATTATATTTCTGCAATATAACAATATCATTAGACTCAAGATCAGTAAATGTTGTTGCATTTTGAATAGCATATAGCATACTCATATAATATTCATATTCCAGCGAGATGGAAAGCAATCAAAATAATAATGCTTCACCCTTCATAAATGACATCAACTGAAGAAAGCTTCGTTTAATCAATGCTCCAATAACTTGATACAGCCCTGATTTTCTGCAACTGATGATTGTAAATTGAAATAAAGTGGCTATCATCATTTGTACCTACGGTTCTTAGAAACTCTGACACTGAATGTTCAGAGTTATAAATGGACGGTATGAAAGTGTGATATAATTTGAACAGCTATGCAGCTTCACTAGCACAAATCATGTGCATTCTCGTAATCAATACTAACGATATCCACTGAGGCTCTTGGTCGCAGATAAAGATATACTCACATATCATTCCTATACTTTTTGCAACCTTTTTTAAATCGTCCAAACATTATTATTAACAAGGTGAGGAATTGAGGGACCCTTCCGTATGTACCGTATGTTGAAAATACAATGGTTGGAATTTGGAACAGTCGGATACTTATGGAGAAGAATTGACGGATAGGAGAATGCAAAATTAGCCTTCAAGCCTCCCCGAGTGTAGGAACTCCATGCCTGCAGTTGAGGGGAAAAGCTTTAGAAAAGGAAAAGAAAGTAAAAAGTCCATCAATTCAACTCGAAAAACGTTAATGGCTCGTAGGAAGCATTTTACAAGATAATGACGAACTGTTTCTCAAATTGTATGTATCAGTATTTTGCATATAGGCCGATCAAGAACAAGTCCCATCATCATCATCATCATCTGCCTTCCTTTCTCCAGTAAAACAAGTCGTCCCACCAACTCTTTCCTCGAACTGAGAGAGAGAGAGGAGAGAGAGGGAAAGCTTCTGCTCGCTCCTAAATTCCTAACTCTCTTTCCTGTTTTTATGGGACCGATCTAGTTGTCGTGAAAGTTTAAAGATTTTTTCTCTATTCTCCCTATATATCAGTGGTCATAAGTAAGAGGCATAAGTAATCCATGAGAACATTATTTTATATCTACGATCTATCTACACGATCCAACCCGACTCACTTGCTTCCCTCTTCTTCTTCCTTTTTGTCTTGTACTTAAACTCCACCGATTACTCATGCCTTATTTGAGCCGTAGCGAAAATTCTTGTATTCTCCAACAACATTTCGTTCCTACTTCCCCAGCAAAGTATGCATATAGGAACGGTTCATTAGACTCCTGGGGACGACTGCTACCACCAAAACTCCGAACAACTAACCGGCTTAAGACACATTATGCATAAGTATAATAGTCTATATGTAATAGTAACGATTTTTTGTATTTTTCATCACTCTACATAATGTTGGAGAGAGGGAAAGGGAGATCGGGTTCTGTATCAATGAAGGAGGAGAAAGTGGAAACCGTTGCGATTTCTGATACAAGAACCGTTTCCGTTTATAAGCTCCTCCGCCGACTCACATCTCCGGCTCAGGATTTTTAATTGCATGTGTATTTTATTTTTAATCAAAGACTTCAACTTTGTTGAATGCTCAAAGGAACTAGAGGGAACCGTTCATAAGCTCTGTTTACGTGTAGACGAGCGCGGGAGTGAAAGTCGGAGGGGAGAAGAAGCCTATGCAATATGTGCATTGTTATGATGCAAGGAGGATGATAATGGTTATTGCATGATGGGAAAATTATGGTTGACGGCTATGTAAGGGCTATCATTTTTTCATTGTTTATAAGAATCGGGATAGTTATTTATTATATAATTACTCTGACCATAAAACGGAAACCCTTTGATTAAAAAATAGATATATGAGAGGAGATGAGAGAAGAGTGAAATTCAACTCCACTCTTTCCCATCACAGACTTCTAATTCCGTACACTTTCCCTCCGTTTGTCAAAATAAAAGGACTCAAGATCTTATTATCCTGTTGGTTCGTTGGTTTTTCAAAAGCCAAATGCATAGCGGACAGCAAGGACAAGTAGGTAGAGCTGGTATTATTACTTTCATTATTTTTATTATTATTATTATCATCGTCAGATTGTTATCATTATTATTTACCTATTATCCATCACTTCCCATTGTATCATTAAAGAGAGCTGTGAAGTGAAGTGTGAATGAGGAATCTCGAATTGACATAGCCTACGGGATCCTTGTTGAAGGACTTGAGTTCTGAATGTTGGATCTGCTCTGAGGTAGAACTTTACTTATATTTTACGCGATATAAATATCTAATGGATGATATATCTGAATATGACAAAGGAGTGGAGGCTTGATGTTAATAATATCCATGTCTCTCTCTCTGTGTATGTGTGTGTGGTGAAGTATTGAAACTTATTCCTTTGGTTGACTGGGTTGGACTCACTTTTGGTAACTTCTTCTTAGGAGATCATGTAGCGGTAATAAATTGTTGTCATCCTTGATCCTCTTCTCCCAGGTCCCTTATTCCATCAGGGTATTATTCTTCCTGACTTTCCGTCTCGAAAATTGGCCATCAGTCGGAAGGAAGGATTTAAAAAATGAAATGCCTCTTTCCCAATTGTATATGAAATTAGAGGGAAGCTGGTGACTTTTCATTTTTCATGACGTTAGATACTTATCATATTGATCAAATTTATTTCCTGTCTCGAAAAAAAATATGAATACGAAAAAGGGCATTATGTTGAGGAGTATTATTTAGTTTGGATATACAAAGGGATGTTGTTATGATCGAAGGAGCAGAAAGGAGGCATGGAGCTCAAAGCAACATAATAATAATAACATACACACATACAGACAAATATCCATATATAATAGTATGAATATGCCATTACATGCTCCTGGCATAAATGGTGGCTTGTGTGCCGTTCGTATGTATTTTCCTTATAATATTAGGTAATCATATTCAGATAGAAGGGGAAAGAGAGGGGAATAAATAGAATAAAAAGCTCATTTTCCTATAAAAATAAGTTAAGTTTCATACTATTATTGTCATAATACTGCTTTGGGATTCCAGGATCTCAAATGTGTTCTGAAGGCTTAGCTATTTGTCTGTAAGTAAGATGTAGTCTGTCGACCAGGATCCCGTTCCTTTTTCTAGGTATTTGACCACAGATTAGTTCGATTTGATAGAGAGCCTTGTGCCGAATGCTAAATTCTTGGAGACTGGAGCTGGAATCCTTTTGTTCCCCTGCCTCGGATTTTTTTGTTCAACCAATGCCCTAGACTACAGAGTCGGGAGATCGGAATATGCATGTATGCATATACATTTATTATTTATGTAAGCCGTTTTTACAGAATTCGGAAAACTTCAATGTCTCATGCATTCACATTTCACATCATACTGCTACCAACTCCTAGGAATTCTCTACCAGATCTCGTCTTTTTTATCGTCATGAACGCATCAATAAAATGTAACTGGTTCCCTTAAAAACATGTAGGGTGGGCTTTGTGTATTTTCAATGACTGAATTATTAATGTGTCAAGCCTTTTTCAATTTCAACTCTATTTATTGATGGAGATTTATTCAATTTAACTCTAAAATGGGAAGAGTTCAAAGTAGTAGTAATTTCCTTAGTGACTCTGACTGTATGCTATCTTATTTTGTACTTTCCTTGATGCGTTCCTGTCCAGAGCCATGGAGAGTGGATCAAATGAGGAGTTGTAGTGTGGGCTGACTTTCACCCTGTAAGAGATATCCTTCTCGATGACTTTCCGAATCCATTGTCAGAGGGACTGGATTGGCATTTGTCTCGTAGAATGTAGTGCTAAATCAGCTAAATGACCTTTCACTGGTTAGTATTGGATCTGGGAATTGTATTTGTTCCTGATACGGATGGGATACGGTCTTGTGATCCAGTAGTACGGGAGGGGTGAAGGGTGTATTTGTTAAATACGATGGGTAAATTGAGAGAATATAGAAAAATAGGCGAAAAGGCACTGTGTGAGTCTCAAGTGGGTTCATATTTGTCAGTTTATTTATTTCCAAGGGAATATGATCGTAGAGTGAGATAGTGTTGGGAAAAGTGGGCCTATCGTCCCAACTCTCCAACTACTTCCCGTCTTGTTTGTTTCCAAAGAAATTGTCTATAGGCTGGGAAGACACTTAAGGATTCATTCTATTCTGTTTAAGTCAGTTTGTGTTGAAAAATCGGAGTCCATTTTTTCAGTTCCCTTCTCGAATTTCTTGACTCTCTAGTGATTTTATTCTCCTTCTCTGTTGCAATTTCCAAGTCAGTGAAAAATCGTCAATTTGGGAGAGAAAATAAAATAAAGGAGAATTACAGGCCGAGGACCACGGTATAGAGAGGCAAACTTTCAAAGAGAAATACAACTTCCTGACGCTTTGAAAAATGCCCGATTCCTTATGGGTCTCTCATACATTTTTATTCATAAACGTATGTGTCTTCTTTCTCCTATTCTTTTTTCTGCCTTTTACTCGAACAGTTCGGCAGAGACAGCTCTCTTTCTCTCGTCCTATAAACATTATCCGCCAGCATCAACTGCTCCAAACAATAATAACGGGCCGATAGATATAGTTAAACTATCCCAAGAACTTGCACGGCAGTAGTTGTAGTCCTCCCAGACTTTAGTTTTAAAATTTTACAGTTTTCAGTTCCTGCACAATCCCCAGGACACCGTGTAAAGCCGGTGCTGGAATATACAGCAGTGCGTTAAATATCCATCCCTTTCCCTACAATATAATCTGTTTCTGTTCGTATTGCATTTCCATTACACGGCAGGATAGAACCGTTAGGTTCCCTATAAATACATCCCACGGATCCCGCATCGATGTGTCACTTATTCATTTACAATGTTACATAAACACATAAAATATGCATGAATAGAGCTGGAATGAAATATTTCCCTCTTCCTTCCCATTTATTTTAATCCAACTTTACCGAAATATTATTTACATTTTTCTCACTTATTTCTCCACTATAGTCTTATACACATGTCTCATTTGGAACCTCTCTCCTTTCTCTCAAACTTCATTCAGTCCTGCCCTTTCCATTGCTAATGCATTGTGAAAGCCGTAAGTTAGGGATATATGTATGGGCTCATTTATTACACTTATACAGACAGACTATCGTTGGGACATTTTCTAATATCGAGATTCGACACATTTCTCACTCTTTGATGATATTATTGCAAAAAAAACTCCATCGAGGACCCGTTCCCCTTCACTCTGGGAATCGGAATCCTTGTTTTAGGAGAAGCCTGTCTATTTATATATATATTATGGCCCTGTTATGGGAAAGGACGTTAATGTCATAATAATAGGACATATATTTTTGAAATGGAATCATCCTGGTCCATCAAACAATACCTTAAATGGAGCATTATAAGCGTATAGAGGAAGGAATGGATGAGGGTTTGGGAGTTAATGAGCGGATTGTCTTGGTACAAACAAAGGGAAAGAAAGAAGCATTAGGAAAGAAGAGGAGGAGGATGTGAAGTAATGATACGTTGAGGGTTCTTGTTTCTGATATTACTTCCTTAGTTGGAGACTGTCAGGACTTTTAATATTAGATAATGATGGTATTTTTGGCGTCTGATATGAAACTCAATAAGGGATCGGCTTCCCGTAAATGGATCTAACATAACAGTGCTGGAAAAGAGAGAGAGATAGAAAGGCCGGAGCTAAAAAATGATCCTAGGTTTACTCTAAATCCTCGGGATTTTCGATGCTATTTACGTTCCCATCTATTTGGTTTATATGCTCATGTTATTTGGTTGATGTGGTGGGTTTTTCTCCTAGTTATCCTCAATTCCAGTCCCTCTGCGAGAGAAAGCAAATGTATATATATAGAGATAGAGAGTTGTAGTTGTATCCTCTGTAAACAATTACGGGAATGATAGAAGAGAAAAAGGTCTATCTGGAGTATGTGTAATAAAGATAGAGATCTCTCAATTTTTCTCCAACCGGATTAGTAATTTTTGAGAACCATTTGGTCACCAGATTAGTTCCCCCGTTCTCTGCTCTTAAATTTCCTTGAGACGGAAAGTAAACAGAGTCTCGAGAGGAGGACGATGTCTATGTGTGTACAAGAAATCTGTTACTTGGTTTCCTTATTATCATTGGCCAGTCTGTATATAGATCCATATATTTTTTAGGATGGATGAGGAGTTGTTGTTGTAAAGGGATTGGAACAAGAGGTTGATCAAGATGAGGACTGGAAAGTGGATAAAGAGAGTCAGCCAGAGTGCCTGTACATCTTCCTCCTAAAATGTAATGTGTCTTGTTTGTCGGAGAGAGAAAGATGTAGAGATCGAAACATTAAATTCACTAGAACTCCTTGTAGGAGGCTGGAAAGGGACTGGAGAAAGATAATAGAAGCAAACCTCCTTACATGGGGAGAAGGCGATATAATATCCAAGATGTAAAAGTTGTTTAGAATCCAATACTTATTCATTCATTTGGTTTTTTGGTAATAAATTTTGTTTTGTGTAGTAGAAAAGGGATGGAAGGAAGGATGAGAATAGATAATGGGTGATGAGGATAAGTCAATTGGCTGGAAGAGCTTTTGTCCTGATCGTCCTTGTTTGGCTGGATTTAAAGGAGTGACTATGAATCCCTTAACTCTATCCCTCTGCTTCTTTCTCCATGTGATAAAGACGAGCTTTCTATCTGTTTCCAGGCTATATAGCCATTTCAGCCCGACTCTTGTGTTGTGCGGACTATCCATGGGATATGGATTCTGAATATTGTGATATTTCTTCTGATGATGGCCGGGTTATTATCGTATTCCGAGTCTCGGTCCCTCTGAATGAGATGGAAGTGAGCTATACGGGAAGAAATCCGGAGCGACGATAAAAATGCAAAAGAGAAGAGGAAAATAAAGAGAGGAAGGAGAACTGTTTGAAAGATATAGATAGGATAAGAGTCGTAAAAATCAAAAAGAAATTTTTTTGGCATTCTTTAAGAGTTGGAATAAATGGGAGAAAATTGTATCCGCTTCTTATTATTATCATCTCTGAGTTATATATTCCAATGTGAGTGAATGGAAAAATAGAAGCATTATGAAAGCTCTCTCTCTTTCTCCAGTATAGGGGGCTGGGTTGACGGTTGACTATAAATATATGTATTATTGTATGTGTGGGACATAGTATTAGTTTCGGATATTCTTCTGCTCACTGAGGATAGGAAAAACAGGCTTCTTGCGGATGAGATTGAGATGGTGAAGAGAGTGGGACGGAAGAATATATCCGTACTATTAGGGATATTTTTGGTACCGAAAGCCGGATATTGATATGGAGAAAATTTTTCAAAGGCTTCTGAAGCAGGGTAGCAAGCCATTCCTGTGGAAACACTATCATCATCCCGAGAGCTTCTTGGTTTGGGAGAAAGAAGTACACCTCGTAAATTCCATACTCTAATTTTTATCCTTTGGTGTCTCACTTCCTTTGTGTCTCAAGGAGTTGGGGATCGTAAGGAAGAGGAGGAGAGAGAGATATAGTATTATTATTATGAAAGATAAATATCAGAAAAATATGAGTCACTTTGAAATTAATAATTTTAAGAATAGAGAAGAGGAATCCACCACCACCACCAGCAACTGCCATCTCAATCCCATCATTATCCTCAGTACAATATACATCTACCACCACCGATCCTCTCACTTTCCCCTTTCACGGAAGCCCATTCTTTCCATTTTTTTCTCGGATTTTTACTCCGTCTGTCCTTTTCCTTGTGACTTGAGTCCCACCTACCAAGAAGTCCAAGGCCTTATTATCCCCCTTATGTAATCGTGTATAAATTCCGTGAATATAATTCGGTTGGATATATTGCTATGAGAGCGGTTCTGGATCTAATAATAATATCCTTTATTTTATGTCTTTCTTTTCACTCATCCGCGTCGTTGACGTGACATTATCACTCTGGCTAATTGATTTTACTTTTATAAATGCCCTTTGTGCGCCTTTTTAATAGGTACCTTCTTTCCAGATCCACTTACTATTGAATAGAACAATACGGTTCATAGCATTTTACGGTGCAGATTGCAGAAAAGGTGGGTTAAACTTAGACAATGGATCCATTGGATTTTTTAACTTTTTATAGTTGACAAATTCCCTTTGTTACTAGGGCTGGTTGGAGTTACTTTTTAATGGTTCAACCCGTCATGTGTGTCTGGCTGTCCTGTCCCGACTTATTTTAATGTCTTTAGGCTGCGCTTATAATTAACCAGGAGTTATTAAATGCAAAAATTGTTCATCTTTGTCCATAAAATATTCGGGTTGAGTTTGAGTTTTTGAAGCGATTTAAATATACTTAAGAAGTCCCACATTCCATCCGGGTAGGTTGTCGACGTCGACTTTTATCTTCAGTCAAAAAATCCCTGTGACGTATGGTAAATGTCCATTGGAATGATATACTGGAATCTCTATATTTCACGAAGTTGGCAATGGCAATAAAGCCGTGGAATAACTTCGAAATCATGGACAAAATCTTGATTCTCGCATCGTTCGTTTCGTGAATATTAAGTTAGATCCTCTCTCTATATATGTACGATAGGGCTTATGGTTCTTTGCAGTAAGACAGAGTGGTCAGGCTGTGGGAGATATATTGAGAGGAGAGAAAGTTATTGGAAGGAGGGGAAACAGGTTGGTCGTTTGTGGTTGGAAAGAGAAGTGAAAGCACGGGTAAAAGTAAGCTATTTTTATTGTTAGGTTTATGGGATTTTTCTATTTGCGGAAGGGTTGTAGTGGGGGTCTAGAGGTTAAGAACTCGGCAAATAAGAGGTAACAAATGATATTGAATTGGCCAGTGTGGATGCTGGTTCAAATTGAATGAGAAAGAGTTTGGGATTTCTCGATCTGATGATATATATATTGGGGTCGTATCTGGTCCACGAGGATGGGTTATCCCCCCGTATCTAAATATTATCCTGGCTATAATATAGTCAGTGCTTTGTTGTAAAGTCAAAAGGGACGGTTGACTGGCCGAGGAAGGAGAAGACGATTTTGTTTTTTGGATGAGACTTTCTATTGATACAATGAATATTTAGATGTGGAAGTGAGGGGCTGTTTTGATGGCACCCCAGGGACACTGAAGTCGACTCTCTGGATCCGATCTGAACCGACCGATTTGATCCTCCTCTACCCCCTGATGAGCTCTGAATGTATATCTGCCAAAGTTCTTAATTAAAGCTTTTCCAATTTCAACTTGTATCATCATGTGGAAGAATCTATGCTCATCTCATTCTTCAGTCACATATTATCCTCCTCCTCTCTGCCGAAAGTCGGATGCAAGAGCAGAGAGGCCGACAAAGGGCCCTGGAACTCTTGCTACGTTGACGCTCTATTCGAAACTCTTCTCCTCCCGACATAATTTTTGATATTATTGGGACATTTGGAGTGTCTAGGCAGGAATGGGCTCTGGAGGAGAGTGTATCGCATCGTATCATTATCATTTGATATTTTCACACCCTGCCTTGATCTCGGCAGGCTCAGATATCATCCCTATTGATTCTTTCACTTACCTTTGGCTCTGTGCTGGGAATCCGTTGATCAAGTTTCTCTCTCATTGCAAGTCATGAGGGGATTGTCGAGGATCCCTCTCTCGAACCCTTTACTTCTGTACCATCATGAATGAGTCTATTTCCTTGTTTTAATTTTAATGTACCTCATACATACCAAACATCCATTTCTTTTTATCCTACAGCTCGGCCCTATTTCACCATTCACTCATTTCCTTCCTCCAAATCACTAATACCCAGCGTTTTACTTGTCTCCTCTCTCTCTGTCGGTTATCAGGGAACCCTTCGTAAGTGCTTTCCGCATACAAACTTCCTTCTCATCTCCTCATCTCACTGGGGACTAGGCTTTTACATCCTCGCAGTCAGACTACCACTTTGTAATATCCGCAGATGGACGTGGAAAAATTCCCTTCTCACGAAATCATGTAAATCAGCTCCGTACTCTAACATTGGATTTAATTGCATCAATCGGAATGTAAGAGTTTTTATTTTGGTGTCTTCGTAGATTTCCCTAAGGCTCTCTATTGCTCTAGCAGGAGGAGGAGCTCATTGGATTGGTGTGTAAATAAATATTCTAACTACAGGCTTGCTTACACTTCCCTACTCCCTTATTGAGAGCTGGGAAATTAATGAATGAGGGCGGGTTGAAATCGATTGATTTCCCATCAATAGGGAAAAATGTTTGCATTGAAGGAAGGAAATGAGATCCTGTTTACAAAGGAAGGTGAAAGTAAGGTTGAGATTGTCCTTACTCACGCGATATGGAACTCTGGCACATTGTCGTGACGTGTTATAGGGAACCTCGGCTAGACCCCTCGTCGTGATGTAACAAAGCCCTGTTGATTGGAACGGTGAGAACCCATTCGAAAGGCTCTCATTGTTGGTGACATTTGATTATCTTGATTGAGCTGCATCACGAGAGAACTCGGCATTGTGAAATGTTGTCTTTTACGGATCGGAGATGATGTTGACAAAAATTATGAGCTCATGCGATCCCATTCTCAGCCTTGAAAGAAGAAGGATGCTGAGGTTAAAGGAAAAGTTTCCCATTTAATCGGTTCGGGAAAAGAGGTAGTATAAGTAGGAGTAGGAACGAGGAATAATAATAATATCTCGGTGATTAGAATGATAGGATCTATTCATTGTATTCTTGGGTCACCATCTTGTTTGGAATTCCAAAGACTTATTTTCCGAACCGGGTTATTTCCACTCTGCTACCCGTTCCTAGTCGCATCTATCGTAGTAAGGAAGGATTTGGAAAGCTGTTGAAAGGCGGATTAATATAAGGGAGCTGTTAAGTAGTGCTGATGGCCTTAGTCTTGCTGGTTCTGTCCTCGTTAGCTCGTTGAAGGGAGTGGGGAATATATGCACGTATTAAATGTACTAGTATTTTCCTAAGTTTAGCAAGTAGTAATCGGAATTTAGAAGGGAATGTAGTTAAATAAGGGAGAGAGAAATATGAAGAAACTGTGAAGAAGGGAAAGGGAGAGTGTGTGAACAACAATAATGTGAAATGTGAGATTCAAAATTTGTCCATATATCTCGACACAAATTAACTCCTTGAGTACAAAGTCGTTGTGGCCATTGAATAATGTTCATTTATGCCCACATAAATTTCCTCTTATTAGCAAATTGCGAATGCCTTTTCATTTTATATTCGGTTTGTGGAACTGTATATAATATAGTGACTGGATCCCAGTTTCCTCTCTGAGAAAGGCTCTCTTATATCCTCTTATTTTCTGTTTACAATAATAATATCCTCTCTACCAAAGCAAGAGAGAAAGGTTTCAAAGTTCTTCTTATGGAGAGAGAGAGACCAAACTTCATCCAACTTGGTTTGGTCTCTCTCTCTCTCTTCGAACAGAGTTCCTTATTCTTCCATAAATATTCGACTCCCTTCTCTCACCATGTTTCACTGCATAAATATGTCCCAACTTTACCAATAAGTCCCATTACAACCGTTCTCAAACACCGACAGCCCAGCCGACAACACTATGTATGATTTACATCATTCTCTCTTTATAAGCCAAAGGGCTTCATTTTCGGCTCTTCGTCGTCCCATCTCAGTCGAAATCGCGGTGGTGGTGGTGGTGGCGGCTCCATTCCCTATTATAAATTTCAATTCTTGATTCGTCTATAAATTTTACCTCTCCCTTTGCTTTCTCTCTCTCTCTCTCTCTGAAGAGGACGAGTAAAGACGGTTGGAGAAGTACAGCATAGAGGCAGGAAGGAGAGAGGTAAACTAGAGAGAAAGAGAGGGTCAGGAAATGGTGTGAAGTGTTTACCACCATGAACACTAAATGCACAAGGTGTCGAAGACAAAACAAGCCCTAAACTCCGCTCTCTCTCTCTATATGTGTGCTGGGTGAAAGCACAGTTATTAGCTCGGGCTACTCCTACTAACAACACCGTATCATTACTTATTACTTACTTTAACTACTGCTCGTGTGTCCCAAACTGCGTTTATTTATTGGAGCTGCTTAGGGTAAATGCTCCTCCGTTCCTTACTCGCGGAGAGGATCATAGAATTATTATTAGAATTAAGAAATAGGATCCTTCATTCATAATAATTTCCGTATTCAGTACAGCTATTATCATTCCTCGTGCTTGGGCCTTTTCTACCGGCCTTTTGACAAGAATGCATTGCTCCCCGACCGAAAGGGGTAAAAATTGTGCAGATACTTTAGCCGTTGGAACGGTTACCTTTTGAACGGAAGGGAAATAAAGGAGAGAAGATAAATTGCCCGTAAATGAATGAAAGGATTGTCATATGCAGTGGCTATGGTATTTATTGTTGATTTGCTTGATGAAATGTATGGGTTCTTTTTTGGGTGGACAGGAGTTTGAGGGAAAGAGAGAAAGTATCATTTCTTTCTCTCTCTCGGGATAAGTAAGATTAGTTGGGTTGTTGGCAGGAGGTAATGTTGTTATAAGACTCATTGGATAATGTCTGTTGTGCATTGAGCCTAGTTGATGTTGAAAAATGCGTGAGACCCTCAACTGCATGAGTTGCACTCCTTGCAAATGGATATAACGCAGTGGGAAAAATTATTTATATACGAGAGGCATGTAGTTGGATGAAGTAATGGTTGTGTAGCAGTGGTGGTAGTAACTAAGAAGAATATATTATTCGAAAGAAAGGAACGACGAAGGATGCAATTTTTTACACTTAATGAAAAGCTATTAGATCGACTGCTTGGCAAGTAAAGGGAGCCTGGGCTTCGCTCCGCTTCGATGTAGCCCTTCATCAGTAATAAATAGATTTTTCTTTTTTCTTCATCTTCATTCCCCTTTTGAGGGAATAGTCATATACCGCAGGATTATGTAATCATATGCGAAATGAAAAATAATCATAAATCGACTCCTCTCTTCCCATCCTCGAGACCCTCTTTCCATTTCTTTAACAATGTTTTTATCGATTAAATGATATTTTCTCCATTCATTTATTTAAGCTCTTTGGGACGCAACTGTTTCCTCGAAATCCCGAATACTTTAACCATTTCGTCCAATATGCTAATTAGCCAATATATTTCTTCCTCCTTCTCTGCTCTTACAATACTTCTTTTCCCAGGCTGCTAGTTCTTTCTCCGAACTCCCAGATTCTCTCAGAAATTTCAATTAATAAAGCTGAATTATCGCTGTCATTTTTTTATCTGTTTGTCGACATGAAAAGGAAACAAGGGTAAGTGAGAACTGAAAAGCCCCTGATCGTTTCAATACATTAGGAATGAATGAGCCCGGAGCAATCGTACTCTATATATTTTTATTTTTTAAGATTGTCTTTTTATAGTCATTGCGTGATTCCGAAAAATATTGCGTATTTAAATGTTTAAATGCCATTTAAATGTAAAGTACATTTTTACTTAGTATTTTTTGTATTAATTATTTATTGCAGGAATTCAAACTGTCTATGAAGATATCGTTTTTTGTCAGCCGTCTTGTTTTACGCCCTGAATCAGCGGATACGTGCATGCTAATTGGAAACAGAGGAGTTGTCACCGTTGGATTTGGATACATCGGATCGGAAAAACTCCAGATTACTAAGTAAGTGTTAGGAGCTGTAGATTTTAATTGTTATTAATTCTCTTGG